>CM030321.1:830043768-830067812 GCA_002915635.3 Ambystoma mexicanum
TGGACTTGTACAGCTATGGCACCACCTCCATGCGATGGGACCTGAAAGCGAACCATCAGGCAGCATATTTGGAGGGCAGTCCCCTTCCAAGCAGACAGTAGGTTATTGTCCTCTACGAGCATCCTCCGACATCTGCTCCTGCCACCACTAGGACACTTCCACTGGGCCACTGTATCCCACAAGCAGCCTTGGACGACATGTGCAGTGCAACAGACCCCTACCTTTCAAAGGTCACTGTATTGTGCATATACTGTGACGACGTAACTGTGTAGGGGAGAACATTTACAAAGTGCTTTTGAGGCTTCTGTCCGGGAGCATGGCAAACACTGCCCCCTACCCAAGTAAGGTACACCCCACATCTTCTACTCTCCACGTACGATTTCTTATCCCTGTGGTTGGTACCCTTTGCCAAATCTCCCTTCCACTGCTGGCTTTTCTGGCGTGTTTATAACAACAGGAAACATGCTACACAGCCAGAAGATAGGGGGAACAAAAAGGCTCTTTTCAGAGCCACCTTGCACTGTTCAAAAATAGAAGTTGAATGCAAGCATGCAGGCTGGTGACACTGCCTATAAGCGCTGTGTACAGAGATGGCAACAATGGGTGGCGGGACGCCATCAAAGCATTGTACGTATTTGCTAAAAGAAGTGGTGGCTCTTAAAAGAGCCTTTTGTGCGTGTTGTATTTCCAACAGTTAAAGTAGTGAATAACCACAGGGAAAAAGCTTCCTACACTTGCAGGAAGATGCTGCACAACATTTTGGATATAGAAAAATCTAATTGCCAGCATCAGTCAGAATGAACTCCATCTGAACGAAAAATGTTCCTTACTACTAAACGTAATGTTTACATTGTGGAAGGAGAACATGCCAACCTTGCGTAAAAAAGTGAAAACAGCCTTGTTCACATTGCGCCGCGCTTTCTCCATCATTTGTGGGCCACAGAAGGAAGAACGCAGCCACATCTGTCTCTGGGCAATGCGAGAAAAAATGATGTGTGATTTGGAAACATTTCCATGAGTTGCCGAAATGTCTCCTTCATTGCAAACTGCAGTGAAATGCTGGTAACACACCCTAAACTGTTCCCTACCACAATGAACAACAATAATGTCTGGATGAGCAAGTGACACCAAACTGGCACAAAGAGGACCCACATGGAACATTGCATTCCACGTATTCTGTAACAGTGCACATCGACATTATGGGAACCAAGGTGTGCTCCTATTGCACAATGTTCTGTGTAAACGTGTACCCAATGTATCCACAAGTCGCCCAACAGCCATATAGTCTGCCTACTTAATGGCAAACTCGTCCCCATAACCATGTCCACTCCTATTGGCAAAGAGATGTTCTGGCACAATCTGTATCTACACACCACACCCACAAATTCATTTGACCCATCCCAACTCCTGCACAGTCCCATTTCAATTGCAGCCACTCTCAAAAGACCTGAATATAGCATGTGCACACCCCCAAAAGGCACAGCTTTTGCCAACATATTGTCCTGTATACGGGGCTGCACAAACACATTTTAAGCATCATAGAAAGTGGGTGTTTTCGTAGAAGTTGTGGAAAAGTGTTTTTTTCTAATTTTGCGCAAGGGACGTGTAAAGAAACACCTTTTTGTGTGCTCCTTGTTAAGGTTGCTTTCAGTTTGTCCTCCGTACATTACTACACGTGTGTCTGCAGCGTACATTGCACATAGTGCAACAGATTACTAATTGCAATAGGGGGGGGAAGCATTGCCACTGGCAAACGTAACACTACAAGCACTAACGTTGTTATGGGCACAAAAGAACATCCTACCATGGAACACAAAAGCAGACACACATGTGAATCACTAAACGGTAGTCCCATTTCCATAGCAAGCACATTATGAAGGACAGCATGTAGCACGTGCGATTTCCCCAACTACTGCGAGGGCCACAGCCCAGTAAATCATGGTCGGTCCTTCTTCCCTTTCAAGTACTCTTTCAGCAGCACTCCCTGATTGGCTACTGTTAAAAAATTACAACACAGCCACCAATTACATCCAAGAACTGTGCATGTAAACCTATCACATCTATTGAACAGTGCATAACAGCCATTAAACATGCAGAGGTGAAATATCCTGTAAATCAAAAGCACCTGCACGAGAAAATACTGTACAATGATCTACGCGTTCTGCACCCACAAACATCAGCATCGCTACCCCTCAACACACCAAGTAGGTATTACTATTTTTGAAAGTACAGTACCAACTGTGTTATACGTGCAAAGCAACAGTGCACCTAGGAGTAAATCTCCATAACGTGCTCAAAATTTGTACTCTTATGTCTTCCATCAACTACCATTAAATCGCTCCTACAGTGTAGGTGGTTTCATATGTTCCATTTGCCCACAACAGGTATTGTATACAAATAAGGTTACTCTGTTCTTTTGTTTCATCATTTTTACAATGCTTTCCGCCATTAAAACACCTCCAAATTTGTACAAATCGCACACAAAACTATCAGACATTTTTTCCGATCAAACTATACAAAGTGCATACATTTCAAGCATGACAACAGTTTCCACCCGCACGTTATACATAACAACATAACAACAGCCGTTAAGCAATAAAAAAGGTTATCGCCACATTCACCACAGTAACAGTCGTAATGTGCATAATGAAATTAAAACCCAAAAGCAATGCCTGGACTCATGTACTAAGCATACATATGCAAATAACTGCATGCTAATGACTGCCCAAAACATTGTGCTTTCCACTCTGTAATATTTCCGCACCTTTTGTCTCATCCTTCCACAATGTGCACTACCGCATTTGTGAAGTAAATAGGCCTACACTAATACACACACGTTTTTCATAACAAGTGATACACTAAACTCCCAAATAGGCTGCCTACTCCCTTAAAAAACATGCTTATGCTCCCAAGCGCCCTCCATATTGTACACATTCCATTTATACACACACACTTCATCTTCCTGCTAAGACATCCCACTATTGTTTTGAAAAATGTAATTTACAAATGTAAGCACTATGTTATTAGCCAACATATTTTCTTACTAGCTTCTTATGCAGGAGCAGTACACACCTGTCTCTGGAAAGTCACTGGAGTATGCACTTCAAAATGCAGCCTACAATAAACCTACTGTCTGCAATCAACAAAGCAAGTACAATACCAGCATACTCTTGTATGTCTTACAAAACGAGTGCACAATTGTTGTACTGAAGTATATAGATGCGTGCCTGTCCAGCATAATGTGCGTCATTGTACATACAGGTGCTAGGTGTTTGTTATGTCGTCACCATTAGAATAATGCCCACATACTAACATAGTGACCCCATCCTAGCCTTACACATCATTGCATAGCCACACACTTGCAATGAAATAGCTGCCTAACCTCCCATTCACCCACTGACACACATTACACACATATTTGAAGATTTTCACACCCACGCTTCCCTTTCTTCGACAACAGCTACTACACAATGCCTACCAAACAGCAATTCCATAGACAGCAATGCGGAAAGAGAGCCACACAACCTACAAACAAAGTAGCCACCCACTGCAAGCTCAACGTGAACAGAAAGGTGAAGGAAAACAGATAATTCAGTCATTAAGGAAACGGATGCATCTACCAGTAAAGACAGTGTAGGTGATCTGGCAAAATGTGAGAATGTAAAGAAACCCACTACATACAGTGGAACACACACTACTGCTAAGAGACCACGTACAAATGGTAATGTAATCACAAGCAAGCATTCTAAAAAAGTCATTAAAAAAAATTCCACCACAGAGTCCTTCAGGACCTTACAAGTAGAGGCCAGAAATCACGCTCAACCCTCAAAACCTACCACAGAAAAGTCATCCTAGAAACTCTTATAGACAGTGCTATAAGCGTGAAGCAGAAATTGTTCATAGCAATTTTGAAGAGAATGAAACCACTAACAAGATTAATTAGTAAATTGCAAGCAAAACTTTGAAACAAATGCAACGTGAACATAGATACCTTTGGCTACATCTGTACAGGTGAGTGGAGTCACACCACCAACACAGAGCCATACTTCAATGAAGAATCATACAAACAACAACAAAATAACCAAATTGCCTTATATCGGAGTGGACAAGGGTATGAAAAGATACACAATACCGTAATGGAAGAGGAAACACTGCTTTCAGAAATATCCCCATCAAACTTAGATGTCACTCTCCAATCCACCAGACCAACATGCCTCACCTACAAATGGCCTTGCACATCAATGTGCAATGTTCACCAAAGCCTAATCAAACATTTGCAGCAATTCTTCAATCAGTATGTCAAAGACAACGACAAAAGAAAAATGAAAATACTGCAAACTATGCACTCCTGTCCAGTGCACAACTACACTGGAATACGAGGACATTCCTCAGCCTGTATTTATGGACCAGCTTGCAAAAGCACCTTCTACCATATTAAAATGTTAGCAACCCACCATTCAACAGTCAGAAATCTAGTGTACAAACTTAACCATGCAAAAACTCCAGCTTTAGCACTCCAAAATTTAAATGATATTCTCCTGCACGGTACAGCCAAACAAGTGCACAATGAAATTCAGCACATCCAAAGGAAATATTGTGGAACTGAAGAGCAGTTACACACTACAATATTTTCAGACACCAGTACTGACAACAGTGCAGCTGTCAACTTTTTATATCACACATACAGCAAAGAAATACAAAAGTTCAAAAGAACTTCTGCTGAATGCTGAGAGCATTATAATACAAACAGTACACCCATTTCAAATATTAATACATCTTCAACCAAAAACTGCAAAATTACCTCCCACCGAATTACTAAAAAGCATTCATGGTATAGTATTCTATTTACCGTTAGATCTCAAAGAAAATGTAGACACTCTACGAGTGCAAAGGCCAATACACAAATCGTTGATTATCCTGGTGAATGGTGTACCTAAAAAAGACAAAACAATTTGGCAACACCTACTGGACTTAACGAAAGTTAGAGAGGCATTGCAGTCCTCAAAAAGTGGCCAATTTGAACGTGTAGCTCCTAGTGCAGCCTCCAGTATTTTAGACCACCATATAATTCACCCTCTGCACTACAAAGACACCATAGACGATGCACTAGAAACATACCAAATGCGCCAAGCCAAAGTAGCGCCAATCAGTATATGGGAAAAAGTGTGGAAGCATGAGCCTTTCCTTTACTCTTCCCCGCTGGAAAAGGTGGAAGATATGATGAAAGAAGCACACAAATTATAGAATCAGAATACCACTGTTTACGAATGTATTCTGAAGACCCTAGATTTAGAGAAAACATGGTGTACATATTCCACCTGCTCTTTGAATGTGAACTAGCAACTCTATGTGATGGAGTTGCCCACACATTAAAAACAGGTTCCCATTTCCAAAACATGTCTGCTACCCAACTACTTCAAAAGGTGCAAGAGAAGGACAAAGTTTTACAGTCAAGTATTACAAATCTCTTGGAAAACATGCGTGGTACGAACGTGTACTGGTTCCGACAACATGCAGATGTACAGTGTATGCTATGCAACCTTGGTCCTCCCACATGGTTTGTCACTTTAAGTTGTGCTGAGTATGCATGGGAAGACTTGAACACTTCCCTACGCATAGCAAACAAAAACAAAACAGGTGTAAACATGAAAACACCAGGAGAGCTGTGCTCTCTCTATCCAGTAAATGTTTCATGCTACTTTCATCATCGCTTCCTTGCCATGCTGCACTTCATTTGCAATAAAGCACTTCCTCCCCTCGGGAGAAGTGGAACACTTCTTTTGGAGAAAAGAATATCAAGCCAGAGGAGCACCACACATCCACATGCTTTTGTGGATTAAAAATGCTCCTAAATATGGTGAGGAAAGTGATGAAACTGTTTTGCATTTCATTCACAAATATGTCAGTTGTGAAATCCCTTCAGAAAGTACCCATACTGACCTATGAGCACACATTTTGCAATTTCAAACACACAAGTGTGGCAAGTATTGTCAATGCAAATATAAGAACAGAGGCAAATACTACATCAAATGTCGCTTTGTTTTCCCTAGACCAGTTTCAACAACATTCCAAGTAAACAGCTTCATGTCTTCAGGTCGACACAGTGTGAAAGGAAAATCTCCTAAAAACACATACTGCATAACTATTAGCGAAGCATCAAAGTACATCAATGATTACAATGCAATCATTGCCCTCTTATGGAATGCCAATGTTGATGTACAGTACAATTCAACTGCTGTTGCACAATATGTCACTGCCTACTTAACCAAAGCAGAGACAACAGAGCTCAAAGACCTGTGGGATGACATATCATCTGACAAAACACTGGCACAAAAGTTGTACAGCTTTGGCATTAAAATGCTGTCCCATAGAGATTGTGGCAGCTACAAAGCCGCTGACTGCTTAACCGGCACAACCTTCTATGGGAATTCTGACCACATATTGTGGTTTAGCCTTGGGCCTGCTGCATCCAGAAGAGGAGCACTTAAATCATACAAAGACATACAAACAATAGCCAAAAGCAATCCCAGAAGCCAGGACATTTTGAAGAACAACTTATTGGACACATACTACCCAAACAGAAGTAGTACTTTAGAAGCATTGTGCTGGTACCAGGTACCCCAAAACTTTTCATACAAAAACAACATTACACCAAATGACAAAAAGGTAGCTACAGAGTGGAATGTTGTGAAGACAGCCTGGTGAGACTTACCAAATGCAGCCTAATTTTTCCTATGAAGCAGTCCTTAAAAGCTCCTCAACACAAAAAACTGTACTACCGGCTCTACTGCAGCTTTTCAAACCGTGGAGAAAAGAAGAAGATTTATTAGCCACCTTCACCTCCTATGAAGATGCTTTCAAAGCCACTGAAAGTACAATTACAGATACATTTTTTTTACACAGTACAAAACCATATTGGACAGTGAACACCAACAAGAAGAACTTCAAGTACAACTAACTGTAGACACTTCTGAGATCAGTGAACCTTCACAAACAGGCAGTCAAGAACCACCTGGAGAGCCACTCATAGCAAATGAGGCAGAATTATCCATGACAGAGGTAACCGCCACTATGCTTCAGTATGAGCACTTTACAGAAGAGTTGGAAGTACTTAAATCCCAACTAAACAATGAAGAGCATACAATTTTTGTAGAAGTTAGTAAAACCATTGAACAAGGTATACAGCATGAAAGTAAAACTTTCTCCTGTGACAACTACAAACCTGTACTGCTGTATGTGGTGAAGCTGGATCAGGTAAAACATTCTCAATAGAAATGATCAGTAAATACCTCCAACAATTAACAAACAACAACCTTTCTGTGGTTATAACCACCCCTACAGGTTTGGCTGCCTACATAGTTGGAGTCACTCTACACCGATTGCTAGTCCTTCCAGTAGAACACCAAAACAAATTAGAGTACTATAAACTTTCAGCAGAATCTGCTATGGAGCTGCGCAGAGTTTTGAAACAAATGAAAATGCTCCTAATAGATGAGGTGAGCATGGTCTCCAACCTAATTTTGGCTTTGATTCACCTCAGATTGCAAGAGGTACTCAAAACAGACTATGAATAATTCTTTGTAGGAAAACATGTAATTGTTTCTGGAGATCTCCTTCAATTGGCACCAGTCAAAGGTGAACCTATCTTCAAAACCTTAGGACACAAACAGTGCCGTAAAACTCTTGGAAGCATCGGGAATGTAAATCTTTGGCAACATTTACAATACAGAGAACTAACTCAAAACATGTGTCAGTCTGCAGACCTCACCTATGCCAACATTTAAAAAAACATACAGATTGGTGTACTATAAAAGGAGACACAGTCTACCCTCAATAGTAGATGCATTCAGGAGTTGTATGGGCATAACACATGTGCTGCTGATGTCATGGAACAATTAGCTCTGAGAAATGTCAGCTGTAGGGCCTTAATGCCAAATCTAGCAAGCTGTGCACAATTTAATACAAAAATGCAGCAAAAAGAAAAACAACCACTAGTGCAAATTCATGCAAAAGACAAACTGGATGTACACGGTATGACAATACCTATTTGTCAACAAGGCATAGCACGACTACTAGCCTTGGAGAACTCCATCTCCAACACGGCTGGTTTGGAGAAAATGTTAATTTTAAGTGTCAACTGTAGAGTTATGCTAAAGCGTAACATTGACATAGAGCAAGGTTTAGTCAATGGAGCACATGGTACAGTTTTAGCTTCCAGACATACCCATGGGACAACAGCATTCAGTTTGTAAACATCCAGTTTGATAAACTTTCTGAAAACAAAAATATAGGACGCACAGCTGCGAGATTCCTTCTTTTCAAAGACATGTATGTATGCAAATAACAGTTTACTTATGCAGTAACTATTCTTAAATCTCAAGGTCTAACCTTAGATGAAGCATTGATTGATATTGGCAACACTGTCTTCAAAGAAGGCATGAGTTACGTAGCACTGTCAGGGCTACATACACTGGAAGGACTGTATCTAGTTAATTGTGATGCTATTGCAGTCAGCACAGACATTCCTTGCATCATATAGTACAATAGAGTACATGCACTGTACATACCCCATCTAAAAATGTACCCATTTCCTCAAAAACCAAAAGGTTTGAAAAGAAGGCTCATTCCATCAGAAGTACTAAATGATTTTGCCACACTACCATCAAAGAAATTGAAAGAAACTCATACTACAACAACTAACAAAAGCACATACAAAAGGAGTAAAATAGACAAACCATACCCAACTCCACCCTCATAAAAATGCCTCTTCAAAGAAACCACATACCCTTCCGTCAAAGGGCTCATCCACAGAAGTACCTGGACCATTCAAATTTTCAAATACAACAGGTGTTAATGGCTAGGCAAATATAACAATCAATGTTCTATTCCAAATACCAGCAGTGGTTGAAAACATTTATTTAAATGGCACAGATTAGTTGTGTTTGCAAATGGTCGTCATTCACAGAAATGCTGTAAGTAATCCTGACACCATTTACAGTGTCTCAGGAATAAGGCAAGCATTGGACTACAGTGCTGGAATGGTAAAATACACTTTAAAACTGACAAGATGATCCACAGAAAATACTAATGTACTTACTACAAATACTGGAAAGAAAAGAACATACTTATACATGAAATCTCTCACATTTCCTATATGTGGCAACATACATGCACTCTTTGCAACCATGCCATTGAGGAGCAAGTCCCTAACAAATTCTCTGTGTATGTATCAATACCTAACTGTGACTCCATTCCATTTCAGCAACTGGTGCAAAATTCAAACCATAGCATGTGGTGTACGTCGTGCAATTCTGATATTTGTTCGACGCTACATATACACTCACATAGTCAATATATGATATTAATGCTCTTAAGGTACAATGCCGACGGTACCAAAAACAACTGCAAACTTATTGCCTTCTCACATGGACAGGTATCACTTGGCAACAAAAACCTTAAACTGTAGCCATAATCTACCACACAGGGGACTCCACCAATGGAGGCCACTATACTGCATATATTAGAAACAATTGTCATGGTGGGAATGCAATGATACTTCCATCAGTTCAAAGCACAGACTACCTGCAAATCTTGCAAATGCCTACTTAATTTTCTTGAAGCCAAAATGTACTCATTGATGTACAAACTTACTATACCTTACTCCCCTGCACCAACCAGTACCTTCGTAAGTGGACAGAAAATGTTTCTCCTTCCACATTATCGACCTCAAGCAATGTACAATACTAGAGGCATTGACAAAATGCACTACAGTGTGTGTTGGACAATTTTATCCCCAATAAACCCAAGGAGTACAGTCACACAAACAGTATGTGTACACAAAGCACAGTACCAGTATTTTCCACTGGATGCGTGGAAGGGAAAGTGCTAAGTATGAGGGTTAAAAACTATCCTCAGTAACCTCTAAAATCACCACTTACACAATTGAGTCACCAGCTCTCCGTGAATAGTCATACAACTCCAACACATATGGACCTACCACCACGTAAATCCATAATTGGACAGTACAACTACAAAATGGACACAGATGTGCAAGTAACCACAGGAATGCACAACCTTCTCTACATACCCTTTACAAACAGGGCACTGTAAACAGTTAGAATATTCCACCTGGTATCTAACTGCAACCTGAATACGACAAAGTTTTTTGCTGCATCACAGCTACCCAACTCAACCTTTTACAACTACTGTGCTACAAACATAATGTCAAACACTTCGAAAGTATGAGCAGTTACAATGCGCCAACATGTACGTAACTACCATCAGAATTCTGCACTAGCAGGGACTCCTCCAATAGAGACCACTTTACTGGATACAGTAGAAAGCAATTGTCATGGTGGGAATGCAATGATACTTCCATCAATCCAAAGCACAGACTACCTGCAAATCTTGCAAATGCCTACTTAATATCCTTGAAGCCAAAATGTACTCACTGATGTACAAACATACTATACCTTACTCCCCAGCACCAACCAGTCCCTTCGTAAGTGGACACAATGTTATTTCCTTCCACACTATGGACCTAGAGCAATGTACCATACTGGAAGCATTAACAAAATGCACGACAGTGCGTGTTGGACAATGTTATCCCTAATGCACCCAAGGAGTACAGTCACACAAACAGTATGTGTACACAAATCACAGTACCAGTATTTTTCACTGGATGCGTGCAAGGGAAAGTGGTAAGTATGAGGGTTCAAAACTATCCTCAGTAACCTCTAAAATCACCACTTACGCAAATGAGTCACCAGCTCTCCATGAATAGTCATACAACTCCAACACATATGGACCTACCACCATGTTACTGCGTAATTGGACAATACCAGTTCAAAATGTACACAAATGTTGAAGTAACCACAAGAATGCACAATCTTCTCTACATACCCTTTACAAATGGGACACTGTAAACAGTTAGAATACGCCACCTGGTATCTAACTGCAACCTGAATACGACAAAGTTATTTAAAGCATCGCAACTAGCCAACACAAACTTCAACAACTACTGTGCTACAAACATAGCGTCAAACACCTCCAAATTATGAGCAGTTACAGCACGCCAACAGGTATGTAACTACAGTCAGAATTCTGCATTAGCACTGAACAATGTCATAATAATTGCAAACCACAAGCAGCAACCAAATGCATAAACAAACAGTGGTACAAAAAGGAAGCAGGAACACATTTACAAATCACCACCAAATCATACATAGCCACCCATCTTACCAAAATGGATTTCTTTTCCCCACAAACCCAATAATTATGCAAAGAACCACGGAAACTGCACTGATTGCACAGTACACTGATCCAAAGCAGAGTACTTACGATGTACTACTTATGAGTGTCTACAAAATAAAGAAATGTATGATATGTAGTACACTGCACACTAACAAAATACCTGCGCTAACATATTCTGTTCTCATTTCCCACAGATAATGGAGCAACCAGTACCACAACATTTTACATTCCATACACAAAACACAGTGCAGGCCTTCCTCAATCCAAACAGTAAGTCTGCAATGATTACTATTATACTTCTGTACAATATCCACAGTGCAATAAGTGCACTTATTTCTGCTATACACGTACCAATACCACCATTTACAATGCACACTTATAATACACTATGCAGCTTGTCATATGATATGATATGATATTTTTTTTGTATCGCACTCGTACACAAGTGTTTCAGAGCGTGAATAGGCAAGGGATGGGAACAAGGGAGAACACAACACAACAACGATCTTACTAGGCCCAGTGACATATTAACGCGCAAATGCATTGGAAAGGGAAAAATACAAAAAGTGCATGGAAGAGGGAGAGTGAAAAGCAGATAAATAATAATACATACAAATAAATTGAAAATGGAGGCAATAAACAGTGCCAGTGCAGCCAGAAAGTGGCAAGTGCTGTGTTTAAGGCAGCAGACTGGATAAGTCTGATAAGTGTAGAAAACAAAGAAAAAGGGGGGGGGGGCTCTATGGGCAATACTGTCCCCGGTGCAAGGGGTGGCCAGGAGGCAATGCAGAAGGGTAGCAGGGTGAGCAGGTACCTGGGCCCAGGGGACAGAGGGTGGCCAGGTGTAAAGTGCCAAGAGAGAGCAGATCAGCAGGGGAGAGGGGGAGCGAAGGTATAAGCAAAGAGGCAGGTCTTGAGGTGCTTCCGGAACTGTAGATGGTTCTCCTCAAGTTTTAGAGTGGCAGGGAGGCTGTTCTAGAGGGAGACCCAGACGAAGATAGAGATCTACCCCCAGCTTGTTTAATTGAAAAACGGTTGACCCGTAGGGAGTTAGAGGTAGAGGAGCAAAGAACTCGAGAGGGGTGGTGTTTGCAGAGGGATAACTGAAGGTATTATGGACCCAGGCCCCAGAAAGCCTTGTGGACATTACAGAGGGTTTTGAATGTAATCATTGCATCCACTGGGAGCCAATGTAGAGATTTCAGAGCTGGAGAGATACGATCCCAAGGCTTGAGGCCAAGGACAAGGCCACCAAGCACCACTGCGTACTCCTTTCCAACTTTGCTAGACTAGAACTGAAGTTCTGTGGCAAAATAAAGCACTTCCAACCACTTACTGTATGGAATGTTCTGGAGCCTTATACTCTGTGTGGGCATGTCCACTTTTGCTTTTGTTTGT
Source organism: Ambystoma mexicanum (assembly GCA_002915635.3). NCBI lineage: Eukaryota > Metazoa > Chordata > Amphibia > Caudata > Ambystomatidae > Ambystoma > Ambystoma mexicanum. The sequence continues at coordinate 830,056,420 of CM030321.1, forward strand.
GTTGTTCATTTCCAGAGCTCAGTGCTCACATGACAGAGTGTGCTACGCTTGGCACGCACATAAAATAAATACCTGGACTGTCCACAAGTGAAATCAGTGACGCCAGGGACTGCTGCGATGGTGTATGCTGCACACATACATAACTAACGGAAGCAATGCACACATTAAAATTGCACACACTAACAGCCCTGCCCGCTTCCTTTGCCCATCTCAACAAGTACGCCAAACAAAGGTAACAGTCTGATGGCCTGCCATCCTGTATATAGCTGGACCTAACAGCGTTCATGATAATATCGGCTGTAAATGCATGTGTGTTGGACTGTACATTATCCATACTTTACATGTGTAATGCTTATTAACATGTGTCATGTCGCAGTACCTTCTTTCACTCTCAAAGTACAGTACCATGCTGTCACAGTGAGCACCCACAGGAGACATACATATTTCAAACCGTGTAGGTTGGAGTTACATATCAGTATAAGAACTGACCTAAAGAAAGTAACATTCTGAAACCTACTTCCGAACAATGTCCACATTGTTATTTCAAATGCCCGTAGCCATCCATACACGAGAGTAGGCGCTTGCCACTCCCAACACAACATGGTACACCGATTACAAAACTCCCTATATCATCTGCAATACACGACCCATCCACAATAGCCTCTGAAGGTTGTCACCTGCGCACCTACCCCACAACTCTTTATATGTTAGTATCTGCGTACATGGGCCATGTCGCAACTGTTACGCAGTGAAACAGTCCTTTCATGTCCCACTTTCTTACACCAGTCCCTGAAGCGAAGCTCTGTTCACGTCCAAACCACTCCTAACACAAATGGTTTCTTATCTCACCAATGCTCCTTTACGAACCGGACTATGTCCGCCACAGTGATTCTGCAAAGGCGGGAACCTTACCACACTTATTGTGAACAAGTGCACTGTATGGCGCAAGGTATGCTTATAATAACTTATGCAAATGACCTAAGGCAAAATGAAAGTACTCTTTGTACATATGTCTGCAATCCACATACCAATATCACAGTACTCCCATACATAGCAGCATTGCGTTGCCGGTTTGTTAGCAACAGGCTACTCCTTCGCCACAGCCACTGCAAAGCAATAGACCCATGCATGGAAACATGTCACCACTTACTTTTTTTTCATATTACCTCCAACTCACTCTCCATCCCCAATGCACTCTACCTGGACTCAATGCACTCTTTCTACGTATGTGTGCAATTCACACACCATTATCACAGTCCTCCCATACATACCTACATTGCATTTCAGGTATTGTGCCGAACACCTACACAACGCTTTGTTCATATGTGTGCAATCCATGTACCAATATCACAGTACTCCCATACATTGCAGCATTTCGTGGTGGTTTTATTGCCAACAGCCTACTCCTTTGCCACACCCACTACAAAGCAATAGAGCCATTCATGGAAAAATGGGAGCACTTATCTTTCCTGTCCACAGGTACATATTGGTACTGTAATGACCCCACAAAAGGCAACATTCTATAACCTACTTCCAACCAGTGGCCACCCTGTTATGTCCAAGGACCCCAGCCAGGCACACAAACCATTAAGGGTTTTGCAGGCACAACACAACAAAGCACTCCAACTGCAAATATCCTCATATTGTCTCCAGTGCACTCCCGATCCCCAATGGAGTCTGCCTACACTCACCGAAAAATTATAGTCACCTCTACAACTGCCCACCAATACAGTATATGTGAGTACCTCAATACAAATTCCTTCCATGTGCCAATGTCTGACTGCCCTCCCTAAACCAAAGATGTGTCCAAGGCGTAGGCTCTTGGGTACAGAGGCGGAGGCCTACAGGCTCCACCCATGCACCCACTAGCCTACACCTTCAACACACCCAGTAAAATGAAATGCAATAGAGGCATGCAAGTTACCATGTGGCCACGTACCTTTCCTGACTATCGGTACGTAAGGGTACACTTATGAATTCACACAACGCTACATTCTCCAACCTACTTCCAACCAGTCGCCAGCATGGAAACATGTGACCACTTACCTTTTCTGTCCACAAGTACATATCGGTACAGTAATGAACCTAAGCAAGGCAACTTTCTGATACCTACTTCCAACCAGTGCCCACACTGTTATGTCCAAGGGCCCCAGCCATGCACACAAGCCAGTATTGGTTTCGCAGGCACAATTCAACATAGAACTCTGGCTGAAAATATCCTCATATTGTCTTCAATGCACTCCTCATCTCCAATGGAGTCTCCCTGCACTCACCAAAAAAGGAAAGTTGCCTCCACAACTGACCACCAATAAAGTATGTGTGAGTACCTGCGTACAAATTCCTTCCATGTCCCAATGTCTAACTGCCCTCCCTAAAGCAAGGCTGTGCCCTAGCCGTAGGCTCTTCGGTACACAGGCAGAGGCCTAAGGCCTCCATACATGCATCCAATTGCCTAGTCGTACTACATACTCACTGCAAGGCAATAGAGGCATGCATGGTAACATTTCCCACAGTGCTTTCTTGGCTTCAAATACGTATAGCTACACTAACAGACCCAAACAAGGCAACATTCTCAAACCTACTTCCAACCAGTGCCCACACTGTTACGGCAAGGGCCGCAGCCATGCACACAAGGCAGTAGGACCTTTGCAGGCACAACACAACATAGTACACCGACTGCAATCATTCTCATATCTCCAATATACTCCCCGTTCCCTATAAAGTCTGCTTACACTGACCAACATATGATATTCCCCTGTGCACCTAACCACCAATGCAGTGTATGTCAGCAGCTGCGGGAATGCTCCACATCGTAACAGTGTGCTGCCACACAATCCTTCCATTTATCCATGTCGTTATGGTCTCCCTTACAGCAACTGTGAGCCCAGACTCGGCTGCATACCTAACCTCACTGATATCCCATGCATGGAGGCATCACATTGCAAGGGTGGTGGCCAAGCCCTAGGCTCTTTCTATATGCCATGCCTATGCAGTAAAAAGGCTACACCTTACCCACAACCACTACAAGTCAAGTCAGACAAGCAGGCGAACATTTCTCCACAAACCCACTACCGCAAAACAACACAAATGCAACATAACCAATGGCAGCCGTGTGCTACAGCAGAAAACATTGCCAATATCTGTGCTTCACCCTCTTTCACCCAGCAGATCTTGCAAACCATGTTTTCCAACGCCTTTAGGCATGCCACTATCCTCCAATACACCATGGCACTGTTTTGCAAAATCGTTCACCCACAGCACGCTACCCTCCAGCCAACCACCGGCCAAGTCCAATGTTTGCCGACATCACAGCGTACCACAGGCCAATGAGACTTTGGTCCGTGGAGCGAACTGGAAAATGGGTGCGCATAGCGGACCCAGATATCACACATTTTTGGTACGTACATTTCAGTGTTTTGCAAAAAAAGTACTCGTCCGATGTCCACCAAACACACAAAATCATGCTTTCTGACCCACGCTTCCACTCTTGCCGCTAATTTGGTGAAGATCTGTCAAGCCGTTCGCGCTGTAGCTGTGTGCAACATTTTTCCCCATTCAGTCTATGACCTTGCACCCCCCCCACTTGAAACCTCACCCAACTTGGCAAAACAATTCAGAGCCGGCCATATACTTTTTTTGCAAAGTTTGGTGAGGATTTGTCCAGGATGAGCGAAGTTAAAAGCTGCCGAAAAAGTGTTCTTCCTATGAGTTTAGCAAATTAACCATAAATACACGGCCACAACGCGGGCCGTGTAATATATATATATATATATATATATATATATATATATATATATATATATATATATTATATATATATATATATATATATATATACATGGCCACAGTAGTGGCCATGTAGTCATGGTTAAGTTGCTGTTTCCATAGGAAGAACACTTTTTGGGCGGCTTATAACTTCGCTCTCCCTGGACGGATCCTCACCAAACATTGCAAAAAAAGTCGTTGGGTCACTCTGAATTGATTTGCAAAGTTTGGTGAGGATTCGTCCAAGGGGGGAAAAGTTATAGGGGGGTCCCAAAACTTTTTTTTTTCCCATAGACTGAATGGGAAAAAACTTTGCGCACGGCTACAGCCCGAACCGCTGGACGGATTTACACCAAATTTGCGGCAGGAGCGGTGGCCTGGTCCCAAAAGCGTGCTTTTGTAAATTTGGTGTAAATCTGTCCAGTAGTTTTTTTAAAAATGACCAAAATGTAAGGCAAAAAAATTAGTGATATCTGCGTTCGCTTCGCGGACGGACTTCCCTGTTCGCTCCGTGGACAGCACCCCGATTGGCCCATGGGCTTGCGTCATGTCCGCGGACATCCGACGTGTTCGCTGATTGGACGGCGAGGGGCGTGGAGCGCGTCAGATTTTCTGTGGCGCCCGCCATCTTGTATTCGCAGTCGACCGCGTACAGCGCAGTGAAACGTGGATAAAAAATTGTATTTAGTGCCATGTGTTGGTGTGTAAGAGTGTTTGGGGAGGGTGGGGGAGTATGAGATAGGTTCAATGTTTTGTTTTTTTATGTGCTAGACCTTTTTGTTGCGTTCAATTTGTCCGCGCAGAACACGGCTGTTCTGACATTTTGTAAATAAACTAAATGGTGGGGTGTTTAGAGGACGGAGTATGTGTCATTTTTGTTTGCAAGGAAGGTAAAAATGAGCTATGAACATTCGCGGTGTACTTAATTGTTCGTAAATACACAAACTGGGGGTGTCCTCAGGACGCTGTCCGTATTGTAATCTGTCTAGTTGAATGTGTTCTAAGAACATTCGCAGTGTCCCGAAATGGTTGCAATTACACAAAATGGGGGTGTTCTGAGAACGTTGTTTGTATTGTTCGTTGTCAGGGTGAAAGTGTTTTAAGAGCACTCCTTTTGTTCGCTAATAGTACAATTTTCTAGGGGCGTCAACCGACTTTTTGTCCACTAAAGAAACGATAAATCCGGCTGGTGCGCGCCGACATTATGTGATAATCCTATGACTGGCGCTATTGACCTGGCTGACTTGCTTTTGCGACACTAAATCATATCTCCCGCCCCTAAGCCTGATATTATCAAAGCATTCATATTCCCCGCCTTTCTCTGTGACGTTCCAAGGTGGTAATGAAACGCGCCCAGTCGTCTCCAGTACTACGCGACTTTACACAGAACCCGGAAGACAACACACATTATGTCACAACACAGCGCGCCACAATTCGGAATATGAAACTGTGATTTAAAAGCAAAGAGCAAGATTGTAAATGTTGTAAAGTACATTTATTTGACATCAAATGTTTAGAGAATATTCAGCAATTTGCATTTGTCTTTGTTGTCGATCCACAAAAGTTCATGTTGAGACACGCGATGTTCCTTTGCGGTACAGAGAGTGTTAGATCAGCTTGCAACTCAGTGCGCCACAATTCGGAATATGAAACTGTGGTTTAAAAGTAAATGGCAGGATTGTACATTTGGTAAAGTACATTTATTTCACATTAAATGTTTAGTGAATATTCAGCGATTTGCTATTGTCTCTGCTGTCGATCAGCAAAAGTTTATTTGGAGCCACGCGTTGTTCCTTTGCGGTAGATAGGCTGTTGGTTTATGATAAAAGCAGTAAATGGTCGCTCTGATAATCGGAAGGTAGCTCCAACAACGAGCCATTAGACCACCCTATTGGTTGGTATGTTGTTTGTAGCCGCTAGTACTGCGTAAGGGCATATTGGTCCTTGGCGATTGTCCCATAAAATGGTGAGGGTCATGAAGTTGCATATTTTGACTTGCACCTGGCAGTTGAAGACCCCATCCGCTGGAGTCTGTAAATCGTGACATAGACAAAATGGGGCCACGTACCTGTTTTAAAAAACATAAATTAGTCTCACCAGCCGATCTTCATTAAAAATCATCATTTTATTTATTAGGGCGTGAAACTATTTGCTATCGAAGATACGAAGATAGTGCAACAGAGTATGTTAATAATAAAATAATAATATTTTCCCATTCATATAGCGCTAAGAACCGTGAGGTATGTAAGAGGTGCTTCTTATTAACCACGGTGTGTGATGCTCATTTATTGACCACGGAAGGATGAAAGGCTGAGTTTCGCCTTGCCGGGATTCAAACTTGCATCAGCAAGCTGTGCACGGATGTCAAAGCGAGCGCTGTACTCGCTGTGCCACTTGACAGGCTACAGTGAAGTGGCACAGCGAGTAGAGCTCTTGACCGCCTATAGACCGGTTAAATTATTTCTATTAACCCACCCTGTGTCGTCTGCCTTTTTCAGAGCCCTCTAAACGACAGGGGATCAATTCGGCGGTGATAGTGCGCGGTAGAAAACATTATGCCACTTTCAACGAACAAGTTCAACTTGAGCGGTCTTTAATGCTACGCTATTGTAATTATATTTGGTATAAAGTAATCTAAAGGGTTACTTACAGTACAATTGCAATTTCCATTGTCTACGAGTGGTGCACTCCCAAAATACGACTCCGCGTGTGCCAACGATCTTTCGTATAGTGATATAATATATAAAAGTGGTTTCGTTTCAGAAATTTCATCTTTATCTTCTCTTACGTTTTAGCAACACTCCTTCAAGAGAAGTTTTTCATCACAATCTCTGTCTGTCAAGGTCAAAACACAATACAACCTTATAGTCCGCTTCATGAGCCTCTCCGGGGCCCGAGAAAAAAACACCCAGGACATCAAAGATGACATCACAAATGTCATTGATGACATAACTGATGACATCACATGGCTGGCTCTCCCTTTTTATCCTTTACTGACATATCGAAGCCACATAGTTTTCTTCAGTAACAGTCAGGAAGTAAAAATTGAAAAGGTACTATATTTGTAGACTTAGGGTCCTGTCACATCATATGAAACATGTACATAGCGGAAGATACAGTATTGAAAGAGAGCAATCCTTTCTGTGCATGAAGTTAATCATTATGGTTATCAGCACTTTCTCATAGTTTTATTTTTATTACTCTACCTTCCCTCTATATGCTCATATTTGTATACATTATACTCACTCTCCATAGAGTGAATGGGAAAAAAAATTTGCTTGCGCATACAGCCCAAACCGCTGGACGGATTTCCACCAAATTTGGAACAGGAGCAGCGGCTTGGTCCCGAAAGCGTGCTTTTGCAAATTTGGTGTAAATCCGTCCAGTAGTTTTTTTTAAAATGACCAAAAAGTAGGTAAAAAAAAATTAGTGATATCTGTGTTCGGTTTGCGGATACACTTCCCTGTTCGCTGCGCGGAAAGTGTCCTGATTGGCCAATCGTCTTGCGTGATGTTCGCGGACATGCAAAGTGTTCGCTGATTGGACGGCGTGGAGCGTGAAGCGCGTCAGATTTTTCGGTAGCGCCCGCCATATTGGATTCGCGGACGTCCCCGGACAGCGCAGTGAAACTTTGTTCAAAATGTGTATTTTGTAGAGTTTGTTGGTGTGTAGGAGTGTTTGGGGAGGGTGGTAGTGTATGAGATAGGATGAAAGTTGTGTTTTTTATGTGTTAGACGTTCTTTTTGTGTTCGATTTGTTTGCGGCCATCACGGGTGTTCTGTAATGTTCTAAATAAACTGACTAGGGGGTGTTCTAAGGAGTCAATATGTGTCCGTTTTGTTCGCAAGCAAAGTGAAACTGTTCTAAGAACACTCGCGGTGTCCGGGGAGTGTTCGTAGGTGGTGTCCTGAGGACGCTGTCCGTATTGTTCTCTGTCAAGTTGAATGTGTTCTAAGAACACGCGCGGTGTCCTGAAATGTTCGCAAATAAACAAAATGGGGTGTTCTGAAGACGTTTTGAGAACACTCCCGGTGTCCTGAAATGTTTGTAGGGGTTGTTCTGAGGACGCTGTCCGTATTGTTCTCTGTCAGTTGAATGTGTTCTAAGAACACTCGCGGTGTCCTGAAATGTTCGCAAATAAACAAAATGGGGGTGTTCTGAAGACACTTCTAAGAACACTCGCGGTGTCCGGGGAGTGTTCGTAGGGGGTGTCCTGAGGACGCTGTCCGTATTGTTCTCTGTCAAGTTGAATGTGTCCTAAGAACACTCGCGGTGTCCTGAAATGTTCGCAAATAAACAAAATGGGGGTGTTCTGAAGACGCTTCTAAGAACACTCGCGCTGTCCAGGGAGTGTTCGTAGGGGGTGTCCTGAGGACGCTGTCCGTATTGTTCTCTGTCAAGTTGAATGTGTCCTAAGAACACTTGCGGTGTACTGAAATGTTCGCAAATAAACAAGATGGTGGTGTTCTGAAGAGGCTTCTAAGAACACTCGCGGTGTCCGGGGAGTGTTCGTAGGGGGTGTCCTGAGGACGCTGTTCGTATTGTCCTCTGTCAAGTTGAATGTGTCCTAAGAACACTCGCGGTGTCATGAAATGTTCACAAATAAACAAAATGGGGGTGTTCTGAAGACGCTTCTAAGAACACTCGCGGTGTCCAGGGAGTGTTCGTAGGGGGCGTCCTGAGGACGCTGTCCGTATTGTTCTTTGTCAAGTTGAATGTGTCCTAAGAACACTTGCGGTGTCCTGAAATGTTCGCAAATAAACAAGATGGTGGTGTTCTGAAGACGCTTCTAAGAACACTCCCGGTGTCCGGGGAGTGTTCATAGGGGGTGTCCTGAGGACGCTGTCCGTATTGTTCTTTGTCAAGTTGAATGTGTCCTAAGAACACTCGCGGTGTCCTGAAATGTTCGCAAATAAACAAGATGGTGGTGTTCAGAAGACGCTTCTAAGAACACTCCCGGTGTCCTGGAATGTTCGTAGGGGGTGTCCTTAGGACGCTGTCCGTATTGTTCGTTGTTAAGTTGAAAGTGTTGTAAGAACTATCGCGTTGTTCTGAAATGTTCATAGGGGGTGTCCTGAAAACGGTGTCCGTATTGTTCGCTGGCAAGTTCAAAGTGTTCTAAAACACTCACATTGTTTCGCGGACATTAAACGTTTCCCATAGATCATAGTTGAAATGTTTGACTCTATGGATGTGATATGCTGCGGTGGTTGTTTGCCAGGGCATAGAGTCTTGGGTGCATGGCCATTGGCCATGCACCCAAGATTGTATGCCCTGGCAACAACCACCGCAGCATATCACATTCATATTTGCTTAATAACTTTGGGTGAAAAACAAATGTATAAGGAACAAAAGGTATTAGATACTATGGATGTGATATGCTGCTATGGTTTGTCCTAATTATTGTATACTTACGTTTGGTCTAGTAATGGGAGTCCATGTTTTTCTTCTTCATTTCTGTGATGAAAGAAAATAGCATGTTAGTATTAGTATTTTGACTTATTACATTGTATAAAGCAATATACTTATTTTTTTTCGACCCTCATATTTAGTAGAGTACAAATCAGAGTACTGTGCAATTGCTCAGTTTCTGTATTTGTTGCTAAAATCATTGGGTCTGTGGGAGAACAAAAAATCCATGTTGGATAAAAAAAAAAACCTTTTTCTGTTATGCTACAGTTTATTTGTTTGTTTGTTTTCAGTGTTCACTTGTTGTTTCTGGCTAATGCTTTATACTTTGCTTTGTTGTATTTTTTTGGAGCAGTAAACAGATTCTTCATTTTTTTGATATTTTAAAATTTTGGAGCAGTTAGATACCAATTGGCATATTCTAACTGTCTATTTTTTAATATATTTTAGTGGTTTTGATTTATCTATTTGGATATTGTAAATTTTGGGACAGTTAGATACCCAATTGGCGTATTCTAACTGTGTATTTTTTGGCCTAATTTAGTGGTATTCATTTATCTGATTAGTTGCTGTAGAATCTTTTGAGCTGTTAGATAGCTTTTGGAGTATTCTAGCAGTTTATATTATTTTAACACAAAATTTAAAATTTTGGACAGTTAGATACCAATTGGCGTATTCTAACTGTGTATTTTTTGTCTAATTTAGTCGTATTCATTTATCTGATTAGTTGTTGTAGAATCTTTGAGCAGTTAGATAGCTTTGGAGTATTCTAACAGTTTATATTTTTGTAACACAAATTTACTTAAAGGTTAAATACAGTTTATTTATCAAATTTGGTTTATAAGAACATCAAATAAGCATTTGTAAGATTTGCTGGTAATCTCTGCTTTAGAGTAATGGTACTATCATTAACATTCAAACCATCCACATTTCTTTTTTATGTATGCAGTGTAGGTGCCCTGAATTGGTTGTGGCTCCTGCGTGGTAGATTATACCTATTGTTGTGAAGGTTTTCTTACCAAGTGATATTTGACCATTGTGTGAATCCAGTCAGCTTGCAGTTGTTTTTGGTACCATCTGCATTGTAACGTAGAAGCATTAGTAATTACGTATTTATTAGTGTTTGTATTACTAACGTGGAGCGATTATCTGAATTGCAGGTAGAGCATAATCTACCATGGTTTGCATTTTGTACAAGTTGCTGAAATGGAATGGATTCACAAATTTGGTATTGATATATATATGAAGCGTTCATTGGGATTTCTTCTTGTGTCACATTGTTGCAGAGAGTGCCATGTATGTTTCCACATGTATGAAATCTGAAAGATTTCATTATAGGTATTTTTTGTTTTCCAGTACTTGTAGTAAGATACATTAGAAAGTCTTGTGGATCTTCCTGTGAGTTTATAGTGAATTTCAACCATTCCAGCACAGTAGTCCAATTGTCGTCTTATCCAAAACACTATATGTGTTGTCAGGATTGTTTGCTGCATTTCTGTGAAGTACTAACATTTGCAAACACAATGGGTCTGTACTGTGTGAGTAAATGTGTCAACAATTGGTGGTAATTGAAATAGAATATTCATTGCTACATTTGCATAGCAACTTACACCAACTATATTTGAGAATTAAATGCGCCAGGTAAGTTCTGTATCTAACTGCTTTTTTTGGAGTTTGTCTTCCTTCTTTAAAGAAGTACCTGGTTTACTTTCTCTAATTGATTCTTTTTTGTTTGTGGTACTTTGATGAAGTATTAGTTTTCTTTTACTCTTCTTTGGAGGATTTGCAGTGACGTCCTGTTGCATTTCTGTTGATTTAGTTTTCTTTTACAACGTTTTAGTTTTTGTGGAACAGATATGTGTTAGATGGGGAGTGTATAGCGAAGTCTATTATATTCTAAAATGCAAGGAATATCAGCGTTTACTTTACTTGCATCAAAGTTGATTAGAAATAGACCGTCAAGTGTACGTAAGGCGTGATAGTGCTACGTAGCTCATGCCTTCTTTAAAGACTGTGTTACCAATATCTTATCATTGCTTTGTCTAGGGTAAGACCTTGTGATTTATGAATTGTGACTGCGTATGCAAAGATTAGAGAAAAATTGTTCTCTGCGTACATACATATCTTTGAAGAGAAGGAATCTAGCTGTTGAGCGTCCTATCCGTTTTACTTCTGAAAGTTTGTCAAAGAGTATATGAATTTTGTTGTCACGTGGGTAT
>CM030321.1:830067832-830138171 GCA_002915635.3 Ambystoma mexicanum
GCCGTGGGGGAGTGCGGCTACAGCCGCTGCGACCTTCACCAAATTTGTCTGCACTAGTTCTGCTTCGTCTGCCAATCTCTTCTGGGCCACCTCCTTCTCCCTTTCCTTTATTCTCTTTCAATGGTGTACTATTATGCTCTGGATCTCAGGCCCATCCCTTTGCCTCAATACCTGCTATCTTGTCGAGCGCCTTTTGCACTTCCTTTGGGAGCCCTCTTTTTATAATGAAGTAAAATAAAGATGTCGATTGATACCAGGACGTGCCCGTTTCTGTTCTCCACATCTCTTGGACCCGAAAAATGTAATCCATAGCCTCCTCCCGTCATTCATTGTACACTGCACTACTGACTGTAAGTCTGGTGTATCTGGAAACGTTTCTCGCAAGGCATCCCACACCCTTGCACGCACTGTGTTAAAGGAGGCCCCGTCATGGCGGTCGCAGTCTAATGTTACTCCAGGGAAACCGGCCTTGACCCATACTCTATCAGCCTGATCCCCCACTGCTGATACAAGCAAGCTCTTCACATCTCCTATTGCTAGGGGTACCCCGGCAGTGTGTTTCTCTAAGGCGTATATCCACTTACTTGCCCCTCCCGATAACGGGGGCAATAACTTTAATAAATTGGCTTTATCCATCTGAGCCCATGGGATATAATTCGGCCTCCCTCCTCCCCTATGTATCAATGGCAGCTGTAGCCTTCCTTTTGTCGTTGCATCTACACCCGTTTTGGCTGCTGAGGTTCCCAGTGATGCCATTTTCCCCACCCTATTCCTTAATCGACCTGTCCACTCATCATCCAGTGTTCTCATTGAACATGTACCATCCACTCCTTCACTTCCCCCACCCATTGCCATGCTCAACCTGTCGCTTTCTTCTAAATCGTCCCTTATATCACATAATAGTTCCTCTCTGTCCCCTATAGGCCTTTCTTCATTATCAATACCTCCCTCTCGTGTCCCTACTTCTATTATTCGTGTCGGTTCTTCCTCAATTCTGAACAGTATCTCACCTTTTTCCACCATCTTCAAGTGTTCTATTCTCACTCGGCGCTCTAGACGTGCGCCCTGATCCTGCTGCATTAAGTGCTGTTTGTTCACATATGTCTTTTATCCTCGCAAGCTCATCTTTCGCTATTGAGAGTCTTGATTGTAAATCATCTGTTAGCTTTTCTATATCCACCCTTTGTGTACATGCCTGGGCTCGCTCCCTTGTACTTTCATATGGCGGGGTGCCGTTGGTCGGTGGGGTGTAGTAGTTGTCAGGGAGGAGGGACATAAGTGGGGTCACTGTACCATTCTGCGGGCACAGGCTTGTTTAATATCGGGTACAAGCTTATTACCTCTACTTGTGGCTCTACATTGACGATTCTTTACCATCTTTCTGTATCATCAGTGGATTGTCAGTGGTGGGAGGTAGGTCAGGATTTAATGCTGGTGCTTTAGGCGGTGGTATCTCTTCAAATAACCTCCAGAGATCTAATATTTCCCTCCTATTGTGCAACTGCTTCCCCTTGTATTTCAAACAAATGCATGTGGCCACCATATCCAGAACACTTTTGTCAAATGACCCTCCCTCGGCCATATCTGGGTACCCCTCTCCCTTCAGCTCTGTTATCCACTGGTCATGATATTTCTTAATTCGCTCCGCGTTCCCTGGTAGGTTTTTACAGATATGTGATAAGGGTGTTTCGGCCCCCATCTTTGTGTTTTCCTAGTACTTGTCTATCTCTGTGTGTCCACAATTACAATGTAAACCTATTACCAATATGGGTGTCGTCTTCTACTTCACATTCAATAATGGGCTCCTTTGTGCTCTTCCCCCTGCCTGCGCAATGCAAAACTGGCTGTACACAGTCTCTATGTTATTCTCTTGGGGGGGGGGCACATACAAGAGCAAACCATCAGTGATTTTGACAATATTAACCCGGAAATCAAAAAGGTACCCACTCACTTCACCTTGTCATTTTTGTCTTCAAGAAGCTTTATCCGGCCACACTTACCATGACCATTCAATTACCATACATTTATAACCATTTTACACACCCACAGCACCAAATTGTCTTCCGACGCATACGAGGTGCACACACCTCTCTGTAACACTCTATTCACAATTCAAGCTGCCCTCCCTTTCCTCCCTAGCCGGCTGTCCCTGTCCGTCTTATTTAGATATATGGATGCGCATATATATATATATATATTGGTCTGCTCTTCCCTCTTGTAGTAGGACTCTCTCTCTCTTTTACTTCCTCCCTAACGTTTTGTACTGATCTCACTTTTAATTTCCCCAACCCTAAAGAAAGAATAGAAAGAAGAAATAGCAGTCACTAATATATTCTCTGTGTCCCCTTTGCAGACACTTTTATCTTATTATCCTCTTCTTCATATATTCCCAGTACTAGTCAAGATAGCACTATGCGGCACCGCCTTCCACCCCTTTCGGAGCTAGGTTCCCGTCACTTTTATCTCTTATTCACCTCAATCTTAATGGCCATATGCAAGAAAAAGCAAAGAAATTTTAGGATGATCCTTAGTAGATCTGCGTACCCCCTTTTCTACCCTCTTCGTTCTCTGTCCTAGATTTCTTCCCCCACTCCCTTTACGATTGCTCGCACTCAATACTCACGTGCCGTCTTGAACCGATAGTCTCCGAAACTGGGTCCGTCCAGGCAGTGTTGCCGTCGCTCAACAGTCAGCCCCGGCTCCGGCGAGCGGTACTCAAAGGGGATTTTTCAACTGGGATCCCGTACCCTCTCTCTATTGAGTGCGCACTTCTTAGTGTACGGGTTGCCGTTGGCGGCAGCCTCCCGGAGCCGGCGCACTGTGCGTATCCCTTTTCGACCGGAAATTCTCGTGCCAAACGGGACGGTAATGTTAGGTTGGGAAAAATAATAATAATAATAATCACACTTTCGGGTCACCACTGAAGGCAAGCGTCCCCAACCAGCACGATCCTCCCCGCAATGAGAGACAATGACGGACTCTCCAAGTCCGGAATAAAGCCAAGACAGAGTGCGGGTGAGCTTAAGTGGGAGTTTATCAATCAGAATAGGGCATGCAAAGAACTCTGCAAACTCCGAGAGCGCTCTGTCTGACAATAGCAAAGACAGGCGTATATATTTTACAAAAAACGTCATAAGAACCTACATACTATAGGGGCACAAGTTTGATGGATTGGGTGGCGATGACTATAGGTGCTGCTGTGATGTGGTTGGCTTTGGCTGGAGGACGTCGCTGGTCAGCCTCGTGGGTTGGGCTGGGCCTGGCAGGTTGGCTGAGTTCATCCGGGCGGTGTTGTTGTGCCATCGCGGCCAGTGTCAGAGATGAATGTCTTTTCCTGACTTATTTGCCCTAGGCCATGCACACCGCAGTCATTCAGTCATTGCAATATTATCTTCTTTAGTAAATCTTCCAATAGGTTATTCTAAAGGTTAATGCAACACAGGAGGAATGCACCTTGTGAGGGGTCTGATGGTCATTCGTCTGGGCATGGTTACCAGTGTCCTGTTGACCGGAGCCATAGGTTGAGGGGCTAAGCTTCAGGGCATGGGACAGGCGGTACATGCCTTTCTGTCTTGTTAGATGTGGTTATGAATGTGCCGCTGTGTGTTGCCACAGTATTGGGTGTCCTGATTGCACAGGGCCATAAGTCTAAGATGATCCGGGGGGTTGTGGGGTTTACGAGGGGGCGCCTTTGGAAGTGTGTGTTCAGGCAGAGGTTTACTGCTGTGCTGTAAATAATGCAGGTGGCGGGCCGTGGCCTTGGGTGCTGCAGAGGGGGCTACAAATCTTTGAAGCGGCTCCAGTCTGGTTGGGGGAGGTGGAGCCGCGTGGCGCGGGCCTCTGCTCTCATGTTTGGCAGTCTTCGCAGGGTGGGAGGGGGAATGGCCTTGCACATATTCACAAAGGTATCTTCCTCGTGTGTTGCCGGCTTTTAGAGGTGAAAACATCACAATCATTTAAACACTTTATAATATTTGTTTGAATACATTTCAACTTTGCTGGATGTGTCTCGATTATATCCAGTCTGAGCACCTTATTCGTACACTATGTTTTAACAATTACAGTATTTAGTTATATGCATATACATTTGCAGTAAGTGAGGTAGTAGTGAGGTTGGTGGAGTACATAGAAAATGACCCGCCACCGTACGTGACGGTGGTGGCACACAAGGGGCTTAGACATACACGCATGACAAGTGCATTTCTCGCACATCCTTCACATGAGCCCTCTGTATGGTTACATTCGTCTTCTTGTGTACTCTAGCAGCATTAGTTCAGTTATGGCGCGGGACCGGGGTGTACGGTTTTCAAAGATACATATAGAGAATAATCCCCGGAATGCTTTTATCATTAGCACACCTCTGCAGGGGTGTGGGTCCTTCATTGCTGTGTCATGTAAACATGCGTTTCTTAGAATAATTACACAATTTTACAGGTCTCTTTAGTAGAAGTAGTTTTGTGGAAAAGATACACGTATTACACGTAGTTTTTGACATTCGTATTTGGGTATTTTTCTGCTTTCATCGGATGCCCATTCTACAGTTCTCCCCATCACCCTGGCCTCGCTGACCGGGTCATGCTGGGAGCAGTGATACACTGTGGACGGTGAAATGTTACAGTGTTAGTATCTTATGCTAGCTCATGTCCGTTTTGTTCGCGGGAACGGGCTCACAGCGGATCTGCCAGGGTGCTGCGGCGACAGGGATAATTGAAACTCTCTGAGGGTGGGGGCCGCGCTACAGTGCGCTGAGCTCACACCATGTTTGATAGACAAAATGGTTTCTGGGCCTAGCTAAATTCAATACGTGTGGGCAATGTCTTCAGCAGGTGAACCCTCCACCACCTGGGCCCGGGTGGTCTGAGGGGACGCCCAATGAGCCATGGCCCTCACCTGGGGGGGAGATGTAGGCAAGGGGGGGTCTTTTGGACCACTCCTCCCCTACACAGGCGGACGGGCTATGTTTTCTACGGACATAATCATTTTGGTTACGGACAATGAGAACAGGGGGAATGATCTTAGAATACTTTATTTTTCATAGTTATGAATGTGCGGACGTCTTTAGTGTTCTGTGGATACCCCCATTTTGACTACAGCCAATTCGAACAGATTTAGTGTCCTTAGGACACCCCCATTTTGGTTAATTACGGACAGGCCGGACATCTTGTGTGTCCTAAGGACACTTCAATCTTGATTGAGGACCGTGCGAACAGGTATAGTGTCCTTAGGACACCCCCATTTTGGTTAATTTCGGACAGGCGGACATCTTGTGTGTCCTAAGGAAACCTCCATTTTGATTGCCAACAATACAAACAGGTATAGTGTCCATAGGACACCCCAATTCTGTTTAATTGAGGACATCCTGGACAGCCGTGATGTCGGTGGACCTCCTAACTGCATTTAAAAAAAAAAAAAAGACACAGAGGAATATACTAACAACGCACTTAATATTTTATTATTATATACAGTATAAAAATTATGAAAGAGAGGGGTAAGCAGAAACAGATACAAATAGAGGGGAATTATGGGTTTGGACATGATGGATGGTAGGGGAAGAAGGGGGTGAAGTCTCATTGTATTGTTTTTCTTGCTGGGGAGTTTTTGAGGATAGTTGGGTGGGATATGGAGAGTGGGTACAGGTACATGTGCGACAGTGATATTTACAGGCCGATTCATGGAATTAATGTGCACTGAAAATGTCTGCGCAAGCGTGCAAAAGCGTGCGAATTGCAGCGCAAGTGTGAAAATCGCAGCGAAACCTGCGCACAGAGATTCATGGAAGCCTGTGCACGTGTAAATCAATGGATGTGCGCTAAAATCCTGCGTGGCGCACGCTGGCGCACACGTCTTCAAACAGCATGCCAAACGCGCACAGCGAAAGTGCACAATAGCGCAGTGCACACAACAAAAGTAGGCGTAACACGGGGCGTAACTCGCGGAATGGGGAACAACTCGTGAAAATGTGGGCGTCACGGGGGAAGTACAGGAGGCAAATGCGCGGAACGCCCACACACGCGCCTACAACACGTATTCATGGAATCGAACGTGGCTAACACGTGTGCCAAAAAGAAGCGCTAATCCGGAAACACGTACGCCAGCAGGAAGCAGGCTTAGATGGACCCATGCAGCATAAAAGTGTGCCCAAACAACAAACAAGTTCAGACGCTAAGATGAATATACCATTCCTCACAGCAGTGGTCGTAGGATACCGCAGGAGGAGGAGGAGGATAGTCTGGGCCAGAATTTTTACACCCAGAACCAGCCTTTTTGGGATGCCTGATGACCAGGTGTATGGGAGGTACAGGATTCCACCTCACATAATACTCAACCTGGGGAGTGAGTGGGAGGATGACCTCACATCACCCACCCTCTGCTCCCAAGCACTGAGCCCCTTGGAAAAGGTGCTCAATGTACTGCACTTCTTGGCCACTGGTTTATTTCAGCGGACAAGTGCCATAGTGGGGGGGGTGTCACAGGCCACGCAGTCACGCTGCCTGCACCAGGTGTTGGCCATCATGACTGCACGCCCATCACTGCGCAGGCACATATACCTGCCCAGAACACCTGCAGAAAGGCAGGCTGTCATCCAGGATTTTTACAGGGTGGCACACTTCCCCAAAGTGCTAGGTGCCATTGACTGTACCCATGTGGCTCTACGTCCTCCCAGGGCAACTGAGCACATCTACAGAAACCGCAAGCACTGGTATTCCATCAACGTGCAGGTAGTATGTGATGCCAAGAGAATCATCACCTCAGTATATGTCAACTATCCAGGGTCCACCCAGTTTCATTTACAGAATGTCAACCCTAAACCGGGACCTAGAAGCTAGGCGGCATGGCGATACATGGCTGCTTGGTGAGTATAAATGCCCCTGCAACTGCATGCATGTCAGTTACTGAGTAATGTCAAAACCCCACTAATGATACCCATGATCACCTCTCCAGGGGACAGTGCCTACCCTCTGAGCACCCACATGATGATGCCAATACGGAACCCCAACACACCACCCGAGGTAAGATACAACACAGCCCATATTGCAACCTGGGGCATAGTGGAGCGCACATTCGGAGTGCTCAAGTCATGCTTTCGCTCCCTTAACCACTCTGGTGGGCAGCTGCTAAACGTGCCCCCAGTAGTGTGCAGGATCATAGTGGCAGCATGTGTCCTGCACAACGTTCCAACATGCCAGGGCCTGCCGGTGGACATGGTGGTGCCCACACATCCCCAACCACAAGCACGGCCACTACGCATGGGAGGGGAAAGGGCACGTGGTGAGGCAGCCCGTACGCAGCTGGTGGCTAATTACTTCACCTAAAATCACACCCATGTGGAGTGCACACAGCCCTGGCACATGCCAGCTGACAATCAATGGTGATGACATAAGGGACAGTCAACTGTCACAACCATACCAGCCTGAGATTGGTCACCTGGAAGTGTTACATTGTGTGCATTCCTACCTACCGAAAGACAACCAATGCTGTGTCACAAAAAGACACACATTTATGCTGCATGAATGACTACCCCCTTGCAAAATACAACATGAAAATAGCGCCATGTCACCCAACCTCTCCCCATCTCCGCCACCCAACACACCATGGCATGTCCTGCAATGTGAAAGCAAACAAAGGAATGCACACACATGACACAAGTGTCACAAAGTGCACTGTCCCAAATGGAAACAGGCCACAGACAATATGCTCCCAGTAATCAATAACAAACAGCACACATGACCAAATACTTACCAGCAACACAATACAGCAACACAGCATGAAACATCTCCAAAATATGACAGTACAAACTCAAAGTAATGTAAGTCATACAACCTCAATAAGCCAGCACATCAACCCCTTCCAACTCCAGAGTGTTGCTGTCAGGCAAATGTGTCAGTGTACTGCATACAACATGAACTGCATCTGCAAAGGAGACTGCCTTGTGAAGACATGACGAAGGTACCTGCAGATAAGGAGGAAGACATGGATGCACAAGCACATATAAATACACCATGCAGTGTTCAATACAAAAACAAACCCCACTAGGGATGTCCACACAGTTATGACTACAGACTGCCCACACAGCTCATGGGAGCCCAATGTCACTGTGTAAGTCACTGTCACTTGGTCACACCCTTTGCAAGCCCATGGAAACGGGAAGCAGGAGGGGTGTGTGTATCAGGAACCCAAGCATCTAACCCAAACACAGGACAAGCCTGCATGTGCCCAGCCGGAATACACAGTGGATGCCCACAGGAGCCACACAAGGCAACACACTGTAAAAAAAAAAAAAAAAAAAATGGACATGTGGGAGCCAGGGGGGTGGGGGGGCACCCAGGAGGTCCGAGGGCAGGGTGCACACCAACACCCACCTGTGTGGAGTGGATGTTGCAAAAAAAAAAAACACCTCCATGGGCTCATGGCCTGCACGGCTACACTACTGTGGGAGAAGTGCTGCTGTCATTCTCATCACCCTCTGCTGCTCCAACAGGAGGTGGTGGTGCTATGGGAGTCAGTCCACGCAAAGCCCTGGTATGGTCCTCCATGGTCCATGGCAGCAAGCATGCGGGTGTGGAAGATCTCGTTCTGGAGGATGATAGTACGGAGATCCCCATGCAGCACCTGACGGGTTGCCTGCATTTCTGCACGCATTGCCTCCCGTGATACCCAGATCTCCTCCCGAGTTGCCTACAGCTCAGCTGAGAGTGAACTTGTGAGCCGCTCCAGCTGCTGTTCTGTCCTCAAATTTGTGGAAGCCTCAAGTTCAACAAGAGTCTCCTTGAGGTTATGGAGTTCTACCCTCAGGGCTTTCCTGTGGCCCTATGACTCTATAGAAATGGCTTCCCGCAGAGTCTCCAGTGCCGCCCGTCGGTCCCTGTTGGATGCCTAAATGTCTTCCCTGTGTGATCGGCAAATGGAGTCTGTTGCCTGCTGTTGTTGCTCCATCTGCCTTTCAGGGGGGCTAATGGAACTGGCCACCCTCTCCATTGCCTGAGCCATCATTTCAACTGATGCTGCCTGTTGGGTTGCCATACCGTACATGGAGTTTTCCCACACCGTATTGCCTGCTGGCGTACGGCCACCGCATCGGCGGGCACCACACCTGTTCCGGGCAAGGCGATCTGCACCTTGCTGTGCTGACACTGCCTGAGGCTGAAGGACTGCATTCCCCCTCTGATCTGCTGGCACAGGAACAGGATCAGATGTTGTGGAGTGTGACCCCGCATCCGTAATCGTCAAAGGCGGACTTACCAACACTGACATCCCCATAGAGGGTTCTACCCCTGGTGCAGGTGGGTTGGACAGAACATAATCCCTGCCAGAAATACTCACCTGCGATGGCACATAAGTCTCATCATCCGATTCAGCATCTGAATAGAGGTCTGGGGAGGTCCACCCAGAGACACCCCTGGGAAGTATAGTCTGCAATACGAAAGGGTTTTCACCCACCACCACACCACGTCCCCCACTGGTGCCCGGTCGTGCCTGAGATTCCTCCTGGGTCTGCACCATCTCCTCAACCTCAAGTGCGTCATCACCTGCAAAAACATGAAACACAAAAAATGGAAACAGGCATTAGCACCATAGCACACACATAGGCCTGACAAGCCAGGGATCCAGTACATGATTTACACATGTCCCACATGACTATAACCGTGGCATGCATGCACTGTAACTGAGTTGGAAGGGGAGGCAAAAAGCAGACACTGATGACACCACGATGGAAAAGCAACACATTTGCTGCATGCTGGCTAGCACGGGCATCACACATTAGCCTGTGAGTGGCATGTCCAATACACATACATGACACATGCCAGCACACAGATGGCATGATGCATAGCCCTGGTACATTTGACAAGTACAGCCATATGTCAGTGAATGAGTACTGTCAGCCCTCCATGTGAGATGGACATGATGAGATGAACAATGCTACATAGTGTGACAAACTATGCATGTGCCACTCACTGCAACACATCCAGTGTACAAGAATACACTGATTGCAGGCAGATGTACACATCAATGGTTGGTCACTTAAACATCACAGGAAACAACTATCAAGTACAACATACAAACAGGCACACAAAATCAATGTGAGCAGGCCAATACTCAATCAGCCTGAATGGTCTAATCATTTGCATAACAAGGTAACAAATGTGGGCCAATGTGGGGTGTAATCAATGACAGAAGCAAGTCACATATGTGACAATAGGGCTGAAAAATGTGTTGCAAAAGTGGGAGAATTGAAACTATCAGCCTGAATGAACACTGAAAAATTCTGAACAATGTTGTTGCAAGATGACATTTCAAGGGCAACTGCAGTAATGTGGCACTAAATGGCTACTGTGGGCAGAAGGGATACTGGCATACCCAAATCCAAGGCCAGTGAATGTTATGGAGGAAGCACATGGGTGACCCATACCACTCAGCTGCACACACCCTCACCTGGCACAACATACACATGTCTTACACACACTTGGTTGGGCACTCACCAGACAAAGCGTTGTAATCTGGTAGTTCTCCCACGCCTTGGATCTGTTCCTCTGTGACGAAGGTTCCAGCAACAGACTCATGTTCAGTGAGTTGGTTTTCCTCTAGTGGAGACCCACCGCCAGTCACCAGAGTAGAAGCATGATTTGAGGCCAGCGTGTTCTTTGCTCTGCGTTTCAGGTCATTCCAGCGCTTGTAGCAATCATCAGCTGAGTGCCTCACAATTCCAAGGGCACTAATGATGTCCGCGATGGTCTGCCAGTGTGCCATACGTTGACCAGGTGTGGTCTTGCACCCTGCAGTCACCACCATTTTGCGGCTATGTGCCGACACACAGGCCACTAGTGCATCAAGTTCAGCGTCATTAAAGCTAGGCTTCCTTGACGTGCCAGAGTGTGTAGCCGTGTCTGGGGTCTCAGCCTGTAGTGCCAGAGCACCCTTCTTCCTCTTTTTCAAAGGTGGTGTGGATCCTGAGTGGCTTACGCCGCTCTGGTCAGTAGGGGCAGAAGTGCCGGTGGACTGGGTACTAGGAGTGTGCGAATGCACAATGACTATAGGTCTTGGTGCAGGCATTGGCTGCAGGGTGATGTTGGCAGGGGCAACGTCGGTTTGATGGACCGGGACCGACACTGTCCCGGCTGGGAGACTCAGAGCTGGGGTGGATTGAGCTGCAGCTGCCCCTGCAGCCTCCCCACCCTGCCTACTTGGGGCAGCAGATGACATAGCTGCCCCAGATCCACGTGGCCTGGTGACACCAACTTGCACCGCCACACGTGGCTTAGACTTGCTGACCTGGAAGTCAGCCTGGGAGTCATCCTGTGCAGGTTCAGGTGCCACAATAGGCTGGTCCAACAAGGACTGAGCTGGGATGGTGTCAGCTACGTTTCCCACAACCATGGGGGGCATGGGCATCCCTGATTGCTCCTCCACACATGGGGGTCTAGGAGCACCCTGCAAATCATGGCCACGTCCCCTACTGCACCCACCACGCCCACCTTTTAGAGGTTGGCCACATTTGCCTCCCTTACCACTTGGTCGCCTCCCAACCATGGCACTGATGTTGTTGTGTGTATGGGAGTAGCAGTAAACGATTGTCCTGGGCAATTGGGGGTGAAAGGGATAGGGTACTCGATGGTACTAGATAGAATTCGTACCCTAGTGCTCTAGCAAGGCTGTCTGTAACCCCTGGGGGAAGATGACGGGTCACGCAACGCACAGGCCCCTGAAAACAAAAAATAACGTGCACGCAATCCCTCGTAGACCACGTGCGTGGAAAAATGAACCCACACTACACTTTGGCACCCAGAAACACAAAAATAAGCGTACGCGTATTACACGCAGCCTACAATGACCTCTGAAGGGGTACGCGACACACGGGGCAAGCACAGTTGGTAAATACATGCGCGACTCACCGTCTGCCTGGAAAAAGAAAGTGAAAAAGACGCATGTGTGCGCTTTGGCAACACCCCTGCCAAAAGAAGAATTGTACGCTGTCTGAGGAGACAGGACAAAAGAAGAAGTGAGCGCTGTTTGAGGAAACAGGCCCAACAAAAAAAAATGAACGCTGTCAGAGGTAACAGGGAGTACGAACTTGAAACACTGTGAAGTAATCACGTGTGAACAGACAAGAAGTACAGAATTCACCCACTCGCTCTCCACGAAAAGCACGTACAAGTAAATGGGGTCCTACACGTACCTTTTAAACCGGCCCACACGTACAACATCACTTACGCGTGTACGCACTAAGGCCGTTTCCTCCAATTGCACGAGCTGACACTCGGACTTGCAGTTTTTGGATGTGTACTCTGAACATGCACCCGTGTTGAGGGAAACGCTCGCGGGCATCATGTCACCGA
This sequence comes from Ambystoma mexicanum, assembly GCA_002915635.3. Classification (NCBI taxonomy): domain Eukaryota; kingdom Metazoa; phylum Chordata; class Amphibia; order Caudata; family Ambystomatidae; genus Ambystoma; species Ambystoma mexicanum. Next base: position 830,080,165 of record CM030321.1, read on the forward strand.
CGCGTAGGCCTTTTCCTCGGATTACACGCATTCACACACGGACGTGCAGTTTTTTCATGCGCCATGAACCACCATGCCCACGTCACAAGGGAAACGCCCGCACGCGTGATTTCACAGACGCGCTTACGCGCTAAGGGCCTTTCCTCGAATTACATGCAGACGTGCAAGATTTTAAAGTGCCAAATCACTCCATATCAAGCTGGCCACGCAACAACACACGGAAGACCACGCTCCTGCCCAGAAGGCTGAATTACTGCCCCCCAGACCCCCTACCACGCTCACACCTGCCATCTGCTGCTGCCTGCCTGCCTGCTGCCCACGTGCCCTGCTATTTGCTGCCTGCACATCATCCATCTGCAGGGGTGCAGTTGTTGTGACCACCCCTGCTGGAATTGAAGACTCCCGACTGGGATACCATCGCTCCACAGCCCAGCCCCAGGACCCAGTTGCCCACCCACACCAGCCAGAGAGGCAGAGGGCCACCAGCTTCAGTGCCAGGGAAGTTGGTGTCCTGGTGGAGCAAGTCCTGCGGCAGTATGATGCCCTCTTTGGAAGTTCTTGTGCCGACTATGAAGGACGGACCAGGATCTGGATGGACATTGTGACTGTCATCAACGAGGAGGGGATGGCACTCCTCGACATCAAACATGTTGAGAAGCGCTGGAAGCACTTCAGGTCCAGGACCCTTGACAAGGCCAGGCGCCTCTTGAAGGCAGCGGATGCCAAGGGGCACCGGGGCCACCTGTCCAACCACCAAATGAGGGTCCTGGAACGCATATGCCCAGCGCTCCACGTCCAGGTCCTTGAGAGGCAGACCCGTCTGGAGTCGAGCGGTAAGTGTACATGCATACTGATTGGATGCTGTACGTGTTGTGGTGTGCCAGTAGTGTGCAGGATGCACATGTGTTTGTGTAGGGCCATGTATGGATGTGTATGTACAGGGGCGTGAGGCTGACACATGTGAGTCCTCTCATGTGTGAGACACATGGATGGTGTATGTGTGGGTAAGCATGCAGGCCAAATGCAGATGTGGGAGCACACATGTTTGAATTACTGTGTATGTATATTGGCATGGTTCTGGTGTCACACATGGAAGTTGGTTCCAGCTGCATGTATCTGCACTGTGTACATGTGCATGTGTGTGTATTTGACAAGTGTGCAACTGTGATGCAACATGGATGCATGTGACACTGATGTATATGGCTGAATGCCAGATGTGACATGGATGGCGATCGCTTCACTGCAACAGTTGGTGGAGATGTACACATGCATGTAAGTGTGGTGGTGTGTGTGCATGTCTTGTGCACTCCCTGTGTTTCATGTGATGTCAGGCTCACCTTCGGCTGCTCATGCTGTTGTATGTGTATGGATGGTGCTGCCTGGTGCGATATTGCTGTGGAATTGCTCATGTGTGTGAGTTGAAATGACATGTGTGTTGGGGATTGTGATGCCATGTCTGAAGTTTGACACTGCCACTCAAGTCCAACTGTCATGTGTGTATCAGTCCATTACACAGTGCCCTGATGCCTTTGTCCTATCTCTCCCTGTCTGCAGCGTCAACTGATGAAGAGGGCGGAGAGGGTGCTCTGGAGCATAGCGGCAGGGATCACACCGCCAGCCGTAGACGCAAGGCCCGGCTCCCCTCCCAGGTTGTTATCTTGTCAGGGAGTGAGGAGTCCTGTGCCGTGTCCCAGGCTGCAGCTGCCGAGGGTAGATCCAAGAGGCGGAGGTCGGAGTTGGACTCTTCAGCAGCAGAAGGGGCAGCTGAGACCCCACAGGGTCCGATAGAGGAAGATGGCACGCAGTCATCCAGGTTGGTGGGGGTTTGGTGGAGGAGGAGGCCGTGGAAGGGAAAGACACAGGGTCTGGAGGTGGGGATTCCACTGGTGCTAGTGGTGCAGTGCAGTGGCAGGGACAGGAGGCAGCACAGGCCGCAGCGGAGGTGCCTGTGTGTAATTCTGTCCCTGATCCTGTGACTGCATCATCCTGCTCCAGCAGGGATGCCTACGTCCAGACCCGTTTTCAGGGAGGTTATCCACTTACAACAACTGGCCTTCCTCTCCCTGCAGGCGTGGCTATCCGGGACCGGGTTGAGCCTGTCCTGAGTGGGATGGCGTTGCATCAACGGGGCATGCAAGGTGACCTGCAGTGTTTTCGTGAGGACACTGCACGTCTTCTCGAATGCCTCGTTGACTGCGTTGAGCTACTGGGATGGGTCACCAGTGCCGGATTCCTCTGTTTGCTGGACCTTGTTCCGACCCCCTCCTCACCTGAACCTCCTATGCGCCAGTCGACCTCCATGCCATCTTCCCACCCATGTATCACCTGGGTACCCTGTGGCGCTGTCTCTGACCCTGCGGCCAGGCTGGTGGAGGACACATCCCTGCCACAGTCGGGAGTCGGACGTCCAGCAGCGGTGGCCACCTCAACAACTGCACCCCAGCCGAAGGAGGACGTGCAGGCAGCAAGACTGTTAGGGAGAATTCTCTGTTTAGACTGAATTTCCTAACCTAGTGAGTCCCCCAGCAGCTTTGCTGGATTTCTGGAGTTTGTTTTTTTCCATCCTGCCAAGAGTGAGACTCTTTTTCTCCCACTCTTGGACATGAATGTGGTTAATTCCTTTGAATGTCAATGTGTTCTATGGGCTATGGGGTCTTTCACTCCATAGGGTATCATATATTTTACTATGTGTGTTACACCGCACCCTCTGTGCCGTAACACTGGGGTGTCCTAGAGGATCCCCACCATAGACTCCATACCCTGGGACTGACTACTGTCTCCCAGGGCATGTAAAGTCACCATTGGCTTTACTAGACCTAAATTTACTAACAGAACTAGTACAAACCATCTTATTGTGGACGCACTAGTAGGGGTAATTCGATTGCCCCTGGGTCTGTTAATCGAGGGGGCACTGTCCCGACCCCCTCGTCGAGTTTTGGCTGGTGGCAGTGGAAACTACTTATTATATTCGACCCCGAATATAATTATGTGGGATTCTACACATTGTTGGAGGCTAATACTTTTTCCTGTTAGTCTCTAACATACCGCCGGTTTATTTGTCTTAAATAAATCTACCGGGTGGTATTTTCTGCCAGAACTCGGTTTTTAAAATGGCGTCTGTGTTCGCCTCTGTAACTCCGAAACAAAGGTTGAGCCCTTTGTTCCACTTTTGGCGGGCTTCTACACAGAAGCCCTCCAAAGTGGTGCCATTCTGTCTGGGTACCATAGGAGGTGTGGGAGGGGGTTTAGGCACCCTGGACTGAGTTGCCTTGCCAACTCAAGTCGCACTCTGGTGTGATTGGCCCAAGTGGTGAGCCACCCCGCTCACCACTTAGCATGTTTTGATTGACAGCTAGGCTGAATGAATGGGGGTTTGCTGCATAAAAGCAGGGCTTTTGGGACTGGATCTTCAGAAGTCGCCACAGGACCTAAAAATCCGACGAGGGTAAAGCTGAGCCGACCTGCAACGACGACACCTCCGGTGGAGCCCTGCTGAACGTCTCACCGATTCCCAACGACAGAGGAGATCTCCCGGCTGGAGAGTCTTCTTTCCCTGACTGGTGGGAACAACCAGTCCCTTTGCTTTTTCTTCGCTTCCAGGGCGTAGTGGTCGAATTGCCTGTCCTGAGCACCCCTGCAACCGGATAGCCACTAGCCCGTACCGCGACCAAATGGTGGTGCCTTGTGACGGAGCACTCTGCGGCTGGTCTCTTCCCTGGTGGTGCAACGATCTTCAACTTTCCTTCGATGACGAGAGCATCTCATCTCTTGGCAAAGCCCAGACTTGCATCCACTACCAGGAACAACTGCCCCCGTCGGAGCTGTCTCTCCACATACAAGGTACCGTGTCCGCCTGGCTTCCCTTGTGACGGTTAGCGTGAGGTGTCTTAATCCTTGCCTCTCCATTGGGTCGCCTCCAAGCCTTCTTAACTTTCTGTTCTGAACTGGTCCAATCTTTCTGTGACAATTTGCAACAAAGACTCGAATTGCATTTCCACTGTTATTCTTTTGGGACATAGTGCCTTGCCTCTCTCCGAGTGGGCCTGGCCTCTGAACTTTGTGATCTACGGTAGATCCTGCCTTACTTGCCTTGAATTGTTTCGTAAAAGTGTTGGTACCGAGTTGGTTTCATACCCTGCCTTTTCTCTCCCGTTCTAACGAACACAAGAGTACCATCTAGGTTAAAGCATTCACCTCTGTCTGCAAATAAGTGGTGCTGATGAACCTAGACTTGTCGACATATTGTTAGAGGAGTGAGATACTTATAGTAATTGTAATTGAAGTTGTTTGCCGTATTAGTGCCAGTGTGTTTTTCATAGATGTGTTTTTTATAAATAAATAACTATATATCTTTACACCCAAGCTCTGTTCCGTGTCTGCTTGTTCTACTTTGTAAATTGCCATATTTTGTATACTCCACATACTGCCTAACTCTTCTTGAGGGAAGTCTGACTGCTCAGCCACAGCTACCAAGTGAATCTGTGTGGTATAGATTGCTACCAAGTGGGTTTACTGCCAAACACCTGTAGGCCTAAATCTTTTGCAGTGGTCCGAGAGGGAACTGCACAGGTTTCCGCTTAACAAAGAGCCAGGGCACAGGCACAGCCACAGCAGCAGCAGCAACAAGGTGGGAGCCATGCTGGCTCGGGGCCTTCAACATCGGAGGGGCAAGCATCGGCCAGAGGGCAGGAGGTCCCAGGATTGGAAGTGTCTTCCGTGTGGCAGCGGTTGCTCAGGCCATAGATGCGGAGCGGCAGCGGGCCGAAGAAGCTCGGCTCTCAATGGTCAGGGTGGAGAACTCCATGCGGAGGGGGCCGAGTGCCTCGAGGCAATTTGCAGGGAGTTGGAGGTCCACATGTCATCATCTATGCCAACCCTCCGGGCCATGGCAGAGGACCGCCTCCTGGACATCGAGCAGGAGTTCGATGATGCTCTGGCCCGGGAAATCGGGAAGTGAGCCGTCAGACTAGCCCGCTGCCATTGTAAATAGTTTTTAGAGTTAGGTTTCCTTTTCCTTTTCCTTTGATTTGTGGTGAATGGACTATGCCACACACATTTGTATATAGTTTTTTTATTAGTTACTTTCTTAGGTAGGTTTCATTTCTTTCGTTAGGCTTATGGACCCTTGACAATGGATTGTACATAGTTGGACAATGGATTATTTTGAACTTTTTCTTTTGATTTCACCATGGATTTTCTTTTTACGTTTCCTTTGGATTTGCGTTGGTGGAGGGAGAGTTTGGACTATTTTTCTTTCGGATTTCTTTGGATTGGTTATACTTTTCATTTACTCACCTTTTGCACATGCTTTTCATTTCATGTTTGCTATTTTGTTATGCTTTCATTTAATTGCTTTATTTTTGTACATAATACATTTTCATATTTTAGTTCCATGTGTGGGATTCGCTCATTGGGTTAATGCATGTGAAAATGTGGGTTTACACAATCAATGCCAACCAGTGTCTGTGTGTGACGGACATGTCTTGATGTATATAGTTGACTTTTGGTTTGTGTCTTGAGATAGGCATGTCAGTGTGGGGTGGATTGGGAAATCATTGCATCTCAAGAATAGGGTGGCGTGCTGTGGTATTTTGGTGTAGAAGTGGGCCATGATTGTGCATCTTTATTTTATGTAGGGGGGGCATGAGTGGGGGCCTGCTGCAGGTTCCCCTCACTGCTGGGGGGTGGAGGTGCTGGGGTGCTGGGACATGTGGGGGGCCTGCTGGCAGGTGCCCCTCACTGCTGGGGGTGGGGGTGCTGGGGGACATGAGTGGGGGCCTGCTGCAGGTGCCCCCACTGCTGGGGGTGGGGGTGCTGGGGGACATGAGTGGGAGCCTGCTGGCAGGTGCTACTTACTGCTGGGGTGTGGGTGCTGGGGACATGAGTGGACATGAGTGGGGGCCTGCTGGCAGTGCCCTCACTGCTGGGGTGGGGATGCTGGGGGACATGAGTGGGACATGAGTGGGGGCCTGCTGGCAGGTGCCCCTCACTACTGGGGGGTGGGGGTGCTGGGGGACATGAGTGGGGGCCTGCTGGCAGGTGCCCCTCACTGCTGGGGGTGGGGGTGCTGGGGGACATGAGTGGGACATGAGTGGGGGCCTGCTGGCAGGTGCCCCTCACTGCTGGGGTTGGGGTGCTGGGGACATGAGTGGGACATGAGTAGGGGCCTGCTGGCAGGTGCCCCTCACTGCTGGGGGTGGGGTGCTGGGGGACATGAGTGGGGCCTGCTGGCAGGTGCCCCTCACTGCTGGGGGTGGGGGTGCGGGGGACATGAGTGGGACATGAGTGGGGGCCTGCTGGCAGGTGCCCCTCACTGCTGGGGGTGGGGGTGCTGGGGACATGAGTGGGGCCTGCTGGCAGGTGCCCTCTCTGCTGGAGGGTGGGGGTGCTGGGTCAGATGAGTGGGACATGTGTGGGGGCCTGCTGGCAGGTGCCCCTCACTGCTGGGGGGTGGGTGTGCTGGGGGACATGAGTGGGACATGAGTGGGGGCCTGCTGGCAGGTGCCCCTCACTGCTGGGTTGGGGGCGCTGGGGAACATGAGTGGGGGCCTGCTGGCAGGTGCCCCTCACTGCTGGTGCTGGGGGACATGAGTGGGACATGAGTGAGGGCCTGCTGCAGGTGCCTCTCACAGCTGGGGGGTGGGGTGCTGGGGGACATGAGTGGGACATGTGTGGGGGCCTGCTGGAAGGATGCCACTCACTGCTGGGGGTGGGGGTGCTGGGGGACATGAGTGGACATGAGTGGGGGCCTGCTGGCAGGTGTCCCTCACAGCTGGGGGGTCGGGGTCCTGTGGGACATGAGTGGGGGCCTGCTGGCAGGTGCCCCTCACTGCTGGAGGGTGGGGGTGCTGGGACACGAGTGGGACATGAGTGGGGGCCTGCTGGCAGGTGCCCCTCACTGCTGTGGGGTGGGGGTGCTGGGGGACATGAGTGAGGGCCTGCTGGCATGTGTCCCTCACTGCTGGGGGGTGGAGGTGCAGGGGGACATGAGTGGGGCCCTGCTGGCAGGTGCCCCTCATTGCTGGGTGGTGGTGGTGCAGGGGGACATGAGTGGTGCCCTGCTGGCAGGTGCCCCTCACTGCTGGGGGGTGGGGGTGCTGGGGGACATGAGTTGGTGATCATATTGCAATGTGACATGTGGCTTGGCTGGGGGACATGCCCATGGTGGATGGGCTGCCTACGGGACATGACCAGGGGTGCAGGGTAGTCCCCTGTGGTGTGGCCTGCCTGCAGGGGCCGTGGAGGGGTAGAGGGGACACCTGGGAGGACCCACACTGCCAATTCACATGTAGGACTCCCCGCGCACCACACTGGTTACACGTACCCCGCTCTGACAGCGAAATCATGTGTGAAACTTCATGCGCACCCCCGAAATACACGTACCACACTCTGACATTAAAATTGCGTGTGAAACTTCACATGCACCCCAGAAATACATGTACCCCGCTCTGACAGCAAAATTGCGTGTGAAACTTCATGCGCACCCCAGTAATACACATACCCCGCTCGCACAGGGCCAATCGCGTGTGAAACTTCACACGTACCCCATAAATACACGTACCCCACTCGCACAGGGCCAATTGCGTGTGACACTTCACGCAAACCCCAGTAATACACGTACCCTGCTTGCACAGGGCCAATCGCGTGTGGAACTTCCTGCGAACCCTAGTAATACACGTACCCCGCTCGCACAGGGCCAATCGCGTGTGAAACTTCCCGCGAACACCAGTAATACACGTACCCCGCTCGCACAGGGCCATTCACGTGTGAAACTTCCTGCGAACCCCAGTAATACACGTACCCCGCTCGCACAGGGCCAATCGCGTGTGAAACTTCCCGCAAACCCCAGTAATACACGTACCCCGCTCACACAGGGCCATTCACGTGTGAAACTTCCTGCGAGCCCCAGTAATACACGTACCCCGCTCGCACAGGGCCAATCGCGTGTGAAACTTCCCGCAAACCCCAGAAATACACGTACCCCGCTCGCACAGGGCCAATTGCGTGTGACACTTCCCACAAACCCCAGTAATACACCTATCCCGCTCGCACATTTATGTGCTGCTTTTTGAACATCCTTAGTGTTTTTTTTTTGGTTGATGTAACAATCTAAGATACCCCCTAAGTTTTTGGATAGTGTTGATGTTGTCCGAGTCAGTCCGCGAACAGGTGCATGGTCCGCGGATATCATACCCACTAGGGCATGTAGGGGGTTCAGTATTTTCTATGTTATATGTATATAAACTAAGGACATACTAGTAAAGATTTATCAAATTTACATTATCTATATATCTATATTCAGTGAAAAGACGTTGTTATAGCAACATTATGGTTAAGTTGCGCTACAAAAAACCTATGAAATTCAGTAAATAAACTTTGTTAAAGGAACATTATGGTTAGGTTGCGCTACTAAAAACCTTTGAAATTCAGTTAAAAAATCTTTGTTACAGTGACGTTATGGTTCCAAGTAAAACCGAAAACCCCCAGAAATTTGCCAGTTATGGTGAGGTAAGCAACCATAACTCGCGCCACCACCGTGCACTGCTAACACTAACACCCAGGACATCAAAGATGGCATCACAAATATAATTGATGACATCACTGATGACATCGCATGTCTGGCTCCCTATTTTTTCCTTTACTGACATATCTAGGCCAGTAACAGTCAGGTACAAAAAATTCAAAAAATGCTATATTTGTAGACTAATACTTCAAATATGTTCTTACAGTTATTCACTTGGGGTTCACTCACAGCATATGAAACATATACATAAGGGAAAACACAGACTTGGAAGACAGCAATGCTTTCTATGTATGAAGATGATCAGTAAGGTTTCTTAACACGTTCTTATAGTTCCGTTTTTTTTATTACTTTACTTTCCCTGGATATGCTCATATTTGCTTACATTATACTCACACTACTTTCTTTAGGGTCCAGTCACATTATGTGATAGTTATACATAGGTAAGTAGTATCTTTCAAACAGAGCAATCATTTCTGTGCATGAAGATAATCAGTTAGATTACGAAGTTTGTCTGGTAATACTGCTGTTTTATTCTTTATTTCATGTTCCCTTTATATGCTCATATTTGTATGTGTTGTTGTCTGTTTGTGTTTTGTTTGTAATATTGCAATGATGTAGTAAGTGGGTTTTATTAGCTACTTATTAAATGTTTCACAGTAGACAAAACTGTAATAAGAAAGCATTAATCATTTTACTATTCAACATGGCAAGATTAGTTATCTTGCACCTCCATCATGTATGCTGCACACAATACCTTTGTTTCTACATGAGTAGCTCAGTATACTGGAACAAACTTCATAATAGAATGCTATTTGTATCAATGCATTGCTTAATGCTGTACTACCTCATGATATTTATTTCAATGATCCTTGACACTTTTTTTTATCAACATTACAATAAGAATCCCTTGAACAGACTTTTCATGAAAAGTAAATGCACATGTGATGTCATCAGTGATGTCATCAATGATATTTGTGAAGTCATCTTTGATGTCCTGGGTGTTAGTCTTAGCAGTGTACGGTGGTGACGTGAGTTATGGTTGCTTAGCTTACCATAACTGGTGAATTTCTGGGGTTTTTCAGTTTTATTTGGAGCCATAACGTCCCTGTAACAAAGATTTTTTCACTGAATTTCATAGGTTTTTAATAGTGCAACTTAACCATAACGTCCCTTTAACAACTTTTTTTACTGAATCAATGATATTTGTGATGTCATCTTTGATGCCCTGGGTGTTAGTCTTAGCAGAGAACGGTGGTGGCGCAATTTATGGTTGCTTAGCTTACCATAACTGGTGAATTTCTGGGGTTTTTCAGTTTTATTTGGAGCCATAACGTCCCTGTAACAAAGATGTTTTCACTGAATTTCATAGGTTTTTAGTAGTGCCACTTAACCATAAAGTCCCTTGAACATTTTTTTTTTCTGAATAAATAGATGGGTATATGTAGGAAACGAGATCACAAGTTAATCAGAAAAGGGGGTAAAACATTGCCATTTATGACTTTGTAAGAGGGCATGGGCTTCATTGACCAGTACCAAATTAAGTAAAACATCTGTAACATGTTCTGACTTACATATGTCTCCTTCCATACGAAATCAAATGGCTACTTATGCTGAGCACTTACTGCTGAATGCAACTTTTTCAACATCCACCTTCTGTAAATCGCTGCCTATGAAGGTTTGTGCGAGGCTATACAAATGAGTTTTCACCAAACAACAAATATATATTGACTGTCATGGAAGTGATTTGCACAGGTAAATATTCTTCTGAGTGCTGCCTTGAATTTGAAGCTTGCTTGTGAATTGAATGTTTCACTTCTCACACTGTACTACAGGTGGGTAAGGAGTGTGTGTACACACTTACAAATACATAAAAACACTTCAATGCAATCCCATAACTTGGGTTGGTTTTCAAGGACATATAGGAAATCATGTTAGCAAGTGATCAGGTGATTGGGTGTGGATGTCCTGATTATTAGTGTCACATTGGCTTTGGTGCCCCTATAGCTTGGCATGCAATGGGCGTCATTGGTGACTGAGCTTGACCACTCTCAGAGAAGCACACCTTAAGCATCTTGATGTGTCCAGCTAAGAATGGTGTATCAATGTGTTCAGTAGAGTAACACAAAATGTGGGGGCTACCTCTGAGCCACGCTGAGGGTTCTCCCTCACGCTCAGCAACAAAGCACGGACCATGCCACACACTGCCTGGCCTGGCCCACCATGCCTCCACAATAGTCATGGTGATCATGCTGCTGCACTGAACTATGGGCAAGATATAAGAATGTGTTTTAATCAAACCTTAAATCTTAAACCTAGCATACAAACAAGGGACCATGCCTGGTTCCAGATACCCAAACATACCTGCCTATTATTTGCATTGCCAATAATATTAAGCACATTAATGGTTTCATAAGAATTCATGTTAATGCCAGTATATGCCAGTATGCCTATGTACACATATTCTCTTGTCTTTGGCATTAATGCCAGTGAAACACACCTGTCACAGGAAGAGAACCTGTTATTCCTGGCTGCACAAATGCTTCCCCACTGCCAGACCATGATGAATACTCTACATGTTGACTTGCCATCAACGCCAGTAAAAAATACAATGCTACAGTAGGAAACATTTCCTTGTTTGGCTGCACAAATGTGTTTACCGACATGTCAGCACACTCATCACCTTGACTTTGCCCTGAACACCAGTAAAACAGGGAATGTCACAGTAAGTAAATATTTAATTGCTGATTGTACAAGTGCCTGCACCCTCCCCATGTAAGAACACATATCATATTGGCATTACCCCTTATGTGAGTAAAAATGTCATCCCACAAAAAATGCCCCATCTGCTTGCCTCCTTGCATTGTTAACCCCCAATCCCAAAACCTCCTCCATGTAATAAAATTCATCAAGCTAGTTTTGGCCATAAATGCCTGTACAAGTTTTAGGAAAATGTACATGTTCCAATTCCCATTACCCCAACCCAAGGCCCCAACCTTGCACACACACATTTGTACCCATGTACCCACCTGTCACTCACCAAGTAGCAGCTGGTGATTTTTTTTATTCAATGGGTGTAAACATTTCCTGCAAATATGCCAGAGTGACCAAGTGTAGCCTTGGAGCCCGGAGCAACTAGAGGCTAGTCATGGTGCTTCCCCCTGAGAAAAATGTTTGCATAATGCGTTAAATTGTGAATTTTACAGCACACTTTCTGTGAAGCAAAAATGTGTAAAAGGCAATCAGTTTGCAATTAGTTTGTATGGTAACTCCAATTCAAAACTCCAATAGATGCAAGTCACCAGCATTGTCCAGATGCATTTTCCAATGCATTTTTATTCTGCCTTTGCCCACAATATATGCCAGCATAAAAACATGTTCACACTGCCTCTGCCAATACATTTGGCTTCTGGCTGCACCGATCCAGTACTCCCGTATAAGAAAGTACTAATGTTTGCAGTGTGCATAATGCTAGTAATGATACTTATAAGACACTGTGTCCATACTGGCTCTTCCAATATATGGCAGTATCCCCTGGTAAGGACATACTCATGCCATTAAAAATGCAACGCCACAATAAGTAAACAAGGGCAAACTATTTGCACAATGTACGACAGCCGAGACATGAAATAACACTTGTCATGTTTGTTTTACACTTGATGATACTCAATCAAAAACTAAAATACTACAGTAAGAAATAGCTTGGCTACACCAAAATGCCACTGTAGCCATGTAATAACACTTACAATACTTATTTTATTATAGATGCCCAGTAAAACAAATGTCATGCCACAGTAAGAAATGACTAGACTGGTTGCACTCAAATGCAAGTCTAGCCATTCAATACTCATATCATACGTGCATTATCAGAGATGCCCAGTAAGAAATGTAATGTCACAGTAGGAAATTACTCGACTGCTAAACCAAAATGCCAATCACGCCATACAACACACATATCATGCTTGGTTTATCATGGGTGCCCAATTAAAAATATCATTTTAGTGCACACCTCAAACCTACCCCCCCCCACACACCCAGTCGCTTCTAAGTCTAAACCTCCTCCCCGAAACTCCACCTATCAAAAAACATCTCCTCAGCCCAGTATTAAACACAAGCACGCACATAGGCACACACACACACATTCACACAACCTGCCCTTGCTCATTTACTCACACAATTCAATTGCTCTTTCACACAAGCACCCATACAGCATTCATTCGCTCGTACACACACATCCAGTCACCCAAACATCACAAAATCTCTCATACACACACACACACACTCACACACACACACTACATATTACATGCACATACCCTCACACGCAAACATGCATACATACATACATCATGAACATGCAAAACCCACGCACACAAGACGTACATTGAAAAAAAATATATATTTATTTTCTTACCTCACAGAAGCTGTCACTCTGAGAGATTTCTCTGCAGGTAGTCCTCCAGCTCCCAGCAAAGCTCCATAGAGACAGGAACTGGGAAGAAGATATGGCTTCCTGGTTCCTGTTATGCTCAAATAAACTGGAGTGCATGCATCTTGTGCCACTGCACTGTAATGGAAACATTGTCTTTCTGGAGTCTCTCTAACTTCATAAAGAAATAATTTCGGATCTGGTTAACAAAGCAATAGTGTCTTTCTAAAGTCTGAGGGCACTCGACCCGCCACGACATGGGGTAGCATGGTGCCCCACACAACAGTTGCTGTGGCAGCCCCCACTACACCACTGAATGTATTTGTGGACATTCTTATAATATTGCAGCGGAAAACTACACCACTGAATGTATTTGTGGACATTCTTGTAATATTGCAGCGGAAACCCAGAAATCTCCAAAGTATGTTTTGTTTGAAAAAAGTTTGCTAGACTCCACTCTGGAATATTGAGAGGCCTTCAGATCGCGAGGAAGAGGATCATTTGCAAAATGAGTGATTCTATGCCTGTCCCAGAAATAAATCTACGTCCAGAACCCTCACTGCATCTCTAAAGTACTACAGTTCTTCCAGCCATCCATATCCCTCAAGGATGGCTTCTGAGAACTTGATATGCTCGGAATACATTTGGTATGGGGATACATCCCTTCATCATCACAACCTTCATTCTGGGACTCTCCAGTTGATCCAGCCACAAGAAGTCCGGAAAGCACCAAAGTCGTTTCTGTTTCACGCTGTATGCAAATATGAGGCAATGCTTTATGCACACGTCCCTTCTGCTTGCAAAGAGCTTAAAACCAACCAGCTGATTGTGTAGAGTTATTATAATATTATCATAAGTATTGGATCTGATTCTCAATGCAACTCTAACAGTAGTGCATGACGAGAGCACATACACGGTTAGGTATTTAAGGTTAATCATGATTTGATATTGCTCTCTAAAACAGAGCTTACACCAGAAAGTACCAGCATATGAACCCTTTCACTCACAAAGCTGTGCAGGCACAATACAATTGGCAGAGAGGCTTTCATTCAGTGGTGGATCACTGTGTTTCCAAAGACACAGTTAATACCTGACCTGTTTGGGTGAGGCAGTATATTTACCCACAGAGGATGGGAGAACAATTCAGTGTTAATGCATCCTCTGGCTCCTCTGCTGACAGAGGAAAAGGAGAGGAAACAATTGGGAAATGTGGCATCACTAAAAGCATGTATTTTATCCTAAACCTTTACCATGCCTGTGCCTTATCAAGATACTGACATTGTTCCCTGGGCCCATCCGACAGCCACTCCCAATGAACACATTGACCATAGGGATGATCCACAGCCAACAGGTGTGTCCACATGGCACTTCATCTCTGAAGACCACCCTGTTGTCTCATAGGTCATGTCCCCGCCTGAGGCCTGGATACAGCCCATTGACATCTTTGTGGTTTATGAGCAGTCAGTAGACCACAGGCTCAAATGGTAGCCACTGAAACGCATGGCAGGAGAAAAATCTTTTAGTCATATTTAAGTGCATGTTATACCACTCTGGTTCCCTCTGTTATATTCCATGGCATCAGAATGGGCCAGCGATGGCGACAATGTTTCTCTTTTTGATAAGAAAAATGCAGCACAGTGTCTAACTGAACCACACATAAACTTTGAGATACATAAACGGCTAAACTCACGGGGTGATTCGTGGAATGAATGTGCACCGAAATGTGTGGCACAAGCATGAAAAACGCAGTGAAAACGTGCGAAATGAACACGTGCGCCCATTTCACGATTCATCTAAGGCACTGCGCCTAGCTTACCTGGGACTTGCGCCGAATCTGTGTGTGGCGCACACGTCACTGCGACATCCTGAAAGCTGTGCGTGAGTCACCCAGTAAAGGCACACAATGTCCAGCGCACACACCTAAAAAGGGGCGGAACACGCGGAAGGGGGAACAGCACGCGAAAATGTGGGTGTAAAGGGCGAAGTAGATCAGCGAAATCCCTGCAACGCTCACACGAGCGCTAACAACACGTATTCATGGAATTGAAAAGGGCAAACCCACGCACGCCAAAAGATGCGCAAAGCCGGAAACACATCCGCCACACGAAAGCAGGAGGAAGTGCCCCCGCGCAGTATAAAAGTGCGCAAACAACAAACAAGCACATACAGATACAATGAATGTCCCATTTCTCGCAGCAGTGATTGTGGGACACCACAGGAGAAGGATAGCCAGGTGCCTCATTTTCTTACCATTGAACAGCCTTTTTGGGATGCTTGACGACCAGGTCTATAGCAGGTACAGGTTTTCACCTCATATCATCATAGAACTGGTCACTGAGTGGGAGGATTGCCTCACATTACCCACCTTGTGCTCCCATGCACTGAGCCCCTTGGAAAAGGTGCTCAATGTCCTGCATTCTTTGGCCACGGGGTCTTTTCAGTGGACAACTGTCATAGTTGGGGGTGTCTCACAGGGTACGCAGTCACGCTGGCTACACCAGGTGTTGGCAATCAGGACTGCATGTCCCTCAGTCCGCAGGCACATATACATGCCCAGAACACCCGCAGAAAGGCAGGCCGTGCTCCAGGACCTTTACAGGGTGGCACACTTCCTGGTGCCATTGATTGCACCCATATGGCCATATGTCCACCTAGGGCCACTGAGCACATCTATTGCAACTTCAAGCACTATCATTCCATCAACATGCAGGTTGTATATGATGGCAAGGGAATCATCACCGCTGTCTATGTAAACTATCCCGGGGCCACCCATGACAGTTTCATATTCAGAATGTCAGCCCTACCCCAGGACCTGGAAGCTGGGAGGCATGGCAACACATGGCTCATTGGTGAGTACAAATGCCTCTGCACATGCAAGCATGTCACACACAGACAAATATACAAACCCAACTAATGACAACCATTATCTCCTCCCCAGGGGGCAGTGCCTACCCTCTGAGCACCAACACGATGACGCCACTATCAACCTCACCACACCACCCCAGGTAAGATACAACGCAGCCCATATTGCAACTGGGGCATAGTGGAGCGCACATTCAGAGTGCTCAAGTCACGTTTCTGCTCCCTTGACCGCTCTGGCGGGCAGCTACTAAATGCACCCCCATTAGTATGCAGGATCATTGTGGCCGCATGTGTCCTGCACAACGTTGCAACCTGGTGGGGCTTACCAGTGAACATGGTGGTTCCCCCAAATCCCCAAACACATGCATGGCTGATGCGCATGGGAGGAGAAAGGGCACATAGTGAAGCAGCCTGTACACAGCTTGTGGATACATTTTCACCTATACCCCCCCTGTGGATTGCACACAGGCCTGGCACATTCCAGGTGACAATCGATGATGACAAAGTCAACTGAACATGTCCTTGGAATTGCAACATTGAAGCCACTTAAACAAACACAATCCTGTGTGACCAAAAGGCACACATGCAAGCTACAGATTCCACCCCCATGCAAAATTTAACATCCCAATGCTGGTAAATCAAGTAAACCTCCCTCAACCCCATGTCACCCACCCCACATGCCATGGCATGCAATGTGAAAACTACAAAAAAAAAATATCAACACACATGACACAACTGTCACAAAGTGCACCGTCACAAATGGAAACAAATGGAAACAGACCACAGACAATCCCATCAGACAAGGACTCTGAAGAAAAGAGTGAGCAAAAATATCAAACGTATACTAAAAGTACGTAATTCCATGCCACCAAAGGTGTGAACACCAAAACCTCGAAACTGTGGTGTCATGCATCCCAGGGAATCCCGAAAAAGAAAATAAAAAGCGGCTTCTGCAGGGTTGTCAGTACAGTGAGTGGTGTTTGTGGCCTGTAAACCCCTGCAGCTACATAAAAAAACTAAGCAAAAAACTAGCCTGCGCCACCAGTTCACAGTCGCAAAAGACACTGTGAAATTGTGCAGCAGGGACACAGCATGTCTCAGAAGGCAAGTAGTGTGTGCATGGATGGATGTTGGGGTGGGGGTGTGTTGTGTGTATTGTGGGGGTGTGTTTGCAGGGCTCTCCAATGCATGTTAGCATGGGAAATGCATTAACCTTCAGTGTTGCGTACATTTCCCATGTTAACCACTCCATTGTGGACACATCTGCAATGGAAACATATTGCCTATCCCGTGACACGTCATAAGAAAAACCAACACAGGACTATCAATTTACCAGCATAACATATCATGAACACAGGACACAACAGTGACAATGTCAGACAGTGAGGAAACACCATAGCAAAAGTGGCTCAATGTGACATTGCCACCACACGTTCCCCTACCATCATGAGAGTGGCTTTGACAGCTAAAGGGGGCATGGGACAGCATACAGCATTAAGTGCATCAACAATGTATACAGTCAAGGCAATGCATGAATTAGCAAAATGAAATCATGCACAGTCAACAATATACTCACTAAAATGCAGTCCAACCATGCAATGGAGAAACCATCATGAATCCCCACTGGGGGTGTATACACAAGTTGGACTTCAGACTGGCCACAGATATGACGGAAGTCCAATGCCTCTGTGTAAGTTACTGTCACGTGGTGCCATCCTTGCGAACCCATGGAAAGGGGAAGCATGAGTAGCATATGTGTCTGGACCCCCAAGCCACAAACACAAACACGAGACAAGCCTGTATGGGCCCAGCCGGAACACACAGTGGATGTTATTGGATGCCACATAGCACCACACTAAAATATAAATGCACAATAGAGAAAAAATAAAAATGTCCATAGTGGACCCGGGTGGGGCACCCAGGAGTGGGGAGGTGCAGGGTGCACCTCAACATCCACATGCAATGATGTTGAGACTAAAAAAAAACCTTCATGGGCTCATGGTCTTCACGGCCCGACCTGAGTGAGAGATAAGTTGTCATCACCCCCTGGTTGTACATCAGGAGGTGTGGGTGGCAGGGGTGACTGCTGACCACGTATAGCCACAGCAAGCCCCTGCACGGCAGCAAGCATACGGGCCTGGTGAGCCTGGTCCTGCAGGAATATGGCATGGAGATAGCCATGCAGCACCTGACGTGTAACAGGGAGTTCCTCCTGCAAGGACTCACGTGTAACACGCAGCTCTGCCAGCGACTCCTCACGTGACAGATGCCCTCTTCCCAGCTCGCATGGAGTTCAACCGAGAGTGTGCGTTCCAGCTGCTCCATCCTCTGTTCTGCCCATGTCCCCTGACTCATAATGTGTGTAGCCAGAGTCGTTCTGAGGAAGGGAGCAATAGCTGAGCGCAGAGCCACCATTTCAGCACGGCGGGCCCTGTTGGAGGCCACCATGCCCAGCCTGTTTGAGTGGCATGTGGACTGCATTGCCTGCTGCTGGAGCTCCACCTGCCTATCAGGGGGGAGAATGGAAACGGCCACACATTCCATCCCTTGAGCCATCATCTCAATCGCTCCCCCCTGTTGCTGTTCTATGGCATACATGGATTGCTCCCACCCAGTGTTCCCTGGTGGCGCATGGCCACTGCGTTGCTGGACACCCCATCTGTTGGGCCCAAGGAGACATGCTCCTTGCTGTGCCGGCACTGCCTGTGGCTGCAGGACTGCATTCCTCTGTTGATCTGCTGCCCCAGGAACAACAGGAGGACATTCCAACACTGACTGGCCCCTTGAGGGCTCAACCCCCACTGCAGGTATGGCAGACAAAACAGCGTCCACTGCAGAATCACCCACCGTCAATGGCACGGATTGATGACCATCCGATTCAACATCAGAGTCAAAGAGATCCTCAGAGCCATACCCAGAGGCAGGCCTGGACAGGATGGCCTGGAGCACCAATGGATGTTCGCGGCCTACCAACTCATGACCACCACTGGTGAATGGTTGTTGACCTGAACACTCCAACCTGTCTGCCATCTCCACCTCCTCTGCTTCCGTTGCATCATCACCTGTAACAAAATAACAAAAGACATGAGCACACATGTCAGCAGCACATACCACACACATAGACAACACAATATTGAGGGCCAACACATGAGGCAGCCATGTCACACACAACACAAACTCTGGCATGCATGCAGTGGCAATGAAATGGAAGGGGACCCTGAAAGCAGACATGGATGCGTGTCAAATGCAAATCCCACACATGTACTGCATTATGCATATCACCTGCACCACACACAACCTTCTGGCAGGCATAGTTCTTAGGCAACATTGACAGATATCAACAAAGAGATGGGGCGTAGCATAGCCATGGCACAATTCCCAAATAGCCACAGCAGTAAGTCAAATAGAATGTGAAATACATGTCATCATGCACTGCAAGAAAATAAATATCCCAAAAAGTACACATGTCACAGGATGAAAAAACGCAAGTGCATTGAAATAAAGTCAAGGGAGGCACATGGATACATACATGCCAGGTCGCTTTGAAATCACACAAGTGAACAGGCATGTAGAAGGGTGAAACATGTCTCAGAAGTGTGTGATTGCAGTGCAGCACATGTGTACATCCTCAACTATCAACAGAACCAGAAAAGCAGTGACCCCCCCCCCCAGAGAATGGCAGGAAGGCAGTGCATGTATCTGAATGGCTGACCAGAGTACTGTGAAGTTGCAGATAGGGTTGGCATATGTCAATTGCATCATCTCACTCAACTGAGTCTACAGCAGATGAGAGGGGGACAGTAAGCAGGACACATGAGGAACCATCACAAGTACATCTATAGATGCAGAAGCCACAACACCAGTTGCCTAGAGGCAGGGAGGCCTGTGCTCGACACAGACAAGGACACCCTAAACACGTGCGTGATGAGGAAGTGACCCTGAGTGAGCATGTTATGGATGAGCAAATACCATAAAACAGATACAATACCGGAGATGTAGTACAATGACTAGCCTGCCACAGACACATAGGGGCTTGCAGGGAATGCACATGGTCCATGAATGAACACTCATGTCCACTCTGAGCCTGTGCCATTGCACGGTCCAAGTGAGATACCCTGCATCAAGGACAAAGGATGTACCCGACAGTACAGGTTTGGCAGGGTTGAAGAGCAAAGTGTGCATGTACACAGGAATGGGGAACAGGCCATTGCAGTAGTCCAACAGGGGAATCACCAGTAATATGGAGACAGTGAGCTGCAGGGTGGTGGAGAGGCAAGGAAGCATGCCTGTGAGGAGGAGCAGCTTTCAGGGTGACCTCACATAGCCATCAATCATGTCACGACATAGGCTGAGTGTTGAGTGGAACTACACCACAGGCTATATGCTAACATGTCAGTGTGGCTGAACATAGACAGTAGAGCCTCAGTCCAACGCTTGTAGCAATCCTGAGCTGTGCGCCTCTCATATCCAATAGCACTGACACTTTCCGCAATGCACTGCCAGTGGACCTGACGCTGAGCAGGTGTAGTATGGCAACCTGAGCCCATCAGAATATTGCAGTCATGTGCTGACACGTAGCTCACAAGGAAGTCCAGTTCCTGTTTATTGAAAGGCTTCTTCCTTGCAATGCCGCAGGCCGTAGCTGTGTCTTGGGTCCCAGCCTCTTGCGCAGAAGCACACTTCCTCCGTTTGGCCGGTTGTGCGGACCCTGAGTGGCTAATGCCGCTCTGGTCCGTAGGGGCAGGGGTGATGGTAGAATGGGAGTAGAAATAGGCAAGAGGACGGAAGGCCTGGATTGCGCAATTGGCTGCTGGGTGCTGTTGCAATGGCCCAGCGGCACAACTGCCTCAGTGCCAAGGGCTGTGACCAACACAATCCTGGCTGGCAGACTCACTGACGGGGTGGTGTTTGCTGCATCTGCCCCTGCAGCTCCCACCACCTGGCAGGTCAGGGCAGCAGATGTCACCACTGCCCCAAATACATGTGTCTTGGTCACAGCTACCTTAGGCACACAGGGCTTGGCCTTAATCACCTGAAAATCTGCCTCAGAGTCCTCCTGTGGAATATGCAGGCTACTCTAATCTCAAAAGCTGGGTATGCGACACGCAGGGGGAACCACAGCAAGAAAAATAAGCATGCGCGACTCACCGTCTGCCTTGTGTGGAAAAGAAAAACACACACGTGTGTGCGCGTAGGCATCTCCCCCACCAAAACAAGAAGTCTGAACTTTAAGGGTTGTGAAGATATCACGTGTGAACCCACAAGAAGAAATAACACATGCGTCAGTCTCCACTTAAAGCATGTACACCGAACTGCTGACCCGCATAGACCTTTAACCCGTGCTGAAGGATACGCCTGCGCGTGTCTTGTCACTTATGCAATTACGCTCTACGGGCCTTTCCTCAGATTTCATGCTAACTCGGTTTTGCACATGCAGAGTCACTCTGCATCAATCTGGCCATGTGACTCCACACGGAAGACCACGCTGCTGTCCATAAGGCCATTTAACTGCCCCCCAGTTACCCTGAGCAGCCTCCTACAAGCAATCTGCTGCTGCCGGTTTGTCTGTTGCCAACGTGTCCTGCTGTTTGGTGCCTGCACAGAAGCCATAGCCGGGGATCCTGTTCCTGAGACCACCTCTCCTGACCCAGAAGACTCCCAACTGGTGTACCATCACTCCACAGCCCAGCCCCAGGACCAAATTGCCCACCCATACCTGCCTCAGGGGTTGCCATGTCTGACTCAACACCATCCGGGACCAGTGGCAACCCCCAGTCAGAGAGGCAGAGGGCTGACATCTTCACTGAAAATTAAGTTGGCATCCTGGTGGAATGAGTCCTGGGGAATTATGATGCCCTCTTCTCAAGTTCCCGCTTTGACAGGGATGGACGGAGGAGGATCTGGAAGGACATTGACCGTGTCCTAAAGCGCTGGGAGGACTTCAGGTCCAGGGCCCTCAGGAAGGCCCGGCACCTCGTTGAAGCTTGTGGAGAAGTGGGGCGCCGGGACCAAATGAGCAACATGCAAATAAGGGTCCTGGAGCGCATACACCCAGCGCTTCACCTCCAGGTCATCTAGATGCAGACCCCGTCTAGAGTCGAGTGGTAATTATCCATGTGGTCATCTCCAGCGTAGTGCATGTTTAGGTTTGTCAGGTGTGTGCACCTTGGACGTATGTCTGGCATGCCCTATGTATGGATGTCTGTGTGCAGGGTCATGATAGTGAAACCTGTGAGTCTGATCAACCGTGTGCAATGACAATGGTGTGTGTGTGTGTTGCTATGCATGATGTGCACCAGCATGTGACGATGCACACATGATTGCATGCCTGTGTCTGTACCTGGTCATGTCTGTTGTGTGAATCATGGATGCTGATGTCACCCTCATGGACGTGCATGGTGTACATTGTGCGTGTTACTGAGTGGTGAGTGTGTGACTGGGAAACACCATGGATGCATGACACATGCACATCTCGATGCATGCATTGATTGTTGTGGCCTAGCTGTCCATGATTGCCCTGTGATGGGAGGTGGACACGGACAGATGCATGACTGTGCAGTGGTGTATGTGCATGTGCTTTGCTTGCAAGGACCCGTGTGTTGTGGAAGGTGATGATGGCTATGACGTACAACAGTGTCACTCGTGCATGCCACTCGTGCATTTGCTTTGTGTCTAGCAGACTTTGGTTCAGTACCCTGATGTGTTTAATGTCTCACATTCCACAGTGTCGAGTGGAGAAGAGGGTGGAGATGGTGCTGTGGAGCAAAATGGTGGGGATGCCTCTACCGGCCGGAGACGCAAGGCCAGTCACCCTCCCAGGTTATGCCATCTTCCAGGAGCGAGGGGACTGGTGCCGCATCCGCCACTACGGCCGCAGCTGCCGAGGGGAGGCCCAAGAGGCCAATGTTGGAAGAGGGATCCTTGGCAGCGGAAGGGGCAGTTGAGCCCCCACCGGGACAGTACAATGCAGAAGACGGTGCAGAGGCATCCAGGTTGGTGGTGGGTAAGGAGGAGGAGGAGGCTGCTTTAGACCCACACATGGGGCCTGGTGGGGTTGATTTCACTGGTGCAAGTGGTGCAGTCCAGGGATAGGGGCAGGGGTTTGCACGGGTTGCCGTTGAGGTGCCTGTGCATAATCCTGTCCCTGATTCTGCGACTGCATCACTCTGCACCGGCAGGGATGCCTCAGTCCAGGCCCATCCGCAGGTAGAGGAAGTGTCCACGTCAACTGACCTTCATCTAACTGCAGACGAGGCAATCCATGACAGGATTGAGCCCATCCTAGTCAGTGTTGCGATGCAGCACACACGTGATTTGTGATGATGTGCATGATTCCAGGCAGAACAACGCACATCATCACAAACAGCTGTGTGCCATCCTGAACTGTCTAGGATGGCTCATTGTCGCAGGGTTCCTCTATGTGCTGGCGGCTCTTGCGACCCTCTTCTCCTCTGCACCCACTATGCGCCAGTCATCCTCCTTGCCGCTGTCTAGCCCAAATGCCACCAGGGCACCCTGTGGTCCTGCCTCATCCACCGTGGCCAGGATGGTGGAGATCACATCCCTGCCACAGTCGGGAGTCAGATGTTCAACAGAGGTGGTCACCCCAGCAACAGGAGCCGTGGCAATGGAGGTAGTGCAGGCACCTTCCAGCAGGGCACGTCCACGAAAGTCCCGGGGGTTTTCAGCATCCCGGAGGCAGTCGTGGTGGCACAGGCAGATGACATCAAGGCAGCAGCAGCAGGCTTGACATAGGAGGTGTCCGGACTAGGGGCCTACAACATCACAGGGGCAGGCATCGGCCGAAGGGCAGGTGGACCCTGGACAAAGTGTGTCTTCCGTGTGGCAGTGGATGGGCCAGCAAATGGATGCAGAGCAGCGGTGGACAGAGAGGGCACGGCTCACCATGGTCAGGGTGGAGAACTCCATGGGGCGGGCATTGAGACAGGCAGAGTTCCTCAAGGAAACTCGCAGGAGAGTATGGCGCCGTCCCTGCGAGCCCTCGAGGATAGGGCACAGTGCCGCCTCCAGGCACAGATTTAGAGGATGCCCTGGACAAACGTTTTAACAAGAGTGAGCCATAGGACTAGCCTGCCGCCATTGTAAAAAGTTACTTAGTGTTAGGTTTCATTTGGTTTTATTCTTTTTTTTTTGGAGGACAAGGATGGCTCCACTTGTTTGTATATAGTTGTTTTTTGTCGGTCGTTTGTTTTGTTGGACCAGTCTGTTTTTTGGGAACATAAACCCTTCATCATTTATTGTGAATAGTTGAACATTTTGTGGATTTTTATGTTTCTTTTTTTATTGCCCATGGAGTAACAGTTTTTCCTTGTTTATTTTTGAGATTCCTGGACTAAGTACATTGTTTTGGACAAGGGTCTTTTTCATGATTTATTTATTTTTTGGGTGTTTCTGTTTAGTTTGATTTTGGCATTTTGATATGTTTTACGTTCATTTCATTTGCATACACTATTTGTATTTGTGATTCGTGTTTTTTCATTTTTTACAATACATTTACATTTCTTCGAATCTGAGTGTTGTCTGCTCACACTTGTTTGTTGCATGTGTCAATCGCCACTGGCTCAGGCATGTGTCACTGCTATGTGGCTATGTTGGGCATGTATCTGGGTGCATGCATGTGTGCTTTGGTGAATGCCATGCCATGGGGACAGTACTGTGAAGTGGGGCCAATGGATGGGTGTCGAGTTGCACTGGGGGGGCAGTGTGTGGTGGCATTTGGGAGGACATTTGCTACATGATTCTATGCTGTGTCAATATGTTTGGTGGGCGGACATGAGTCGGGGCCTGCATGCAGGTTGCCATCACTGGTGGGGGGGGGACATGAGTCCGGGCCTGCCTGCAGGTCACCATCACTGGTGGGGTGGGGATCATGAGTACGGGCCTGCCAGCAGGTTGCCGTCACTGGTGGGGTGTGGGGAAATATGTCGGGGCCTGCCTGCAGGTTGCCATCACTGGTGGGGTGGGGTGAAATGAGTCGGGGCCTGCCCGCAGGTTGCCATCACTGGTAGGCTGGAGGGGCATGAGTCAGGGCCTGCCTGCAGGTTGCCATTACTGGTGGGGTGGGGGGGCATGATTCAGGGCCTGCCTGCAGGTTGCAATCACTGGTGGGGTGGGGGGACATGAGTCAGAGCCTGCATGCAGTGTATGGTGCCATGTGGGATGCCTGCAGGGTATGATCAGGGGTTTAGGGGGGACCCCTGTGGTGTGGGCTGCCTGCAGGGCATTGCCACAGGTGGTGGGTGGCCCCCTGTGGTGAGGGCTTGTTGGGTGTCTTGACCCACGTTCAAGTTATTATGCTGAAACATTTGGTGCTGTGGGCTTAGAAAATCCAAGATGGCAGAAAAGCCCACATTTTCACCAGAATCCAGGAGAACCGCGCAGTTTTGCGCACACCAAAATGGTCCCCTGACCTGCCATCCACCAGTGCAAAGAAAGATGGTTCTGTTCAAAATCTGTTTTTATTAATGTCAAAAATTGCTAAGATCATGGGCCCGAAACCACCAAACAAAAATCCAACTCTGATTGAGTGTATTACTTTACTCTACTGCAGATCCACATAAATGCCATGTCAAGCAAGGATCATATACTATCAAGTAAAATCCTTTCTTTTTGAAATGTATTAATTCAAGAGAGCTGTCAAGAATAGGTGCAGTACTGGCATTGGACACTGACCGGCGCTGGCACTCTATAAATCCTGACAGGAGAGCTGTCTTGCAGAACTGTGCAGTGAACAGAAGGGGGTCTTATGTAATTAAAAGTTCAAAGACTTGCTTCATCTGAGAACCATTAACACCTCAGAGACACACACAACAGCCCAGGATATCACATGGCCCTGTTGATTGAGAGGGAGGAGTTTCCCCTACAGCCTGCAGGACACAACACAATAGACCCTTTCAATTAAATGGGGTATGCTGATTTTGGGTGTGGGCTGTAAACAGTGTTCTGGAGAAAGGAGAGGCCTGTGATCTCTGACTCACCAAACTTATGGGGGCGGGCCAGACTGGATTGTGGATTCATATTGCAGCAAATATATGTTTAAGTCAAATGCTTCTGAAGTATTGTATTAAGCTTACAAAAATGTACAATTTGGAGATCCTTAATCTGAGAAATGTACCCACAATTTGAGACCAGACTCAACTCTGTACCATGTTCTGAGGCAAAACCCCATGAATTATGAAGATTGCAGACACGGGGTTTATGCTAGAAAAATGAAAATGTACTGGAATATGTGTAGAGAGGTGGTGTACATCTGTGTAATTTTTGGTAAAAATCCAATATTGGTAAACCAACCAAAAAACGAAAAATGTTGGCATTTTTTAACCCTAGCTCTTAGGAAGATCAGGGTTAGGCAAGAATATACCTTAAGCAATCCGTCATACTATTTAGGTAATATTGACAAGTGGGGTATATTGCAAATGTGGGTTTGATGAACAAGAAGATATGTTGCACGGACACAAAGGGGTGTTCTTCAATAGATTGTAAAATGATGACTCACTCTGACACACTATCCCTTCTCAAATCAGGTCACAGAGAATCCTTGACCTATGAAATCATGAGAGGGTTGGGCATGCAGAATGAGCCGACCCACCCACTTTCAAAAGACATAAAAAGAGCAACTGAAAGCCAGTCAGGGACATTCACTTTCCACTTTCTTGTGAAGCATTTTGCCGGACCAGACAATATCCAGAAGGACCATCTCCAGAACATAGACTCCAGACTACAGAACTTGTAGCATTGAGGCCTGAACTACCAGCTGAATCCTTTTTCAGCAGGCCTCAAAATCTTTTGCAAATTATTCAAACAGCCGGGCTGAGCTGTTTGATTCGACCTAGAACCCTGTGCCGGTACCCAGAAAGCAGTGCTGCATCCAGAATCCACTTGATCCAGACCAGCAGAACCAGAGACCCAGACCAGATCGCTGTGAGCAGAACCGGTACTAAAGACCGTCCGTGGCGAGAGAACCAGCCAACCTCACCAGACCTTGACGGCCTATTACAAATTTATAGTGTGAGTACTCAGCTAGAACTGTGCAGAACCCATCTCTTAGTTTAAAATAATCTGATTCAAAACATTTCAACCTGTCCAGAACTGCATCATAGGAATCTTGTGTTCATTCTGTCATTTCAAAGCTGTAAAAGTGTCATTTTGTCATTCTGAAGTTTACTTTCATTTCGAAAAACTATCTCCACAAAATTGTTCGTATCTCTGGGACAGCATGTGCTAGGAACGAGATATAACTTTCATTTTAAAGCTAAGATTCTAACCTTTCCAACAACTGACTTTCTACTCCTTATAATTTTTCTGTAATTGCGCTCGACGGATTCGGAAAAATTGCAGCGAATTGAAAAATTAGCTCCTGTCAAAATAGCCGCTTTTTGCTTGAACTGCTAAAATTCGTTTTCAACCTGCTAATCCCTCATTGAGCATCGCAAGTGTGACTTGAATTAATCTTAAATAGCTATCACCTACCCTGAACCTCCTATAGGGAATTAAAAGCATTTTTAGCATATGTTTCCCTTCTTTGCATACCACATTTAAAGTATTTTGCTTGTGTTTTAAAATCATCCCTGTTCTCTAAACTTGCTAGGGGGGAACTGAACTACATTTGATTGTATTCCTGAGAACTGTGTGCTCTCCTTTCCATCTTTTTATATTGCATTGGGAGGGGAGTGAATTGCCACCAGGGGAAAAGTGAACATATTATCTCTTGTGAAACCCTATCAGTTATTTCTGTACTGCATTCTTTCCATCATTGTTTTCCTTGAAACAATAAAAGCATTCTCAGTTACCTTTTACTTCCTATACCAACTCCTAAGTAATTAAATAAGCGTACAATTGTAATATTATCCATTGTTGATCACTGTCATATTCTTAAGTGTGATATCAAATATTAATTTACTATAAAAGTGTGATTTATATATGTTGTTTAATTTTCCAATAAATCTTTTAAATTGCAAAACAAACCTACTTCTTGGCTCAGTGAGGTCAGGGGGATTCAACGAGAGGGGCATTATATAAGGGTTTATCATCCAGAGTGTAACTTGTCATAAAAATATATAAATAAGGGCTTCCCTTGGGCGTCCCAGACGAGGCATTGACTTAGTGGGATTGCTGAATTGAAGTCACTTAACAGATTGGGGGCTCGAGCCGGGGATTCTGGATTAGATCTATCACTTGTGCAGATTAATACGGTGTGCTAACTGACAGGATACATAATCCTGTTGGATCACCACGCCGTGTTACACTGTAAAAACACCCCTCAACGGAACGCTCTAAGGAAACGGTCTGTTTTGCAAAATAAAATACAAACTTCTGTAAGTCAGAAAGGAAATCAATTTCCAGAATGACGACCTTGGTAGATATCAAGATAGCCAGAGAACACCTCTTACATAAGCTGTTTGTGAGAGGTGAGTGGGCTCATCAGGACCAGGCGGTCTGGTTGCAGGCAATCCCACCCCAGATCACTGAAACAGGGTCAGATATATGGAGAGATCAGGGTCCCTTACCTAAGGACAAGGATGAGCACAACAAGATTGCCAGGGTAGCGGCATATTTATATTTATATATGGGAGCCATACAGGGCAAATGTGCTGAAGGCCAAGATCTGGCAAATAGGCAACTGATGGCATTAGAGAAGGCCCAATTTGACCTGGTCTCTTCCGAGCAGAGGCTGCAGAGGAGCCAGGAGTCAGAAAATGATAGTAGGTAGTATATCATTAAAATAAAAGAGGATATGGGTATCTTGCAACAGGAAAAGTCTGACCAGGATAACATATTTCTGGCCTTGCAGAAGGAGTACCAAGAAGGTTTGGACTTGATACTGCAGAGCCAGAAAAAGCTTGAGCATCAACTAGACTTTAACAGGGCATGCACAGAGCAGGTAGCCAACCTGCAAAGTCATCTAGATAGGAAAAAGGCAGAGAACAATAAACTGATTTTGAAAGACCTGGATACCCAGGCAGAGTTTGATCAAGAACACCAGAAAGCTGGTGCCTTTCAAAGGCAGAGGGACGACCTGGCGGCACAGATGCAGGCTCTTAGTCAGGAAAGGGACACCTTAGGCCAGAAAGTCTGCCAATTAAAAGAAAACATTGAAGAAAATCACTTGCCCTCCAGGGACTGGGTGACCTCCAAAAAGAGCATCAGAACTTGTTAAAGCACACCAGGAGGGTGGAAGATGCTCTGGCAAGAAAGGAACAGGCCAGTAGGGATGGGACTCAGGGGGTAACCCTCCTGCAGCAAAGACTGGCCCAGTATTCCAGGACCAACCAGGAGGCGCAGAGAGAAAATGAGGCTCTCTGTCAGCACAATGATAGGCTCCAGCAACAGGTAGCCATGCAGGAGAGACTGATAGAGTCTAGTAAGGCCTTAACTGAGGAACTGAAAGTGCAGGCTCTTGCAATGCAACAGGGAGCAGGGGCGGACAGAGATGAAGTTCGCTGGGAAAGGGAAACACCTGAGCATAACCTCAGGAGCCCTAGTACCAGAGGCCTCCATCTCTCCCAGTCCTTGGACTCTGCCACCCCCATGTACCCTGGCACACATGAGCACAGGGCCACAGGGATGGCAGATTACTATCCAGCCAAAAGTATGGGGCTCATATGCCAGTACAACCCAGGAATGGATGGGTGGGCATCCGGGTATGGGCACCTAAGTACAGTGCAATTTAGTGGGGAACCCCAGGAGAGTAGGCCCACTAAGGGCATCCTGAAAACCTCTGCCCAGTTACGTCAGTGGGGGGGGTAACCATCAAATCCTGGCAGCAAGGAGGAATCTGAAGACTCCTCTGAATGTCACAGGACACAGGAGACCAGGTCCCCATATTCTGCCAGCCATTCCCAGGCTCGCAGAATCTGGGAGAGCCTGGAAGATCAGACGGGCACCTCTGGGAGCAATGCTTCTGAGTCAGAGGATGAATGGACCAGGGTTACCCGAACCAAAAAGGCCAATAAGGCAAAAAGGGCCTTGCTTAAGGACCCCTTAAAACAGATTAAGGCAATAAGGAGTGTCATAACGTCTTATCACAAGAACGCCAAGTATTCTGTTTGGGAACACTTGGAGCTTTATGAGTAAATGATGGAGACTTTCCATTTGAAGGACAGCATTAGCTGCATTCAGTATGTCAAATGGACATTCTCCCCAGAATACTCCAGTTTCTTTGCAGGGCTGGAGGACCAAAATTATGCAAGATGGTCCACCTACAGGGCGGCCATCTTGAAACATTTTTCTGTTCACAGAAATCCCCAAGAGGCTCGCAAGGCAGCCTACAATTTGCAATGTGGGGAGGATCAGGCCCCACAAGAATTTGTGCAGGAGTTAAAGCGTGCTTTTGCGCAGACTACAAAAAGGGTAAGCACGGACAGTAAAGAATTTGTTAATATGTTTTTCCATGCCTTACCCAAATACATAAATACCCAGCTCGTGAGAGATTTTCACGAGAAAAGATCTTTAGACTGGGTCATTGAGCAAGCCACCCACATCTATGAGGTGCAGAAACCGGTGGAAAATAAGAATCAGCCCAAAAACCCCAAAACGTCCAGCACCCCTGCTGCCGCGAAGGTGGCAGAGGTAAAGGTTGCCCCCGTTTTAGATTTGGAGATAGGGGGACCTAAAAACCTGCCTGCACCAAATAATTCACAGCCCAGAAGGCCCTCGGGCCAGTCACAGACAGGGAGTCAAGGAGGTAATCCCACAAATGGGGTCCCTTGGTCCCCTGACTATGTAAGTCCCCACTACAAGGGAAACAGACCCATCCTGGGTTACGTGTGGACTCCTGAAGCCCAAGGGGGGATCCAGCCAAGCACCTGACCCAGGGAACTTCCCTCCTAACTTCCCACAGAAGGCAGAAATTCCCCAAATCCTGGGAAGAACTTGTTCCCCAGGTATCCACACAAAACATCCAGCCCCAAAATCATCCATCCTTCTTTCCCCACTTCCCTGAGCCCAGACCACCTAATCCTGGAGAGGGGTGGCCAAGGGTGGAGGGGTACCCAAATCTTCCCAACCCGGGGTACTACCAGAGAAGGGATAGCTACCCTTCCCGGGATCAGCCCAGGGGAGAAAATAGAACCCCGTATCAGCCTGAGCGGGTTTCCCAACTTGAGCGCCAGGTCCAGAATATGGCACAGGAGCTGGGTCGCGTGCTAAGGGCTCAGCAGAACCCTCAGATGGGCATGCCGGTACAGAATGCACCAAACTCTGGGCCTGGTGCTCCAGAACAATGACCGGGCAGCACCCCGATAACCCACTGGTTCTCAGGGAGGAGGCACAAGGGGAAGGGGGGTGTAAAGCCTTGAAGGAAGCTTCCTTCCCCACTTGGAAACATCCCCTGGAAACCCAGGAACCGGAAACAAAATCTCCTACCCCTGAAAGTCTGACACCCAAGGAGCAGAGAGAAGGTAGGAGAAACGAAGGACCCAAACAGACCCATTTTGTGAAGGAGGTACAGATCTTCCAATTTGAGGGGGGGGGATCCTCAGAGGATCCTGGGAAAAGGATCTTCTCCTTCAGAGATGGGGAACTCCTCCCAAGGAAAAATGGGTCCCAAGGGATTCCAATCCAGACTGGGTAGATGTGGGGATTGAGCTGTCGGCGCCCATCATCCTATCCCAGAACCAACAATACCAGCAACCCCTGGTCCAAACCCATCCTAGTGACTGCCTCCAAAAAGGGGGGGGAACGGCCCAGAACCGGAGCCAGTGGAACCCAAAACCATATCCAGTTGCCAACTTTTTCTTTCAGATTCCCGAGACTCTCCACAGAATATTGCCCAAATCTCTTCTCTCTCAATGTCCAAAACCAGAAAATTAGCCCCCCAGTTGTCCAAAAATGTGCATTATCTGTGCCCCCTTACAGAGAAGGAAGGAAGATAATATGCCCCGGTTCAAGTACAGGGGCAGGATACAATTTTGGCACTGGTGGACACAGGATCCCAAGCCACCCTTCTGTTCAAAAGGGCCTTTGATGAGCTAAATTTAGGAAGGGGGGAGAATTACCAAATCCCTCTCACCTCGCTTCCTGGACAACTTCAGAACTTTGACGGGGAGGAAATTCCCATCAAGGGGACTGCAGATTTGGACATCAAAATTGGGCGACACAAGGTGAAACACCCGGTCATAGTAGTGACTCCAGAGGGCACCCCTTGTTTACTAGGGAATGACCTCCTGAGAAGGTTGACACCCCTAATAGATTACGTAAACAAGATCCTCTGGACCCAGACTAGCCGACCAATAAAATTAAAGCAGATTGTCAACCGTGTTAGTTTAAACGGCACATGCCACATGGTTGAACAAAAATCTGACCAAGTAGAATTTCACTTCTAGAACAACCAAATTCCAGACGTGACAGTAATAGCAGTAGGAAAACAGACTGGTGATAGGGGGTCCTCTCTATTTCTGAAAATTAACCTTCCCTCCAGTTTAAGGTGGTATTCCACACTGGAAGGAAATACTCTGAAATTCTTTACTAATCCACAATCAGAAACTCCCACTCCTATAGTCCATAAAGAGGTGAAATCAACTCAGAGCCTGGCTGATGTTCCGCAAATTAGAGAGCAGTTGTTCATCCCTGTTCAGTTAAAAAATGGGAAGGACTCTGTTCTCGCCCGAGTGTGTATGAACAACGGTAAGAGCTTCATCAGAGAAGCCATGTTCCACCAACTCCCAAAAGATCCAGCCATTCCCACATTCAAATTGAAAGACAAATGGGAAATGGATCTGGAAACACCCAATTCGAAAAATCTCCTGCCACGCAGGTTTATGCTCAAAATCTCCATTGGCAACAAGATGTCGTAGGCTCTTGATCCAGCGCAGAAGTAGCACGAACTCCTTCCTCCCCTTAGCAGTTTTGGCGCCTGGGACTTAATGCACACAGGAAACCGCAACCACCACGGGGAAAGAGGGTTAGGGTCCACGGGTTGGATAGGTGTAGGGTTGTAGGGTCACCGGGTAGAGGTTAAGGGAGGTGTTATGGTTAGGTAGGGGCTATGGGAAAGACATGCTCCTGATCTCTTGATGCTTGGTTGGTCACTCTAAACACCTTTGATCAAAACATCCTTGCATGCACTCATGAGCATCACAACAATCATCCACTGTTTTACTGCACTGCGTAGGGTGATATGCTTAGCTTATTGTTAACACCGATTCATAAGCTAGCTCCAGGCATTGCTTACTTCAGCAATGGCTCCGTTAGTTGACACTTACTTCAGTGTCAATTACACTGTGTTACCTCAGGAATGGCTCCGTTAGTTGACACTTACTTCAGTGTCAATTACACTGTGTCAGCAATGGCTCCGTTAGTTGACACTTACTTCAGTGTCAATTACACTGTGTTACAGCCCACCCATTGGTTGGAAACCCCATACATTAGGAACACTCATACATCACAATCTGGGTTTGTACTGGTCCAGTACCAGGCAGTTAGCGACACAAAACGTAATCCCAAAGAAACTGTGAAAAAACTTAGCTTCGGTACTTGTCCGATGTCCGGTTTTGCCTGCGGGCCCCCCCAGCGGTGCCTTGGAAACCGTGAGCTGCGTCTGTCAAATGAGAAGGAATTAGTGCGTGCGTTCACGTAGCTTGTTTCTACCACAGATAGGCTCGCACACAATTCCACATGCGGTTAGTAATTATCATGCGCCTGATCCCCAGAATGGCATGTAAGTCTCCTGCAGTGAACCGGTGCCTCCCCGGGCCAATTCTCCCCGAGGCTTCATGCAGTTAGCGGTTCGGAACTGTTAAAGTACTTATCTTTGATGCCGCGGGGCCGCGGCGATGTAGTCTGGGCGTGGGATGGCCCCGCGTAGGAGTTGTGCCTTTTCGGAGCTCCGCGTAGGAGTTGCGCACTCTCTGAGCTCTGCAGGATGCGTCCGCCCGTGAGGAAGTCGAGCGCGAACAGGGTTTCGGGGCTTGCGCATGCGCGAACCCGTCTCGCGCATGCGCGATAACTGGGGCGTTGTCCGCACGGGTTGCAGGCCCTGCGTGCCAGTCCCTGAGTGTGCTGCTCCCGAGGCTGCTGGGAGTTGTAGTCTTCGGGTCTTCGTTTGCTCCTGATGCCGTTTTGGTCCAGTAGATGCCACTCTTCCCACCTGATATTCCTACAAGAGGGACAGAGATGGCATCTACTGGATAAATAGGCCCCACACTGGTGGCTGCTACACTTGGCCCCTGCTGGCTCTGACAGTACATCCCTCCCCGCAGAAGGACCTGGCTTCTTCGGGTAATTACGGTGATACAACCGCAAGAGACGAGGAGCATGTACATTAGAAGCTGGTTCCAAGACCTTTCTTCGGGGCCATACCCAACCCAATCAATGAAATAATATAATTGTCCGCCCCTTTTTCGGGAATTGAGGATAGCTTGCACCTCGTATTCTGGATACCCTTCTACCAGAACGGGGGAGGTCGTGTCATTCGAATGTGGGGTGCTGCGGGTTTTAGAAGGGCAACATGAACACTGGGTGTATTTTCATATGGCTGGTAATTGTAATTTCATGGCCACTGGGTTTACGACTTGTGTGATGCGAAAAGGACCAATAAAACGGGGCTTGAACTTTCGTGATCCTGGTAGTTTCAGATGTCGAGTAGATAGCCATACTTTGTCTCCGACCGTGTAGGTAGGGCATGCTCGTCTTTCAAATCAGCATATTTCTTACTAGTGCCTTTGCTGTGAGTAGGTGTTGGTGTACTTCTTCCATGTCTGTGTTAGTAACTCTAACCCGTGCTTGTACTGATGGTACGGTGTTCAAGGTGGTCTGAGGGATAGTGGGTTGGATGTGCGGATTAAATCCGTAGGTGGTATGAAAGGGCGAGAATCCTGTGGAGGTATGTTGTGAGTTATTGTATGCTATCTCGGCCATCCAGAGAACTTCCACCCAAACACCCTCTGTACTATGAGTATAACACCTGAGATACTGCTCCAGGGTCTGGTTCAAGCGTTCTGTTTGTCCGTCAGTTTCGGGATGGTAGCTGCTAGACATTTGTAAAGTAACTCCCACCTTTTTACAAAATAGTTTCCAGAATTGGGAAGTAAACTGTGTTCCCCTATCTGACACAATGTGCTGAGGTATTCCATGTAAGCGAACTATGTGCTGCAGGAACATGTCCACCAATTCACTCGCAGTTGGGAGTCCTTTACAAGGAATAAAATGGGCCAATTTAGAAAAAGAGTCGACCACTACAAGTATGATGTGTAACCCTGGTCGGGAGGCAATTCCACTATAAAGTCCATAGAGATGGTGTTCCAAGGTTGTGTAGGCGTGGGCAAAGGGCGCAGAAACCCATTGGTTTCCGATGATCAGTTTTACTTCGTGCGCACACTTCACATTGTTGCACATACGTCCGCGTGTCTCTAAGAAGACCGGCCACCAATAATGTCGTTGCAGTAATTCTTGAGTTTTGTTCACCCCCGATGTCCGGCCAGGGGGAATCGTGACACCATTTCAAGGCTTGGGTTTGCAAAGCAGCTGAGGGAAGATACACGGAGGTTCCGTGATAAGGTATACCGTCCTTTAAATACTGTTCCTTTTTTGGATCCTCCCATTGAAGTAGGTCCTGAGCTGACATTGCCTCTCCGATCTGCTCAAACAATCCATTTGTTATGCTTGCTGCAATTTTTTCAGCCGCTATGATGGGTTTCGCTTGTTCTTCCGGACATATCAAGGCATGGTCTTCGGGGTACCTTGATAGCATATCTGCTTTTTTGTTTTCAAGCCCTGACCTGTAGGTGACTACGAAGTCATAATCTGCAAAATACATAGCCCATCGTAGCTGGCGTGGGGTTAAAGCACGTGCAGATTTGAGAAATTGAAGGTTACGATGGTCGGTCAACACCGTGATGGTGTGTCGTGCCCCAAGTAGGTAATGACGCCACTCTGCAAACGCGGCTCGAATGGCTAGTAGCTCCCGGTCTGCTATTGTATAATTTTGTTCTGCGGGATTTAATTTTCTGGAGTAATAGGCCACTGGATGCAAGTGACCCGTTGAATCTCGTTGGGACAAAATAGCCCCCAGCGCATAACTGGAAGCATCTGTTTCTACAGTAAAAGGTTGCGTGGGGTCGGGATGTAGCAAGATAGGTGCCGACGTGAATGCTTCTTTCAATAGGTTAAAACTGTGATCAGCCTCTGGCCCCCAAGCAAATGACTTTCCCTTTTTCAGCAGTTTGGTAATGTCTAACACTTTTTTTGCAAAGTCCTGAATGAAGCGTCGAGAAAAGTTTGCGAATCCTAAGACGGCTTGGACTTCCTTGACGCTTGTAGGGGCTGGCCAGTCCAGGATCGCTTGTACTTTTCGATTGTCCATTTTACTCCTTGTGGGGATAGAATGAATCCTAGAAACTCAACGATGTTACTGTGGAAGCTACATTTCTCGAGTTTGGCATATAAATTGTGTTCCCTTAGACGTTGTAACACCGTTCTGACGTGTTGCACATGTTCCTCCTCAGTGGATGAATAAATGAGGATGTCGTCTATATATACCACTACGAAACGGTCGAGGAGACCGCGAAGGACTTCATCCAGGAAATGCTGGAAGGCGGCGGGTGCGTTGCAGAGGCCGAATGGCATGACCTGATATTCATATAAGCCAAACTTTGTTCTAAACGCGGTCTTCCATTCGTCCCCTTCACGCACCCGCACCAGATGGTACGCCCCTCTAAGATCCAGCTTGGTGTAGATGGTTGCTCCCCGCACTTGATCTAACAGGACTGGGATTAGGGGCAATGGGTAACGATTTTTTATTGTCACTTTGTTGACTGCGCGATAATCTATACAAGTCCTAAGTTCTCCGGATTTCTTCGGCACGAAGAATAGTGGTGATGAAACAGGTGAGGTGGAGTGCCGTATGAACCCACTTTGCAAGTTAGTATTTATGTACTCTTCCAGGTGTTTGTTCTCCGCTCAGTTAAGGCGTAAATCCGACTACACGGTAGTGTTGCTCCGGGTTCTAAATCAATCCTGCAATCAAAGGAGCGATGTGGGGTAGTGTCTCTGCCGCCAGCCTTACTAAAACATCCCGAAAAGTCGGTATATGCTGAGGGAAGTTCCGCCAGTCTTCTGTACCTGACCGTTGTGTTGTACCCAATACACGTACAGGTCTCCCTTTATCCTTAACACAACGCCGTTCACAATGCTCAGAGGTGAATGCGACCGTTCCACGTATCCAATCTATGGAAGGATTATGTAGGGTCAACCAAGGCAAACCTAGAATAAAACCGAACTGTGGAGCAGCTATAACATCAAAGGTGAGGATTTCACTATGGCCTTGTATATCCAATACTGCTTCCTCTGTGTGTTGGGTCACCGGTCCTGATTTCAATGGTGACCCCATCCACAGCGCAAACTGGTTCCCGATTTTCCTTCCGACGTAGGGGTAGATTTAAGGTCTGCGCATAATTGGCATCTACGAAATTGCCTGTGGCTCCGGAATCCACCATTAGAGTGATCACCTGATTCTTGAAACAGGTTTTTAAAAGTCCTGTCACCGTGACATGAGAGCTGTGGATATGGGTCGCATTAGCCAAGACATGAGAAGGGGCGTCAACAAGGCTCAGGCTCGACAGATCCACCCCATTCACTGACGAGCGCTGGCGTTTCCCTGCAGTATACTTCCTTTAGGTTTAGTACCACATTCCTTAACGAAATGTCCTGGCTTCCCACAATACATGCAGAGTTTCTCCCGTCTCCGCTTTTCCCTTTCTTCCTTGGTAATGGGCCTCTAATGGTACCAATCTGCATGGGTTCAGGTTCTGATGCCTTGTCGCTTTTCCCCATAGTTGGAAACTTTTGATGATCTAACCTGGGAAGTACTCCCTGTTTGCTTTCCATCTTTTTTTATCCTGACGTCGCTCTCCTTGTCTGTGATCCAGACGCAGTGCTAAGTCTATCATTCCAGTACAGGTATCTGGCTGGGGATCGACCTGTGCTATGAGATCTTTTAGGTCATCCCTTAAGCCTTGATAGAAAAGGGCTAACCTTTTTCATGTGGCCATTCAGCCTCCACCACTAACCGATTAAAGGAGGTCACGTAGGTAATCAGCTCCTTGTTGCCCTGTCGCAGCATCAACAATTCCTTGTCTCGCACTAGAGAAGCTGCTTTGCGGTTAAAGATCTTGCCAAACTCTTCCTGAAAACCACTCCAGTCATACAGCACTGCATCGTCTTTTTGGACCAGGGGTGTTGCCCAGGCTGCTGCATCCCCCGTGAGATAGGAAATAACAAAAGCCGTCCTGGACTGATCTGAACGGAACACAGCGGCCTTGGTTAAAAAGTGTAACTGGCATTGTGTCATAAAGGTCGTGTACTTGTGTGGATCCCCCCATAACGCTCAGGGGTAGCTAATGGCACTGGAGTTTCAGTAGTGACATGTACCTTCACGGGAGTATGGGCCCCTCAGGCAAAGGAACCCCTGGGCAGCCAGACCCCGAACCTGAGTGGAGAGATTAAAGTAGTCCTGGCGAGTGGCCGCTAATTCGGCCTTGAGTTCGTGCAGAGCTTGGGCTATATCTTCCATAATGGCGGCTAAGTTCGTGCTACCTGGGCGCTTAGAATACGTGGGTTCGCGCTTCTGTCGTAGGCTCTTGATCCAGCGCAGAAGTAGCACGAACTCCTTCCTCCCTTAGCAGTTTTGGCGCCTGGGACTTAATGCACACAGGAAACCGCAACCACCACGGGGAAAGAGGGTTAGGGTCCACGGGTTGGATAGGTGTAGGGTTGTAGGGTCACCGGTAGAGGTTAAGGGAGGTGTTATGGTTAGGTAGGGGCTAGGGAAAGACATGCTCCTGATCTCTTGATGCTTGGTTGGTCACTCTAAACACCTTTGATCAAAACATCCTTGCATGCACTCATGAGCATCACAACAATCATCCACTGTCTTACTGCACTGCGTAGGGTGATATGCTTAGCTTATTGTTAACACCGATTCATAAGCTAGCTCCAAGCATTGCTTACTTCAGCAATGGCTCCGTTAGTTGACACTTACTTCAGTGTCAATTACACTGTGTTACCTCAGCAATGGCTCCGTTAGTTGACACTTACTTCAGTGTCAATTACACTGTGTCAGCAATGGCTCCGTTAGTTGACACTTACTTCAGTGTCAATTACACTGTGTTACAGCCCACCCATTGGTTGGAAACCCCATACATTAGGAACACTCATACATCACAATCTGGGTTTGTACTGGTCCAGTACCAGGCAGTTAGCGACACAAAACGTAATCCCAAAGAAACTGTGAAAAAACTTAGCTTCGGTACTTGTCCGATGTCCGGTTTTGCCTGCGGGCCCCCCCAGCGGTGCCTTGGAAACCGTGAGCTGCGTCTGTCAAATGAGAAGGAATTAGTGCGTGCGTTCACGTAGCTTGTTTCTACCACAGATAGGCTCGCACACAATTCCACATGCGGTTAGTAATTATCATGCGCCTGATCCCCAGAATGGCATGTAAGTCTCCTGCAGTGAACCGGTGCCTCCCGGGCCAATTCTCCCCGAGGCTTCATGCAGTTAGCGGTTCGGAACTGTTAAAGTACTTATCTTTGATGCCGCGGGGCCGCGGCGATGTAGTCTGGGCGAGGATGGCCCCGCGTAGGAGTTGTGCCTTTTCGGAGCTCCGCGTAGGAGTTGCGCACTCTCGGAGCTCTGCAGGATGCGTCCGCCCGTGAGGAAGTCGAGCGCGAACAGGGTTTCGGGGCTTGCGCATGCGCGAACCCGTCTCGCGCATGCGCGATAACTGGGGCGTTGTCCGCACGGGTTGCAGGCCCTGCGTGCCAGTCCCTGAGTGTGCTGCTCCCGAGGCTGCTGGGAGTTGTAGTCTTCGGGTCTTCGTTTGCTCCTGATGCCGTTTTGGTCCAGTAGATGCCACTCTTCCCCACCTGATATTCCTACAAGAGGGACAGAGATGGCATCTACTGGATAAATAGGCCCCCACACTGGTGGCTGCTACACTTGGCCCCTGCTGGGCTCTGACACAAGAGCATAGTCCATAATTGTTGGGTCGTGCGAGATGTCACTACAGCCTTTTACTTAGGCAGTGACATTCTCAATCGCTTTGCTATTAGTTTGGACCTAATAAACTTCAAAGCTTGGTCCCGATTAGCGGATAATCCCATGGGCTTTGATGATCCAGAAAAAGCATTTAGGTCAGCTCAATTGCTACCTTATGCAGATGAAATTCAGGTTAAAGAGGAAGTCACCATCCCAGAAAGGACCCGACAATTCTCCCTGGAAGTGAAAGTTAAAAGAGGACAAAAATTGAAAAACCCTGATGCTTATATTCATCTAAATTGCTTCTCTCCAACAGCAAGGGTTGGGGGTAAACCCAACACCATTAGTCAACATAGAACATGACACCATTCAATAGAGGTGGATAACAGCGACTTAAAGAGTATTACTCTAGGCGCAGGCAGCATTATTGGAATGGCGGTTGATGACCGACATTTCTCCATTGATTTAGGAAATGAACTGTTAGGAACAATCCCCAAGGACTGTTTTGACAGTGACAGTGATGACAATACAACACCAGACAGGATCTTTACCCGGCATGGGGGGAACTTCCTGGTGCACACTTCCTGCCCTTATGGTAAGGAAGATGTGATTTGTGACTTCAGGAGGGATGAGGTGATTTTCCAGGTCCATGAGGGCTGCCTTTCCCACCTGAAGCCTCCAGTCCAAATCAGTACTCTGACCAGGGACTTCTCCACCCAGCTGGAGGAGGCCGCTGAGATAGCAAAACCAGAAGTCTTTCCAGGCTTCAGGCAGATGGTGGAAGAGAGAGTCAACCTAGCTGACGCCTGTGTGACTCTGGAGGAGAAGCAAAAGTTGAAACAAATTTTCTTGGATTTTCAAGATCTCTTTGCAGTAGACTCATATGACTGTGGTTGCACCGACATCCACACAACAACAATTCCCACGGACCCTGGCATGACTCCAGTGTTTGTGAAGCAATATCGCTTGCCTCTCGAATCCATGGAGTCCCTTACTGAAATAATTAAGAACCTTGAGTCCCGGGGAATAATCCGTCCAGTACACAGCACCTTCAATAATCCGGTGCTGGGAATATTGAAGCCAAACGGCCAGTGGAGACTCTGCGCCGACCTTAGGGAGCTCAACAGACGGGTCCATACTTCCTGATGGTCTCTTCCCTACATTGACCAAGGGCTGGCCCAGATTCAGGGGTCACAGGTATTCACTGTAATAGACCTGACTAATGGTTACTGGACCGTGCCTGTCAGTAGGGAGGACCAATACAAACTGGCTTTTACCTTTGGGGGCCAGCAGTACACATGGACCCAGACTCCCTTCGGATACCTCAACTCCAGCAATGAATTCAACATTTTCCTACATAAGGCCATGCCCGACCTGGGTGCAAGGGGTAACCTGGCTTATGTAAATGATGTCCTCATCAAAAGTTCATCTGTTGAAGAACTCATAGCGGAGATCCGTTATGTTCTGACACAGTTGAGGGCCGCCAGAGCAAAACTTTCCTTTCAGAAAGCACAGTGCTGTAGAACCCGTGTTAATTTCTTGGGGCATGAGATTACTCCTCAGGGTCTCTGTCCCCAAGAAAAGAAAGTGGAAGCACTTCAGAAACTGAAAGACCCCACAACTGTGCAGGAACTAAGGAGCCTCCTTGGACTGACTAATTACAGCATAAAGTTCATTGAGGGCTACGCAGAGATCGCCAGACCCCTGATTCATCTCTTGAAGGGGGGGGGGGGTCAAGTGGGAATGGGGTCCAGAACAATCTGAGGCAGTAAGACAACTCAAAAGAAGCCTCTCACAAGTCCTTGCCTAGATTGCCCTGTCAGAAACAAGGAGTTCTTCCTGGAGGCAGGGTTCTTTAATACGTGCTTGACGGCAGTATTATACCAAAAGCATGACAAGGTCACTAAAGTAATATCCTATGCGAGCAAAACTTTATCCTCTCTGGAGGAAAAATTCAACAATTGTGAGAAGGCACTCCTGGCAACAGTGTGGGCTTTGAAGAATTACCGCCCGTTTATCCAGGGGAACACATCATAGTGGAGACTCCACACCAGCCTCTGCAATATCTCCAAAGTGACAGAATCCGGGTTGGAAATGTGAGTAATTCCCGAATTACTTCCTGGATTCTGTCAATGCAAGGCTTTCCTGTGGAGGTCAGGTATGGCCAAAACAAGAAGAGTCCCCTCGCACAAGGTCTGGCTGACTTGCATGATTGTGCCAGAGAAAACTGTCTCGAGGACGAAAGTCTAAAAATCAAGGACAACATGGAGGCATACCTTAATTCCCCACACAAAGTCTTTGAAGAAGACAAGTGTTAGGGAATGCCCACTGTCTATGTGGATGGATGCTCTTATCATGTTGACAACAACAGGGAAAAAGAACTTGTGGCCGGCGTAGGGAATGCATGGGTGAATGAGTCCCCAGAACCCTCTGCTGGATACAAAATTGGTCCCGAAGTAGTCAGGTGTCAGAATTGATGGCTGTGCATCAAGCCATCCTCACTGCTGTCCAACATCAACTCCACGAACTGGTCATAATAACAGATTCAGATTATGTACGGAACGGGTTCGTGGAGCACCTGGTTAATTGGAAAACCAGAGGCATGTTATGTGCTAATAACAAACTCTTGAAACATGGGAAGTTAATTCAAAACATTGATGATCTGGTCACCTCGAACGGGATGACCATCTACCGGAAAAAAATCAAGGGTCATTCCAAAGTAGAGGGACCAGACAAAACGGGAAATGACTTAGCTGATCAGCTGGCCAAAACCGGGGTCATCCAAGGGGATCTAATAGAGATTGAGTCCCTGTTGGGGGAGATCCAGGTCACTGCTATCACTAGGTCCCAGACAAATGCTCACAATGATCTTTCAACTGCACAATGGAGTAAGTAGACCCCAGATGCTGATTTGATCACAGCTCAGAAGGGGGATCCAATAATTGGTAAGTTTTACCAACACATTGAGGACCCTGAGAACTTTCCCCTGACGGATACCGATTACATTGGGAAAGAGTCCCTTAGAGTGTTGATGAAATGTCCAAAAATGTTCCGAATCCAAGACGGTTTGTTGATAAGGAAATCCTAAGCTGGCCATGATCAGTGGGTGGTCCCTACCTCATTCCGAAGCCTGATGTTAAGTCACGCCCATGATGCGGCCACCGCCGGTCATAGGAGGTTTCATACAACACTTGAGATTTTAAGAGAGGTTGCTTACTGGCCACACATGGGGCAGGTCCTTGGCCAATACTTGAAGGGGTGTCTTGTGTGTGCACAATTTCAGCCAACATCCCTAACACCGTGCGCCTCTCCAAAAGAGGGGGATGACACTGTCATGGTCAGATTTGCAAATCGACTTCATAGGCCCCGTGATTCACTCCTCTAGGGGAAATAAGTACATGTTGACAGTCACATGCTTGTTTACCAAGTGGGTGGAATGTCTCCCGGCACCAAACTGCAAGGCAGAAACAGCAGCTGCCCTGATGATCAACCACATCTTTTCGCCTTTTGGTCTACCCCAAAGGATTGAGTCAGACAGAGGTAGCCATTTTACCAGCGAAGTAATGACTAAGATGTGGGAGATACTGGGGGTTAAAAGGAAGCTACATATTGCTTACCAGAAAGCCTCTTCTGGTGCAGTAGAGAGATACAACAGAACCATAGTGAGCATATTAAAAAAGTTTGTGGCAGATTCTGGGCCAAGTTGGGATATCCAATTACCTCTGGTCCTAATGGCCATCAGATCTACCCCTTCATCTGCAACTAAAATGTCACCGTTTGAGCTGATGACTGGACGCAAGATGGTGCTTCCCCTGCATTTGCTCTACAGGACCCAAGAGCAGACATTGATAAATGCCTCCACAACTCATGAGTATGTGGAGAA
Source organism: Ambystoma mexicanum (assembly GCA_002915635.3). Classification (NCBI taxonomy): domain Eukaryota; kingdom Metazoa; phylum Chordata; class Amphibia; order Caudata; family Ambystomatidae; genus Ambystoma; species Ambystoma mexicanum. Next base: position 830,123,851 of record CM030321.1, read on the forward strand.
TTTAAGGAAACACCTTCGAAATGCTTTTGCCTATGCTCAGCGGAATCTAGAAAGACCATCTGATAGCATGAAGACCCATTACGATTTGAAAACCACCATGAAAGAGTACAAGGTAGTAGACCGGATTTATCTATACAATTTCCAAAGAAACCAGGCCAAACAATGAAAATGTTGCCTTAATGGAAGGGACCTGTTGAAATTACAGACAAGATTCCCCAGTTGCCTACAAGATGTGCATCCCCAAAGGTAGTTTGGCAAAAGGGGAAGACAAGTGGGTCCATATAAATCAGTTAAAGTGTTGCCATCCCAGGCACACTCTGCAGCATCTGGAGGAGTCCTCTGCAATACCAGAGGGGGCCGCTCCAGAGTTATTCAGTTCCAACCCTAAAATATCCCACATATAGGCCCTCATTACGACCCTGGCGGAAAGTGACTGACCGGACCGCCACAGCGTAAATAGCGTTTCCGCCATTGCACGAAGGAGCAAAGTGCGGCCCATTCCGACCCATCGGGCACGAGCACCACGGCATGGCGGAAGTGCAAAGTCCGCGATGGCGGAAATGACCCAAAACGGCCCACACCGCCGCCGTACGGCGCCCTTAGGTGCAATACCGCCACCCATCTTAGCGGACACCGCAGTGAGCGGCCCAACCGGAAAGTACGGTTGACCGTAAATATACGGAAACGGAAGTAAAAACATGTGGTCCGGAACGGGAAACATCCCGCCGTACACCTATAAAACCACAAAATCCACACAACCACTAAAAACACTACCCCGAGACACACCCCCAACCGTCATCCACCCTAGGCGAAACCAAGAAAATGGGAAAAGTAGCGAAGAAAGCGTGCGACCGCAAGCGGCAGGTCCACTTCTCCCGTGAGGAACTCACCGTGCTAACAGAGCCCCTCCAGGAGAATGCTGCCGTCGTCTTCCTCGACGCAAATGACCAGGACGGCACTTGCGAACAAGAAGGCCATATGGCCCTGGTGGCACAGCGTGTAAGTGCGGGTGGGCGACCGCAACCCCGCAACCCACAGCAATGCAGAAAGCGATGGGACGACCTGCGGATACGCGTCCCGTAGCATACTTTCTGCCAACCGCAACATTGCCACAGCCACCGGGGAGGATCGGAATCACCCATCAAGTTGACCCCCTGGGAAGAAATCTGTGCTCCACCATTGGAATGGAGAGCAATAGAGGGAAGTTGGAGGATGGAGAAAGGAGTGCAGACATCCGAAGAATCAGGTAGGTGGCCCAAATAAAACAATGCTAAAATCCACAATTTCCAATCATGTGAAGTACCATGTGTCCCCATAGTGCAACAGAAACACATGTCCAGGAGAACGTCCACACACATTGGCCTGATAGCCGCACTTTAAAACTCAAAATAAATACATAAATAATTAAAAATCCCTAAAACACCCACTACACGTGCAGCAGGCACACCCTAACTGCAGGCTGCCAAACAACTGCACCCTCACTCCACACACAAATGAATGCACCTCCAAGGCCCCGACCCAAATCACCCTCAGGTACCACCCCAATGCATGTGATACAATGCCATTCCAATTCCCACAGACCCATTAATAACCCTCGCCCTCCTTTACTTCCACCACAGGGTCCGATCCAAACGACGAGCATCAGGACACCCCTACCAGCACACCTGCAAAGAGGGCCAAGACCAACGGCCAAAAGACCCTCCACCTCAGCTGCACGGATCAAGACACGGCAGCAGCACAAATCAGGTGGCAGCACAGAGGAGGGAACATCAACAGGCACCCAGCAGCCAGCATGCCCACAACACCACCACCACAGGTTCCCCCAATGGATGCCACAGAAGGCACTGCCTCTGGTGGCAGCAGCACCATAGGTGACACCCCATTGATGGCAGCATGCTCCGACACAGAAAACGGGGATGTCGAAGTCAGATCCATCCATGACCTGTCCCCAATCCCCCTGTCTGTCCATCCCGTACACCATGAGGATACCACGCAGGGGCACCCACAAGACGACGACTGGCCATCCCTTACAAGCCCTGTGGCAAGGCAACATGAGGTCACCAGCCCCTCTGTGACACCACCGCAAATGGCCATGGCCCAGCAGAGGCAACAGTCCTCGACCAGTTAATCGTGCAACAGCAGCAACTGGCCACGCTCCTCAAGGACCATGCCGATGAATGTGGGGGCACTAAGGCAGACATAGAAACATCAACTGAGACACTTAGGGCAGAAATGGAGAGAAGTACAGAGACACTAAGGGCACAAATGGAGAGTAAGCACCGAGAGCCTGAGAGTACAAATGGAGAGTAGCACCGAGAGCCTGAGAGTCCAAATGGAGAGTAGCACCGAGAGCCTGAGAGTCCAAATGGAGAGAAGCACCGAGAGCCTGAGGGGGAACTGCATGCGACGTCCAAAGACGTATGTGCCGAACTTGCCGCAGTGCGCCGTGTGCTCACTGAGCTCTCACAAACCCTTAGGGACATGCATGGACGTGAGCAGGCAGAGACATCATCCGTTGCAAGTTCCGTCCAGGGCAGCCCCCAACGTAGATCTGGGAGGAACCTGCGCTCCACAGGCAGGGGTGCCCCTGATACCCGCAGAGGGGCTTGCAATAGCGACTGCCCACTGACGATGAGCATCTTTGGTCACTGGTGTTTCGGGGGGAGGTAGGAGGGTGGAGGGGGTGTTTTGGGCTCACTTGGGTGGCGGGTCGATAGGGTGTTCAACATGATATCACATATGCCATAAACAATGCACGATCAACCAATGAGATGTGTGGACAATGATCTTTGTGTACTAGGCCATCATAGGCGTACAGTCCATATTGTGCATGTACCAGACACACACAGTGCCACGAGTACCGTGTCCATGTATCAGCCACCAGGCGTGAGTGCTAGAAGCATGCATCAATGAGATGCTGACGAATGTCACGGCCCTCCGGTGCCTCGCAGACTCCTTGAGGTGCTGCCACATCCCCACCCTCATCATGACCATCTTCAGGTGCTTGCAGTTCTGCGTCAGGGGCATGGGCACATTTCTACGTACGCACATGTTGTGGAGCATGACACATGCATGACCATCTTTGCAACCTTCTCATGGCAGTACAGGAGTGCCCCGCCAGACCTGCTGAGGCAGCGGAAACGAGTCTTCAGTAGGCCGAATGCCTGTTCAATGACTACACGGGTACGTGAGTGGGCATGGTTGTAGTCCTCCTCATGCTGGTCCCGTGGGTTCCGGACTGGTGTGAGGAGCCATCTCTTCAGTGGATATCCAGCATCACCTGTATGTGGACGATAAACGTATGATGTGGAATGCCATTGCTACGTACGCACACCCCCCCCTTCCTGCCAGGTCATTGCCGAATCACATACCCCACATCATCATGCATGAAATGAGACTCACCGAGTAGCCAGGATCTGTTCCCTGCGTGTCGCTCCATGTAGCGTGGTATTGTAGAGTTCCTCAAGACCATAGAATCATGGGTTGATCCAGGGAAATCGGGCACAACAATGTGTAATAATCCTGTTGGAGTCACACACCATTTGTACATTCAGGGAATGGAATTGTTTTCGGTTGCGGTACTGGCCTCCATGGCATGTGGGACGACCAATTCCACATGGGTGCAGTTGATGGCACCAATGCAACCCGGTATGCCGGCAAGTGCATGGAATCCCACTTTTGTGTTGGTAATTTCCTGCTCCGAGCGTGGTAGAGAGATGTAGTCGTCTGCGTGCTGCAGGAGGGCATCGAGCACTTGCAATAGTGTCCGTGAGAACAGTGGCTGAGAAATGCCATGCAACTGTCCGACTGTGTGCTGGTAGGTGCCTGTGGCCAGGAAGTGGAGTACAGACACCACCTTCAGTAGGGGTGGGATGGCGGTTGGGCTATCTATCATGCTGACAAGGTCAGCCTGTGTCATGTCCACAATGGCGGCTATGGTGTCCCGGTCCAAACGGTAGAGGGTGTGGATCTGCTCAGCAGTGAGGTTGAACGGATGTGCTCGGAGGCGTGGGATTGCGGGCTGCCTGCGTGGTGGTAGTGGCTGTGCTGGCGGCCCTTGCTGGCCCTGCCTTGCCCTCCTCCTCCTCCTGCGTCTCCTCCGTGCGGCCGGTTGTAGTTGGTGTTCGTCTTCTTCTAGGAGTTGGAGTACTTGCAGTGCTATCAGGTCCCCCAGGGCCAACATCGCGAGTCCTGCCGGTAGCATTTCGGAGTGGGTGTGGTTGTGGGAGGAGACTGGGTGTGCAATTTATGTGTTTTCAGGCTGTATGGCCTCCACCTGTGGTGATTCATTCCACCTGTGCAAGCTGCTCTCCCCTTTGGCCGAGCACGTCCCGCACACAACGCTGCAATTCGAGTAATGGCATCTTGCTATTGCAATCATGTATTTGTACCCGATGGCCGTGTAACATTGGTTGATATGTACATTCGGCTATGGTCCCATTGTTTCACATACAATCTTTGCAGTCGCGAACAGACTTGTGAAGGGTCAGTGGAACGTAGTACTCGAGTAACGGTGGGCCCTCATGCATCACTGTACCGAGTTGCACCGACGGGCGGGGCGTCCCATTTGTGGGTGAAGGCAGTTGCCATTTTCACACACAGCCGCACTAGATGGATTAATTTGTGATTTCAAATGGCCACAGATGCCTTTTCGACGTGATGTTGCAAATGAGGAATTCGAAGGGCGGCGCTTTCGGTTTTCAGCTAGCGGCGAGGAGATGCCCACAGGTCTGACTGCAAATATAACGTTCTATTGTTCAATGTCCTTGAGACAGGGGCCATGGCGAGGATGCAATGATTGATATGAATAGTTTGGGATGCGCAATAGCGACGTGGGCGATGAGGCCGGACGTTCCCAAATACATGTTGCTTCACAACACTGGAATTCCGGGCTGGGGCACTGTGGATTTTGCAGGCTGCATAACGCACAGACTCAATGGATATTTCTAATGTTATGTGAGTAAATATTCAGGCGTTTTTATACCGGGATGAGGGAATGATGAATGGATGCATGGCAGATGATTTGATACAGAGTTTGCCATGTACAGGCTTCTTGGAATCTGTCCGCCTCCCCTGCGCTATGTGATGCAGGGCTGCCATAGTGGGACCATCGTCTATCTGGCCTTGTTGAGCCCTCCCTGTCTCGACGCGCCTTCAGACACTTGTGTCCATGCACGTTAACATTCCCATCTGATGGATTCTGTTTTCACAGACGCATGCACAGGTACACTCGTTTGTGATGGTGTTTACACCTCGATATAGATAGTTATGAGTCGCAAGTGGTTTTGGTGTGGTGATGATCCTTTGGAGTGGGCTAGCATGCATATGGCTGTGGATTTAGTGTGATCATTGAAGTGAGTTGTTCGAATGTAGTTCTGATGGCCATTCTGTTCTTTTTCTTTTCTTTGGTTGACAGGTATCTCCTCCCTTTTTGCCACTGCCATCTGTATGCCACTCCTGCAGATGGCTTTTACTCCGACACCTGCTGCTTCGTGTTAATCAGTGGAGCAGCATTACGATCTTATGGGACGATCGCCAATGGGCCACATGCCCTTACGCAGTACTAGTGGCTCGGAGCAACATTTCGGCCTTTCAGCTGGACTAGTGCCTCCCCATTGGGACGGCCCTGCGGTTCTGTGCGCTTCCATGTTGCCTTTTCGTACGTGAATGTGGCTCTGTGTACCATGATGGAACAGGGCGTCACACAAGTAGTAGCTGGTCATTTCTTGCGGATGCAGCCCACAATGGTGAAATGTGTTTTGGAGTTCATGGCATAATGGCTGTATGGGCTTGGTGAATTTGTTGTGCATTAAATTTCTATTCTGATATGGGCCGTGTAGCGTTCTTCTTTGCAAGTGATGTGGCATATTCCTATTTGGGGAGCGATGTATTGTGAGGGGATCTGCATTGGGTTTCCAGCTTCGGAGTTTAGTTGCGTGGTACTGTGCTGGGCGCGTTTGCCTACGAAGCCCAGTGAGGTCAGGGATGGGGGCTGGCCAATATGACTGTTTGAATGTTGTCATGCTCAGGGGCGGGGGATTGGGTTTTGTGTAACAGATGCCGGTCAGCCAGGTGGACTGGTGGAATGATGTGATTTCGGAATATTGCTGGTCACAGGTGCCTGTGTTTGCGTGCGTTTCTTGGTGTGGGACTGTGGTCATGTCCATTGGGATGGCTTCTGTATTCGTGCCATCTGTGCCCTGCAGCTCCCATTGGCCCCTCTTGTGATTCTTTTGTTCGTTGGCATGCATGGGTGACTTGTACATTTCACTGGTTGCATTGTGGCTTCATTGCACCTACGGGGAGTTGTACTTTGTGGGCAGGGAGCGGTGTACAGGCACTCAGTGGGGCCGTTTACGGTTGATTCGCGATGCCGTACTTCTCGCCATGGCGGAATGGTACTTTCCGCCGTGCTTGATGGCGTTAGGTACATGTCCGCTAGGGTCGGAATTCGCGTACCGTTGCGCCATGGTGGTATTTACGGTTTGGCATGGCGCGCGCGCGCGTACTTGGTGCAGTTAGCGTTGGCGTTCACTACGGTGTCGCTAATGGCATCGTACTTTGCGGTGACGGGTCATAGTCGCACCGAGCGCTATTCGATGGCGGTATTGCATTTCCGCCATCGTTTTTCGATTTCCGCCAGGGTCGTAATGAGGGCCATAGTCTCTAAAATATTATGATTCTTGAATGAAAATGTCTCCTGATTATATCTTGTTTTTTATTGTTTTTAAATAAGAATGTAAAAGTCTATTGATTTATAAAATGTATATGCCGCCCAACTATATCAATAGTGGGGGAGAAATGTCTACGAATAGGTATTGCGCTTTGCTTTATCATCCTAGGAGAAAGAAAACCTTGAGACTGACCACGGAAGACGACCTGGGGACAGGGAACAAAGATCCGAGGGTCCCGGGGTACCGCCCAATACTCCCCTCAGGACCGGCGACGAGAACCGTTCGATCCACCCTGATGGAGGAAAAGATGCTGAACTTTGTCATCTGCGGAATAGGAAGAAGATGATGCGGACATCCCAGCGCGTGGATCAAAACATCCTTTGCACCCAACTCCCCCTCGACTCGAACTCAAAAAGCAGTCGGGCGGGGGGGCTTGTTGGGTGTCTTGACCCATGTTCAAGTTATCATGCTGCAACATTTGGTGCTGTGGGCTTACAAAATCCAAGATGGCGGAAAAGCCCATATTTGCGCCAGAATCCAGGAGAACCGCGCAGTTTTGCGCCCACCAAAATGGTCCCCTGACCTGTCACCCACCAGTGCAAAGAAAGATGGTTCTGTTCAAAATCCGGTTTTATTAATGTCAAAAATTGCTAAGATCATGTGCCCGAAACCACCAAACAAAAATCCAACTCAGGTTGAGTTTTTACTTTACTCTACTGCAGATCCACATCAATGCCATGTCAAGCAAGGATCATATACTATCAAGTAAAATCCTTTCTTTTTGAAATGTATTAATTCAAGACAGCTGTCAAAAATAGGTGCAGTACCGGCATTGGACACTGACCGGCGCTAGCGCTCTATAAATCCTGACAGGAGAGCTGTCTTGCAGAACTGTGCAGTGAACAGAAGGGGTCCTATGTAATTAAAAGTTCTAAGACTTGCTTTTCCTGAGAACCATTAACACTTCAGAGACACATACAACAGCCCAGGATATCACATGGCCTGTTGATTGAGAGGGAGGAGTTTCCCCCTGCAGCCTGCAGGACATAACACAATAGACCCTTTCAATTGAATGGGTTATGCAGATTTTGGGTGTGGACTGTAAACAGTCTTCTGGAGAAAGGAGAGGCCTGTGATCTCTGACTCACCAAGCTTCTGGGGCGGGCCAGACTGGATTGTGGATTCATATCGCAGCAAATATATGTTTAAGTTAAATGCTTCTGAAATATTGTATTAAGCTTACAAAAATGTACAATTTGGAGATCCTTAATCTGAGAAATGTACCCACAATTTGAGACCAGACTAAACTCTGTACCATGTTCTGAGGCAAAACCCCATGAATTATGGAGATTGCAGACACAGGTTTATGCTAGAAAAATGAAAATTTACTGGAATATGTGTAGAGAGGCGGTCTACATCTGTGTAATTTTTGGTAAAAATCCAATATTGTTAAACCAACCAAAAAACAAAAAATGTTGGCATTTTTTAACCCTAGCTCTCAGGAAGATCAGGGTTAGGCAAGAATATACCTTAAGCAATCTGTCATGCAATTTAGGTAATATTAACAATTGGGGTAGATTGCAAATGTGGGTTTTATGAAAAAGAAGATATGTTGCACGGACACAAAGGGGCATTCTTCAATAGATTGAAAATGATGACTCACTCTGACACACTATCCCTTCTCAAATCAGGTCACAGAGAATCCTTGACCTATCAAATCATGAGAGGGTTGGGCATGCAGAATGAGCCGACCCACCCACTTTCAAAAGACTCAAAAAGAGCAACTGAAAGCAAGACAGGGAAATTCACTTTCTTGCGAAGTATTTTTCCAGACCAGACAATATCCAGAAGGACCATCTCCAGAACTTAGACTCCAGACTTCAGAACTTGTAGCATTGAGGCCTGAAACACCAGCTGAATCCTTTATGAGCAGGCCTCAAAATCTTTTGCAAATTATTCAAACGCCGGCTGAGCTGTTTGATTCTACCTAGAACCCTGTGCCGGTACCCAGAAAGCAGTGCTGTATCCAGAATCCACTTGATCGAGACCAGCAGAACCAGAGACCCAGACCAGATCACTGTGAGCAGATCCAGTACTAAAGGCCGTCCGTGGCAAGAGAACCAGCCAACCTGACCAGACCTTGATGGCCTATTTCAAATTTATAGTGTGAGTACTCAGCTAGAACTGTGCAGAACCATCCCTTAGTTTAAAATAATCTGATTCAAAACATTTGAACCTGTCCAGAACTGCATCATAGGAATCGTGTGTTCATTCTGTCATTTCAAATCTGTAAAAGATTTAACTTTCATTTTAAAGCTAAGATTCTAACCTTTCCAACAAGCCCTAAACCGACTTTCTACTCTTTATAATTTTTCCGTAATCGCGCTCGACGCATTTGGAAAAATTGCCACGAATATAAAAATTAGCTCCTGTCAAAATAGCCGCTTTTTGCTTGAACTGCTAGAATTCATTTTCAACCTGCTAATCCCTCATTAAACATCACAAGTGTGACTTGAAATAATCTTAAATAGCTATCACCTACCCTGAACCTCCTATAGGGAATTCAATATTCTTTGCATACCACATTTAAAGTATTTTGCTTGTGTTTTAAAATCATCCTTGTTGTCTAAACTTGCTAGGGGGAACTGAACTACATTTGATTGTATTCCTGAGAACTGTGTGCTCTCCTTTCCATCTTTTTATATTGCATAGGGGGGAGTGAATTGCCACCAGGGGAAAAGTGAACATATTATCTCTTGTGAAACCCTATCAGTTATTTCTGTACTGCATTCTTTCCATCATTGTTTTCCTTGAAACCATAAAAGCATTCTCAGTTACCTTTTCCTTCCTATACCGACTCCTAAGTAATTAAATAAGAGTACAATTGTAATATTATCCATTGTTGATCACTGTCATATTCTTAAGTGTGATATCAAATATTAATTTACTATAAAAGTGTGATATATATATTGTTTAATTTTCCAATAAATATTTTAAATTGAAAAACAAACCTACTTCTTGACTCAGTGAGGTCAGGGGGATTCAAAGAGAGGGGCGTTATATAAGGGTTAATCATCCAGAGTATAACTTGTCATAAAAATATATAAATAAGGGCTTCCCTTGGGCGTCCCAGACGAGGCACTGACTTAGTGGGATTGCTGAATTGAAGTCACTTAACAGGCTGCCTGCAGGGAATGGACACATCTGATGGGCTGCCTGCCGGGAATGGTCAGGGGTTTAGGGGGCTCCCCTGTGGTGTGGGTTACCTGTGGGGCATGGTCATGGGTGCTGGGTGGTCCCTTATGGTGTGGGCTGCCTGTGGGGCATGGACACGTGTGATGGGCTGCCTGCGGGGTATGGTCAGGGTTGTAGGAGGGTCCCCTGTGGGGTGGACTGCCTGCGGGGCATGGTCACAGGTGTTGGGTGGTCTCCTGTGGTGTGAGCTGCATGCGGGGCATGGCCATTGGTGTTGGGTGGTCCCCTGTGATGTGGGCTGCCTGCAGGGCATGGACGCGTGTTAGGGAGAATTCTCTCTTTAGGCTGCATTTCCTAACCTAGTGAGTCCCCCAGCAGCTTTGCTGGATTTCTGGAGTTTGTTTTTTTCTCCTGCCAAGAGTGAGACTCTTTTTCTCCCACTCTTGGACATGATTTATGGTGTTCCTTTGACTGTTAATGTGTTTTATGGGCTATGGGGTCCTTTACTCCATAGGGTCTCATGTGTTTTTACTATGTGTGTTACACAGCACCCTCCGTGCAGTAACACAGGGGTGTCATAGTGACCCCCCACCATAGACTCCATACCCTGGGACTGACTACTGTCTCCCAGGGCATGTAAAGTCACCATTGGCTTTACTAGTCCCAAATTATGAACAGAAACCAGTACAAACCATCATATTGTGGACGTACTGGTCGGGGCAATTCGATTGTCCCGGGGTCTGTTAGTCGAGGGGGCACGTCTCCGTCCCCCCTGATCGAGTTTTGGCTGGTGGCAGTGGATACTACTTTTTATATTCGACCACAAATATTTCCCTATGGGATTTTCCCATTGTTCGAGGCTACCAACTTCAATTATTTAATTCTCATAGCCTCGAACATACCGTCAGTTTATTTATTTAATATTAATTCGCCGGTTGGTATTTTTTGCCAGGACTCGATTCTAAAATGGCGTTTGTGTTCTCTTCTGTGACTCCAACCCAAGTCGAGCCCTTTGTTCCACTTTTTGGCAGGCTTCTCCACAGAAGCCTCCAAAAGTGGTGCCACTCTGTCTGGGTACCACAGAGGGTGTGGGAGGGGGTTTAGGCACCCTGGACTGAGTTACCTTGGTAAATCAAGTCGCACTTAGCATGTTTGATTGACAGCTAGGCTGAGTGAATGGGGGTGTGCTGCATAAAAGCAGGGCTTTGGGGACTGGAACTTCAGAAGTCACCACAGGACCTTAGAATCTGATGAGGGAGAAGCTGAGCCGACCTACCACGACGACACCACCGGTGGAGCCCTGCGGAACCCTACTCACCACTTCCCAACGACTTCTTCCCCTGACTGGTGGGCACAACCAGTTTACCTTCTTCTCTTCGCATCCCAGGCCGTCTCCTGGTCGAATTTCCCGTGCCAAGCACCCCGGCAACTGGATAGCCACTTACCCCTGGACCGCAAATAAAAGGACTGATCCTTTTACCTGAAAACTCTGTGGCTGGTTTCTTCCCTGGCAGTGCAACGGACTCCTGCCTTCTTCCCCGACGAGATCCTCTCTTCCCCAGATGAAGCACCGACTTGCATCCGCTGCCAGGAACAACTGCCCCCGCTGGAGTATTCTCACCACTTTAAGGTACTGTGTCCGCCAGGCCTCCCTTTATAAAGATTGCTACAAGGTAATAATAACCCTTAACCTTCTGGACTGGGCTGGCCGCCTTGACCCTCTAACTGGTCCCTTTCTTGTAGTCCAACTCTTTTTTAACCTTTGCAAGCCTCTTGTGCACTTCAACCGTGTGACCTTGGACACATTTCGTTCCGATCCTCTTAAAGTGGATCCGCCTACTGAACTCTAACTTCACTGTTTTACTTGCCTTCCTCTCTTGCTTTGATCTTACGAAAGTGTTGGGATCTGTTTCATATTATTCTCTGCTTTTCTCTCCCTTTTTAAAATGACTTATTATAGTGCCATCTACGTTAGGCGCTCACCGCTGTCTGAAAATAAGTGGGGCTTTGCTTAAGACTTGTCAAATATTTTGCTAAGGGAATGTATATCTTTTAGTGACCGTGTTTTTGAATTGCTTACTATTAGTGCCTGTGTGTTTTTCTAGATGTGGTTTTAAATAAATAATTATATCTCTTTTACACCAAGCTCTGGTCAGTGTTTACTTGTTCTACTATGTTCTTTTGGACCTATTGTGAATACTCTCTATACTGCCTAACTCGTCTTGAGGGAAGTCTGACTGCTCAGCCACAGCTACCAAGTGAATCTGTGTGGTACAGACTGCTACCAAGTGGGTTTACTGCCAAAAACCTGTAGTCTTAAATCTTTTGCAGTGGTCCCAGAGGGAACTGCACAGGTTTCTGTCTAACACTGGTGTACAGCGGTGGAATTTGTATTGAGTATACACTGTAGAGTGCTTTTTGAACACTTTAGGGAAACTAACCACAAAGCTTAGCACTAAAAAGCTGATTTTCTAACCCTGCCTGCTATGGAGAGTCCTACCCTAGAATCACTGTTTGCCAAAACTACTGATTGCTTAAAAGTATTGTGTAGACATAAGAATCTCTCTGAGAAGGGCAAGAAAATGGAGCTTATAGAAAGATTGTTAGAAAAACAAAGTCTGGGTGGTACAGAGGAATCTACCCCCGCTCCCCCAGCAAATGTAGAAAACAGTGATGGTATTGATCTGAATCAAAGTCTTGATAATGAGTCAGAAGAGGAAAGTGAACCTAATGAAGTTAGCCACTCTGAACCTCTGTCTGCCTTACCTACTGTACCTACTGGGCGTATACCAGGTCCCACATGTAACCCTGCTTATTTTGAACTTGAAAAAATGAAGCTTGAATTAGAGTACAAACGTTTTATTGCTCAATCTGAAAGAAACCAAGAGCTAGAGTTCAGAAGAATGAATGCCCAGGCTGAGCAGAAGCAAGCTGAGTTAAGACTCAGAGAAATAGAGCTTAATCATGAACTAGAAATGAAAAAGTTGTCTGTGGAAAATGCTTCTCTCTCCTCTGGTTCCTCTAGGAGTTCCAGTCCCAAAAGACCCTGGATGCCTAAGGAAGTAGTGGGTATTTATGAACCTAAGTTGGATGTGTTGGATTGGTGTAAAATGTTTGAGTATAATCATGGGCTCCAGGACATCACAGGGAATGAGTTACTTCCCTGGTTGTTCTCTAGGCTCCCCCCTGTTGCAACTGATGTGGTAATGGAGTTGGGGGAGGGGGATAAGAAGGATTATGAATGTGTAAAACTAGCTTTGATAGCTAGATTTGGGAAGACCCCTTCCCAGTACCTTAAGAGGTTTAGGACCCTCAAAAGCATGATTGTACCCCTTTGGCTACCTGGGTGAGTGAAAGTTTGAAAAACTTAGAGGGATGGATTAAGGGTTACAGAGTTAACACTTATGAAGGAATGAAGAATCTTGTAATGTTGGAGTCAATTTATGATGCCTGCTCTCCTGAGCTCAGATAGCACTTGGCTGATTCAAAGGAATTAGATTCCAGGAAGTTAGCTAAGGCTGCTGACTTGTGGGTTCCCAACAGGGCCACTCACAGGATTCTGGGGCTACTCAGAAAAAGGATGAGGGAAAACAGCCAAAAAAGGACTCCAAAGAGAATTCTAACAATTCCAATTCCAAAGAGGGCCCCAAACAAAACCAAAAGGGTAATCCACAAGAGAAACCAAATCAGGCTAGTGTACCTCCTGGTGCCAAACCAGAAGGAGGTCAGAGCAAGCCACCATTCCAGAAAGCATTTGGTAAATGCTTTGTTTGTGGCTCTACTGACCATGTGAAAGGAGATCCCAGATGTAAGGGTAAACCTTCAGGGGTTCAGCTTGTCTCCTTAGCCTTCGCTCCAGAGGAGGAAGTACAAATGGCAAGTGGAAACTTTCTATTACTGGCTGATGAACCCATTGGAGTCTCAGCCAATGTTTCTTTAGTATCTCTAGGTTTGTGGGAACAACAGAACTTAGATGTCTATAATTCTATCCCAGATAATACTAAAGAGTATTATAAGGACAGTGTCCAGGTGAATGGTCAGGAGTTTTCTGCCATTAGGGACACTGGGGCCAGCATAACTGTGGTGGACAAATCGTTTTTTCAGGCTGAGGATGTTGCTAAGGCACCCAAATGCCTCACCAAGTTAGCTGGAGGGCCTGTGCAGATGCTTCCCCAATTACCAGTTCTCATCCAGTGTAATGACATGACTGTGAAGATACCTGTCAGCATACAAAGTGAGGTGCCAGGAAGGGTTCTGCTGGGTAATGACTTGAAAACTCTTGGAGTAGTGTCACATACCCCCAGACCTCCTAGTAAAAGGTTACAGGAGCTCACCAGACCTGCAAGGGAGAGAACCATGAGAGGTACTCCCAATGAGATGATGAAGAAAGAAATCACTCCTGCTCCACTGGAGATGTCAGTTGCTGTCTCTAAGAAACTAGAAGAAAAAGGG
>CM030321.1:830138191-830221887 GCA_002915635.3 Ambystoma mexicanum
CACGCATGTACTCTTGTCTGCCCCACGCTTGTACTCTTATCTGCCCACGCATGTATTCTTATCTGCACACGCATGCACTACTGTCTGCCCGACGCCTGTACTCCTGTCTGCCCGCGCTTGCACTCCTGTCTGCCCATGGTCTACGCATTCAGTAGTTCAACGTACCCATCCATTCTATGTATTCATCAGTACTGGCTGCAATCTGTGCTTGTTCGCTCTACGTACTCGTCTGCAATACGCAGCACGTCTGTTCACTCTGGGCACTCGTTCGCTCCAGGAACTCATTCGCTTCATGCCCTCACACGTGTTATGCTTTCACCTGTTTTACGTTCTCACCCCCTTTACGCACTTATCCTCTCTACGCACTCACCCCTCTGATCATTCGTCCCTCTACGCACTCATCCCCGTTCTACGCACTCGTCCCCTCTACGTACTCATCCCCCCTCTACACACTTGTCCCCCTTCTACGCACTCATCCCCCTTCTACGCAATCATCCCCCTCTGCGCACTCGTCCCCCTCTACGCACTCGTCCCCCCTCTACGCACTCACCCCCTCTAGGCACTTGTCCCCTCTACGCATTCGTCCCCTCTATGCACTCGTCCCCTCTACGCACGTGTCCCCTCTACGCACTTGTCCCTTCTATGCACTTGTCCCCTCTATTCACTCCTCTTCTCTGTGCACTCGTCCCTTCTACGCACTCGTCCCCTTTACGCACTCGTCCCCTCTACGCACTCGTCCCTTCTACGCACTTATCCTCTCTACGCACTCGTCCCCTCCGCGCACTCATCCCCTCCACACACTCGTCCCCTCTACGCACTCGTCTCCTCCATGCACTCGTCCCCTCTATGCACTCGTCCCTCTACGCACTCGTCCCTCTACGCACTCGTCCCCTCTACCCACTCGTCCCTCTACGCACTTAACCGTTATCCGCACACCGCACTCATCCGCTCCCCGCACTCATCCACTCCCTGCACTCATCTACTCCCCGCACTCATCCGTTCCCCGCAGTCCTCCAATTTAAGCACTCGTGCTTTTCACGCATTCAACAGCAATATCCTGTCCAATATAATCATCTTTACACTCATCTGTTCTATAACTTCAACTGCTCCATACATTCTTCCTCTCTATACACTTATCCGCTCCATATGCTCATCCGCTCCATATACTCGTCCGCTCCATATACTCGTCCACTCTGTTCACTCATCCGCTCTATCCACTCGTCTGCTCTATGCACTTATCCGTTCTATACACTCATCCGCTCTATATATTCTCCAGGTCCGTACGTTCTTCTGGTCAGGAGATCTACACACTCTCCGCACTTCCACATTCATCCGCTATCCACACTCATGCACTCCTGCGGATACATGCAAATATGATCTGGAGCCGTCACATGCTATACATATTCATTCACTCCACATACTCATCTGTTCTACATACTCATCCGGTTTACGCTCGTCCATTCTGCGCATTCATCTGTTTTACGCACTCCTGCGTTCTACTCGCTTCTCTAAATTTGTGCATTCATTCGCGTTACACGCTCGTCTGCTCTACACACCCAGTCACTCTACACACTCATCCACTCAACATGTTCATCCATTCTATACACTCATCCAATCTACATATTCATTCATTTTCCACACTCATTCGAACAATTTAGTTATCTGTTCTTCCACTCATGCGCTCTTCCACTCAGCGCATTCATCTGTTCCACCTGCTTCATCCGTTCTAATTGTTTCATCCATGCCATTCAATTTGTTCATTCCTCATGCCTTCTGTCCATTTCAGGAGTTTAAATCTCTTTACTGTTTCCGTATGATTTATTCTTATTAACCATTTTACTGCTTTAATCTATTTTATGCGTTTAATTCTGTTTGTCCTTCTAGTTTATATTAGGGGTTATTAGCTGTCCATTTCTCGCATCAGGTATTTCGTTGGATTGGTGTCATTGAGATGCTGTTAGTTTGTTTGGGTTAGTTTGGTACCGGTTGGTTTCATGGAAGAGCCAGTTTTTCAGGAGTTTGCGGAAAGTCATTAAATCCTCAGTTAGGCGGATGTGGGGTGGGAGTGAGTTCCATAGCATGGGGCCAAGCTGAGAATGATGATCCACCTAACCTGACTGAGTTTGTCTTCGGTATGACTAGGAGGCCAGCTGAGCTTGATCTTAGGGTGCGTGGGGGTGGTAGGGTTTTAGCTTGTCTTGAAGATATTTAGGTCCGGTTTTATGCAGTGCTCGATGGGCGATGCATAAGGTCTTGAAAGTCACCCTTCGGGCTACTGGAAGCCAGTGCAGCGTTTTAAGGGCTGGGGAGATGTGTCTCTTGGGCTGAGCGCAAGTAACAGTTTGGCTGCCGCGTTTTGTGCCCTTTGGAGTTTATTCAGTTGGTACGCGTGGACTCTGAGGTATAGGGGGTTTGCGTAGTCTAGTCTTGATATAATGATTGATTGGACCGCGGAGAGTCTGTTGGGAAAGGAGAGCTATGGAAAGATGCGCCTAAGGGTTTTAAGGTGGTAGTGGCAGGACTTTGATACGCTGTTGACTTGACGCGAGAGAGTTAGGTCAGAGTCAAGGGTGCATCCAAGATCTTTCACTGATTTGGAGGGGGTCGGTGAGTTGCCCATGGTGGATGGCCATGGTAGTGGGTGCGGAATAAATTCGGAGTTGCCACATATCATGATTTCTGTTCTTGAGGGGTTTAACAGGAGGTGGCTTCGGGTCATCCACAGTTCTATGTCAAGGAGGCAGGAGGCTAGGTCAGGTCGGGAATTGTGTTTTGCGTTCAGGAGTTTTAGAATTAGTTGAGTGTCGTCGGCGTAGTTGTAGCACAGGATGTTGTGTGAACAAATTAATGGTGGGAAGGTGATCAAGTAGAGATTGAACAGGAGGGCAGATAGGCATGCTCCTTGTGGGACTCCCGTGTCGACAGGTCGGGCTTGGGAGGTATAGGTGGAGAGTATCGTTATTTGGTACCTGTCTTTGAGGAACAAGGCTATCCATTTAAGAGCGGTTCCACGAATTCCTAGGGAGTGGAGGCGGTCTAGGAGGATTGAGTGATTGATCGTGTCAAAAGTGGCAGATAGGTCAAGGAGGATTAGTGCGGCGCATCCCGTGGAGTCTGCCGTCATTTTTAAGGTCATTCCAGATTGAGGTTAGTGTGGTTTTAGTTCCGTGACGGGCTCTGAAACCAGATTGGGCGGGGTCCAGAAGATTGTTGGCTTCAGTCAATGAGTTTGGCGAGGAACCTGGTGTTTGAGATGGGGCGGTAGTTTTTGGGCTCGAGAGGGTCGAGCAAAGGTTTCTTAATTAGAGCATGCACTGTTTTGAATGCGTCGGGAAAGATAACAGAGGAAAGGGAGGCATTTATGATGGATCTTGCGTGTTCTCCTGCGCAGGTGGAAGCGAACATTTCTTTGAGGGTTGTGGCTGGGCAAGGGTCCAGTGGCGAGCCAGAGGGTTTGCGGGCTGATAGAAGTTTGAGAACATTGCTTGGTTATATTGGACTAAAGGATTCGAACATTGGTTGCGTAGTGGTCGCAGCTGGTGGGTTGGCCGGTATGGGCGGAGAATTGGCTGGTGGATGTAAGAGAGCCAGTTTGGTGGCTAGAGCATTTGTTCTTTCGAGCGCCGTGGTGTAAAAGTGGAGGGAGAGTGATTGTGAGGAGGTCGGGGCGGTCGTGGTGCAAGCAGGATTGGTGAATTCGGAGATGATTTTGTGGAGTTCTTTGCTTGGGTTTTTGCAGTTTAGGATTCGGGAGTTGTAGTGGGCTTTTTTTGCTTTCTGGATTTCGGCTTTGTTCTGATGAAGGTGTCGGGTCAAGGTGGCCCTGATCTCTTGGGTTTTGTTTTTTTGCCATTTGCGTTCTAGGTATTTATATATTTGTCTAGTGATCTTCAACTCAGAACCATCTGGGGAAGAGGCCACGGTGGGTTGATGGTTTGCAAGGGGGTGTGAGTCGCATCAGAGATGCGTTGAGCCATGAGTCAAAGATGTCAGGGGTTAGTTGTTTGTTGAGATGGCAGGTAGGTGGTGGAGACTGGAGGAGTGCGTCGGCTAGGTCCGGGGCGATTATTATTTTTTTCCAGCATTTGCGTAGATTGCACAGATTGTAGATGTTCAGATTCGAGTACGGGAAGGGGGTCGGGTGAGCGAATTGTGAACAAGAGGATGAAGTGATCGGACCAGATTATAGGGGTGGGTGGCTTTAAATGAATCAGGGTGTTGGAGCTAAAGATGGCATCAAGAGTGTGTCCTTTATAGTGAGTCGGGCCATTTATGTGGGGTTGGAGGTTAATTGCGTCTAAACCGTCAACCAGAGAGTGTGTCATAGGGATGGTGGGGAGGTCGAGCATATGTTGAAGTCTCCAAGAAGGGTGAGGTTGGGATGGCATAGTTGGAGGGTGGCAATGGAGTCACAGAGGTTGTTTGCGAATTGTCTATCGTAGCCAGGGGGCCTGTAGATTATTAGGAAGCTGTGTGAGAGCGACTGGGAGAGGGATAGTTTAACGAGGAGACATTCGCAGGAAGGAATGGAAGGTTGGATGGCGATGATTGAGGCGTGGAGGAGAGGCTTGAAGAGGAATGCTACTCCCCCTCCTCTGGAGGGGCGGTTCAGTGGGATGAGGGAGTAGTCAGGGGGGAAGGCTTCATTAGCGATTGGGGCAAAGTCTTCAGAGAACCAAGTTTCAGTGATGAAAACGAGGTCTGGTTTGTCAGAGGCGAGGAGGTCAAAGATGCAGTGTCTGTTTTTTTCTACGGATCGGGCATTAAATAGGATGCAGTTCACATCGGCAGGCGAGGTTGGTCTCAGACCTGGAGCAGAAGGTGGTGGTGGCAGAGAGATTGGAGACTAGGGAGGGAGAGGGGTAGGCTGGGTGATGCTCGATGGAATAGTGGGCGAGCAGAAAAATTAGCGGGCTTCGGGCGGGATTGGGTGGCAACGTGTGTTAGGATGATCGGGTTTGGTTCGGGGATTTGAGGTGGGGTGTGGGCGGTTAGGAGTTTCAGTTGCAGTTGATGAGAATCGAGGTGGAGGGTTTCAGGAAGGGTGAAGCCGCCGGGAAGGAGGTGATTGCGGAGTGAAGTGGTGGGTCGAGACAGGGAGGCGATGAGTGCTGGGAGATTGAGAGGGACCAGGTATGTTTCCTCTTTAGTTTCTTTGTTGCGATTGGGGTGTGAGAGAGGGTGGGGAGGTCAGAGGGGGAGAGGGATGCAGCTTCGGTTCTTGCTAGGGCTAGGCGTGCAGTTTTTAGGGAGTGGAAGGGGTGCGGTTTAGGGAATGAGGCAGGGGTTTGTGGGCAAGGCGGGGGGTGGATGATTGCAGGCCGGAGTGTGCCTGTTATGATATTGAGGGGAGCTGGCATGGTTAACATTGGCTGGTCGGTGGTGGGGTTCTGGGGAGGAGTGGTCTTAGGGTGGATGGTTTTCCATCGTGCCCCTCTGGCTTGGTGTTTGGAGAGGGGAATGGCAGGGAATGCGAAAGGGGGAGGAATGATTGGAGCAGGTGTGACGGGAGGGGGCAGATCGGGGAGTGGGGGCGGTCCACGGTGGTCATATCCGATAAACTTTGGTGGAGTGGGTGTACTCATGCTAAGTATGAGCTTTTAGGTGGAATTTAGGAGGGCTTTCTAATTGTGGTTTTAAATTCAGTGGGGGCACACTTCCAAGTTCGATTTGCACAGAGATGATATTAGATTATTAGGTGCACATCTAGGTTTGACTACACATAGAGGTGATATTGGGCTATTAGGTACTATGAGGTAGACTTCTAGATTCAACTGTACAGAGAGATGATATTAGGCTAGCTACTAGGTACCATTAGGAACACTTTTACATTCAACTGTATACAGAGATGGTATTAGGTCTACCTCTGGATTCAATTTTGTATAGACGGGATATTCGACTATTAGACTACTAGATGCAGTTCTAAATTTAACTTTCACAGAGAGTCTATTGGGCACATTTTTTAATTCAGCTTTCACAGAGAGGCTATTGGGCGAACTGCTAAGTTCAGCTTTTAATGCACTTCTAGATTCAACTCTCTCAGAGAGTCTATTGGGCACACTTTAAATTCAGCTTTCACAGCGGGGCTATTGGGCACTTCTAAATTCAACTTTGGACAGGGTGTTATAGGGCACACTTCTAAATTCAACTTGTAATGCACTTCTAAATTTAACTTTCACAGAGAGGCTATTGGGCACACTTTAAAATCAACTTTGCACAGGACTGTTATAGGGCACACTTCTAAATTCAACTTCTAATGCACTTCTAAATTCAATCTTTCACAGAGAGGCTATTGGGCACACTTTAAATTCAACTTTCACAGAGAGGCTATTGGGCACAATTCTAATTTCAACTTCTAATGCACTTCTTGTTAGGGAGAATTCTCTGTTTAGGCTGAATTTCCCTAACCTAGTGAGTCCCCAGTAGCTTTGCTGGATTTCTGGAGTTTGTTTTTTTTTTCATCCTGCCAAGAGTGAGACACTTTTTCTCCCACTCTTGGACATGAATGTGGTTAATTCCTTTGAATATCAATGTGTTCTATGGGCTATGGGGTATTTTACTCCATAGGGTCTCATATGTTTTGCTATGTGTGTTACAACGCACCCTCCGTGCTGTAACACTAGGGCGTCCTAGAGGATCCCCACCCTAGACTCCATACCCGGGGACTGACTACTGTCTCCCCGGGCATGTAAAGTCATCATTGGCTTTACTAGACCTAAATTTACTAACAGAACTAGTACAAACCATCCTATTATGGATGTACTAGTAGGGGTAATTCGATTACTCCTAGGTCTGTTATTCGAGGGGGCACTGTCCCGTCCCCCGTCGTCGAGTTTTGGCTGGTGGCAGTGGAAACTACTTGTTATATTCGACCCCGAATATAACCCTATGGGATTCTTCCCATTGTTGGAGGTTAATACTTTTTCTCGTTAATCTCTAACATACCACCGGTTTATTTATCTTAGATAAATCTATCGGTTGGTATTTTCTGCCAGAACTCGATTTTTAAAATGGTGTCTGTGTTCGTCTCTATGACTCCTAAACCAAAGGTTGAGCCCTTTGTTCCACTTTTGGCGGGCTTCTACACAGAAGTCCTCCAAAGTGGTGCCATTCTGTCTGGGTACCACGTGGGGTGTGGGAGGGGGTTTAGGCACCCTGGACTGAGTTGCTTTGCCAACTCAAGTCGCACTCTGGTGTGATTGGCCCAAGTGGTGAGCCACCCCGCTCACCACTTAGCGTGTTTTGATTGACAGCTAGGCTGAATGAATGGGGGTTTTCTGCATAAAAACAGGGCTTTTGGGACTGGATCTTCAGAAGTCGCCACAGGACCTAAGAATCCGATGAGGGTAAAGCTGAGCTGACCTGCAACGACGACACCTCCGGTGGAGCCCTGCTGAACCGACTCACCACTTCCCGACGACAGAGGAGATCTCCCCGCCCGAGAGTCTCTTCCCCTGACTGGTGGGAACAACTTTGCTTTTTCTTCGTTCCAGGACGCAGTGGTCGAATTGCCCGTGCAGAGCACCCCGGCAACCAGATAGCCACTAACCCCTGTACTGCGACCAAAAGGTGGTGCCTTGTGACGGAGCACCCCGCGGCTGGTCTCTTCCCTGGTGGTGCAACGATCTTCAACTTTCCTTCGACGACGAGATCATCTCTTCTCTTGGCAAAGCCCCGACGTGCATCCACCACCAGGAACAACTGCCCCTGCCGGAGCTGTCTCTCCACAAACAAGGTACCGTGTCCGCCTGGCTTCCCTTGTGTCGGTTAGCGTAAGGTGTCTGAATCCTCACCTCTCCATTGGGTCGCTTCCAAGCTTTGTTAACTTTCTGTTCTGAACTGGTCCAATCTTTCTATAACAATTTGCGACAAAGACTGGAAGTGCATTTCCACTGTGATACTTTTTGGGACATATCGCCTTGCCTCTCTCCGAGTGGGCCTGGCCTCTGAACTTTGTGATCTACAGTAGACCCTGCCTTACTTGCCTTGCATTTGTTTGTAAAAGTGTTGGTACCGAGTTGATTTCATACCCTGCCTTTTCTGTCCTGTCCTAACGAATACTAGAGTGCCATCTAGGTTAAAGCATTCACCTCTGTCTGCAAATAAGTGGTGCCGTTGAACCTAGACTTGTCGAACTATTGTTAGTGGGATTGATTTACTTATAGTAATTGTGATTGAAGTTGCTTGCCGTATTAGTGCCAGAGTGTTTTCCATAGATGTGTTTTTATAAATAAATAATTATATATCTTTACACCGAAGCCTTGTTCCGTGTTTGCTTGTCCTACTGTGTAAATTGCCCTGTTTTGTATACTCCACATACTGCCTAACTCTTCTTGAGGGAAGTCTGACTGCTCAGCCACAGCTACCAAGTGAATCTGTGTGGTACAGACTGCTACCAAGTGGGTTTACTGCCAAACACCTGTAGTCCTAAATCTTTTGCAGTGGTCCCAGAGGGAACTGCACAGGTTTCCGCCTAACACTTCTAAATTCAACTTTCACAGAGAGGCTATTGGGCACACTTTAAATTCAACTTTCACAGAGAGGCTATTGGGCGCACTGCTAAGTTTTGCTTCTAATGCACTTCTAGATTCAACTCTCTCAGAGAGTCTATTGGGCACACTTTAAATTCAGCTTTCACAGCGAGGCTATTGGGCACTTCTAAATTCAACTTTGCACAGGGGTGTTATAGGGCGCACTTCTAAATTCAACTTGTGATGCACTTCTGAATTCAACTTTCACAGAGAGGCTATTGGGCACACTTAAAATCAACTTTGCACAGGAGTGTTATAGGGCACACTTCTAAATTCAACTTCTAATGCACTTCTAAATTCAATCTTTCACAGAGAGGCTATTGGGCACACTTTAAATTCATCTTTCACAGAGAGGCTATTGGGCACAATTCTAATTTCAGCTTCTAATGCACTTCTAAGTTCAACTTTCACAGAGAGGCTATTGGGTACGCTTTAAATTCAACTTTCACAGAGAGGCCATTTGGCACATTTTTAAATTCAACTTTCACAGAAAGGCTCTTGAGCGCACTTCTAAATTCAACTTCTAATGCATTTCTAAATTCAACTATCACAGAGAGTCTATTGGGCAGACTTTAAATTCAACTTTCACAGAGAGGCTATTGGGCACACTTTTTAAATTCAACTTTCACAGAGAGGCTATTGGGCACACTTCTAAATTCAACTTTGCACAGGTGTATTATAGTTTCTTTCATGGCGAGGCTATTGGGCACACTTTTAAATTCAACTTTCACGGCGAGGCTATTGGGCACACTTCTAAATTCAACTTTGCATGGCGGTGCTATAGGGCACACTTCTAAATTCAGCTTCTAATGTACTTCTAAATTCAACTTTCACAGAGAGGCTATTGGGCACACTTTAAAATCTACTTTCACAGAGAGGCGATTGGGCGCAATTCTCAATTCAACTTCTGTTGTGTGTAGTTCACCTGAACCAGTGGTATCAATGTCTGCGACTGGCCTCCCTAACGGGGCCCACAGGATGTCTGAAGGGCGGGGGGATGGGGCAGGGATAGTGTGAGGCTCTTTCAAAGGAGAAGAGGGGAACTTTGTTTAATAGAAAATCTAAGCATTTTTGTCATTTGAGAGCCTTACAACTATTTTGGGCCAGTAAAATATCAGGTCGATTTCAAGTACTAAAGCAAACTGAGTGATTGCTATAAAAGTAAAAAACTGTAATACCTGTACTGTAGACAACACAATTTGCCAGAGGGTGAAGCTTCTTGGTGGTAACTTCACTTTACTATAAAACATTTATACCGCGCACATAATGACCCTCAGGCGTACTGGCGCGCAACAGACATACAACAATTAACACAAACCTCAGCACTAAATAAGCATCATAAGACCATTATTTAACACCCAGTTTTGTGTGAGATTATAGATCTTATTGATTCTATTTGCATCCTCATAGTGATTGCCAGACAACGGGATGACACATTGCATGTCATCCGCGTAATTCGTAAAGCCAATACCATGTTTTTGCCAAAGATCAAAGAAAGAGACTGTAGGAATGTTGTACAGGATGGAGATAAACAATCCCCCTGTGGTACACCATATGCCAGTAGGTTTGGTTGTGCTTATGCATCCTGACTGCATACCCAGCAACAGCGATCAGGAATGTATCCACAATACAGAACTCTCTGAAAAACCTACCACTTCACTCAACCTGGTCGCCATCAACTCATGGTCCACCAGGTTGAAGGCCGCAGACAGGTCCAGAAGCATAAGCATT
This sequence comes from Ambystoma mexicanum, assembly GCA_002915635.3. Classification (NCBI taxonomy): domain Eukaryota; kingdom Metazoa; phylum Chordata; class Amphibia; order Caudata; family Ambystomatidae; genus Ambystoma; species Ambystoma mexicanum. Next base: position 830,148,454 of record CM030321.1, read on the forward strand.
GCGGTCTGCCCCTTGTCCATGATCTGCAGCAGCCTGACTTGAGATCCAACATGGCTGTTTCCATCCCATAGCCTTGTCTGAAGCCAGACTGCCATTTATTAAGGATCCCCTGGGTATTACGATGGCTGCACTTTGCGTGTATGCTACCCGGTCCAGAATTGTCAGCAGAAAAGTAATACTCATAATAGGCTGGTAATTGCATGGCATTTTATGACACAAGGCGTAATGCATACATTCTTGACGGTGGTTGGTTCAGAGTTGTATTTAAAGGAGGCATTGACAAACTTACAGAGTGTGAGAGTCAGTATAGGGGTGCATGCCTGTATTACAATTGCAGGCAGATGTCCCCTCTGCAGCTTGTGGGTTTAGGTTTAGCAATAAGCAGTGCCAATTCATCTTCTGTGACAGGCCTGAAATTAAATTCTCTTTTATCTCCAACAATAGAGTGAAGGTTCCTTCTGCTTCTAAGCCGTGTAGCTTTTAGTATTATCCAAATGAATGGTTCTCATTTCATTAACCTTGTGAGGGTGAAGTCGGCGCTTCCAGGTATTGAACATGGCCCCATGTGAAATATGAGTGTGTGATGCATGTGCTATGGCACTGAGCTCACAACGTAGCCCACATTGTCTCCAACACAGGACACTGTTAATAGACAGACAAACGTAATGCATAGACTGTTAGTGAGTGTCCTGTGCAAGTTCTTGGTAATTGACCAGGTCAGAGAAGGGTAAAAAATCGAACTCTTGTTAAATGGAACTTCTACGAAATACATCAAGTTACTGTTACAAGAACTGAGTTTCTAAAGCAACCCGCAAATAGGACGAGGCTTTAAAAATACATTCAGGGGCAGGGCATTGTTCCAGATTGAGGTCTCTCAGAGAATCAACAATCACCTCTGCCAACATACCCAGTTCTCGGAGATACTATGAAGCAAGGCTGCAAACGAGGAGTCACCCTGATTACTACTGTGCCATTAGACGAGACCTATCTGAAGGGACATTTTAGAACTATGAATATTTCACCAATAGCAGCTGTCTTGCTTGCCAACCGGATTTGAATTTGGCCCTAGTTTACACTCCTAGGGACTAATTTACCAAATATTGAGCATAGTGCAAAGTCACTTTGTGTGTAAAAGTCCACTTTGTGTTGCAGTAAAAACAATGTTTTGATACATGATCAGACTTTGCACTCGTCCACCCAACTTTGTGCTGTGCTTGAGCACTTTGGCAGACACAACGCATAAAGCATGGGAAGAGCCAGCGCAAAGTAATAATTAGGGGGTGTTACATGCAAAATCCCCATTCCATACGCAAAATGACAAAGAACAAGGAATAACATCAGCGTTGGGAGGGATGCACTGTGTAAATAACGAACACGCCCTATCAAGCACAAAGGAAACCCTATTCATCAAATGTATCACGCAATTGCCTGGAGTCCAATGGAGAGCGCAGATCTTGCGATCTTACTGCCACCTGATGCATGTCTCAAACTACAAAGCACAATGAAAGCTCAAGTATAAAAGTGCAATGCAACACTATTGAATATAAGACTTCCACAATGGTGGACCATGCTTTTCTACCACTGATCCTAATACATGGAAGGAGATGGAGGAGGATGAGGAGGAGGGCCTTCTACCACTGATCCTAATACATGGAAGGAGATGGAGGAGGATGAGGAGGAGGGCCAGAATCTTTCATCCACAAACCACATTATTTGTGATGCCAGATATGGAGGGTTATGCAAGATACCAATTCCCTTTCATGTAATCCTAAACCTGGTCAGGAAGTTGGTGAATGACCTGGCATCAACCACCATGTGCTCCCACACATGATACTCCTGGAGAAGGTGCAATCAGCCCTACATTTCCTGGCAACTGGATTATCCAGTGCACCATAGTCATTGTAAGGGCATAGCACAGCCTACAGAATCCAGGTGCCTCCACCAGGTATTGCACTGAATATGAGCATGTGTGTGTAGCACATATCATGCCACGCACACTGCAGGCAAGTCAGAGAATGTGCCAGGAATTTAATAGAACACTTTCCATGGGTCCTGGGAGTCATCGACTGAACCTATGTAGCGCATCAGCCCACTATCCCCCAAGAGACTGAGCACATCTATCGAAACAGGATTTACTGGCATTTAATTAATGTGCAGGTGATATTTGATGCCAAGGGCCACATCATGCATGCAAATGCACATTTACTGCCATACATATACCAGGCCATTGTTTCAGAACATTCAGAAACCCTTTGCTGGTGGGGGAGTACCAACTATCACACACATACAAGCAGTCAAATGATACACAGAATACACAAGCATGACAAACAATGCTAACTACAACCATTCCCATCTTTGCAGGGGACAATGCCTACCACTCTCACCATTCATGCTGACACCCTTCAGCAATCCAGCCTCTCCAGATGAGGTAAGCTGCAACAGAGCACAAATAGCCACTATGAGCATAGTGTAGCGCACAATCAGGGTTGTGGGCATAGTTGGTGTAGGCTCCGCCGAGTGAGTCAAGAATGTTGAAGAGGGGTCTAGTGGAAATTTTGTAGCATGCAAGGGAGATCCAGGAGCCTTGTGGCAATCTGGCAGTGTTGGTCTACAATCCAGTCCAGCGAATGGTCCTTAACATGGGTGGGGTCACTGATATGTTGCCTAAAGTTTAGGGCCTTCTTTGAAGTTGGAGACAGAGGTGGCCTGGGGGTCAGATGGATCACGGAGGCCTAGGTTAAGGTTGGCAAGGATGATGACTTGAAATTAAGCCTCGACGTTGTCTCCTATGATGTGGAGGAGGTTTTCTTCAAAGGTGAGGATTGGGCCTGGTGGGTGGTAGATGATGTAGAATGTGATAGTGCTGGTGGGCGCGGGGGCCAGCTTGAGTGAGAGGAAATCACCATTCTCATCTAAGGAGGTATCAAATGGCCTTATGGAAAGGGAGACTTTTGCTACTAGAGCAACCCCTCCTTCTCTTGCGTTTAGTCTGTCTTGTCGGTATATGGTATATCCTGGTGGATCGCTAAGGACAGGGCTTGAATCCTTCATGAAGCCAGGTTTCTGAGATGTCCCGGGTGTCTAATTCATGGGACGTGAAGAGGTTTTGGATGTCTAGAGCATGGGCAGTTAAGGACTGTGTGCGTTAACTAGTGTACACTTCAATGTTGATGTCTTTAATGTGGGGTCGTTAAAGAGGTCACTGGAGCATATTGCATCATGATATAGAGTTCCCCTAGAGTTAACAGGCAGCAACACAGGGGTTGGCACAATTTCATGACAGGATACATTATGCGCAGGATTGGCAGGCAGCATCACAGGGTTTGGATCAATTACATGGCATAATACATTAGTAGCAGGTTTAGCAGGCATCATTCCAGGGTTATGTGCAATTGCGTGCATGATACAGTGCACTCTGCTTGCCCAGGGAAGTCCCCCCAACCAGCTATGGTCCCAATATTTTAGCGGTTGCCAACCCTGCCAAAGGCTCTGCTGTCCCCCCCCCCACCTCAGTGCATTTCCTTCCAATGCATACTGTTAGGTGTGGTGTTTGCCAGGAAGCCAGGGGCATAGGCCGCCTGTGCCCATTGTGATGCTTTGAACTACTAGTTGGCTTCTCTCTGTGCCCGGCCATCTTGTAGTTGACCATAGGACTGTATGGAAGGTCCAGATGGTTAGCCAGCTGTGGAAGTCTGGATAGGGTCCAATCTGAAATGTACTCCTGTTTGGTATATGATGAGGAAGGGTAATTTTTGCCAGACCTCCTCCTCTGTCACCCAGGGTGCACAGATTTCAAATAAGCATAGTTTCATTTCTATGGGGTACTGAAGGCAGTGTGTATGGGTCATGTCTGTGCTCTGCTTGGTCTTGCTGCCACACCCAGGCACCACACATCCATGCATTGTGACAGCAGAGCTTTGCCTGCAAAGGGTGCTCCTCTGAGAGGCCAAGTTATTTTTATGGACATCAGGGTGTCTGCCCATCAAGTGACTCTCAGATGACTTGCACCTCTAAGTCAGGAAATCTTGCCCTTCTGCCTCCCAGCAGTCCACCGGACCGCATGGCACACTTCTACAGTTGAACTGCTTGGCTAGCCTCAGCCATTGTTACACATAGTGACCTTCCACCCACCTTGGGACAGTGTTGACTTGAGAGCATGCCCCCTCGGGGAGTGCCCCCTTACATATGTGACTGTCCCCTCTGAGCAGTGCAAAGGCTGAGCAGCCCAGCAGTTCCTCAGTGGGCATGTCGGTGTAGAAGGGGAGTGGGCTTGCCACAGGGCCCTCATGAGCCATGCCCTTGCACTTATCCACCAAGATTGTTTGCCCACAGCAGTCTGGTTCGAAGACTGTTCTGCCGGGTGCTGCCCCACCCTTCCACATGCAGGTGGTGGAGGAGTGTGCAGCAGCCACCCCCTCTCACACAAATTGTGCCTGGGCCCAGCCTCTCCCTCTCGCCCCTTCAGCTTTGATTCTGGCATCCACGTGACAGACCCAGCTGCCCAACCTGCAGCATTGTGGCATGCACTGACATTCAGGTTTTACAGATAGGTCAGAGAGTGCAATGGTCTTCCTGGGGCCAGCCACCTGAGTTTGTTACCTGGCTACAAACTCAGATAAGAGGTGGCTAACCACTAGTTTTGGGCTTATTACTTGGTGGAGAAAAATTAAATGCCCAGGTGGCCCGCAGTAAGAGAAAGTGAGTTGGAAAGTGCTCTATGCAAATGTCCATATGCCAGCAGCCACAGGGAATGTGAGTTAAAGTGTCCGACTCCCCAGAATCTCTTATGGGGTACAAGTCATATTGATCAGGCTCAAACCACAAACAGTGTTATGCCGCAACAACTGTCATCCAGTCCGAGGGAGTACATTTGCATGGCACACAATGCCAGGCAGCAGCAGATGGTAACAGTAAGGAGAGATACTGCCAGGTAAACTGGCATGTTCTAGGCAAACGTGAGGCAGGAGGCACGCAGGGGCCTATGAGCTATGGTGTCAGCCTGTGTTCAGTGTGTGAGGCAGCATGTGGTGGAGAGAATGGGGGCTCAGGATGCAGCGATAGTAAGGACCAGGGTCGAAGTTGAGGAGAAGCTAGCAAGGAGGAAGGGTGCCATCCTGGGGGAAGCTTGCCCTTCAGGCAACAACAGGGTCCTGCCTACAGGCTGAGAAGACAGAGGGTGAATCATCTCTGGTTGAAGTCTTGTCAAGCATCCCCACAGACTATCACACTGCATTATATATAGCTGTATGATGTTGGGTTTCATTTTGGTCTTCTTTTTCTTTCCCTGGACAATTTTTCCATTCCCTATTTCCTTTTACATATTTGATTTTGTAATAGAAGTTTTTATGATGGCTCCATTATAATTCTTGCATTCTCTTTGTCCATGTGCATATTTAGTTTGTTCATGTTCTCCAAGTACATATGTCCTATTGCTTGTTGTGTCAGTGCAACCTCACTCTGTGTGTGGGGGACATGTGTGCATGCTCTGTGTGTGTGTGATGTATGTTACATTCATGCTCAAAACAACATGGGCTGTCTCTTGGAGATCCAGAGATGACATACTCTGGGATTCACCTGTGTGACAGCTTTGTCATGCACATCTGTTAATTGCATATTTCAGTACTTTGCAGTACAAGCATGTTTTCAATTGTGTAGATTGTGTGGAGACTTGTATGCTGTGGTTGACTTTTTTATCCATTGGTGAATGTGTTCATGGGGTTTGGTGATGTTTTGTGTTGCTTGTGCTTCACATGGTGGCATTCATTTGATCAACTTGGACATGTGCACATGTGTTCACGTGTAGGAGATGGGCCATCAGACAGCAGGAGGTGGCAAGGGCTGTTTATCTACCTCCATTCCTTGTGAAGGGGCACTGTGTGTTTGGTGTCATTGTGGTAGTGTTGTTTGGGTGACTTTGTTGGTTTGTGTATAATGTTGTGAATACAGAGATACATTTGGTGATGGCTGAGATGTTTTTTCATGATGGTGTTTGGGTTCTCTCTTTTCGAAGGGGAACTCACTTATTCATGGGTCTCGCGACATGTTCTTCATGGTTTAGCTGTTTGTTGTATCTGTGATTTCTCATTCACCTCTGACCATTCGCTACTGGAGGCTGAGTTTATTGTATGCCGAGTTCCTTTCTGATTCACTGATGTTTAGGTGTTCCTCTGGCACTTGCTTGTCAATGTGGAGGTGCCCACACTTCATTCACTGATATAAGTATTTTGCATTGTGGGTGTTGAGGAGGGATGTGGCCTCACTGTGGATGACTGGGCTACAATAATCACTTGTGCACTGGATGGAATATAGCTATAACACTCCCAAGATAGGGCCACTCACCTGCACACATCTGTAGTCACATGTTACCTGATTTTACATTTCACATCACCTCTGCCACTAGAATGCAGCTAGGTCCTATGATTAATTATTTGGGCTAGCTGGACACAATATCAGACTCCTTGACTTGCACACTCTCTGACAACCTTCACATCACCTTACCACAACCCTGTTGTACTTGGGTCCCTATCAGGGACCTAGCCACCCTTTACCTACCTTTGAACAGGCTAAACTAAAACACACACATGCAATCCAAACACTGGACCAATTTCTGATACCTCAGACTTTGGTTGTCCAAAGGCATTCACCGAAAGCACTTTGAGGACATGGCATTGGCACAAAGGCACTATACAAATGCCACATTACATTACATTGCATGACTATGTCACATGTACATAGAGTTGTCAGGTGTAGCTGGTGCAACAGTATGGTGTCCTGTTGATGTGTAGCGGAGTGCGGTGCAACAGGGAGCCATGGCAGAAGGTTTGTCCTGGATTCAACAGCAGTGCTTCCAGGAGTAATGTTTGAGGGGAATATGTGGTGTACTTCATGGTGGAGGCAAGCCAGAGGAGTTGAGGTAGGTTGGTGTGTCACATTGACTGGGAGGACGGTGGATTTGGGGGTGGTGCCTGGGGTTGGAGCAGAGATCAGTGGGGTACTGGGAACAGGACAGACTAGTGGCTGATGCCTGGGGTTGGGACAGAGTTCAGTGTGGGTACTGGGAGGATTTGCGGGTGGTGCCTGGGATTGAATCAGAGGTCAGAGGGGTACTGGGAGGACTTGAGGTGGTGCATGGGGTTATGATGTAGTTCAGTGAGGGTACTGGGTTGAGGGAAGACTTGAGCGTGGTGTCTGGGGTTGAAGAAGAGGTCAATGGGTTAATGGTGCAGTTGAGGGTAAGACCTGGGTTGGGCCAGAGGATACTGGGGGTACTGGAGGAGGGTGAACTAGCAGGTGGTGCCTGGGATTGGGGAAGAGGTTAGTAGAGGTAATTGGAGGAGGGCAGACTTCAGGGTGCTACCTGGGGTTGGGTAGTGGTCAGTGTGGGTACTGAGAAGAGTGCAGACTTGGCGGTGGTTCTGGGTTGGGTATGAGGTCATGGGGTAATGGAGAAAGGCAGACCTGAGGGTGGTGCTGGGGTTGAGGCAGAGGCCAGTGGCAGTACTGGGCAGGCTTGAAGGTGGTTCCTGACATTGGGGCAGAGGTCAGTGGTGGTACTGGAAGAAAGTGGACTAGCAGGTTGTGCTTGGCATTGGGGCAGAGGTCAGTGGGGATACTGGGTGGATTTGTGGGTGGTGCATGGAGTTGGGGCAGATGCCAGTGGGGGTAATGAGATGAGGGCATACTTGAGGGTGTTGCATGGGATTCCGGCAGAGGTCAGTTGGGATACTGGGTGGATTTGGAAATGATGCTTGGGGTTGGGGCAGATGTCAGTGGAGGTAATGAGAGGAGGGCATACTTGAGGGTGTTGCCTGGGATTGGGGCAGAGGTCTCTGCGAGTACTGGGAAGAGGGTGAACTCGAGGATGATGCCTCGGTCTGCGGCAGAGGTCAGTGGGGATACTGGTTGGATTTGAGGGTGGTGCCTGGGGTTGTGGAAGAGGTCAGTGTGGATACTAGCAGGAGGGTGTACTTTAGTGTGGTTTCTGAGGTTGGGGCAGAGGTCAGTGGGGCTACTGTGTGCACTTGATGGTGGTGCCTTGGACTGAGGCAGAGGTCGGTGGGGATACTGGGTGGATTTGTGGGTGGTGCCTGGTGAAGAGGTCATTGGGGGTACTTGAAGGATCTTGAACTTGAGGTTGTTCCTGGGGTTGGGACAGAGGTCAGTGGGGGTACTGTGATGACTTAAGGGTGGTGCCTGGGATTGGGGCAGAGGTCAGTCAGGGTACTGGGAGGAGGGCAGACTTGAGAGTGTGGCCTGGGGTTGGGGCAGAGGTCAGTGGGGTACTTGAAGGAGGACAGACCTAACGGTGGGACCTGTGGATGGGGCAATGATCAATGTTGGTACTGGGTAGACTTGAAGGTTGTACCTGGCATTGGGGCAGAGGTCATTGGTGGTACTGGGATGAGGGCAGACTAGTGGGTGGTGCTTGGCATTGGGGCAGAGGTCAGTGGGGGTACTGAGAGCAGGGTGGACTTGAAGATGGTGACTGGAGCTGGGCAGAGGTCAGTCGGGACACAGGGTGGATTTGAGGGTGGTGCCTGTGGTTTGGGGGAAGAGTTAATTGGGTATACTGGGATGATGGTTGACTTGAGGGTGGTTGCTATGGTTGGGACAGAGGTCAGTGGGCATACTGGGTGGACTTGAGGCTGGTGCCTGGACCTAAGGCAGAGGTCAGTGGGGATACTGGTTGGATTTGAGGGTGGTGCCTGGGGTTGGAAAGAGGTCACTGCGAGTAATGTGCTGGTGGGCGTACTTGGAGGAAGGCAGACTTGAGGATGGGTGTTGGGGTTTGGGCAGAGGTCAGTGGGAGTACTGGGAGGAGGGTGGACTTGAGGATGGTGCCTGGGGTTGGGGCAGAGGTTAGTGGGGATATTGGGTGGATTTGAGGGAGGTGCCTGGGGTTGGTAAGTGGTCAGTGGGGTAATGGGAGGAGGGCAGACTTCAGAGTGCTGCCTTGGATTGGGGCAAAGGTCAGTGGGGGTACTGGCTGGACTTGAGGGTGGTGCCTGGGGTTGGGAAAGAGGTCAGTGTGGGTACTAGGAGGCGGATGGACCTGAGGGTGGTTCCTGGTGTAGGGACAGAGGTCAGTGGGGTATTGGGTGGACTTGAGAGTGGTGTCTGGAGGCTGAGGCAGAGGTCAGTGGGGATATTGGGTGGATTTGTGGGTGGTGCCTGGGGTTGGGGAAGAGGTCCGTGGGAGTACTGGCAGGAGGGCAGACTTGAGGGTGGTACCTGGAGCTGACGCAGAGGTCAGTGGGGATACTGGGTGGATTTGTGGGTGTTGCCTGAGCTTGTGGCAAATTTCAGTGGGGGCATTGGAGCCTGGTTGTGCATGAGGTCAGGGGTACTGGGTGGATTTGTGGGTGTGCCTGAGCTCAGTGGCCAAATTTGAGTGGGGGCATGAGGAGGTTAGCGGCATGGTGCCATAGGGAGTTCGGCGGCGGGGTTCTGCTGGCCGATGGATTGCTTGGACGCTGATGGTCGGTGCCTGGCGGTGGGATGGCTCATGTGTGACTTTGGTACTTGGCGTGGAGGTGGACCTGAGGGTGGTTCCTGGTGTAGGGACATAGGTCAGTGGGGTATTGGGTGGACTTGAGGGTGGTGTCTGGAGGCTGGGGCAGAGGTCAGTGGGGACATTGGGTGGATTTGTGGGTGTGCCTGGGGTTGGGGAAGAGGTCAGTGGGAGTACTGGGAGGAGGACAGACTTAAGGGGTGTACCTGGAGCTGATGCAGAGGTCATTGGAGATAGTGGGTGGATTTGTGGGTGTTGCCTGGGCTTGTGGCAGAGGTCAATGTGGGTACTGAGATTAGGGTGGTGCGTGGGATTGGGGCAGAGGCCAGTGGGATACTGGGAGGAAGACAGACTTGAGCGTGTTGACTGGGTTGGGGCAGAAATCAGTGGAAGTACTGGGAAGAGGGCAGACTTTAGGGTGATGCATGGATTTGGGGCAGAGGTCAGTGGGGTACTATGAGGAGGGAGGTCTAGCGGGTGGTCCCTGGGATTGGGGCAGAAGTCAGTGTAGGTACTGAGACGCGGGCATACTTGAGGGTCTTGACTGGTTTTGGGAAGAGGTCAGTGGGGGTACTGGGAAGAGGGTGAACTTTAGGGTGGTGCATTGAATTGGGGCAGAGGTCAGTGGGGGTACTGGGAGGATGGAGGACTAGCAGGTGGTGTCTAGGATTGGGGTAGAAGTCAGTGTTGGTACCAAGAGGAGGGCAGACTTGAGGGAGGTGGGAGTAATGGGAGGAGTTGAGGGTGGTGCCTGGACTTGGGGCAGAGGACATTGGGGGTACTGGAAGTAGATTAGACTTGAGGCTGGTGCCTGTGGTTGGGGAAGAGGTCAATGTGTGTACTGCGCAGACTTGAGGGGCAGAGGTCAGTAAGGGTACTGGGAGGAGGGCAGAGGTCAGTAAGGGTACTGGGAGGAGGGCAGACTTGCGGTTGGTACGTGGGGTTGGGACAGATATCAGTGAGCGTACAGTGCAGATTTGAAGGTGGTGGCTGTGTTGTGGGCAGAGGTCATTGTGGGTACTAGGGAACTTGAGAGTTGTGCCTAGGGAGTCAGTGGGGCTACTAGGTGGCATTGAGAGGGGTGCCTGGGGTTTAGGCAGCGGTCAGTGGGCACTGTATGACTTTTTGGTCATGCCTGGGGTATGGGCAGAGGTCAGTGGGGTACTTGGAGGAGAGAAGACTTGAGGGTGATGCCTGCCGTTGGGAAGAGGTCAGTGGGGGTACTGGGAAGAGGGCAGATTTTAGGGTGGTGCATGGAATTGGGGCAGAAGTCAGCGTGGGTACTGGTAGGAGGGCGGACTTGAGGGAGGTGCCCTGGGTTTTGGCAGAGTTCAGTGGGGGTACTGGGAGAAGGGCAAACTACGGGTGGTGCCTGGATTGGGCCGAAGTCAGTTGGAGTACTGGAGGAGTTGAGGGTGGTGCCTGGACTTGGGGCAGAGGCCATTGGGGGTACTGGAGTAGGGTAGACTTGAGGCTGGTGCCTGGGTTTGGGTAGAGGTCAATGTGTGTACCGCACAGACTTGAGGGTGGTTCTCTCTAGTGGGCAGAGGTCAGTAAGGGTACTGGGAGGAGGGCAGACTTGAAAGTTGGTGCATGGGGTTGGGACAGAGGTCAGTCAGTGTACAGTGCAGATTTGAAGGTGGTGGCTGGGTTGGGGCAGAAGTCATTGGAGGGTACTGGGTAACTTGAGGGTGGTGCCTGGGAGGTCAGTGGGGCTGATAGGTGTCATTGAGAGGGGTGCCTGGGGTTTAGGAAGAGGTCAGTGGGGTACTGAGTGCGTTGTTGGTCATGCCTGGGGTAGGGGCAGAGGTCAGTGAGTGTACTGGGGGGAGAGCAGACCTGAGGGTGATGCCTGTCATTGGGGCAGAGGTCAGTTTGGGTACTGGCGGATTTTGAGGGTGGTGCATGGGTTTGGGGCTAAGGTCATGGGGTACTGCAGAACTTGAGCGCAGTGCCTGGGATTGGGGCAGAGATAAGTAGGGGTACTGAGCAAAGGCTGACTTGACGGTGATGCCTGAGGTTGGGGCAGAGTTCAGTAGGGGTACTGGGCAGACTTGAGTGTGGTTCTTTGAATTAGAGGGGATGAGGAACAGTTTCTCTGATGTTTGCAAATGCTGGTTTAAGTAAAGGATGAACAAGTGCAGTTTTGAGCGGTTCGCTTGTGGCGCTTTCAGTTAGGGTGGACAAGGCACAGCTTTTCCAGGGTTTGCAAGGGCTGCTTTGGGTTAGGGGAGACAAGGTGCAGTTTCTCTGGGGTTCGCGGGTGCTGTTTTGAATTGGGGGGTCAAGGCCAGTTTCGCTAGATTTGCAGATGCTCTTTCAATTAGAGGGGAGGAGGCGGGGATTCTGGGTGCAGCGTTGAATGAGGGGGGAAAAGGCCAGTTTCTCTGGAGTTCGTGGTGCTGCTTTTAGTTAGAGGGACGAGTTGAAGTTTTGCCAGGATTGTGGGTGCTGCTTTGAGTCGGAAGGACGATGCGCCGTTTTTGCTCGGGTTTCGTGAGTGCTGTTTTGAATTAGGGGGTACGAGGTGTGGTCTTGTAGAGATACTGGAAATGAGTCGCCGGAGTGGATGTAATGGTGAATACTTTTAAGTAACCCTTAATTTTGTATAACATGGTACGGTGCAATGGTTGTTTGACAGTGCTAATTTTAGCTTGCCATGGGGGTGTGTTGTTGCCGTTCCGGGCACAACTCGTTTTACTTTGCTCTTTTGAGTCTATGAATCGGTGCCCAGTGCTATTCTTTTATTCAACGCATTGTTCTTTCTCACACAAAGTAGTTAGCGCAGACTTAGAGCTTTTTTTGTAAATCACGCACCTATGCTTCTCCTATTATATTGGATAGGGGGCGAATGTTCACAAAAAACATATTGGGCCTGATTTAGAAATCATTTTTGAATGGGGTTTTCTCACAGGAAAAAACATTTGTAAAATAGGCCCATAATAAATGATTGGCGCCTGATTTCCCGGTGCCATCAGACTATTCCTACTCCGGCATTGGGGAAGTCAGTCGCCAGCAATTTCGTTACTTCCCATTCCCGTAGAGTCCTAATGGACTCTACGGAAATGGGTACACGGAAGCACCGGTACCATTGCAAACAGTGCCAGTGAGAGACTTCTCGGACACAGCGGCCCTGGAAGGAAAACCCGTAGTTTGCCAGTCCAGAAACAACTATGTCGGTAAGCTTACCGGCACGATTGTTTCCAGACTGGCGAACTTAGAATGAGGCCCAAAATCTTTATACACAGCAGATATGTAGATCAGAACATTTCTATTACATTCATGTGTAGTATGACACGGGCGGTGTAGCTCAGTGGCAACGCGCTCGTCTTGGTAGCAAGACGATGCAGAGCAACACAGATTCAGAAACCTCTTCGGTATTAAGCGCATTATATAAAAAAACAATTACAATTATAGTATTCTGAAACTGCTCATCATGGGAGCATTTCCTCATCATCCTCCACATCCCCGGTTCCTTGCATGCTGACGCATTTGAAAATTACGGATTTGGATGTATGTGAAAGACAGATAACTCTGATTTTCACCTGAGTAAAAATAGACTTCCCATCTATTTTTTTTTTGAGTGTTTAAATTTGTATTTTCACAGTAACAAACAAGAACAAAATTAACGCACATAATGACCCTCAGGCGTACTGGCGCGCAACAGACATACAACAATTAACACAAACCTCAGCACTAAATAAGCATCATAAGACCATTATTTAACACCCAGTTTTGTGTGAGATTATAGATCTTATTGATTCTATTTGCATCCTCATAGTGATTGCCAGACAACGGGATGACACATTGCATGTCATCCGCGTAATTCGTAAAGCCAATACCATGTTTTTGCCAAAGATCAAAGAAAGAGACTGTAGGAATGTTGTACAGGATGGAGATAAACAATCCCCCTGTGGTACACCATATGCCAGTAGGTTTGGTTGTGCTTATGCATCCTGACTGCATACCCAGCAACAGCGATCAGGAATGTATCCACAATACAGAACTCTCTGAAAAACCTACCACTTCACTCAACCTGGTCGCCATCAACTCATGGTCCACCAGGTTGAAGGCCGCAGACAGGTCCAGAAGCATAAGCATTGCGGTCTGCCCCTTGTCCATGATCTGCAGCAGCCTGGACTTGAGATCCAACATGGCTGTTTCCATCCCATAGCCTTGTCTGAAGCCAGACTGCCATTTATTAAGGATCCCCTGGGTATTACGATGGCTGCACTTTGCGTGTATGCTACCCGGTCCAGAATTGTCAGCAGAAAAGTAATACTCATAATAGGCTGGTAATTGCATGGCATTTTATGACACAAGGCGTAATGCATACATTCTTGACGGTGGTTGGTTCAGAGTTGTATTTAAAGGAGGCATTGACAAACTTACAGAGTGTGAGAGTCAGTATAGGGGTGCATGCCTGTATTACAATTGCAGGGCAGATGTCCCCTCTGCAGCTTGTGGGTTTAGGTTTAGCAATAAGCAGTGCCAATTCATCTTCTGTGACAGGCCTGAAATTAAATTTCTCTTTTATCTCCAACAATAGAGTGAAGGTTCCTTCTGCTTCTAAGCCGTGTAGCTTTTAGTATTATCCAAATGAATGGTTCTCATTTCATTAACCTTGTGAGGGTGAAGTCGGCGCTTCCAGGTATTGAACATGGCCCCATGTGAAATATGAGTGTGTGATGCATGTGCTATGGCACTGAGCTCACAACGTAGCCCACATTGTCTCCAACCACAGGACACTGTTAATAGACAGACAAACGTAATGCATAGACTGTTAGTGAGTGTCCTGTGCAAGTTCTTGGTAATTGACCAGGTCAGAGAAGGGGTAAAAAAATCGAACTCTTGTTAAATGGAACTTCTACGAAATACATCAAGTTACTGTTACAAGAACTGAGTTTCTAAAGCAACCCGCAAAATAGGACGAGGCTTTAAAAATACATTCAGGGGCAGGGCATTGTTCCAGATTGAGGTCTCTCAGAGAATCAACAATCACCTCTGCCAACATACCCAGTTCTCGGAGATACTATGAAGCAAGGCTGCAAACGAGGAGTCACCCTGATTACTACTGTGCCATTAGACGAGACCTATCTGAAGGGACATTTTAGAACTATGAATATTTCACCAATAGCAGCTGTCTTGCTTGCCAACCGGATTTGAATTTGGCCCTAGTTTACACTCCTAGGGACTAATTTACCAAATATTGAGCATAGTGCAAAGTCACTTTGTGTGTAAAAGTCCACTTTGTGTTGCAGTAAAAACAATGTTTTGATACATGATCAGACTTTGCACTCGTCCACCCAACTTTGTGCTGTGCTTGAGCACTTTGGCAGACACAACGCATAAAGCATGGGAAGAGCCAGCGCAAAGTAATAATTAGGGGGTGTTACATGCAAAATCCCCATTCCATACGCAAAATGACAAAGAACAAGGAATAACATCAGCGTTGGGAGGGATGCACTGTGTAAATAACGAACACGCCTATCAAGCACAAAGGAAACCCTATCATCAAATGTATCACGCAATTGCCTGGAGTCCAATGGAGAGCGCAGATCTTGCGATCTTACTGCCACCTGATGCATGTCTCAAACTACAAAGCACAATGAAAGCTCAAGTATAAAAGTGCAATGCAACACTATTGAATATAAGACTTCCACAATGGTGGACCATGCTTTTCTACCACTGATCCTAATACATGGAAGGAGATGGAGGAGGATGAGGAGGAGGGCCTTCTACCACTGATCCTAATACATGGAAGGAGATGGAGGAGGATGAGGAGGAGGGCCAGAATCTTTCATCCACAAACCACATTATTTGTGATGCCAGATATGGAGGGTTATGCAAGATACCAATTCCCTTTCATGTAATCCTAAACCTGGTCAGGAAGTTGGTGAATGACCTGGCATCAACCACCATGTGCTCCCACACACTGATACTCCTGGAGAAGGTGCAATCAGCCCTACATTTCCTGGCAACTGGATTATTCCAGTGCACCATAGTCATTGTAAGGGGCATAGCACAGCCTACAGAATCCAGGTGCCTCCACCAGGTATTGCACTGAATATGAGCATGTGTGTGTAGGCACATATCATGCCACGCACACTGCAGGCAAGTCAGAGAATGTGCCAGGAATTTAATAGAACACTTTCCATGGGTCCTGGGAGTCATCGACTGAACCTATGTAGCGCATCAGCCCACTATCCCCCCAAGAGACTGAGCACATCTATCGAAACAGGATTTACTGGCATTTAATTAATGTGCAGGTGATATTTGATGCCAAGGGCCACATCATGCATGCAAATGCACATTTACTGCCATACATATACCAGGCCATTGTTTCAGGAACATTCAGAAACCCTTTGCTGGTGGGGGAGTACCAACTATCACACACATACAAGCAGTCAAATGATACACAGAATACACAAGCAATGACAAACAATGCTAACTACAACCATTCCCATCTTTGCAGGGGACAATGCCTACCCACTCTCACCATTCATGCTGACACCCTTCAGCAATCCAGCCTCTCCAGATGAGGTAAGCTGCAACAGAGCACAAATAGCCACTATGAGCATAGTGTAGCGCACAATCAGGGTTGTGGGCATAGTTGGTGTAGGCTCCGCCGAGTGAGTCAAGAATGTTGAAGAGGGGTCTAGTGGAAATTTTGTAGCATGCAAGGGAGATCCAGGAGCCTTGTGGCAATCTGGCAGTGTTGGTCTACAATCCAGTCCAGCGAATGGTCCTTAACATGGGTGGGGTCACTGATATGTTGCCTAAAGTTTAGGGCCTTCTTTGAAGTTGGAGACAGAGGTGGCCTGGGGGTCAGATGGATCACGGAGGCCTAGGTTAAGGTTGGCAAGGATGATGACTTGAAATTAAGCCTCGACGTTGTCTCCTATGATGTGGAGGAGGTTTTCTTCAAAGGTGAGGATTGGGCCTGGTGGGTGGTAGATGATGTAGAATGTGATAGTGCTGGTGGGCGCGGGGGCCAGCTTGAGTGAGAGGAAATCACCATTCTCATCTAAGGAGGTATCAAATGGCCTTATGGAAAGGGAGACTTTTGCTACTAGAGCAACCCCTCCTTCTCTTGCGTTTAGTCTGTCTTGTCGGTATATGGTATATCCTGGTGGATCGCTAAGGACAGGGCTTGAATCCTTCATGAAGCCAGGTTTCTGAGATGTCCCGGGTGTCTAATTCATGGGACGTGAAGAGGTTTTGGATGTCTAGAGCATGGGCAGTTAAGGACTGTGTGCGTTAACTAGTGTACACTTCAATGTTGATGTCTTTAATGTGGGGTCGTTAAAGAGGTCACTGGAGCATATTGCATCATGATATAGAGTTCCCCTAGAGTTAACAGGCAGCAACACAGGGGTTGGCACAATTTCATGACAGGATACATTATGCGCAGGATTGGCAGGCAGCATCACAGGGTTTGGATCAATTACATGGCATAATACATTAGTAGCAGGTTTAGCAGGCATCATTCCAGGGTTATGTGCAATTGCGTGGCATGATACAGTGCACTCTGCTTGCCCAGGGAAGTCCCCCCAACCAGCTATGGTCCCAATATTTTAGCGGTTGCCAACCCTGCCAAAGGCTCTGCTGTCCCCCCCCCCACCTCAGTGCATTTCCTTCCAATGCCATACTGTTAGGTGTGGTGTTTGCCAGGAAGCCAGGGGCATAGGCCGCCTGTGCCCATTGTGATGCTTTGAACTACTAGTTGGCTTCTCTCTGTGCCCGGCCATCTTGTAGTTGACCATAGGACTGTATGGAAGGTCCAGATGGTTAGCCAGCTGTGGAAGTCTGGATAGGGTCCAATCTGAAATGTACTCCTGTTTGGTATATGATGAGGAAGGGTAATTTTTGCCAGACCTCCTCCTCTGTCACCCAGGGTGCACAGATTTCAAATAAGCATAGTTTCATTTCTATGGGGTACTGAAGGCAGTGTGTATGGGTCATGTCTGTGCTCTGCTTGGTTCTTGCTGCCACACCCAGGCACCACACATCCATGCATTGTGACAGCAGAGCTTTGCCTGCAAAGGGTGCTCCTCTGAGAGGCCAAGTTATTTTTATGGACATCAGGGTGTCTGCCCATCAAGTGACTCTCAGATGACTTGCACCTCTAAGTCAGGAAATCTTGCCCTTCTGCCTCCCAGCAGTCCACCGGACCGCATGGCACACTTCTACAGTTGAACTGCTTGGCTAGCCTCAGCCATTGTTACACATAGTGACCTTCCACCCACCTTGGGACAGTGTTGACTTGAGAGCATGCCCCCTCGGGGAGTGCCCCCTTACATATGTGACTGTCCCCTCTGAGCAGTGCAAAGGCTGAGCAGCCCAGCAGTTCCTCAGTGGGCATGTCGGTGTAGAAGGGGAGTGGGCTTGCCACAGGGCCCTCATGAGCCATGCCCTTGCACTTATCCACCAAGATTGTTTGCCCACAGCAGTCTGGTTCGAAGACTGTTCTGCCGGGTGCTGCCCACCCTTCCACATGCAGGTGGTGGAGGAGTGTGCAGCAGCCACCCCCTCTCACACAAATTGTGCCTGGGCCAGCCTCTCCCTCTCGCCCTTCAGCTTTGATTCTGGCATCCACGTGACAGACCCAGCTGCCCAACCTGCAGCATTGTGGCATGCACTGACATTCAGGTTTTACAGATAGGTCAGAGAGTGCAATGGTCTTCCTGGGGCCAGCCACCTGAGTTTGTTACCTGGCTACAAACTCAGATAAGAGGTGGCTAACCACTAGTTTTGGGCTTATTACTTGGTGGAGAAAAATTAAATGCCCAGGTGGCCCGCAGTAAGAGAAAGTGAGTTGGAAAGTGCTCTATGCAAAATGTCCATATGCCAGCAGCCACAGGGAATGTGAGTTAAAGTGTCCGACTCCCCAGAATCTCTTATGGGGTACAAGTCATATTGATCAGGCTCAAACCACAAACAGTGTTATGCCGCAACAACTGTCATCCAGTCCGAGGGAGTACATTTGCATGGCACACAATGCCAGGCAGCAGCAGATGGTAACAGTAAGGAGAGATACTGCCAGGTAAACTGGCATGTTCTAGGCAAACGTGAGGCAGGAGGCACGCAGGGGCCTATGAGCTATGGTGTCAGCCTGTGTTCAGTGTGTGAGGCAGCATGTGGTGGAGAGAATGGGGGCTCAGGATGCAGCGATAGTAAGGACCAGGGTCGAAGTTGAGGAGAAGCTAGCAAGGAGGAAGGGTGCCATCCTGGGGGAAGCTTGCCCTTCAGGCAACAACAGGGTCCTGCCTACAGGCTGAGAAGACAGAGGGTGAATCATCTCTGGTTGAAGTCTTGTCAAGCATCCCCACAGACTATCACACTGCATTATATATAGCTGTATGATGTTGGGTTTCATTTTGGTCTTCTTTTTCTTTCCCTGGACAATTTTTCCATTCCCCTATTTCCTTTTACATATTTGATTTTGTAATAGAAGTTTTTATGATGGCTCCATTATAATTCTTGCATTCTCTTTGTCCATGTGCATATTTAGTTTGTTCATGTTCTCCAAGTACATATGTCCTATTGCTGTTGTGTCAGTGCAACCTCACTCTGTGTGTGGGGGACATGTGTGCATGCTCTGTGTGTGTGTGATGTATGTTACATTCATGCTCAAACAACATGGGCTGTCTCTTGGAGATCCAGAGATGACATACTCTGGGATTCACCTGTGTGACAGCTTTGTCATGCACATCTGTTAATTGCATATTTCAGTACTTTGCAGTACAAGCATGTTTTTCAATTGTGTAGATTGTGTGGAGACTTGTATGCTGTGGTTGACTTTTTTATCCATTGGTGAATGTGTTCATGGGGGTTTGGTGATGTTTTGTGTTGCTTGTGCTTCACATGGTGGCATTCATTTGATCAACTTGGACATGTGCACATGTGTTCACGTGTAGGAGATGGGCCATCAGACAGCAGGAGGTGGCAAGGGCTGTTTATCTACCTCCATTCCTTGTGAAGGGGCACTGTGTGTTTGGTGTCATTGTGGTAGTGTTGTTTGGGTGACTTTGTTGGTTTGTGTATAATGTTGTGAATACAGAGATACATTTGGTGATGGCTGAGATGTTTTTTCATGATGGTGTTTGGGTTTCTCTCTTTTGAAGGGGAACTCACTTATTCATGGGTCTCGCGACATGTTCTTCATGGTTTAGCTGTTAGCTGTTTGTTGTATCTGTGATTTCTCATTCACCTCTGACCATTCGCTACTGGAGGCTGAGTTTATTGTATGCCGAGTTCCTTTCTGATTCACTGATGTTTAGGTGTTCCTCTGGCACTTGCTTGTCAATGTGGAGGTGCCCACACTTCATTCACTGATATAAGTATTTTGCATTGTGGGTGTTGAGGAGGGATGTGGCCTCACTGTGGATGACTGGGCTACAATAATCACTTGTGCACTGGATGGAATATAGCTATAACACTCCCAAGATAGGGCCACTCACCTGCACACATCTGTAGTCACATGTTACCTGATTTTACATTTCACATCACCTCTGCCACTAGAATGCAGCTAGGTCCTATGATTAATTATTTGGGCTAGCTGGACACAATATCAGACTCCTTGACTTGCACACTCTCTGACAACCTTCACATCACCTTACCACAACCCTGTTGTACTTGGGTCCCTATCAGGGACCTAGCCACCCTTACCTACCTTTGAACAGGCTAAACTAAAACACACACATGCAATCCAAAACACTGGGACCAATTTCTGATACCTCAGACTTTGGTTGTCCAAAGGCATTCACCGAAAGCACTTTGAGGACATGGCATTGGCACAAAGGCACTATACAAATGCCACATTACATTACATTGCATGACTATGTCACATGTACATAGAGTTGTCAGAGTGTAGCTGGTGCAACAGTATGGTGTCCTGTTGATGTGTAGCGGAGTGCGGTGCAACAGGGAGCCATGGCAGAAGGTTTGGTCCTGGATTCAACAGCAGTGCTTCCAGGAGTTAATGTTTGAGGGGAATATGTGGTGTACTTCATGGTGGAGGCAAGCCAGAGGAGTTGAGGTAGGTTGGTGTGTCACATTGGACTGGGAGGACGGTGGATTTGGGGGTGGTGCCTGGGGTTGGAGCAGAGATCAGTGGGGGTACTGGGAACAGGACAGACTAGTGGCTGATGCCTGGGGTTGGGACAGAGTTCAGTGTGGGTACTGGGAGGATTTGCGGGTGGTGCCTGGGATTGAATCAGAGGTCAGAGGGGGTACTGGGAGGACTTGAGGGTGGTGCATGGGGTTATGATGTAGTTCAGTGAGGGTACTGGGTTGAGGGAAGACTTGAGCGTGGTGTCTGGGGTTGAGGAAGAGGTCAATGGGGTTAATGGGTGCAGTTGAGGGTAAGACCTGGGGTTGGGCCAGAGGATACTGGGGGTACTGGGAGGAGGGTGAACTAGCAGGTGGTGCCTGGGATTGGGGAAGAGGTTAGTAGAGGTAATTGGAGGAGGGCAGACTTCAGGGTGCTACCTGGGGTTGGGGTAGTGGTCAGTGTGGGTACTGAGAAGAGTGCAGACTTGGCGGTGGGTTCTGGGGTTGGGTATGAGGTCATGGGGTAATGGGAGAAAGGCAGACCTGAGGGTGGTGCCTGGGGTTGAGGCAGAGGCCAGTGGCAGTACTGGGCAGGCTTGAAGGTGGTTCCTGACATTGGGGCAGAGGTCAGTGGTGGTACTGGGAAGAAAGTGGACTAGCAGGTTGTGCTTGGCATTGGGGCAGAGGTCAGTGGGGATACTGGGTGGATTTGTGGGTGGTGCATGGAGTTGGGGCAGATGCCAGTGGGGGTAATGAGATGAGGGCATACTTGAGGGTGTTGCATGGGATTCCGGCAGAGGTCAGTTGGGATACTGGGTGGATTTGGAAATGATGCTTGGGGTTGGGGCAGATGTCAGTGGAGGTAATGAGAGGAGGGCATACTTGAGGGTGTTGCCTGGGATTGGGGCAGAGGTCTCTGCGAGTACTGGGAAGAGGGTGAACTCGAGGATGATGCCTCGGTCTGCGGCAGAGGTCAGTGGGGATACTGGTTGGATTTGAGGGTGGTGCCTGGGGTTGGAAAGAGGTCACTGCGAGTAATGTGCTGGTGGGCGTACTTGGAGGAAGGCAGACTTGAGGATGGGTGCTGGGGTTTGGGCAGAGGTCAGTGGGAGTACTGGGAGGAGGGTGGACTTGAGGATGGTGCCTGGGGTTGGGGCAGAGGTTAGTGGGGATATTGGGTGGATTTGAGGGAGGTGCCTGGGGTTGGTAAGTGGTCAGTGGGGGTAATGGGAGGAGGGCAGACTTCAGAGTGCTGCCTTGGATTGGGGCAAAGGTCAGTGGGGGTACTGGCTGGACTTGAGGGTGGTGCCTGGGGTTGGGAAAGAGGTCAGTGTGGGTACTAGGAGGCGGATGGACCTGAGGGTGGTTCCTGGTGTAGGGACAGAGGTCAGTGGGGTATTGGGTGGACTTGAGAGTGGTGTCTGGAGGCTGAGGCAGAGGTCAGTGGGGATATTGGGTGGATTTGTGGGTGGTGCCTGGGGTTGGGGAAGAGGTCCGTGGGAGTACTGGCAGGAGGGCAGACTTGAGGGTGGTACCTGGAGCTGACGCAGAGGTCAGTGGGGATACTGGGTGGATTTGTGGGTGTTGCCTGAGCTTGTGGCAAATTTCAGTGGGGGCACTGAGATGAGTTGAGGGTGGTGCCTGGGATTGGGGCAGGGGTCTGCTGGGGTACTGGCTGGACTTGATGGTGGTGCCTGGGGTTGGGAAAGAGGTCAGTGTGGGTACTGGGAGGAGGATGGACCTGAGGGTGGTTCCTGGTGTAGGGACATAGGTCAGTGGGGGTATTGGGTGGACTTGAGGGTGGTGTCTGGAGGCTGGGGCAGAGGTCAGTGGGGACATTGGGTGGATTTGTGGGTGGTGCCTGGGGTTGGGGAAGAGGTCAGTGGGAGTACTGGGAGGAGGACAGACTTAAGGGGTGTACCTGGAGCTGATGCAGAGGTCATTGGAGATAGTGGGTGGATTTGTGGGTGTTGCCTGGGCTTGTGGCAGAGGTCAATGTGGGTACTGAGATTAGGGTGGTGCGTGGGATTGGGGCAGAGGCCAGTGGGGATACTGGGAGGAAGACAGACTTGAGCGTGTTGACTGGGGTTGGGGCAGAAATCAGTGGAAGTACTGGGAAGAGGGCAGACTTTAGGGTGATGCATGGATTTGGGGCAGAGGTCAGTGGGGGTACTATGAGGAGGGAGGTCTAGCGGGTGGTCCCTGGGATTGGGGCAGAAGTCAGTGTAGGTACTGAGACGCGGGCATACTTGAGGGTCTTGACTGGTTTTGGGAAGAGGTCAGTGGGGGTACTGGGAAGAGGGTGAACTTTAGGGTGGTGCATTGAATTGGGGCAGAGGTCAGTGGGGGTACTGGGAGGATGGAGGACTAGCAGGTGGTGTCTAGGATTGGGGTAGAAGTCAGTGTTGGTACCAAGAGGAGGGCAGACTTGAGGGAGGTGGGAAGTAATGGGAGGAGTTGAGGGTGGTGCCTGGACTTGGGGCAGAGGACATTGGGGGTACTGGAAGTAGATTAGACTTGAGGCTGGTGCCTGTGGTTGGGGAAGAGGTCAATGTGTGTACTGCGCAGACTTGAGGGGCAGAGGTCAGTAAGGGTACTGGGAGGAGGGCAGAGGTCAGTAAGGGTACTGGGAGGAGGGCAGACTTGCGGTTGGTACGTGGGGTTGGGACAGATATCAGTGAGCGTACAGTGCAGATTTGAAGGTGGTGGCTGTGTTGTGGGCAGAGGTCATTGTGGGTACTAGGGAACTTGAGAGTTGTGCCTAGGGAGTCAGTGGGGCTACTAGGTGGCATTGAGAGGGGTGCCTGGGGTTTAGGCAGCGGTCAGTGGGCACTGTATGACTTTTTGGTCATGCCTGGGGTATGGGCAGAGGTCAGTGGGGGTACTTGGAGGAGAGAAGACTTGAGGGTGATGCCTGCCGTTGGGGAAGAGGTCAGTGGGGGTACTGGGAAGAGGGCAGATTTTAGGGTGGTGCATGGAATTGGGGCAGAAGTCAGCGTGGGTACTGGTAGGAGGGCGGACTTGAGGGAGGTGCCCTGGGTTTTGGCAGAGTTCAGTGGGGGTACTGGGAGAAGGGCAAACTACGGGTGGTGCCTAGGATTGGGCCGAAGTCAGTTGGAGTACTGGGAGGAGTTGAGGGTGGTGCCTGGACTTGGGGCAGAGGCCATTGGGGGTACTGGAGTAGGGTAGACTTGAGGCTGGTGCCTGGGTTTGGGGTAGAGGTCAATGTGTGTACCGCACAGACTTGAGGGTGGTTCTCTCTAGTGGGGCAGAGGTCAGTAAGGGTACTGGGAGGAGGGCAGACTTGAAAGTTGGTGCATGGGGTTGGGACAGAGGTCAGTCAGTGTACAGTGCAGATTTGAAGGTGGTGGCTGGGTTGGGGCAGAAGTCATTGGAGGTACTGGGTAACTTGAGGGTGGTGCCTGGGAGGTCAGTGGGGCTGATAGGTGTCATTGAGAGGGGTGCCTGGGGTTTAGGAAGAGGTCAGTGGGGGTACTGAGTGCGTTGTTGGTCATGCCTGGGGTAGGGGCAGAGGTCAGTGAGTGTACTGGGGGGAGAGCAGACCTGAGGGTGATGCCTGTCATTGGGGCAGAGGTCAGTTTGGGTACTGGGCGGATTTGAGGGTGGTGCATGGGTTTGGGGCTAAGGTCATGGGGGTACTGCAGAACTTGAGCGCAGTGCCTGGGATTGGGGCAGAGATAAGTAGGGGTACTGAGCAAAGGCTGACTTGACGGTGATGCCTGAGGTTGGGGCAGAGTTCAGTAGGGGTACTGGGCAGACTTGAGTGTGGTTCTTTGAATTAGAGGGGATGAGGAACAGTTTCTCTGATGTTTGCAAATGCTGGTTTAAGTAAAGGATGAACAAGTGCAGTTTTGAGCGGTTCGCTTGTGGCGCTTTCAGTTAGGGTGGACAAGGCACAGCTTTTCCAGGGTTTGCAAGGGCTGCTTTGGGTTAGGGGAGACAAGGTGCAGTTTCTCTGGGGTTCGCGGGTGCTGTTTTGAATTGGGGGGTCAAGGCCCAGTTTCGCTAGATTTGCAGATGCTCTTTCAATTAGAGGGGAGGAGGCCGGGGATTCTGGGTGCAGCGTTGAATGAGGGGGGAAAAGGCCAGTTTCTCTGGAGTTCGTGGGTGCTGCTTTTAGTTAGAGGGACGAGTTGAAGTTTTGCCAGGATTGTGGGTGCTGCTTTGAGTCGGAAGGACGATGCGCCGTTTTTGCTCGGGTTTCGTGAGTGCTGTTTTGAATTAGGGGGTACGAGGTGTGGTCTTGTAGAGATACTGGAATGAGTCGCCGGAGTGGATGTAATGGTGAATACTTTTAAGTAACCCTTAATTTTGTATAACATGGTACGGTGCAATGGTTGTTTGACAGTGCTAATTTTAGCTTGCCATGGGGGTGTGTTGTTGCCGTTCCGGGCACAACTCGTTTTACTTTGCTCTTTTGAGTCTATGAATCGGTGCCCAGTGCTATTCTTTTATTCAACGCATTGTTCTTTCTCACACAAAGTAGTTAGCGCAGACTTAGAGCTTTTTTTGTAAATCACGCACCTATGCTTCTCCTATTATATTGGATAGGGGGCGAATGTTCACAAAAACATATTGGGCCTGATTTAGAAATCATTTTTGAATGGGGTTTTCTCACAGGAAAAACATTTGTAAAATAGGCCCATAATAAATGATTGGCGCCTGATTTCCCGGTGCCATCAGACTATTCCTACTCCGGCATTGGGGAAGTCAGTCGCCAGCAATTTCGTTACTTCCCATTCCGTAGAGTCCTAATGGACTCTACGGAAATGGGTACACGGAAGCACCGGTACCATTGCAAACAGTGCCAGTGAGAGACTTCTCGGACACAGCGGCCCTGGAAGGAAAACCCGTAGTTTGCCAGTCCAGAAACAACTATGTCGGTAAGCTTACCGGCACGATTGTTTCCAGACTGGCGAACTTAGAATGAGGCCCAAAATCTTTATACACAGCAGATATGTAGATCAGAACATTTCTATTACATTCATGTGTAGTATGACACGGGCGGTGTAGCTCAGTGGCAACGCGCTCGTCTTGGTAGCAAGACGATGCAGAGCAACACAGATTCAGAAACCTCTTCGGTATTAAGCGCATTATATAAAAAAACAATTACAATTATAGTATTCTGAAACTGCTCATCATGGGAGCATTTCCTCATCATCCTCCACATCCCCGGTTCCTTGCATGCTGACGCATTTGAAAATTACGGATTTGGATGTATGTGAAAGACAGATAACTCTGATTTTCACCTGAGTAAAAATAGACTTCCCATCTATTTTTTTTTTTGAGTGTTTAAATTTGTATTTTCACAGTAACAAACAAGAACAAAATTAACAGTATTCCATCAAAGTCGCAAATATCAACCAAGTCAAAGCAAAGTAATCAATTTGTCACAACCAATGCAAAACATCATATAAATATTAAACATAGAACAAGAAGGAAGAAAGGAAAAAATAAAAACAGAAAGAAAAGGAAGAAAGGAAATAAGAGCGCAAATGTAGGAGACAGTGACCAAGAATTTCAATTGCAAGATACTATACATCAGACAAAAGGGTATTTCCAACCATCAAACAAACCATAGGTATCATACAGAATATGAGCGTTCAAAAGTATGTATATAATACCCTAGATCAAAGGTCAATTTTATCCATAGGCATCAAGAAAGCAGCTCCAAATGTCCCAACATTTTTCAATATCACCAGTGAGTTTGTAAATGGCTCTTTCATATGTTGAAAAAGTAAGAAGCTCCTCCACCCAGTCATCAATGTTAAACTAATTACTTGATTTTCAGGACCTTAAAATTATTTTTTTAGCCACCATGCGCGCACGTAGCAACCAAACCTTCTTACCAAAGTCAATTTCCTCCAGCGAAGAGTCATCACCCAAAATCAGTAATGAGGCTTTCATGGGGATTGTGATGTCCAAAACCAGACTCAACCTCTCACGAACCTTGTCCCAGAACTGCATCGTTTTGGGACAGGACCAAATCAAGTGACTCAGAGATCCCCTCGAACACTTACACTTCCAGAAAAGATTTATGTCCAAAAGTTGCCACCTGAATAGTTTCTCCGGTGTCCAATAGGCCCTAAACAACAACGTCATTTGAGAAGCTCTGAAGGACCAATCCAAACTCACCAAACGAGTGTTTTCAAAGCACCTCCGCCAACAACTGAAGGTCACATCTTCCCCCAATTCCTCCGCCCAAATCGCAGGCAATCTCGGATCACCTTTCCGAGTAGCTTTTAGGATTCCATACATCATAGAAGCAGGGTGTGATGCACTCAAACATACAGATAGAGCTGCCCAGGCTGGACTCTGAACAGTCAATTGTGGCATCTCAACACAAGCTGAAATAATAATCTTCAGTTTCCTATATTCAGCAAATGAGCATTCAGCCATGTCATACATCTGGCCAAGCTGAGTGTACGTCAACTAGTTTCCCCCCTCAAACAAATCTCCAATGTATTTGATGCCAGCCACAAACCATTCCGCCCAAAACAGAGTCTTACCCTGATACTTCAAGGCTGGATTATTCCATATGGAGGCATCTGGGTGCAAATAGGGATAAGCACTCACACGGTTCGAGAGCTCACACCAGCAGTCTTGTAAGAGTGCAGATTTTTTTTTATTTATTCTTCCGAGTAGTCAGCAGCGCTTTCGGGTCTAATTGAGAAACAGCACTGCATTCTCAGGATAAGAGGTCTGAATGTTCAGACTGTACATCTCCAGAATCTATAAGTCTGCACAAATGTCGAGTGGAAAATGACAAATGGTAATCTGAGAAATTAGGCAAGTTTATTCCACCCAACTTTAACGGGAGCTGAAGTTTCCAAATTGCGAGCCTCGGAGGATTCCCATTCCAAATAAAGTTCTACATGATTCTATTGACCTCTATAAAGATGCTTCCAGGTATCCTAATGGGAAGCATGCTCAAGAAATAATTTATCCGAGGCGCCAGGTTCATTTTCAAACAGTTGATTCTGCCCCAGGTTGACAACTTCAAAAGACTCCACCTTACCAAATCCGATTTAATAGTCGGAAGGATCCAAGCAAAATTAATGGCTGGTAACTTCACTAGATCTGCTCCAATCCATATTCCAAGATACTTCAAAATTTCCGCACACCACCTGAATTGAAATTGAACACATACATGTCGTTGACACAACCCATTGACAGGTAGGATCTCGGATTTACTCCAATTAATCTTATATTCTGATACCAAGGAAAAGGATTGAATATCTTGCATCAAATAAGAAATACCACCAGCTGGGTCTTGAAGGGTAATCAGCAAATCGTCATCATACAACCAAACCAAGTTACTCCGACCATTTCCAATTACATGTAGAAGATGCATGTCCGCCCGCAAGCTCACTGCAAGTGGTTCCGTAGATAAAATAAATAGAAGAGGTGAAAAAGGGCAACCCTGCCTCGTACCACGATGAAGCACAAATGGATCGGAGATAAGTCCATTAGTCAGCACACTTGCAGAAGGATTGTTGTACAGCAGTTTAACCCAATGCTGGAAATCGTGCCCAAAGTTCATTCTCCCCAAGCATGCGAACAAAAAGTTCCATTTGACACGATCAAATGTCTTTTCAGCATCTAGGGAAATGACCACACTGGCAACTGGTTGACTATGCCCATTCTCAATTGTCAATAGCAGGCGTCTCATGTTGTCCGCCACCGCCCTGCCAGAGACAAAACCTACTTGGTTTTCATGTACCAGAGTTGAAATGACCCTACCCAGGCGAGCAGCCACGATTTTGGCCAATATTTTGCAGTCACAGTTTATCAGACTGATCGGCCGATAATTCTCACACCTTGTAGTAGACTTCCCATCTAAATAGGGGATTTGTATGGATGTTGAAAAAGAACTGGCAGCATTAATAATAAAATATTTTGCAGGAACGAATGGTCCACAGAACTTTGCAGAAGTAGCCATTTACGGCTTGTACTATAGTTATCTAACACTACAGAACAATATCAATTATAATTATGCTGATGGGAATTGCCTCGTTAGGAAGTATGTCATAACTATTTCCCTTTCGGAATGCTGTATGTTTCTATAGTGACATCATAGCTAAACATTCTGGAATTCAAGTGCAACTGCAAAGACTTAATAGAAAAGGGATAATGCCTCCTTTGCCAGGCTTTTAATTCTTTGCATAATGGGTTTCTGTGGGGTGAGGGGTGGGGCAATTTGGTATTTTATGCAGTAAATGGTCCCCTCATGCCTCCACCCTACACCCCCTGCAAAGCCGATCACTAATGAATAGCGAAGGAGATGGACAATGCAAGCAGAGGGCAATGAAAAATGTAATGGGTAGAACGTTTTGAATCAATCTGAACCACTGGCAATGCTCTGGGAAACCATCCACACTATTGTTGTTTAGCCCATCTGTGCCATTGCAAAAGGGGTCCAGCCATATGCGGGTCAGTCAGGTACTGCCACCAATGGTAGCAGCCCAGCCTGAACTTCTACGCCAGGTCCCGTCTGCACAGAAACAAAAGCAACCCCAGACATGTTTCGGCCTTGTTGGGCCTCCTCAGTGAGGTGCAGCTTGATTCCCTACGATGCAATGAGCAAGGGACCCACGCATGGGCATGCCTTGTTCCACACCACCTTTTTTTAGCTGTGCCATTTCAAAAGAGGTCCAGCCATATGTAAATCAGTCTGGTACTGCCACCAATGCTAGCAGCCCAGCCCAAACTGCTAGCCCAGGTCCCCTCTGCACTGAAACACAAGCAACCCAGCCATGTTTCAGGCCGTGTTGGCAGTAAATAGTTTGTCTCCCTATGTATATGCCCGGATGTGAGTTGCCATGCCTGCTGGGCTCAGAGATCCAAGCTACTGCTCACTGATTAGGCCCAACAAGGCTGAAACATGTCTGGGGATGCTTGTGGCCTCGTACAGAAGGGATGTGGCATTGCAGTTTGGGCTGCACTGCCCCTTTGTGTGTGGGACCAAGTCTGATTTGCATGAGGACTTTCCCCTTCTGTAATGGCTTGGCAAACAAAGAACGGTGAACTCAAGGGTTCCCAGAGCAATGCCAGAAGTTAAGATTTATTCTAAACCTTCCAGCCATCACCTCTTGTGTTTTGCAATGCAAGGAGAGCACATACACAGAATACAATTATAGATGGACACCATACGAAAACAGGGTGTATTCCAGAGTTCTGAGTGAAATCATAGCCAACTCAATCTTTGCTCTCATTGTGTTTCCTATGTCAATCAGAAGCCCTTTTTGCAATATATACCGATAGTTGATGGATGCCCATCTATAATTCTACAGACGTCATCTTGAAAACAAAATTCACTTCATGGCACCTGGAGGACAAGGTAGTTTAGTAGGGAAGAAGAAATATCTATTTCTAAGGTGATTGTGGGCATGACAGAGCAGAGGATAAAATGTCATTCATCCGGACTCATCATTCAGAAGCCCCTGACAGGCTGGATAGGTGTTGATAGTTGCGGGGGCAGCACAGCTATTCTTTTGTGGTCACAACATATTAGCCACAGGGCCTCATTAGGACCCAGGCGGTAAGGGGTTTACGGCGGCGTAAACAGCGCCGACCCTTACCACCTGATTCCGAGGTCCCTTAGCGCCATGGAGGTTTTAACACCTGCTTTTAGCAGGTGTTAAAATCCATGGCGCTAAGGGACCTTGTTGTTAATTACGCCACTGTAATTTACGGTGGCGTAATTAACGCCTTCCCCACTCCCATTATGCCCTATGGGGCAAAAATGGGAATGGGGAAGGGTAAATGGGTTAATGGGGACTTACCGCCCCACTCACCTCGGAATGGGGCGGTAAGTCCGCCAACCACCATGGTGGTAAAGGTACGACCCAGGCGGTAACTTACCGCCAGGGTCGTAATGAGGCCCACAGTGTTTAAATGTATTATGCCATACATTATTTAACTAATGTATGTTTGAGGTGATTGCTGAACAGTTGAATGTGTTTCAGTTCTTGAGAGAGATAGCTCATTCCACAGAGTTGTGTCTTGTGAACGTTCTAATTGTCCAGACAAATTCAACTTCTTGTTTTAGGGTTTTTGAAGGTTCAGAGATGCTCATTCTTTCTTTTTTTTTATTTCTTTTTTTTTTATTAGTGCTTTTGGAAGAACATTGCCGACCTTTTACACTTTAAAATGTGCACAAAATTCAATAGCATTCAAAATATAGAATTCATTAAAAAAATTACTAATCATAAAAATATGCATATGCATAAAATTCATACTTTAAAAAGTAGGACCAATTACCCAGGTATCATATAACCACCCACTCTCCCAGTTTGTCTACTATTAAATTGAGTCTCTGTTGCCACTGTTTCAACCTTTCCGTGGCCTGCAGCCAGATATGGAATGAAGATGCTGCAGTCGGAAGCATTTCTGGCGCAAAAATCATGTTCCAAAATTGGTCTGCCTGCTGCATCATAAAGTTAGCGTATCCCTTGTCATATTCCCTCGCAAGTGCTGCACAATTCGTAATTCGTAAGTCATTCGTAAGTATGTGCCTCTGGGATTGCAGATCCCCTCCCATGCCCCTGTATGTTCCAGCACAGGAAGAATGTTTAGATGCATTGAGATGCTGTTTTCGAGCCGGAGTGCTAAGCTTTGTAAGATAGGATTTGGGGGAAACCCTATCAAATCCCTGCTGAGAGAAAGTTACATACCTTTGCAGGATAACAAATAGAGGTCTAATCATGTGACGGGTGGATTTTTGATTGTGCCACCATATTTCCAAGTCACTGATTCCAGTAACTATCATTGAATCGGTTAGAGTGTGGAATAGTGAGTGTCAGCAGCGTCAGCTCCCTTGAATCACTAGGTTGGATTTGTACCCACAGTTTACAGGCTGCAACTTTCCAGAGAGAAAGAAGGGAAGGGAGCCCAAGTTCAAGGCACACTGCTTCAACCGGGACACTAGATGGCAGGAAACACAATATTGTTGCCTCTAACTTAGGCAGCCAGTCTACAAGACTTAACTGACATACTTCTAGGATGTATAAAATGCTAGGAACCAAGACTGCCTGTATGCTTTGATCTTTGCCTCCCGTGAGTGCTCACTATATTCATCAATGATCTTTTTCAGTACAAGCCATTTCTTCCTACCCTTAGTTGAAACCCCCTCCCTCAAGTGAGATGGGGTCATGTTTGCTGTGATCACCATTCCAAGATATGTATATTCTTCAGTTTGCTCCAAAATGACCCAGCCTAAATTCCATCTGAATGAGGGGGCCCCACATGCTTCTCTCCCCACCGTCAGGACCTTCGTTTTTTATGCTGTTAGGGTATAGCCCATGCTCTGTTGAGAAAGTGTACAAAGTATCTAGTGAACGTTGTAAGCCTATGGCCTTTCCGTTTACAATGACTGTATCATCTGCATATGTTAAACAGCACACGACTTCAGTTCCACAGCGGGGAGGATAATTGTGTGCCCTTCCCAGGGCTTGTGCTAATTCTGCCATATATAAGTTATGAAGCAGGGGGGCTAAAGGCCACCCACTTTTAAGACCTCTATTTGTCATGAGAGGTTTTGATAGAGTTCCTTCCTGGGACAATCTCACCCGAATCTCTGTTTCAAAGTAAAGTGATTTTATAAAATACCACAATGATGGATCTATACCCCACCTTTCTAACTTCTCCCCTAACTTTTCTCTGATAACACTCTCGAAAGCAGGGTAAAGAGGCATGCCAGGATAGAAGTAGATATCTGTTATCAGAATCAGCAGTGCCCAAATCGAGTGTGCAGTTCCACTTCCCTTCCTAA
This sequence comes from Ambystoma mexicanum, assembly GCA_002915635.3. Lineage (NCBI taxonomy): Eukaryota > Metazoa > Chordata > Amphibia > Caudata > Ambystomatidae > Ambystoma > Ambystoma mexicanum. Next base: position 830,180,814 of record CM030321.1, read on the forward strand.
AACCGGTCTGGTGGAAGGGAAGCAGGCCTTCTCTCTTTGCCCACTCAAACAATAAAGTGGCAAACATCTTAGTGCTGGGGTTCAGCCTGGTCAATGGTCTGAAGTTTGAAGGTAGGTTATGGGGTCCCTTTTTGTGCACTGGTGTGAGTATAGAACTTTCCAGCTCTTAGGTAGGATTCCGTTTCACACATTTGTAATAGAGGGCCCCATAATGAAGGGTCACTCTTTATAACTATATTACAAAGACCATCCACCCCTTTAGCCATCGAGGGCTTCGTCTTAAAAATCATCCCCCCGATGCCAGCCCCTCTTATGTAGTTTGCCACCACTGTATCCCTCATTAAACTAACCTCCCTTTGTTCCACAGGTTCTGTGTCACATCTAAATATATTTTCAATAAAGAAACCCCATTGATCCTCTATCACGCCACACACCTCGAGTGCAATGCTGCACAACCCATTGCCCCAGATCAAATGCCAAAATGTGTTCATGTCCTTTGTCCTGATCAATTTATCTATGAATTTCCAGGCAGCCTATAAATGTCCCCATATTTATAGTTCTGAAGCCGTGCTCGGTATTTGGATTTTGCCCTTGCCTGTAGTTCTCTCTCATCTACCGAGGAAATATTTGTGCATCTTTTATTTTTCTGTATAAGGAAGTTTAGGTTCCTTTTTGCCTTGTATATTCCCATGTCAAATGTGGGGCTTACTTCTCCCAAGTGTTCGGCAACCACCGGGTGTCTTGGGGCGTATATGTGACCAATGAAGTCACCAACATCTTTAACTCCCAGTCACAACCCCCCACGATTCCCTCTTCTCTATGCCCCAAAGCTCTAAATGCATGGCCAAGACGATGGATCCAAGCCCCCGACCAATATAACCTGTTGCCTTGCTGGTTTACCATGAGATTGCCTATTACCGCAATGCTGGGTCGCTCCAGTTTCCCTTAACACTTCATTCAATGTGTGCATGGTCACTACTCAGGGCAGGAATTATTTCAAGTGCAGGGAAACGTCTTCTTATTAATGTATTAACAAATATAAAATCAATTCTACTATTGTAGATCCCATTGGACCATGTTATTCGGGCCTCTCCATCCTCTACTACCAAAGGGGAAAATTCAAACTCATCCGAAGCCTATCTCCAGTATCATGCTTTACTTCCCAAACCATCCTTCCTCCCTGAACAGATATTCCACAACGGGTCGTACACACAGTCTACATTAAAATCTGCTGTCAGGATAATAGACCCCTTGGGGAAGCTTTTGCTCCAGGTTCGGACAGTGTCTATCAAAACCTCTCTCGGGCCCTTCGTTAACTCCTACCCGGGGTTCATATAATGTGGCCACCAATGCGGCTTCAATTCCCTACAACAGATTAGTTGAGTAACCACATATTAAATTACCGTGGGGAATCACGTTCAGAAATTCTACTAGATTCAAGTAGGTTTTTGCCTCATTAGACAATCCGCCCCTTGGGCGGTCCCTCTCCGGATGGTTAGATAAATTAAATAAGATGGTATAGCCATCCATTTCAAAACGAGTTGTCAACCAGGTTTACTGGAGGCAAAATAGCCCTGTCCTCCTTATCAATTCCAGAACTGGCTGATAGTTAAGGAAGGAGCAGAAACCTGTGGTATTCCAGGCGATTAGCTGCCAGTCATCTGCCCCCTCCAGCAGTCAGAAATGTGATTGTTTAATTGGAGACCAGTGCCCCAACTGCCTCCAATTTCCTTGACTAACACCACTCGTTTCCTATAATGTCAACTTATATTTGTTTAAGGATGATACCAAGAAGGGTATGTTGTCAAACCCTAAATCTTTAAATGCTAAGGAATGTTTACAGACATTTTTAACCAAAAAGGAAGAATAAAAACGGACCAATATTTAGTTGTACTGCCATAATGTGGGAGCTCCAGCCTCCCTATGTCCCTTGACATGATTGTTTCCAAATCTGCTACCAGATGTAATAGTTCTAAAAGCTAGGAACGGTTGAGAAATGGTCCTGAGGAGGTGGAGTTAGTGTCCATAAATTTGACATAGTGTGGTTTGTATAGCATTCAGCTCTATCCCTGTTTCCCATTCTGGCATGTGCATGGGGGCAAAGTTCCTCCACTCTTTGCTTCCATATGCCTGAATGGGCCAGTGGTGCTGATTCCCCTGTCTTGTCATTGGCTGTAGGTAGTGCCTGCAAAGGTTTTCGACAAGTTTTGTTTGTCACATCCCTAGTCTCCTCCCCTCCAGTTCTGTGGCGCTAGTACCATGGGTTGACTCTGAGTGTGACTCCCCCCTTTGGGATGAGTCTTTAGTGTGCCACACAGTGACAGCACGGCCTGCTTCTCCTACAGTAGGCCTCTGCTCCGATGGAGATGAGCGGGCATATGGGCTGGGAAAAGTCAGTTCACCAGTCCTCTTGGCAGCAGCTATCCAATTGTCCAGAGGGCCCTGCAGTGGTACCCTCCTAACTGTGCCATACCCCAACCACATTCTTTCTGTCTTTTCTCCCTTAATCTTTTTTGGTTCCTTATCAGCTCCCGCTTTTCTGTAGTTTCTGAATTTGTTTTGAGTGGGGCGGTTCTGTAATGTATTCCTTACTGGTAACCAGTGTTTGGTTAGGGATCTCTTAGGTGGGGGCGGGGTATTTTCCAAAAGAGAGATTTCAGTGCAAAGTTACTCCAGGGCATCACACTCTGAGGAAGCCACTATGTAGCCCACTCCCAGAGGTCAGAGAATAGAGGGGAGGTGAATGTTTACCTCCCCTATGTTGGACAACTCCTTCTCTTTTGATAATTTCTATTCTTACAGTATAGGGGTTATCCGGCTGTACCGTGTCCAGTTGTTTTTTCATGACTTGGGACTGGTATGTAGTTCCGGTCACTACTGATTCTTGACCAACCAACAATATACAATCTACCACTCTTGCCACAATGTCCTTAAGCCCCTGCTGTTCCTATGCAATTTTAGAGCAAATTAATTAATTAGAACTATGTCAATTTTGGGCCCTATTGTTTCCAGAGTTGCCCCTGCAGTGGAGAAAACTTTGTGAGAGGACTGAGAGAGCATCGAAACATCTGACATCGATTCTGCCTCTATGTCACTCTCACTAGTAAATACATCGTAGGGAGTGAGACGTTTTTCCAAGTCTGGGGTCTGTGACTGATTTGAGGCCATATTATTATCATATGCAAAGTCTTTTGGACCCATAGAGTTTCTTTGGATGACTTTGCATAGCTTTAGCAACGAGTCGTTGCTATCTATTGAAATGTTTTCCAGGGAGGCCTCCACCTCCATTTTGTCTTGCGCCCCTGGCGGCTGCACAACTTTCCCACTGATTTTCTTGACTGCACTTGTCCTGAAAAAAGCCTCTATTTTAGCTTGCGTAGGATCAGAGAAGCCCCTTCTCTCACTTTTGTCCTTTTTTTGGCAAGGGGATGAGATCAGTTTTGATTTTTCTTTCTGTGGGGTAAGGAGATGCTTACAAGAACCAATATATGCACTTGTTTGCCAGTCCGAAATCCCCACAAGGCCCACTCGGTCGATCGACCTGTTCCATGATATGGCACCTTAGCTACCCTATATCACTAAGCTTTCAAAAACATATAATTGCCTTACTACTATGCACAATAACAGTGTATAATGTTCCTAACTTCTTGTATGAATATGTGTTCTATGTAAAGATCTTAGGGATAAGTGCTCTACAAAATACACATTAGCTTATGATCCTCGAATCTGCTATATTGCTGGGTGGGACATGGCTGTAATGACACATTCAGAAGCAAAACAATCTTTGCCTCACTTGCCGACCAAGGCACAAACATTGCCTGTCATTTTCCAATGAATTAGCAACCTGTGTAAAAGGATCTCAAATGCTTGTGCCCAATGCCATGCACTGTGCAAACATATACACTCAGCCACACTTTCAACTTAATGAAAACCAGCGTTTCCATTTCACTATGCTGTAAGCCAAACCATGCATTGGGACAACAAGTCACGCACTAGTAGTAGACTCCCATACAAGATTCCTCCACGTATGAGACAGTTCCAGAGTTCAACAGTGCCAGTACATCTTTCGGCTGGATTTCCACCACACATGAACCTATGCACCAAGCGGGCCGTTTTCATTCTGCTCCCCATCCTGTGTAGGTCATTTGAACTGGCGACCATCATGACAGACCTTTATGACCCCCACATCAAAAGCTCTGGATCTGCCACTCTGTAACCCCAGGGGCAACTTGCAAAGCTCCTCCCACTTGGATATCCAAGGCAAGGAGTGGTGCCCCGCAGAACGTTTACAGCCCACACTTCCCCTACATTCACACTGGCTTTTCAGACATGGCCATCAAGCACTCCGCTGTCTATTTATGACATCGGATAAGTGCTCCCCGTTGTTCGCATTCCAAAAAGAGGGAAAATGCTGTCATCAAAGCCCCACTCCTGAGAGCCAATTTTCCTCCCGGAAAATTAAAATGACACCACACAAGGCTGTTTTTTAACTAAAGTCATCATTTCCAGATGTTCTTGTTCAATTTACTGCCTGTATTTGTGAAACCATGCCACAATTAGACAATACTTTCTTGACCGCTAAGTATAACGAATTATATATTTGCAGGACTACTTTTACTACAGTTTGAGAACTTAATTAAAACCTTAACAAACATGTTACTGTTCAAAGTCAACATGAGTGGGTGAAATGATAGGCAGGCAAGCAAGGCGTTATATCTGACGGTCGAGGGGGGCCTAACGTGCACCAGGCATATGAGTGTTGCACATTACTTAAAAACGACACACATTCAGAAGCAGGGCAGCCGTGAATGCCAACATGGATGGTTGAAGCAATCATCAGGCAAACAAGACCTCATCTGTACCTGGGTGGGGATGTTGGGGGACATTGCATGCAAAAGGCAGAAGAGTGCTGCACCTTCCTTGAAAACTTGCATGCAGGGCAGGTGGTGGAGGTAATGCCCAGATGGCAGGGATGTCCATGGTGGGACCAGTGGCGAGGAGGACCGGGGAGCAAGCGTGGAGGCTGAGGACATGCCCGAGAGCAGGTACATACCAGGCAACTGTGGAAGGGCTGCTGATCGTGGGTAAGGAAGCCATTGGGAAGGAGCAGCTGGGCACACAGAGCCAGCCTACAAGGCGTCAGCAGCACCCCATGGGCAGCCGAGCTTCCCACCCCTTTCACCTATCATCGTCACACTTCAGGGCTGAGTCATTGCATACAGGAGTGGGAGTGGGCAGATGACTGACGGGGTTGGGGGAGAACGTCCAATAAGGGGTATTATGTGAGGAGGCAAGAAAGCTGGGCGAGCGTCCTAGAAACCGGGAAGCCCTTTGGGTGCCAGAATTTGAAGAGTAAAGAATATCGAGGTTTAATACCACATAATAGAAATACGCCAGTCACAAGGTCAAAGTATAATGTATATTTATTAACAGGCAAGTGTCTGGTCTCTCAACTCCCCACAATGTGTGTAAGTAGATCCTGTGAGATGAGAGAGAGCTGGACATTTCAAAAACACAAGTATTCATACAAATTTTCCACAATCACGGACACATTGTTCAGCCTCTCTTCGTGTAATATATTTACCTAGGGTTCATGGCCTATCCACATAACTAAGTCATGCTTAAACATCTTTGAATAGTTTTTTGTTTTATTTAAACATTTCACATGTTTTCCAAACATCAGACACAAAGGTAACATTCTTTATTTTGCTCTCTTATATTTGTGTTTGTTCTTGAGTTTAAAGTCAGCTTAGTTTCAAGGAGCCAAAACAAAGATTTCTGCTAGAAGAGCACGTTCAACTATTCATCATTCTAGTTTGCTGTTTGAACGTGGAATGCACTATTGGAACAGATGGTATCTAAATTACTGATTAGCATGGCTTTTATTTAACTCCAAGGTTTCTCAGTGTAGGACAAACAATCCACTTTAGCAGCTTCAACATTCTTATCTACGTTGACATCATGGAAACAGTACAAAGTTCATTTTGCTCTGCTGGAACCAAAAACACAATTGTAAACATGGGACAGAAAGCAACAGGCAATCAAAATGGCGGATAATTCAAAATGGCGGCGTAGTCAGCCTGTTTCGGGTTTGGTTAATGCAATTTATAGTGCGATGCGAATGTGCTTAGACCAATCGTTTACTATCACGCAGAATTCATGCAAAATATACTTTTACAGAATGGTACAAAAGGACTGCTGTTCATGAAGAAGGGAAGGGAACCATGGGGGGAGGGAAATGCTGTACACACGAGACCCAGTCTGCTGAGGCATTGTGGGAAAAGGCAATATTGTGATGTGAGTTAGTCTTGTTCTGTCTTGCTGTCCATGGATGCATGCTGGTAGAATGTTGGTGAATGTTATGATAGGCAGCTCAGAAGAATATTGGGTGAGTGTTGCATCTGAGTGTTCTATGTGTGTCGGTGGGGGGGGCTGAGCTGGAGATGAGAGTATGGCCAGTGTGTGTCTGCTTGTGTCTACTGGTCTCCATGTCCTGTAATATACCTGTAAGTAACTGCAACTGGACCTATATACCTATGTATGATAAATCTTCCTAGATTCACCTCTGAGGCTCCATATCTGGTCTGTGTATGAATTAACTGAGCCCCACTAGAACCTTATTACAGGCTACACTGCCTGGGGAGTGCAATTCCCTACTGCCTTTCATATAATTATCAGTCTTCAGGAGAACAGAGCAAGACAAGAAGAGGGTGCTCTGTTGCCTGCAAGGCTTTAAATATGACTCCTCTATCCCCGCTCCACTCTTCCAGTGCTCTGCTGTGAGTCACTTCCCCTCATTCCCTATTGGTGACAGGAACCAAGGAACTACCCCTTTCCTTCCCCCAAAAAGTCCTGGTTGCGTTAGGCGTCACCGCTAATGGTGGTGTATGCTAATGCTGTCCTCCAAACGGTGCGGTCACCTGACTGATTCAGACCCCAGTATGTTAGTGCAAGTGGAACATTACATTTCATTATATGCAACTTTTCTAATTAATAATTAATTAGGCTTTTATATAGCGCTACAAACCCTCAGGTATCTGAGCGCTGCTTATTATTACCCACGGTGTGTGGTGCTCATTTATCGACCTCGGAAGGATGAAAGGCTGAGTTTGGCCCCGCCGAACAGGCTCTGCACGGGTGTCAAAGCGGGCGCTCTACTCGCTGTGCCACTTGACTATAGACTTGTGCTAATAACATTAACACGCCCTTGAATGTCACTATTGCTATAGTAATTGCTCCTACATTATTTAAATACAAGGGGCCAGATTATTCAAACGTGTTTGGCACAAGTGAGGAGATGTGCACAAGGGCAATTGAATGTGCACATCTGATGCCTTTTTCCTCCCTTTGTGCAAATAGGGGCTGTTACTGGTCATTTAAAAGTGCATTACGAATTCCCAAATCAGATGCGCTTTTAAATGCACAGGAAGAAGCCTCATCCTTTTCCACTATTTAAAGCAGGTGCACAGTAATTTCTGCCCCTGCCATGATTTGATTTGTAATAGTGACATCTGCAGTGTATACTGCAGCCCACACTTGCATTTCCATCCCCCCAAACAGAGATGGACATAAAAAATATTTTTCTCAAACATTTCACAAGGACCTGTCATAGTCAAATGTGCTCCCAGCAACCACGTGGTTTCTGGCAGCATATTACAAATTAGTGTTGGGAGCATGCTCCTGAATCTCGTGTATGCAAGGGAGATGGACAGCACTTGTTTACGGCTCTGTCCAGCCCCTCCTGAAGTGCGTAGGTCTATGGGAAGCCGTTGAGGTCAAAAGTACACCTTTGTGAATATGACATATTGAAATGAATGCAACATGCAATGAATTGAGTAAGGTATGCATTGAGATGACTATAATATGTATAGAAAATGAGTATACCATGTTTTGAAATGTGTATGATATGTATTGAAATAAGTATGACATACATTGAAATTCAATGAATAAGACATGCATTGAAATTAATAGGACATGCAATGGAATGAATATGATACCCATTGAAATGAATATGACACACATTGAAGTGAACATAACACACATTTAGTGAATATAACATGCAATGGAATGACTATGACACCCATTGAAATGAAAATGACCCACATTGTAGTGAATATAACATGCATTGGAATGAATATGACACCCATTAAAATTAATATGACACACATTGAAGTGAATATAACATGCATTGGAATGAATATGACACACGTTGAAGTGAATACGACATGCAATGGAATTAATCTGCATCTAACTTCCTCAGAGTCAGTCGCTTCTCCAAGCAACACGTTGGTAGTAGATCTCTTTCTTCGGCTGGGGCCTCCCTTTAGAACAGAACAGCCTCCATGTATCTTTGAAACTTGAGGAGAACCACTTCCGGTTCCGGAAGCACCTCAAAACCTTCCTCTTTGCTTCTGCTTTCTCTCCTCCTCTCCCCTGTTGAATTCCTGGCTGAAACTGTACTGGTTACCCAGCCACCCGCTGATCTTGGGCCCAGGTTCCCTCCCCTGCCAGTTACACACCTGCACTACCTCCCTGGCATCTGCCGCACTTGGGGACTATTTCTGTACCCCTACAGTTCCCCACCAACATTTGACACCTTATGGCTGCACTTACCCTTGCACTTGCCACCATCTGGCCATACTTCTCTTATTGTTTTTTAAATGTATTCTTATCCCATGTACTGCACTGCCCCCCTCCCCCGCCTTCGGTTCCACACTTTTCCCCTTCCCCCTTCCCCTGCACTTGCGTTATCAGATTGACACTTGGCCTAGTAGGATCACTGTCTCTGTCTTCCCTCTGTTCCCCCAACCTTGCCTCGTTGCGCCTGGAAACACTTGTGTATAGACACATTATAAATGCCATATCATATCATGTCAATATGACACCCTTTGAAATTAATATGGCACACATTGAAGTGAATATAACTTGCTTTCAAATGAATATACCATGCATTAGAATGAATAAGACATGCATTGCAATAAATAGGACATGCATTGAAATAAATTTGACAAACGTTGATTTGAATATGACGCATGTTGAAGTAAGTAGGACATGCAATGGAATGAATATGAGACCCATTGAAATGAATATGACACACATTGAAGTGAATATAACATGCATTGAACTGAATCGGACATGCATTGAAGTAAATATGACATCTGTTGAAATGAATATAACTCACATTTAAGTGAATGTAACATACATTGAAATGAATACACCATGCATTGGAATGAATAATACATGCATTGAAATGAATAGGCCATGCATTGACATGAGTATGACACAAAGTGAAGTGAATATGACATGCAATCGAATGAATATGACACCCTTTGCAATGAATATGACTCACATTGAAGTGAATCTAACATGCGATGAAAGAATATACCATGCATTGGAATGAATAAGACATGCAGTGAAATGAATAGGACTTCCATTGAAATTCATATGACAAACGTTGAAGTGAATATGACGCATGTTGAAGTGAGTAGGACATGCAATGAAATGAATATGAAACCCATTAAAGTGAATATGACACACATTGATGTGAATGTAATATGTATTCAAATTTAAATAACATGCATTGGAATGAATAAGACATTACCACCATGTCCCTTTTCCTCTTTCAAGTACTTACCTTTGAGTATGTTCCAAATGCTCACTGGACCCTATTCTTCTCAAGCTGGTCACCTCCAATTGAAAGGAGTTGCCAGGCATTCTAAGGGCTTTGGTGATCTTCTGGTGTTCGATCTAGGGGAATGATGTTCTGGTTCGGAAGACAACACCCTGGCTCTGGCTTCCATCATGAGGTCCCGCTTCCTAGAGGATCTGGCTTTGCCCATTGGGACCTGGGCGCGGCATTGCTGTGAGGATATCCAAAATGTAGTGGTTCTGCATCGTCATCCACCGCAGGGCACTGAGTTCCACCTTGATGACTATGAACCCTTCTTCAGCATTGTTGGCCAGTTGAATCAGCTCCCACCTCATGATTTGCAGCCATTTGCCATTTACTCGGGGTTGGAAACTTGGTGTGAGTGAGGTAGTTGGATGCTCTCTTTTTGTGCAATGCCTGACCTTGCAGCTGGTCTCTGTGAATACATTATGGATGGGGGGTTCTTCTTTTGTTGGCTTGGGCACTGACAGCAGTCTGGTGGACACCCTCTCCCCCAGGACATGACTCTCCGGAATCACCATCAGGGCAGAATGTAGCGATGCCAAAGCACAATCGCCCCTCCATTATTGTGGGAGGTGCAAGTATGCCTGGTCACCACACACCCAATAATTGTCCATCAAGGCAGCAATTCCATTTGCATGTCTGCGATGTCAAGTGTTCTATTGCAATGTTTGTGTGATCCCAGGGTCACCTTTCCTTCTCCATGAAAGCAAAGTTCAAATGTCTCTTTGCGCTGTATTTTGATCGGCTTTTCAAGATCTGTGACCCAAGTGAGCTTCGTGATGTGTTTCGACCGGGTTCCTGAACATGTGTCTTCTATCCATTTCAGTCTTTCATCTGTCTGTTCACATAGTGCTTCAGCCTAGCACATTACTGTTGTATCATGCCATTTGCTTTCTGTAAACATTGTCCCTTTTATTGCAAAAATCATCTCCCTGAAGCATGTGGTACCTTTTGGTTTCCTTTTACATAGCTTTTCATCAGGATGGGAGTAATTGTAGCTTCACTGTGTGTGCCTGGAAGGCACTTTGACTTCTACATATTGCAAGATGGAGGAGACATTGGGCTTCCACTATGGGAGTTTCCCGCGGTACTAAAGTCTTAGGTGTTCCTGATGCGTGGGGGATCAGTGAACACACATAACAGCTTTCATTGGTGACCTGCTTGCCGGTGATGCTCATATCTGAGTACCATTTGTTGGACTGTTCTGGTTGACGGGGGTCTTTAATTGTATCTAATCCCAGTCCATGATAAGCATCATATTTGTGCTGTTGTATTTCCCTTTTCCTCCTCCCTTTCCCCCCCAACGCCATTATGGAAATAGATGGGAAAAATACATAGGTTCGATATTTCCTTTTGATCATTATTATACTGCCAATACTGTGCATTTGGAGGGGTAGTCAACATGGTTGCTGGGTACATAGTGTACATAAACTCGATGTTTGAGGTAGGATCAGAGGTTGTCTGTGTGTGTGAGTCTTGTACTGTAAATGCTGGCAAGGTTTGTTGGTATTCATGATATACATATATTACATGTTCACTGACATTCGTTATGGGGAACCCAAGCTGGGCTTCTTTCACTGTAAGGTTATTATGCAGTGTGGTGAGATTTGCAGAGGTATTATGGTCCCATATCAGTCTTACCCCATCCCATTTTAACTTAGTACCTTCTTGTATTAGTTTTCCCCCTTCCTCCCCTTCTTTTACACCATCAGTGATAAAAGACACACTCCAGTATAGACCTAAACATTATAATAATACTGAAAAAACAATTGCCACAAAGCAAAGTCTACAGTCATAGGAGTAAGCCCTAGTGGCACTAACATTGTCCCTACTGCTATCTGACTCTCTTCTGGGAGTATTCAGAGGCCTTGTCTCAGCCATTGCTGCTCCTCCGGATTGGGATAAAAATAGGTTAAGTACATCTTTAGGTGTAAAACATTTATTCACTGTGTTATTCATATATATATACATTTTTGTAAGTATTTTAATCACTCCCATCGATGGACTTTGAATGGGAGTTTGTTTATATGTAACCATCAGATACCCTGTTTAAACCCACACACTGATCTGGGATCCCTTATAGTCTGCCCCCCCTTAAGATGGTATAGTAGTCAAATTTATCAATACGAGTGGCATTATGGCTTTTATAAGAAATTTTGTATACAGCCCTTTGTAGGAATAATGCACTGAGCACTTTATGGTTATTAAATAGGAAGATCAGATGATTGCCTTCTGGACGTATGGTAGGGATTTGCATTATGCAATTGACGAGGCGAGGAGAATTAACAAGGATCGCTGCTGGCACCCTGATAATATGCACTATGCACTTTATGGTATTTTGATACATCAAATAGATTGATTTTGGCTTTCATAAGACCCCTTTGTAGCCCTGTTGCAGGAATAGGTAGGGGATGCACTGTGCACCTTATAGTTACTGTACAGGAAGATCATATTACTGCCCTGTATGTTCATGGCAGGGACCTTCATTATGCACTTTATGAAGCAAGGAGTATCAGCAAGGACCGGTGCTGGTACCAAGAAAGTATGCACTACGCACTTTATGGTGTTCCAATATAGTAAAAAGACAGAATAAACTAAATGGTACAGTGTCCATATGTCTCTATAAGCACGTTCCAGCACTGTAACGATATTGAGGCACAATACCTTCCATCTACGTACCTGCCAATCCAGAGTGGGAGTACAGGGCCTATACATTTATCCAAACTGAAGAGCTATAGAGGTTGTTTCATTACCCATAGTATTAACTATGTTGGACTATGTTGTGATGTCATCTTTGATGTCCTGGGTGTTAGTTTTAGCAGTGCACGGTGGTGGCGCGAGTTATGGTTGCTTAGCTTACCATAACTGGCGAATTTCAAGGGTTTTTCGGTTTTACTTGGAACCATAAAGTCCCTTTGACAAAGTTTTTTCACTGAATTCCATAGGTTTTTATCAGTGCAACTTAACCATAACGTTCCTTTAACAAAGTTTTTTCACTGAATTTGAAAGTTTTTTAGCAGCGCAACTTAACCATAACGTCCCTATAGCAAAGTTTTTTCACTGAATTTCATTGGTTTTTAGCAACGCAACTTAACCATAACGTCCCTTTAACAAAGTTTTTTCACTGAATTTCATAGGTTTTTAACAGCGCAACTTAACCATAATGTCCCTTTAACAAAGTTTTTTCACTGAATTTCTTAGGTTTTTAGTAGTGCAACTTAACCATAACGTCCATTTAACAAAGTTTTTTCACTGAATTTCATAGGTTTTTAGTAGTGCAACTTAACAATAATGACTCTGACTTTATATACATGTCATATGGAACTGACTGAATCTCTTCTACTGTACTTGATGTCCGCAAACTCATTTAATGTTCGCGGACATGTTCGAAGAACAGTACCACTACCTAAAAACTCTGGGGTGGTATGTTTGATTGTTATATCATAACATAGGAACATTTAACAAATTCAAAAAGGAGCACACAAACACATTATATGTACTAATACATAAGAAATGTAACCCATTTATACAACACACTAACCATTCATTTAAATGCACTATGTTCTAAAATGGAATATACCACAAGAAGATACATTGGCTTCCAACATAATTACCTCACAAACATGACAGAACTGAGACCCACTGAGTACATAGGACATACCTTACCTGAAATAGTAAGTGTACTTAATGTTATTCATATATTTATAAACTTTCTGTATTAGATAAAAAAATATATTATCTTTTTTTTTTCTCTCACAGAAATGTCTAGTACTCTGGAATGGCTAGAGGAGCATTTCCCACATGAAGAAATGTCACAAGATAGTGAAACTAATGGTAAACACTTTATAATATAAACCATTTAATTAATATTATTTTGTTTACATTTAACATATATATATTTTTTTACGTACAGAGCATACCAAAAAAGAAAATACTTCAGAAAAACCTGTTATGGATAACACTTTTCACAGTATAGAAGAAAAAATGGATTTATTGTTGACTAATTTTAATAATTTGAAAACTTTTGTACAAGATCATTTTAAACCAAAAACCTCGTACCATTGCCCCACATGTACTTGTCCCTCCTCACCATATCCCAGTCAATTATCCCCAAACCCTCTCCATAACCCAAAACGTTTTGATGAGACTTCCATCCCTTCTTCACCTAATAACAATCATGTTGAAACCCCTAATTCTCCTGTTTTTGTTTCTGTTTCTGCCTCACCTTCTCTGTCATAAATTATTAATATATGTTAAATAAAGTTTAATTTTTATATTGTGTTGTAAATAGTTTTTTTTTTTTTTTTTAAACAATATAGGTGTCCGCGGACAGTGCAGGTGTTTTGAAATGTTTGTAAATAAACGAAAATGGAGGTGTCCTGAAGAACACTATACCTGTTCGTACTGTTCGCTAGCAAGATGCAACTATACTAAGAACACACGCAGTGTCCTGAAATTTTCGTAAAAAAAAAATTAGTGTCCTAAAGAACACTATATCTGTCCGTAGTGTTCGCTATCAAGTTAAAACTGTTCTAAGAACACAATTGGTGTCCTGAAATGTTCGTGCATAAACGAAAATGGAGGTGTCCTGAAGAACACTATACCTGTCCGTAGTGTTCGCTAGCAAGTTCAAACTGTTCTAAGAACACACGCGGTGTCCTGAATTGTTCGTAATTAAACGTAAATGGAGGTGTCTTACAGAACACTACACCTCTCCGTAATGTTCGCTAGGAAGTTGAAACTGTTCTAAGAACACAATTGGTGTCCTGAAATGTTCGTACATAAACAAAATTGGAAGTGTCCTGAAGAACACTATATCTGTCCTTACTGTTTGCTAGCAAGTTTAAACTGTTCTAAGAACACACGCAGTGTCCTGAAATGTTCGTTTCACGTGTGATGCAATTTTAATTAGTTCAAGACCCAAACAGTGTCCGTAGAACATCAACGCGCATGCGCTAGCCAATCTCTGTGCATTTGGTGTCCTGCGGACATGCGCTACCTTCGCGGACTTGTTCGCGAACGGATCATATGACCGCGCCAACGCTGATTGTGTGTTCTGAATGCGGACACTCCTGAACAAATTAAAAGTACATTTTCAATTAATCCATAATATTTTTCAATAAAATCTCACCATGGCACAAGTCCCACATAGTAGTCTGTGGACCGCGCACAAGCACCCCTATAAAAGACCACGCCCTAGAGCTTATTCTCATTGTGTTTCTGGCTATTCTTCAGAACACAGCGATTTTTGCTGCCACCTGCTCTTACACCATCATCGAGATGGCATCACTGGCTGCTGAACTGCCACCTGGTGCTGCACCTGCTTCAGCACCACCCCCACCCCTTCCACCACCACCACCTCCCCAAGGGCCTGAAGAGGGCTACAGGAGTGAGGATGCAGCGGAGGAAGAAGAGGATGATGAGAATGAGGTAGAGGAAATCCCTACTACCCACACTAGGCGTGAGTCTTGGGTGTGGCGGTTACTTACCATTCATGGGAATGTTCCTAAGGCTCGTGCGAACCTTGTTACCTGCAATGAGTGCAAAATGATACTCAGTCGCGGGAAGCACGGTAAGTACATCTTTGGGACCACTACTATGAAGTGACACCTGAGGTCATTTCACTCTGGGGCTATTTGCAGGGTTGTACCTTGTGAAGAACGTAGCAGGTTGATTTCCTCTACTTCATCCTCTGTTTCTGATCCTGTCACCACAAGGACCACCTCTGTGGGACAGCGTCTTCCTCAAGCTGCCTCACAGGCCATACAGAATGCTGATGACCCTTACCTTTCGAGGGTCACTGTTGTATGTATGTACTGTGACACAGTACTCTGCAGGGGGTAGCGACTTTGTGGTGCTTTTGAGACTATCGTCTCAGAGCACGAGAAGATCTGCTCACTACCCAAATAAAACCCACTCTACATCTTCCTCTCTCAGCTCGCCCTTTCTTATCCCTGTGGTTGGTGTCCCCCCTTTACCTTCCTTTCCCCCCCTCTCCTAGTGTGTCGTGTATAAAAAAACCAAAAAATACACAATATAAAAAATCCCCAAAAAAATAAGGCTCTTTTCAGAGCCGCCTTTCACAGTTAAAAAATAGAAGTGAAAATAAATGAAGCAGGGCCCTTTGTATTTTTTAGAAGTCCGCAGACAGTTCGCGAACATTTAAAAAATTGGGTTGCTACCCTATCACAGACATTGCAATTTTCTCTGGGAGGAAGTGGTGGCTCTGAAAAGAGCCTTTGGGAGGTGTTTGTAAGTCAAAAATTATAAATGCTTAACACCTACTTCAAAATGGTTGTAATTCCAAAAAAGGTTGCAATGCATTTTGTACATTTCTCAGAAAAATCTGATTGCCACCATAAGTAAGATGGACTCCATCTTTGCGAAAAATGTTTGTACTACCAAAAATAATATTTTCATTGTGAAAAGAAGACATGCCAACATCTTTTAGAAAGGCACAAACAGCTTTATTAACATTTCACCTTGCTTTTTCCATTTGTGGACCAAATGAAGAAGAACAAAGCCACATGTGTCCCTGCACAATCCGTGAAAATATCACTTGAGAATTAGGAAACATGTCCATAACCTTCCCAAGTCCTTCTTTCATAGCAAATTGCAAATAAATTCCAGTCACATGTCCTAAACTGTTCCCTCCACAATGAATTACAATTATGTCTGGATGTTGCTCTGTCTCCAAAGTAGCACAGAGAGGTAGCAAGTCCAACCACTTAATTCCACCTACTCCATGCCAGTATACTTCCACATGTGGGAATCCAAGATCTACAGCTACTCCACAGCTTTCTGCATGCACCTTCAACCAATATATCCATGAATCTCCCACAATCCATACACTCTTTTCCTAAAATACACAGACATAGCTATCTGTTGTTCTCTCAGCAAAAACAGTATATGAGACACTCTCTTCTGGCACAACACACCCACTAAACATTCCTGACCAATCCCTTTCAGTACTCGTTCTCATTTGCATGACTTCTGAACCCAAAAATCCCCGGATGTAACTCCCGATGTCCGCAAACTACCTCCATGTCCGCGTACATATCGTAACATGAACAGCCCTTCTACCATATCCACTTCACTCTTTCTGCCATTCCCTCATTGGATGTAGCTAAGAAGTCACATGACCATGCACCAATCACATTCAAGACCTCTACATCTAACTGCATCATCATAGATCAGCACTGCAAATGTACTGTGAATCTCTCTGAGTACAAGTGTCATATCATTGGCAAGCGCCATCTACCAGAAATACTGTACAAGTCTCCAAGATTTCTACTTGCAGCTCCATGCATATCCTTATGCATGAACACCAACTTCAGGTATGCATATTTTCTGTACAGTAGATGAACACATTTTCAAACAGACTTTTAGTTTGTGTAATCTGTAAAATGAATTTATTGTATTTGTTTCAATTTCCTAGAATAAACTATCACATATAAACCTTTATACTATTTACTTTCTTTATACACACACACTTAAATCATGTTAAACTAACATTTTTTAAAGGAAATATATAGACTACATATATTCAAACAAAATTGCATGCAAGCACAATCTATGTTTAAATCTTTAAAAAAAATATTGTCATATTTTTTTGTTTTTATTTATTTATTTACTTAATTACTTTTATTTAGACATGACATTGAGGCGCCATTACCTAGAACCGCTTAGTTACAGAAATAGTGGTATTCACTGGTATATTATAAATTTCACAAGACATAGTAAAGATATTTTTTTTGCTACAGTTAGTCATTCAATACAATTTGTTCATTAAGAACATATCATATGTACTGAACTGATGCAATGGCCCTCATTACGACCCTGGCGGAAAGTGACTGACCGGACCGCCACAGCGTAACTAGCGTTTCCGCCATTGCACGAAGGAGCAAAGTGCGGCCCATTCCGACCCATCGGGCACGAGCACCACGGCATGGCGGAAGTGCAAAGTCCGCGATGGCGGAAATGACCCCAAAACGGCCCACACCGCCGCCGTACGGCGCCCTAGGTGCAATACGCCACCCATCTCAGCGGACACCGCAGTGTGCGCCTACCGGAAAGTACGGTGACCGGAAATATACGGAAACGGAAGTTAAAACATGGGCCCCGGAACGGGAAACATCCCGCCGTACACCATAAAACACGAAATCCACACAACCACTATAAACACTACCCTGAGACACACCCCAACCCGCATCCACCCCTAGCGAACCCAAGAAAATGGAAAAGTAGCGAAGAAAGCGTGCGACCGCAAGCGGCAGGTCCACTTCTCCCGTGAGGAACTCACCGTGCTAACAGAGACCCTCCAGGAGAATGCCGCCGCCGTCTCTCCACGCAAATGACCAGGACGGCACTTGCGAACAAGAAGGCCATATGGGCTCTGGTGGCACAGCGGGTAAGTGGCAGTGGGACCGCACCCCGCACCCCCACAGCAATGCCGTAAGCGATGGACGACCTGCGGATACGCGTCCGCAGCATACTCTCTGCCAACCGCAACATTGCCACAGCCACCGGGGAGGTCCTGAATCACCCATCAAGTTGACCCCTGGGAAGAAATCTGTGCCTCCACCATCGGAATGGAGAGCATAGAGGGAGTCGGAGGGATGGAGAAAGGAGTGCAGACATCGAAGATTCAGGTAGGTGGCCCTAACAAAACAATGCCAATCCACAATGTCCAATCATGTGAATACCAAGCGTCCACATAGTGCAACAGAAACACATGTCCAGGAGAACGTCCACCACATCGGCCTGATAGCGCACGTTAAAACCCACAATAAATACATAAATAATTAAAAACCCCTAATACACGCACTACACGTGCAGCAGGCACACCCTAACTGCAGGCTGCCACACAACTGCACCCTCACTCCACACACAAATGAAACCACCTCCAAGGCCCCGACCCAAATCACCCCTCTGTACCACCCCAATGCATGTGATACAATGCCATTCCAATTCCCACAGACCCATCAATAACCCTCGGCTTCCTTTACTCCACCACAGGGTCCGATCCAAACGACGAGCTCCAGGACACCCCTACCCAGCACACCTGCAAAGAGGGCCAAGACCAACGGCCAAAGACCCTCCACCTCAGCTGCACGCATCAAGACACGGCAGCAGCACAAATCAGGTGCCAGCACACAGGAGGGAACATCAACAGGCACCCCAGCAGCCAGCATGCCCACACCACCACCACCACAGGTCCCCCCAACGGATGCCACAGAAGGCACTGGCTCCGGTGGCAGCAGCACCATAGGTGACACCCCATTGATGGCAGCATGCTCCGACACAGAAGACGGGGATGTCGAAGTCAGATACCATCCATGACCTCTCCCAATCCCCTGTCTGTCCGATCCCGTACAACCTGAGGATACCACGCAGGGGCACCCACAACCGACGACCGGCCATCCCCCACAAGCCCTGTGGCAAGGCAACATGAGGACAACAGCCCCTCTGTGACACCCCCGCAAATGGCCATGGCCCAGCAGAGGCAACAGTCCCTCGACCAGTTAATCGTGCAACAGCAGCAACTGGCCACGCTCCTCAAGGACATGCCGATGAATGTGGGGGCACTAAGGCAGACATAGAAACATCAACTGAGACACTTAGGGCAGAAATGGAGAGAGGTACAGAGACACTAAGGGCACAAATGGAGAGTAGCACCGAGAGCCTGAGAGTCCAAATGGAGAGAAGCACGAGAGCCTGAGGGGGGAACTGCATGCGACGTCCAAAGACGTATGTGCCGAACTAGGCCGCAGTGCGCTGTGTGCTCACTGAGCTCTCACAAACCCTTAGGACATGCATGGACGTGAGCAGGCAGAGACATCATCCGTTGCAAGTTTCCGTCCAGGGCAGCCCCCAACGTAGATCTGGGAGGAAACCTGCGCTCCACAGGCAGGGTGCCCCTGATACCGCAGAGGGGGCTTGCAATAGCGACTGCCCACTGACAATGAGCATCTTTGGACACTGGTGTTCGGGGGGAGGTAGGAGGGTGGAGGGGTGTGTTGGCTCACTTGGGTGGCGGGTCTATAGGTGTTCAACATGATATCACATTGCCATAAACAGTGCACGATCAAACCAATGAGATGTTTGGACATTGTCTTTGTGTACTAGGCCATCATAGGCGTACAGTCCCATATTGTGCATGTCCCAGACACACACAGTGCCACGAGTCCCGTGTCCATGTATCAGCCACCAGACTGTGAGTGCTAGAAGCATACATCAATGAGATGCTGACGAATTTCACGGGCCTCCTGTGCCTCGCCGACTCCTTGAGTTGCTGCCACATCCCCACCCTCATCTCTGACCATCTTCAGGTGCATGCAGTTCTGCGTCAGGGGGCATGGGCACATTTCTACGTACGCACATGTTGTGGAGCATGACACATGCCATGCACCATCTTTGCAACCTTCTCATGGCGGTACAGGAGTGCCCCCGCCAGCCTGCTGAGGCAGCGGAAACGACCCCTTCAGTAGGCCGAATGCCTGTTCAATGACTACACGGGTACGTGAGTGGCATGGTTGTAGTCCTCCTCATGCTTGGTCCCGTGGGTTCCGGACTGGTGTGAGGAGCCATCTCTTCAGTGGATATCCAGCATCACCTTGTATGTGGATGGAGAAACGTATGATTTGGAATGCCATTGCTACGTACGCACACCCCCCCCTTCCTGCCAGTTCATTGCCGAATCACATAGCCCACATTATCATGCATTAATGAGACTCACCGAGTGAGCCAGGATCTGTTCCTGCGTGTCGCTCCATGTAGCGTGGTATTTGTAGAGTTCCTCCAAGACCATAGAATCATTGGGTTGATCCAGGGAATCGGGCACAACAATGTGTAATGATCCTGTTGAGTCACACACCATTTGTACATTCAGGGAATGAAATTGTTTTCGGTTGCGGTACTGGCCTCCATGGCATGTGGGACGACCAATTCCACATGGGTGCAGTCGATGGCACCAAATGCAACCCGGTTGCCATGGGCAAGTGCATGGAATCCATTTTGTGTTCGTAATTTCCTGCTCCGAGCGTGGTAGGGAGATGTAGTCGTCTGCGTGCTGCAGGAGGGCATCGAGCACTTGGCAATAGTGTCCGTGAGAACAGTGGCTGAGAAATTGCATGCAACTGTCCGACTGTGTGCTGGTAGGGTGCCTGTGGCCAGGAAGTTGTAGTACAGACACCACCTTCAGTAGGGTGATGGCGGTTGGGCTATCTATCATGCTGACAAGGTCAGCCTGTGTCATGTCCACAATGGCGGCTATGGTGTCCCGGTCCAGACGGTAGAGGGTGTGGATCTGCTCATCAGTGAGGTTGAACGGATGTGCCGGGATTGCGTGGATTTGCGGCTGCCCTGCGTGGTGGTCAGTGGCTGTGCTGTGCGCGGCCCTTGCTGGCCCTGCCTGGGCCTCCTCCTCCTCCTGGGCGTCTCCACCCGTGCGGCCGGTTGTAGTTGGTGTTCGTCTTCTTCTTGGAGTTGGAGTACTTGCAGTGCTATCAGTCCCCCAGGGCCAACATCGCGAGTCCTGCCGTTAGCATTTCGGTGTGGTTGTGGAGGAGGACTGGGTGTGCAATTTATGTGTTTTCGGCTGTATGGCCTCCACCTGTGGTGATTCATTCCACCTGTGCAAACTGCTCTCACCCTTTGGCCGAGCACTGTCTCCGCGCACAACGCTGCAATTCGGGAATGGGCATCTTGCTATTGCAATCATGTATTTGTACCCGATGCCGGTGTACACTTGGTTGACATGTTCATTCTGCTGCTTGGTCCCATTGTTTCACATACTATCTGTGCAGTCGCGAACAGAACTTGTGAAAGGTCAGTGGAACGTAGTACCGAGTAACGGTGGCCCTCATGCATCACTGTACCGAGTTGCAACGACCGGCCGGGCGTCCCATTTGTGGTGAAGGCAGTTGCCATTTCAACACACAGCCGCACTCGATGGATTAATTAGTGATTTCAAGCGGCCACAGATGCTCTTTTCGCCGTGATTTGCAAATGAGGAATTCGAAGGGCGGCGCTTTCGTTATCAGCTAGCGGCGAGGAGATGCCCACAGGTCTGACTGCACAAATATAACGTTCATATTTGGTTTCAATGCCTTGAGACAGCGGCCCATGGCGAGGATGCAATGATTGATATGAATAGTTTGGATGGCAATAGCGACGTGGGCGATGAGGCGGCCTCTCCCAAATACATAGTACTTCACAACACTGGATTACGGCGCTGGGGCAGCTGTGATTTTGCAGGCTGCATAACGCACAGACTCAATGGATGTTTCTAATGTTATGTGAGTATGATTATTCAGGCGTTTTGAACCCGGGATGAGGGAATGATGAATGATGATGCATGCGGCAGGTGATTTATACAGAGTTTCCACTTACATGGCTTCTTGGGATCTATCCGCCTCTCCCTAACGCTATGTGATGCAGGGCTGCCATATGGGACCATCGATCTATCTGCCCTTTTGACCCTCCCTGTCTCGACGCACCCTCAGACACTTGTGTCCATGCACTCAACATTCCCATCTGATGGATTCTGTTTTGACAGATGCATGCACAGGTACACTCGTTTGTGATGGTGTTTGACCTCGATATAGATGGTTATGAGTCGCTAGTGGTTTTGGGGTGTGATGATCCTTGGAGTGGCTAGCATGCATATGGCTGTGGATTTAGTGTGATCATTGAAGTGAGTTGTTGGAATGTAGTTCTGATGGCCATTCTGTTCTTTTTCTTTTCTTTTGGTTGACAGGTATCTCCTCCCTTTTGCCACTGCCATCTGTATGCCACTCCTGCCAGATGGGTTTTACTCCCGAAACCTGCCTGCTTCGTGTTAATCAGGGAGCAGCATTGCGATCTTATGGGACGATCGCCAATGCGGCCACATGCCCTTACGCAGTACTGGTGCTCGAGCAACATTTCGGCCTTTCAGCTGGACTAGTGCCTCCATTGGGACGGCCTCTGCGTTCTTCGCGCTTCCATGTGCCTTTTCGTACGTGAATGTGGCTGTGTACCATGAGGAACAGGGCGTCACACAGTAGTGGCTGGTCATTTCATTGCGGATGCAGCCCACAATGGTGAAAAGTGTTTTTGGAGTTCATGGCCTGATGGCTGTATGGGCTTGGTGATTTTGATGTCATTAAATTTCTATTCTGATTTGGCCCGTGTAGCGTTCTTCTTTGCAAGTGATGTGGCATATGCCTATTTGGGGGCGATGTATATGTGAGGAGATCTGCATTGGGTTCCAGCTTCGGAGTTTAGTTGCGTGGTACTGTACTGGGCGCGTTTGCCTACGAAGCCCGTGAGGTCAGGGATGGGGGCTGCCAAATATGACAGTTTGAATGTTGTCATGCTCAGGGGCGGGGGGATTGGTTTTGTGTAACAGATGCCGGCAGCCAGGTGGACTGGGTGGAATGATGTGATTCTCGAATATTGCTGGTCACAGGTGCCTGTGTTTGCGTGCATTTCTTGTGGGGGACTGTGGTCATGTACATTGGGATGGTTCTTGTATTCGTGCCATCTGTGCCTGCAGCTCCCATTGGCCCTCTTGTTTTCTTTTGTTCGTTGCCATGCATGGGTGACTTGTACATTTCAATGGTTGCATTGTGACTCATTGCACCTACGGGGAGTTGTACTTTGTGGGCAGGGAGCGGTGTACAGGCACTCAGTGGGCCGTTTACGGTTGGTTCGCGATGCTGTATCTTCTCACCTGGCGTATGGTACATTCCGCCATGCTTGATGGCGTTAGGTACATGTCCGCTAGGGTCGGAATTGCGTACCGCTTGCACCATGGTGGTTTTTGCGGTTTGGCATGGCGCGCACGCGCGTACTTGGTGCAGTTAGCATTGGCGTTCACTACGGTGTCGCTAATGGCTTCGTACTTTGCGGTGACGGGTCATAATCGCACCGCGCGCTATTCGATGGCGGTCTTGCATTTCCGCCATCGTTTTTCGATTTCCGCCAGGGTCGTAATGAGGGCCAATGTATCTTATGTAAGTAAATTAGTTTAATGGTTTTAAAGAAGGCACTGAGGATTTCAATTAAAAAAATCAAAATCAATATCTAAATTAAAAACAGCGCTATATAAAAACAAAGTTACTAATTTGAAGCTTTTACAATTGCAGTGAAGACCAGTCTCCTGAAAAGAAGCAGCCGAATTCGAAGAACAAAGAAGAACTAAGAAGTTACCTGTTAATTTAAGAAAAAAAGTAAGTAGAATATCACCATAATATTTGTGTCATTACTCAAACATACTATAAAGTTAATACAAGCTATTTCTGTGCCTAAAAATAGAGATTGTGTACCATTTTGTCCAAAAATCCCATGTCTTAAACAGCGATTTACAGCCAGAATGGCCACAAATTCCCTATTTTTGACACACAAATTACCCAACTGAACCGCTACAATTTCATATTATAGAACAAACAACTGTTTTAATTGTATACATAGATTAACTATGTTTACTTTCCACACCACTAGCTTACTTTTTTGTCATCTGAACCCCAGTTTAGTAACACATAAATTCAAGAATACCTATCCCTACTAGTTGTAGTTCCCAATGCACAATCACACACCATTACATACATCTTTATCAACTTACCAAACACTCCTGGACACAGCACACATACATTGCAGAACACCCCAACCCATACCTCTTTATTTTTTTCAACAGACACTAAAGAATGCCTACCAAAAGTCAAGTCCGTAGAAAGCAACGCAAAAGTAGAGCAAATGAAAATAAAATGTGTCACATCAAGCATCCATCTCTAGCAGAATTTTGTAAAAAAAAGTTGAAACAAAACAGCTAATACAGCCATTTAGTGCACAAGAAGTTTCAAGTACAAAAACTTACCTCCTCTATCAAAATGTAAAACAAACCAAAAAACAATTAACAGAAATCAGCTATCACTACAGAATAAAACTACTTCTTTAAATTTTAATATATGTGCAAAGTAAGCATACCAAGAAAAGTATTTTGGCAAATGTACCGTCAACAAAGTCCTCAAAATCTATAAAAACAGGAGAGAAATCAGGTTCAATGCTTAAAACCTATCGTAGGAAATTAATTCTTAGAAGCGTTGATAGACACGTGCATTTCTTCTCAAAAGAAAGTTATTTATTTTACTGTTAAACAAAATGAAACCACTAACAAAACGATAACTAAATTACAAAAAAGAGCTTCTCAATAAGCGAAATGTCAACAGAAAGAACTTCTTAAGTATCTGCGGGGTGAATGGATCACACTACAAGCAGAGAAACCATATTTTAATTGAAGATGCGTACAAACAAAAGCAAACAAATACAATTGCCATACATAGCAGTGGTCGAGGTATGAAAAAGTGAATAATACCATAATGGAAACAAGAAGTTACTCCTTACAAAAATATGCCCTGAAAACTTAGAATCACACTCCATTCAAGCTGAATCAGAAACGTCTAGTGTACAAATGGCCATGCACGTCAATGTGTAACATTCACAAACAATGTTCAAATCTTTACGCCAATTCCTCCATAAATATGTAAAAAAGCAAAGACAAAATCAAAATTAAATTACTGCAAAATATGGATACCTGTCCAGTGCGCAAGTACACAGGACTACAAGAACATTCATTGGCCTGCATTGCAGGACCTACTTGTAAAACCACTTTCCATGATATCAAAAGGATATCAACACATCATTAAATTATAAGAAATCTAGTCTATAAACTGTACTATGCTAAAAGTCCTGCTTTAGCAGTAGCAAAGTTAAATAACACACTTCTACATGGTACAGCGAAAGACCTACTTGAAGAAATTCACTTTATCCAGAAAAAATATTTTGGAAGTGAAAGCCATTTACAGAATGAAATAGCTTTAAACCAATTAAGCAACAATTCTACACATGGCAACCTTTTGCTAAACACATACAAAAAAGAAATACTAAAATTGAAAAGTACACCAGCTGAAGTACCAAACCATGTATGTGTATGTTGCCGTAGAACTTTTTATAAAAGTAACACAAAAACTGTAGACCTATCATACAAAATAGAAGACAATGAAGATTCTAAATGGTTTGAATTAGCTCTCTACCTTGTAGCAGAAAGCAAATACGAAATAACTGAGCCCTTAATACTTTGCAGTTACTGCACTACAAAACATGACAACAACCAAACTCCTTCACGTGCTATCACAAATAATTTGGAATTATACCCAGTACCAAAACCCCTACAATAACTTCATTTATATGAGAGCATCATAATTCAAACAGTACACCCATTTCAAGCAATAATACGCCTTCAACCAAAAACAGCAAAATTACCTCCCTCTGAATTGGTAAAAGGCATTTGTGGAAAAGTAGTTTATTTACCATTAGATCTAAAAGAAAATGTGCATACTCTAGGAGTGCAATGTCCAATGCAGCAATCTTTAATTATCTTAGTTGCACACATATTAAAATCAGGATCACACTTTCAAAATATGACAGCTACACATTTATTACAAAAAGTGCAACAAAAGGATGAGGTTTTACAATCAAATATTACAAAGCTATTAGCAAATATGCGTGGTACTAAAGAGTACTGGTTTCAACGTCATGGAGATCTACGCTGTATGATCAGAAACCTTGGCCCACCCACTTGGTTTGTTACATTAAGTTGTGCAGAATATGCATGGGAAGATTTACATGATTTCCTACGCATATCAAATAAAAACAAAACAAACCTAGATATACTAACACCTGGAGAACTTTGTTCTTTGGATCCTGTTAATGTTTCAAGATATTTTCACCATCGCTTCATTGCTATGCTACATTTTATTTGTAATAAAACTGTTCCTCCCCTTGGAGAAGTGCAACACTTCTTTTGGAGAAAAGAATACCAAGCCAGAGGAGCATCACGTATCCACATGCTTTTATGGATTAAAGATGCTCCTAAATTTGGTCAAGACAGTGATGCCACTGTTTTACAGTTTATTGAAAAATATGTCACTTGTGAAATCCCATCAGAAGCCACAAATAGTGATCTTCATGCACAAATTTTACAATTTCAAAGACACAAATGTGGAAAATGTTGTCGTCGCAAATACAAAAACAAAGGGAAATACTACACCAAATGCCGATTTGGTTTCCCTAGACCAGTTACAAATAAAAGTCAAGTGAACAACCTCATGTCTTCAGTTAGACATAGTGTTAAGGTAAGTCAGCAAAAAATACCTATTACATAAAAAGAAAAGAAGAAGAAAAATATATCAATTATTATAATGCAATTATTGCCCACTTATGGAATGCAAACATAGATGTGCAGTACATTGCAGTTAATTCTACTGCAGTTGCAAGATATGCCACAGCATACTTAATTAAAGCAGAAAAGACAGAGCTCCAAGACCTCTGGAATGACCTGTCATCAGATAAAACAGTGTCTCAGAAATTATACAGCTTGGGCATAAAAATGCTCACCCATAGAGAATCTGGATCAAATGCAGCAGCTGATCGTTTAACTGGTACTGCATTGTATGGTAAATCTGAAAATATACTATGGCTAAGTCTTGGTGCAGCTAAATCTAGAAAAAGAGTTCTAAAATTATAGGAAGATATAGAAACAATAGCCGAACATGATCCCAACAGCCAAGACATTTTACAAAACAATGTATTGGACACATACTACCCAAACAGAAGTAATACTTTGGAAAACATGTTTCTATACCACATAGCCCAAAACTACACATACAAAAATAATATGAAACCTGATGAAAAAAAAGGTAAATGTACAGTGAGAAACTGTGAAGGCAGCTTAGTTAAACTCACTAAACCAAATTTAATTAATCATATCAAATTGTCATTAAAGACTCCTCAACATAAGGAAGTATATTACATGTCCCTGCTACAACTCTTCAAACCATGGAGAAAAGAAGAACAAATACTAGATAACTATGACTCATATGAGGATGCTTTCAAAGCAAATGAAAGCACTATAACTGATGTAAACTTTACACAGTACAAAACAATGTTGCACAATGAACAGCAACATGAAGAAGAACTCAAGCCCAACTAGATAAGGACACTCCTGACAGTAGTCAACCTTCTGTAACAGGAAGCCAAGAACCACTGGGAGAACCACTAATAATAAATGAGGCAGAATTACTATGATAGAAGTAGAAAACACCATGTGTCAGTATGAAGATAAAGAAGACTTAACTATACTACAATCAAAACTAAACAAGTGAGCAAGTAGCATTTTTCAAGAAGTAACAAAACAAATTGCACATGGTGTAAAACATGAAAATAAAGAATGTTCCTGCCATAATTATAACCTATACTACTGTACGTCAGTGGTGAAGCTGGTTCTGGCAAAACATTCCTAAAAAAAATCATTAGTAAGTTCCTTCAGCAATTGACAAACAACAAACTGTCAGCTGTTGTCAGTGCCCCCACAGGTTTAGCTGCCTACAACATAGGTGGTGTTACATTACACCGATTACTACTATTACCAGTAGAACACCAGGACAAATTAGACTAATACAAACTTTCTGAAGAAGCTGCAATGGAATTACGCAGAATATTGAAACAAATGAAAATGCTACTAATAGATGAAGCGAGCATGGTCTCCAACCTGATGTTAGCTTTGATTCACCTCAGATTACAAGAAATACTCAAAACAGACTATGAAGATCTCTTTGCAGGAAAACACATTATTGTTTTTGGAGATATGCTTCAATTAACACCAGTAAAAGGTGAGCCTATTTTTAAAACATTAGAACACAAACTCTGCCGTAAAACTGTTGGCAGCATAGGAAATGTTAACCTTTGGCAACATTTCCAATACAGAGAATTAACAGAAAACATGTGGCAATCTGCAGATCTCACTTATGCCAACATTTTAAAAAGTTTCAGAGTTGGTATACTTTCTAAAGAAGCAGAAGCAAATTGAAAACCGGCACATTAATGCACTTTATGGCGATAATGCATGTGCTACAGATGTTATGGAACAATTAGCCCACAAAAATGTCAATTGTATGGCCTTAATGCCAACTCTTGCAAGCTGTTTCAAATTCAATGAAATCATGCTAAGTAAAGAAATGCAACCAATCATGGAATTAGCGCCACAGACAAACTAGATGTACATGGTATGACACTACCATGTGTGACCAAGCACAACAAGACTAAATAGTTTAGAAAAATCAATCTCAAACACAGCAGGCTTAGAAAAGATATTAAATTATCCTTAAATTGCAGAGTAATGCTTAAACGTAACCTTGACGTGGACCAAGGACTAGTTAATGTAGCACTGGGTACAGTTGTTGGCTTTCAAACATACCCATGCGACAATAAAATTCAGTTTGTCAATATACTCTTTGACAAACTTTCAGAAGTAAAAAGGATAGGTCGCTCAACAGCTAGATTCCTTCTCTTCAAAGATATGTATGTACGCAGAGAACAATTTTCTCTAACTCATGCATACGCATTCACGATTCATAAATCACAAGGTCTTACCCTAGACAAAACAATGATAGATATTGGTAACACAGTCTTTAAAGAAGGCATGAGCTACGTAGCACTATCACGCTTACGTACACTTGACGGTCTATTTCTAATCAACTTTGATGCAAGTAAAATAAAAACTGATATTCCTTGCATTTTAGAATACAATAGACTTCGCTCACTATACACCCCCGACCTAAACACATATTCTGTTCCACAAAAAGTAAAACGTTATAAAAGAAAAATAAATCAAACAGAAATGCAACAGGATGTCACTGCAAATCCTCCAAAGAGAGTAAAAGAAACTAATACTTCATCAAGTACCACAAGCAAAAAAGAATCAATTAGGGAAAGTAAACCAGGTACTTCTTTAAAGAAGGAAGACAAACTCCAAAAAATGCAGTTAGATACAGAACTACCTGGACCATTTAAATTCTCAAATATAGTTGGTGTAAGTTGCTATGCAAATGTAGCAATGAATATTCTATTTCAATTACCACCAATTGTTGACAACATTTACTTACACAGTACAGACCCATTGTGTTTGCAAATGTTAGTACTTCACAGAAATGCAGCAAACAATCCTGACAACACATATAGTGTTTATGGAATAAGACAACAATTGGACTACTGTGCTGGAATGGTGAAATTCACTATAAACTCACAGGAAGATCCACAAGAATTTCTAATGTACTTTACTCAAGTACTGGAAAACAAAAACATACCTATAAATGAAATCTTTCAGATTTCATACATGTGGAAACATACATGCACTCTGTGCAACAATGTGACACAAGAAGAAATCCTCAATGAACGCTTCATATATATATATCAATACCAAATTGTGAATCCATTCCATTTCAGCAACTTGTACAAAATGCAAACCATGGTAGATTATGCTCTACCTGCAATTCAGATAATCGCTCCACGTTAGTAATACAAACACATAGTAAATACATAATACTAATGCTTCTACGTTACAATGCAGATGGTACCAAAAACAACTGCAAGCTGACTGGATTCACACATGGTCAAATATCACTTGGTAAGAAAACCTTCACAACAATAGGTATAATCTACCACGCAGGAGCCACAACCAATTCAGGGCACTACACTGCATATATAAAAAGAAATGTGGATGGTTTGAATGTAATGATAGTACCATTACTCTAAAGCAGAGATTACCAGCAAATCTTACAACGCTTATTTGATGTTCTTAAAACCAAAATTTGATAAATAACTGTATTTAAACCTTAAGTAAACTTGTGTTAAAAAATATAAACTGTTAGAATACTCCAAAAGCTATCTAACTGCTCAAAGATTCTACAACAACTAATCAGATAAATGAATACCACTAAATTAGACCAAAAAATACACAGTTAGAATACGCCAATTGGTATCTAACTGTCCCAAAATTTAACAATATCCAAATAGATAAATCAATACCACTAAAATATATAAAAAAAATAGACAGTTAGAATACGCCAATTGGTATCTAACTGCTCCAAAATTGTGTAATATCCAAAAAAATAAATAATATGTTACTGCTCCAAAAAAATGCAACAAACCAAAGTATTAAGCATTAGCCAGAAACAACAAGTGAACACTGAAAACAAACAAATAAATAAACTGTAGCATAACAGAAAAAGTGTTTTTTTTAATCCAACATGGGTTTTTTTTTCTCCCACAGACCCAATGATTTTAGCAACAAATACAGAAACTGAGCAAATTGCACAGTACTCTGATTTATAATCTAATAAATATGAGGGTCCAAAAAAAAAATATGTTGATTATGCAATGTAATAGGTCATTACAAAATATTAATACTAACATGCTATTTTCTTTTATCACAGAAATTAACAAGAAATACATGTACTCCGGTTACTAGACCAAACAGTAAGTATACAATAATAAGGAGAACCATAGCAGCATATCACATCCATAGTATCTAATACCTTTGTTCCTTATACATTTGTTTT
The DNA here is from genome assembly GCA_002915635.3 of Ambystoma mexicanum. Lineage (NCBI taxonomy): Eukaryota > Metazoa > Chordata > Amphibia > Caudata > Ambystomatidae > Ambystoma > Ambystoma mexicanum. Next base: position 830,211,927 of record CM030321.1, read on the forward strand.
TTCAGCAAATATGAATGTGATATGCTGCGGTGGTTGTTGCCAGTTACAATGCAGATGGTACCAAAAACAACTGTAAGCTGACTGGATTCACACATGGTCAAAAATCACTTGGTAAGAAAACCTTCACAACAATAGGTATAATCTACCACGCAGGAGCCACAACCAATTCAGGGCACTACACTGCATATATAAAAAAGAAATGTGGATGGTTTGAATGTAATGATAGTACCATTACTCTAAAGCAGAGATTACCAGCAAATCTTACAAACGCTTATTTGATGTTTGTTCTTAAAACCAAAATTTGATAACTTAACTGTATTTAAACCCTAAGTAAACTTGTGTTAAAAAAAATATAAACTGTTAGAATACTCCAAAAGCTATCTAACTGCTCAAAGATTCTACAACAACTAATCAGATAAATGAATAGCACTAAATAAGACCAAAAAATACACAGTTAGAATACGCCAATTGGTATCTAACTGTCCCAAAATTTAACAATATCCAAATAGATAAATCAATACCACTAAAATATATAAAAAAAATAGACAGTTAGAATACGCCAATTGGTATCTAACTGCTCCAAAATTGTGTAATATCCAAACAAATAAATAATATGTTACTGCTCCAAAAAAAGGCAACAAACCAAAGTATTAAGCATTAGCCAGAAACAACAAGTGAACACTGAAAACAAACAAATAAATAAACTGTAGCATTACAGAAAAAGTGTTTTTTTTAATCCAACATGGGTTTTTTTTTCTCCCACAGACCCAATGATTTTAGCAACAAATACAGAAACTGAGCAAATTGCACAGTACTCTGATTTATAATCTAATAAATATGAGGGTCCAAAAAAAAAATATGTTGATTATGCAATGTAATAGGTCATTACAAAATATTAATACTAACATGCTATTTTCTTTTATCACAGAAATTAACAAGAAATACATGTACTCGGTTACTAGACCAAACAGTAAGTATATACAATAATAAGGAGAACCATAGCAGCATATCACATCCATAGTATCTAATACCTTTGTTCCTTATACATTTGTTTTTCAGCAAATATGAATGTGATATGCTGCGGTGGTTGTTGCCAGGCGATAGAGTCTTGGGTGCATGGCCAAATGGCCATGCACCCAAGACTCTATGCCCTGGCAACAACCACCGCAGCATATCACATCCATAGAGTCAAACATTTCAACTATGTCTATGGAAACTTTTAATGTCCGCGGACATTATGGGTGTTCTTAGAACACTTTCAACTTGCCAGCGAACAATACGGACAGTGTTTTCAGGACACCCCCTACGAACATTTCAGAACAACGCAATAGTTCTTAGAACACTTTCAACTTGACAACGAACAATACGGACAGTGTCCTCAGAACACCCCATTTCGTTTATTTGCGAACATTTCAGGACACCATAAGTGTTCTAAGAACACATTCAACTTGCCATCGAACAATACGAACAGCATCTTCAGGACACCCCCTATGAACATATCAGAACAACGCGAGAGTTCTTAGAACACATTCAACTTGACAAAGAACAATACGGACAGCGTCCTCAGGACACCCCCATTTTGTTTATTTGCGAACATTTCAGGACACCGCGAGTGTTCTTAGAACAGTTTAAGCTTGCTTGCGAACAAAACGGACACATATTGAGTCCTCAGAACACCCCCCATTCAGTTTATTTAGAACATTTCAGATCACCCGTGATGTCCGCAGACAAATCGAACACAAAAAGAATGTCTAACACATAAAAAAACACAACTTTCATCCTATCTCATACACTCCCACCCTCCCCAAACACTCCTACACACCAACACACTCTACTAAATACACATTTTGAACAAAGTTTCACTGCGCTGTCCGCGGACGTCCGTGAATCCAAGATGGCGGGCGCGACCAAAAATCTGATGCACTTCACGCTCCACGCCCTCCAATCAGCGAACATGTTGCATGTCCGCAGACATCATGTAAGCCGATTGGCCAATCAGGACACTGTCCGTGGAGCTAACAGGGAAGGGTGTCCGCGGACCGAACACAGATATCACACATTTTATTTTGGTCATTTTAAAAAAAACTACTGGATGGATTTTCACCAAATTTGCTAAAGCACGCTTTCGGGACCAAGCCGCTGCTCCTGGTCCAAATTTGGTGAAAATCTGTCCAGCGGTTTGGGCTGTAGACGCGAGCAAAAGATGTTTCCCATTCAGTCTATGGGGAAAAAAAGGTTTTGGGACCCCCCTTATAACTTTGCCCCCCCTGGACGAATCCTCACCAAACTTTGCAAATGACCCAAATGACCCAAATACTTTTTTTGCAAAGTTTGGTGAGGATTCGTTCAGGGAGAGCGAAGTTATAAGCTCCTCAAAAAGTGCTCTTCCTATGGAAACACCAACTTAACCATAACTACATGGCCACTACCGTTGCCATGTATTTACATACATGTAGTTATGGTTAATTTGCTGTTTCCATAGGAAGATCACTTTTTGGGCGGCTTATAACTCGCCTCCCCCTGGACGAATCCTTACCAAAGTTTGCAAAAAAAAAGTTTATGGGCCACTCTGAATTTTTCCCCAAAGTTTGGTAAGGATTCGTCCAGGGGGGGGAAAGTTATAAGGGTTTCCCATAGACTTAATGGGGCAAAAACCTGGTGCACCGCTACAGGACAAACCACTGGACAGATTGTCATCAATTTTTTGCAGCAGGGGCTTGTTCCCCAAAGCGTGCTTTTGTAAATTTTGTGAGAAATCATACTGTACTTTCCTTTAAAACAATCAAAAAGTAACAGTCTAAGAATTAGTGATATTTATGTCCGCTCCGTGGTCCCACTTCCCTGTTCGCTCGGTGGAGAAGATTTCTATTGGCTAATCTATGGCATGCTGTACGTCAAGATGTAGCGCTTTCACTGATTGGTTCTGCCGCAGCATCAAGTGTGTAGCATTCTTTTGATACGGCTGCCATGGTAGTTTTTGTGTTGAACGCCGAAATTCCCGCAAACATACCTTCATGAAACACTGTGTCAAAAGGTAAGCATTAGTTATATGTGGTAATACAAAGTAAAACAGTGCTTTGTTCTTGTTATCAATATCGTCCCGTACAGTGAAACTTGGTAGGCAACGTACGACAAGCACTTACTGCATCTATGTAAGAAGCCACCACCAAAAGTAGTGCGGTTAGACTGGCGTCCTATGTTTTGGAATCTGAGGCGGCCACCTGCACGGATTCGTCAACACCGCGCGTCTGCACGTGGTCGGGAGTAACGGTTCTAATTATTGACTGCTGATATGTTGTTGCAAAATGAGAATGTATTTGCGTTCGGAGTGAAGGTCAGTTCATTTCATTTCATTTTTTCAGTAGTCGCTCAGTTTGGGCGCACATGTAGCAAACCTCATAAGGGTCAATTTCTTTTCGACCTTGACGTACACGGAAGAGAGACAGAAAGAATGTAGGGAGTCACAGTTTGTAAAACATTCCCTTGGATAAGTTATGCTTCAAAAAAGGTTTGTGAAGCTCATGAAATATCAGTTCCCGAGGACGTCTTACTGCAAACAACTACTGTGTGACTGCGGAGGCCGAAATGGAGCCAGTGCACATAATGTAAGCTTATTTCTCAGGCCTGTACACCAAACTCCCATTATTTACTTAGTGTGAAAAAAAATATATTACTAGCAATGCATTTGGAAGTTTGTGTGCCGTTGAAGTTTCAGATAGCACATTACTGTTACTAGTAATGCATTTGGAAGTTTTCAGTCCTGTTGTAATTTCAGATTGCACATTACCGCCGTCTGTACGATGTCACTACAATTTCCTCTATTACCTACGAAATGTATGTGGCACTGATACTTTTTTACCTAGTATGTCTATTGCACATTGTCACTGTTTGTCGGGAGTCAGTACATTTCCCTATATAACATTAATTATTTATATAGATGCTATGTAGTACACCTTACATTTCTGCAAAGGCTTCATATTGATAGATATGTTTTGTCATTTTCCCCTCAGCTACTTCCTTCTGTATTGTGAGTGTCATGGATTGCAGCATCCGAGTGACAGGTTTTTTAATCGTCAATTGCAGCTATTCGTCACTGGTTGTATGTGCGTCATCATTGAATGGAATGACTGCCTCGGACCTCTATGTCCCTATGCAGTTGTAGCAGTAAGAAGCAACATACCCTCCTTTCTGGTGTCATAGTTTGCAGCCATTCACATCGCCTTGTAAATCACTGTGACAGGAATATGCCTACTGTGTCAACAACGCATAATTTATGTGTGGTTAAACAACAACGTCACCATTGGCACTAACATTATACTTTCTGATCGACTACATCACAATGATTAACAGCACCTTGCCAATGATTGTGAGAGGAAACCTACTACTGTGTCGCCACTGCACACTGTGTGCATGATAAAAACTGTGGCAGCAACGCATGGTGACTTTGTGGGAAAACATCAACGTGACCGTCAAAATTAACATTTTCATTGTGTGGCAGAGGCACAAACTTCAAATTTAATTGCAACTGAGAAAAGGGCGATGATTTAGCACTGTACATTGTGAAATAAAAGTACATTACTACTTTTTACATGTGAGTGTGTTTTTTAATCATTTCATGTTCCCCTTCACAATCTGCCATGGTACGTTGCAGGTTGTAGTATGTTCTTTGATAGGTGCCATATCATGGTGCGTAAGCCTTTAAGAAAACATTTGTTTACTCTGCCAAGGTACGTTATCCAGAACGCTATTGCAGACCACTTGCTTTGGCAACGTAAGGCTCAGGCCCATCTATTATGCTTTCGTGCCATTAGGGTACTTTCTGTTACCCAGCTGCCCCAATTACAAAGATTAGTTCTTCAGGAAGACGCTATGTTGTCAGATTTGTTATCTTTCTAAAAGTGGAAAAATGAGGCCCGGTGCACTGAAAGTGTTTGCTGCACAGAAATGTTTCAAAAGCAATGCTTCCTTATACCTTTGCACAACACATTTCTTCACCCTTTTCACCTTGTGGCACTTATACAAAAATGTGTGCACAGGTCAGTGGTAAGGATGTTGCTTGCCATATTTCTACCATTAGTGGACTTCACTTCACAGGGGTTGTTGTGATTTTGTCCACATATTAGAGGATTACATTTTTTGCGTTCTGCGCGCTCATTTTTGCCAAACATATTCCCTGTATGTTCCACACATTTATGTAAAGGTCATTGCGCACGAACTAACACCTTTGTATTTTACATGTCGTAGTGTTTTCATACTTCACAAGTGTCGTCATGTACATAAGCAATCAACGGTACGCCTTTCGTCTCTGAAGGGTACGCTGTAGGTATGCTTACTGACCACAGTGTCGGGGAAGTAAATATTTCCATTTACAGGTTGGGACAAAACATTGCATGCAGTCGTCATGTCCACCAGACACTGGTTTTCTGTTAAAGGTGTTGCTGATAACCACACATTTTCGAACGAATACAAATCTTCTTCGCCAACTACGGTCACACATTTTCCTTTTTTACTTTCTGGCAGCTGTAATGGAAAGTGCAAAAAGACTTTCTATGCAACGGTCGCTTTCCCTTATCATGGTGGCCATCTTAGAAAAGGATTTGTTTTCTTCAAACGGGAACGCAGGAGGCATTCCGGTTGAAGAATAAAAATCTTTTTTTTTTTGGTGGAATGGGTTAGTGCCGCAAAATCTGTATTGGTAATGGCATTCAGCCCTACTTTTTTAAGGGTGGAATGGGGTTTACTGAATCAATGACCTCGGTATGCACTCTTGCTTCTATTGTGGTGCACACTTGCCCTGTTGAGTTGTGAACGGGAAGTGTTGCAGTTACAAATTAGTACAACAATACATAATGTCCCTCTGCACTTTCAACAACTCACCCATATTATTGTGCAGTGTGCATGCGTTCATCACCATGTGACCATGCTGTGCAACAGCATATGGTACTGTGCAATTCGTAGAAAGATGGGCAGTGAAGTCACATGTTGCTTTATGGTATGCTTATGTGTTACTTTTGGAATCGTTCTAAATGCTCAATAAAAATGTTGGTCAACTTATGTTATGCATCACGTACAGTACTTCCAACCTATGCAAATCATTCAAAAAAGTTTCTCAAAGGACATTATGGTTACATTGCCCTACTAAAAAAGTCAAAAATTCACTACAAAAAAAACGTTGTTAAAGGGACGTTATGGTTAAGTTGCCCTATTAAAAACCTATGCCATTCTGTACAAACACGTTGTAAAAAGGACGCTATGATTACAAGTACAATCTAAAAACCCCTGAAATTCAGGAGTTATGTAGGCCAATCACCCATTTTTTTTTCCATCTGAACTCTCCACTGCTACCACTACCACCCCGACCATAAAAGATGACACCACACATGGCATTGATGCCATCACTGACGCCATCCCATCCTTAGCCCCTTTCTTTTATGTCAGCTAAGCAACCATAACTTGCGCCACCACCGTGCACTGGTAAGACTAACACCCAGGATATCAAAGATGACATGACAAATGTTATACATGTAATATGGAACATACTAAACCCCCTCTACTGAATTTGATGTCCGCGAACTCTTTTAATGCCCACGGACATGTTCGGACAACAGCACCACTACCCAAAAAGTCTAGGGGGGGGTATGTTTAATTGTTATGTCATAACATGTGAACATTTTACAAATTCACAAACCAGCACACATACACAGTATATTTAGTAATAAATAAGAAGTGTAACCCATATATAAAACACACTAACCATTCATTTAAATACAATATTTTCTAAAATGGAATATACCAAAAGAAGAAAGATAGGCTTCCAACATGATTACCTCACAGAACCTCCACAACTAAGAACAACAGCAGATCTACAAACCACTTAGACCACACCTTACCTGAAATAGTAAGTGTACTGCATGTTATTCATATATTTATAAACTTTCTGTATTAGATACAAAAAAGAATGATATTATGTTTTTTTTTCTCACAGAAATGTCTAGTACTCTGGAGTGGCCAGAGGAGCATTTCCCACATGAGGAAATGTCAGAAGATAGTGAATCTAATGGTAGACACTTTACTATATAAACCAATTAATTAATATTATTTTATATACATTTAACATATATATATATACATATATATTTTTGTTTGTACAGACCATACAAAAATTGAAAATACTAATGAAAAAGCTGTATTGGATAAGACTCTTCAGCACATAGAAGAAAAAATGGACCTACTCTTTGTGGAGGATCACTTCAAACAAACAACTACATACCATTGTCCCACATGTACCTGTCCCCCCTCACCATATCCCAGTCAATTATCCCCAAACCCTCTCCATGAACCAAAACGTTTTGATGAGACTCCCATCCCTTATTCATCTCATATAAATCATATTGAAACCCCTAATTATCCTGTTTTTGTTTCAGTTTCTGCCTCACCTTCTCTGTCATAAATTTAACATATATGTAAAATAAAGTAAAATAAAGTAAAATTATTATATTGTGTCCTAATTCACTTCTTGTTTTTTTTAAAAAACAATTCAGGTGTCCGAGTACAACGCGGGTGTCTGGAATGTCTGTGACGAAACAAAAATGGAGGTGTCCTAAGGACACTATGGGCCTCATTACAACACAGGCGTTAAGGGGTTAACGGCGCTGTAAAAGGTGTCGGCACCGTTAAACCCTTAATGCCTGATTACGAGGTCCCTTTGCGGGTTGCACTTTAACGCCTGCTTTTAGCAGGTGTTAAAAAACCAACCCGCAAAGGGACCTAGGAGCTAATTACGGCACCGTAATTTACGGTGCCGCAATTAGCGCATTCCCCATTCCCATTGAGTCCTATGGGACAAAAATGGGAATGGGGAAGGGCCAATGGTGGCATGGGGAATTACCGCCCCACCAACCTTGGAATGGGGTGGTAATTCCCCATTCCGCCATGGCGGACTCCGGCATGGACCATGGTGCTATTAAGCGCTGGAGTCCTCATGAGGCCCTATATCTGTCCGTACTGGTCGCTAGCAAGTTAAAACTGTTCTAAGAACACACGCGGTGTCCTGAAATGTTCGTCAATGGACGAAATGTGGGTGTCCTGACGACGCTGCCTGTCCATATTAGAACATATTATGTGTCCTGGGATGTTCGTAAATAAACAAAATGGGGGTGTCCTGAGGATGCTATGCCTGTCCCTATTGTTCGCAAGCAAGTTGAAATTGTTCTAAGAACACAGGCTGTGTCCTAAAATGTTTGTAAAGAAACGAAATGGGAGGGTCCTAAGAATGCCCTGTCTGTCCGTATTGTTCGCTGGCAAGTTGAAACTGTTCTAAGAACACACCCGATGTCCTGAAATGTTCGTCAAAGGACGAAATGTGGGTTTCCTGACGACGCTGTCCGTATTGTTCACTGGCAAGATGAAAGTGTTCTTAGAACATATTTTGAGGGTAATTCATAGAAATTCGCACCAAAGTGGCGCACGCGGCTGGCGCACAGCGTGCCCGTGCGAATGTCAGCGCCAGCTGCGTGCGCTAAAATCGATTTCCGCGCACAGCGTATTCATGGATTTTCGCATCCAAAACCAGCCGTGGCGCAGCGTGGTGCAGCGACCCTGCAGCAGCGCCAGTTACGCCCTCAAGAACGACCTCGCGCAAGGAAAAGCCTCCAAAATCCCCCAAATAATCGCAAAGGGCTGCGCTAACCCTGGACCAGTTCACAGAGCTGGCAAACAGCAAACGCCAAGCGGGGAACGTGTATTTCAGTGGTTCGCGGGAAGTTCCACAAGCGATTGTCCTGTGTACGTGTGCATCAGGGGTGCGTGGGAAGTAACAGACGCAAAAGCAGAAGGGTACGTGTATTTCAGGGGTGCGCGGGAAGTATCACACACAAAAGCAGCAGGGTACGTGTATTTCAGGGGTGCGCGGGAAGTATGACACGCAAAAGCAGCAGGGTACGTGTATGTCAGGGGTGCGCGGGAAGTATCACACGCAATTCCATCAGGGTACGTGTATTCCAGGGGTGCGCGGGAAGTATCACACGCAAAAGCAGCAGGGTACGTGTATTTCAGGGGTGCGCGGGAAGTATCACACGCAAAAGCAGCAGGGTACGTGTATTTCAGGGGTGCGCGGGAAGTATCACACGCAATTCCAGCAGGGTACGTGTATTCCAGGGGTGCGCGGGAAGTATCACATGCAAAAACAGCAGGGTATGTGTATTCCAGGGGTGCACGGGAAGTATCACATGCAAAAGCAGCAGGGTACGTGTATTTCAGGGGTGCACGGGAAGTATCACACGCAAAATCAGCAGGGTACGTGTATTTCAGGGGTGCGTGGGAAGTATCACACGCGATTCCATCAGGGGTACGTGTATTACAGGGGTGCGCGGGGAGCACCACACGTGAATTGCATGTGTGGGTCCTCCCAGGTGTACCCTCTACACCCTCCACGGCCCCTGCAGGTGGCCCACACCACAGGGGCCTACCCTGCACATGTCCTGCAGGCACCCCATCCACCATGGCCATGCCCCCAGCCAACCCACATGTCACCTTGCACTACTGCCCACCAACGCATGTCCCCCGGCACCCCCATCCACCAGGGGCAGCCTCCACCAGGCCCCCACTCATGTCTCCCATCACCCCCACACCCCAGCACCAGGAGCAGCCTCCACCAGGCCCCACCCATGTCTCCCTGCACCCTCACCCCCAGCAGTGCAGGGGCAGCCTCCACCAGGCCCCCACTCATGTCTCCCATCACCCCCACCCCCCAGCAGTGCAGGGTCAGCCTTCATCAGGCCCCCACCCATGTCTACTACCACCCCCACCCCCCAGCAGTGCAGGGGCAGCCTCCACCAGGCCCCACTCATGTCTCCATCACCCCCACCCCCCAGCAGTGCAGGGTCAGCCTCCACCAGGCCCCACTCATGTCTACCACCACCCCACCCCCCAGCAGTGCAGGGGCAGCCTCCACCAGGCCCAC
>CM030321.1:830221907-830261561 GCA_002915635.3 Ambystoma mexicanum
CAGTCCCCGGGTATGGAGTCTAGGGTGGGGATCCTCTAGGACGCCCTAGTGTTACAGCACGGAGGGTGCGTTGTAACACACATAGCAAAACATATGAGACCCTATGGAGTAAAATACCCCATAGCCCATAGAACACATTGATATTCAAAGGAATTAACCACATTCATGTCCAAGAGTGGGAGAAAAAGTGTCTCACTCTTGGCAGGATGAAAAAAAAAACAAACTCCAGAAATCCAGCAAAGCTACTGGGGGACTCACTAGGTTAGGAAATTCAGCCTAAACAGAGAATTCTCCCTAACAAGAAGTGCATTAGAAGTTGAAATTAGAATTGTGCCCAATAGCCTCTCTGTGAAAGTTGAATTTAAAGTGTGCCCAATAGCCTCTCTGTGAAAGATTGAATTTAGAAGTGCATTAGAAGTTGAATTTAGAAGTGTGCCCTATAACAGTCCTGTGCAAAGTTGATTTTAAAGTGTGCCCAATAGCCTCTCTGTGAAAGTTAAATTTAGAAGTGCATTACAAGTTGAATTTAGAAGTGTGCCCTATAACACCCCTGTCCAAAGTTGAATTTAGAAGTGCCCAATAGCCCCGCTGTGAAAGCTGAATTTAAAGTGTGCCCAATAGACTCTCTGAGAGAGTTGAATCTAGAAGTGCATTAAAAGCTGAACTTAGCAGTTCGCCCAATAGCCTCTCTGTGAAAGCTGAATTAAAAATGTGCCCAATAGACTCTCTGTGAAAGTTAAATTTAGAACTGCATCTAGTAGTCTAATAGTCGAATATCCCGTCTATACAAAATTGAATCCAGAGGTAGACCTAATACCATCTCTGTATACAGTTGAATGTAAAAGTGTTCCTAATGGTACCTAGTAGCTAGCCTAATATCATCTCTCTGTACAGTTGAATCTAGAAGTCTACCTCATAGTACCTAATAGCCCAATATCACCTCTATGTGTAGTCAAACCTAGATGTGCACCTAATAATCTAATATCATCTCTGTGCAAATCGAACTTGGAAGTGTGCCCCCACTGAATTTAAAACCACAATTAGAAAGCCCTCCTAAATTCCACCTAAAAGCTCATACTTAGCATGAGTACACCCACTCCACCAAAGTTTATCGGATATGACCACCGTGGACCGCCCCCACTCCCCGATCTGCCCCCCTCCCGTCACACCCTGCTCCAATCATTCCTCCCCCTTTCGCATTCCCTGCCATTCCCCTCTCCAAACACCAAGCCAGAGGGGCACGATGGAAAACCATCCACCCTAAGACCACTCCTCCCCAGAACCCCACCACCGACCAGCCAATGTTAACCATGCCAGCTCCCCTCAATATCATAACAGGCACACTCCGGCCTGCAATCATCCACCCCCCGCCTTGCCCACAAACCCCTGCCTCATTCCCTAAACCGCACCCCTTCCACTCCCTAAAAACTGCACGCCTAGCCCTAGCAAGAACCGAAGCTGCATCCCTCTCCCCCTCTGACCTCCCCACCCTCTCTCACACCCCAATCGCAACAAAGAAACTAAAGAGGAAACATACCTGGTCCCTCTCAATCTCCCAGCACTCATCGCCTCCCTGTCTCGACCCACCACTTCACTCCCGCAATCACCTCCTTCCCCGGCGGCTTCACCCTTCCTGAAACCCCTCCACCTCGATTTCTCATCAACTGCAACTGAAACTCCTAACCGCCCACACCCCACCCTCAAATCCCCCGAACCAAACCCGATCATCCTAACACACGTTGCCACCCAATCCCGCCCGAAGCCCGCTAATTTTTCTGCTCGCCCACTATTCCCATCGAGCATCACCCAGCCTACCCCTCTCCCTCCCTAGTCTCCAATCTCTCTGCCACCACCACCTTCTGCTCCAGGTCTGAGACCAACCTCGCCTGCCGATGTGAACTGCATCCTATTTAATGCCCGATCCGTAGAAAAAAACAGACACTGCATCTTTGACCTCCTCGCCTCTGACAAACCAGACCTCGTTTTCATCACTGAAACTTGGTTCTCTGAAGACTTTGCCCCAATCGCTAATGAAGCCTTCCCCCCTGACTACTCCCTCATCCCACTGAACCGCCCCTCCAGAGGAGGGGAGTAGCATTCCTCTTCAAGCCTCTCCTCCACGCCTCAATCATCGCCATCCAACCTTCCATTCCTCCTGCGAATGTCTCCTCGTTAAACTATCCCTCTCCCAGTCGCTCTCACACAGCTTCCTAATAATCTACAGGCCCCTGGCTACGATAGACAATTCGCAAACAACCTCTGTGACTCCATTGCCACCCTCCAACTATGCCATCCCAACCTCACCCTTCTTGGAGACTTCAACATATGCTCGACCTCCCCACCATCCCTATGACACACTCTCTGGTTGACGGTTTAGACGCAATTAACCTCCAACCCCACATAAATGGCCCGACTCACTATAAAGGACACACTCTTGATGCCATCTTTAGCTCCAACACCCTGATTCATTTAAAGCCACCCACCCCTATAATCTGGTCCGATCACTTCATCCTCTTGTTCACAATTCGCTCACCCGACCCCTTCCCCGTACTCGAATCTGAACATCTACAATCTGTGCAATCTACGCAAATGCTGGAAAAAAATAATAATCGCCCCGGACCTAGCCGACGCACTCCTCCAGTCTCCACCACCTACCTGCCATCTCAACAAACAACTAACCCCTGACATCTTTGACTCATGGCTCAACGCATCTCTGATGCGACTCACACCCCCTTGCAAACCATCAACCCACCGTGGCCTCTTCCCCAGATGGTTCTGAGTTGAAGATCACTAGACAAATATATAAATACCTAGAACGCAAATGGCAAAAAAAACAAAACCCAAGAGATCAGGGCCACCTTGACCCGACACCTTCATCAGAACAAAGCCGAAATCCAGAAAGCAAAAAAAGCCCACTACAACTCCCGAATCCTAAACTGCAAAAACCAAGCAAGAACTCCACAAAATCATCTCCGAATTCACCAATCCTGCTTGCACCACGACCGCCCGACCTCCTCACAATCACTCTCCCTCCACTTTTACACCACGGCGCTCGAAAGAACAAATGCTCTAGCCACCAAACTGGCTCTCTTACATCCACCAGCCAATTCTCCGCCCATACCGGCCAACCCACCAGCTGCGACCACTACGCAACCAATGTTCGAATCCTTTAGTCCAATATAACCCAAGCAATGTTCTCAAACTTCTATCAGCCCGCAAACCCTCTGGCTCGCCACTGGACCCTTGCCCAGCCACAACCCTCAAAGAAATGTTCGCTTCCACCTGCGCAGGAGAACACGCAAGATCCATCATAAATGCCTCCCTTTCCTCTGTTATCTTTCCCGACGCATTCAAAACAGTGCATGCTCTAATTAAGAAACCTTTGCTCGACCCTCTCGAGCCCAAAAACTACCGCCCCATCTCAAACACCAGGTTCCTCGCCAAACTCATTGACTGAAGCCAACAATCTTCTGGACCCCGCCCAATCTGGTTTCAGAGCCCGTCACGGAACTAAAACCACACTAACCTCAATCTGGAATGACCTTAAAATGACGGCAGACTCCACGGGATGCGCCGCACTAATCCTCCTTGACCTATCTGCCACTTTTGACACGATCAATCACTCAATCCTCCTAGACCGCCTCCACTCCCTAGGAATTCGTGGAACCGCTCTTAAATGGATAGCCTTGTTCCTCAAAGACAGGTACCAAATAACGATACTCTCCACCTATACCTCCCAAGCCCGACCTGTCGACACGGGAGTCCCACAAGGAGCATGCTATCTGCCCTCCTGTTCAATCTCTACTTGATCACCTTCCCACCATTAATTTGTTCACACAAACATCCTGTGCTACAACTACGCCGACGACACTCAACTAATTCTAAAACTCCTGAACGCAAAACACAATTCCCGACCTGACCTAGCCTCCTGCCTCCTTGACATAGAACTGTGGATGACCCGAAGCCACCTCCTGTTAAACCCCTCAAGAACAGAAATCATGATATGTGGCAACTCCGAATTTATTCCGCACCCACTACCATGGCCATCCACCATGGGCAACTCACCGACCCCCTCCAAATCAGTGAAAGATCTTGGATGCACCCTTGACTCTGACCTAACTCTCTCGCGTCAAGTCAACAGCGTATCAAAGTCCTGCCACTACCACCTTAAAACCCTTAGGCGCATCTTTCCATAGCTCTCCTTTCCCAACAGACTCTCCGCGGTCCAATCAATCATTATATCAAGACTAGACTACGCAAACCCCCTATACCTCAGAGTCCACGCGTACCAACTGAATAAACTCCAAAGGGCACAAAACGCGGCAGCCAAACTGTTACTTGCGCTCAGCCCAAGAGACACATCTCCCCAGCCCTTAAAACGCTGCACTGGCTTCCAGTAGCCCGAAGGGTGACTTTCAAGACCTTATGCATCGCCCATCGAGCACTGCATAAAACCGGACCTAAATATCTTCAAGACAAGCTAAAACCCTACCACCCTCCACGCACCCTAAGATCAAGTTCAGCTGGCCTCCTAGTCATACCAAAGACAAACTCAGTCAGGTTAGGTGGATCATCATTCTCAGCCTTGGCCCCCATGCTATGGAACTCACTCCCACCCCACATCCGCCTAACTGAGGATTTAATGACTTTCCGCAAACTCCTGAAAAACTGGCTCTTCCATGAAACCAACCGGTACCAAACTAACCCAAACAAACTAACAGCATCTCAATGACACCAATCCAACGAAATACCTGATGCGAGAAATGGACAGCTAATAACCCCTAATATAAACTAGAAGGACAAACAGAATTAAACGCATAAAATAGATTAAAGCAGTAAAATGGTTAATAAGAATAAATCATACGGAAACAGTAAAGAGATTTAAACTCCTGAAATGGACAGAAGGCATGAGGAATGAACAAATTGAATGGCATGGATGAAACAATTAGAACGGATGAAGCAGGTGGAACAGATGAATGCGCTGAGTGGAAGAGCGCATGAGTGGAAGAACAGATAACTAAATTGTTCGAATGAGTGTGGAAAATGAATGAATATGTAGATTGGATGAGTGTATAGAATGGATGAACATGTTGAGTGGATGAGTGTGTAGAGTGACTGGGTGTGTAGAGCAGACGAGCGTGTAACGCGAATGAATGCACAAATTTAGAGAAGCGAGTAGAACGCAGGAGTGCGTAAAACAGATGAATGCGCAGAATGGACGAGCGTAAACCGGATGAGTATGTAGAACAGATGAGTATGTGGAGTGAATGAATATGTATAGCATGTGACGGCTCCAGATCATATTTGCATGTATCCGCAGGAGTGCATGAGTGTGGATAGCGGATGAATGTGGAAGTGCGGAGAGTGTGTAGATCTCCTGACCAGAAGAACGTACGGACCTGGAGAATATATAGAGCGGATGAGTGTATAGAACGGATAAGTGCATAGAGCAGACGAGTGGATAGAGCGGATGAGTGAACAGAGTGGACGAGTATATGGAGCGGACGAGTATATGGAGCGGATGAGCATATGGAGCGGATAAGTGTATAGAGAGGAAGAATGTATGGAGCAGTTGAAGTTATAGAACAGATGAGTGTAAAGATGATTATATTGGACAGGATATTGCTGTTGAATGCGTGAAAAGCACGAGTGCTTAAATTGGAGGACTGCGGGGAACGGATGAGTGCGGGGAGTAGATGAGTGCAGGGAGTGGATGAGTGCGGGGAGCGGATGAGTGCGGTGTGCGGATAACGGTTAAGTGCGTAGAGGGGACGAGTGGGTAGAGGGGACGAGTGCGTAGAGGGGACGAGTGCGTAGAGGGACGAGTGCATAGAGGGGACGAGTGCATGGAGGAGACGAGTGCGTAGAGGGGACGAGTGTGTGGAGGGGATGAGTGCGCGGAGGGGACGAGTGCGTAGAGAGGATAAGTGCGTAGAAGGGACGAGTGCGTAGAGGGGACGAGTGCGTAAAGGGGACGAGTGCGTAGAAGGGACGAGTGCACAGAGAAGAGGAGTGAATAGAGGGGACAAGTGCATAGAAGGGACAAGTGCGTAGAGGGGACACGTGCGTAGAGGGGACGAGTGCATAGAGGGGACGAATGCGTAGAGGGGACAAGTGCCTAAGAGGGGGTGAGTGCGTAGAGGGGGGACGAGTGCGTAGAGGGGGGACGAGTGCGCAGAGGGGGGATGATTGCGTAGAAGGGGATGAGTGCGTAGAAGGGGGACAAGTGTGTAGAGGGGGGATGAGTACGTAGAGGGGACGAGTGCGTAGAACGGGGATGAGTGCGTAGAAGGGACGAATGATCAGAGGGGGTGAGTGCGTAGAGAGGATAAGTGCGTAAAGGGGGTGAGAACGTAAAACAGGTGAAAGCATAACACGTGTGAGGGCATGAAGCGAATGAGTTCCTGGAGCGAACGAGTGCCCAGAGTGAACAGACGTGCTGCGTATTGCAGACGAGTACGTAGAGCGAACAAGCACAGATTGCAGCCAGTACTGATGAATACATAGAATGGATGGGTACGTTGAACTACTGAATGCGTAGACCATGGGCAGACAGGAGTGCAAGCGCCGGGCAGACAGGAGTACAGGCGTCGGGCAGACAGTAGTGCATGCGTGTGGCAGATAAGAATACATGCGTGGGGCAGATAAGAGTACAAGCGTGGGGCAGACAAGAGTACATGCGTGGGACAGACAAGAATACATGCGTGGGGCAGACACGAGTATATGCGTGGAGCGATCAATAATGCATGCATGGGGCAGATTGGAGTATACAGGACGGACTGGAGCGCACAGGGCGGGCTGGAATGCATGAGTGCGTGGAGAGGACCTGAGTGTATGGAGCAGACCGGGGTGCATGGAATGGATTGGAGTGCATGGAACGGACCTGAGCACATAGAATTGCGTGATGTGTATAGTATGGTTTGGAATGCAGAGAACGTTGAAAGAGCATATAACCCACCCTCACCACCATGCTTACTCTCTCCTGTACATCACCACTCAGCTAGAACACAGAGATACCATGACACCATTCGGTATAACTGTTCTCATACCAACATCTGCCGCTCACTCCACATCACTCTAAGTAAACACTGTTGGTTACATACCCCCCAGCCAGGCGTTCTCCTCAGGCCTAACGCAGCCACATCCAGTCTGGATAATTCCTGCCAGAAGGAACACATACTCCTGATGTCTCAACCACCACACCTACCGCTAAGAAGCAGCTACTACACGAAAACCGCACAAGCTGCACACATCCTGGTGCTCACAAGCACCTTTTGACTCCCTCTACTCTCTCTACTGATCTGAACTTCGGTTCCCAAGGGCGTTCAACCTACCAGCGCCTTCAGACCATACCAATGGTATATAAGGCGCTATATAAATGCAAAATAACACAACATAACATAACAATGCAGACATTCCACCCACCCACTGATATCTGGCGCTGGCAGGGCGTACAGAAGGCACCAACTATGAAACAGGAAGAAATAATCTGCAATACATATTTCACCTTTTACACATCAAAACACAGTGGAAAGGCCATGCATTTATATTATGCTCATGTTTCATCTAAACTTACAGAAGAGTGCGTACTGTATGAGCCACCAGCTCAAGGACAAAGCTGATTTTGGGGACATTTAAACATGTATTGAAAAGTCATTTAATGGGTGAAGGATTTATTGAAAATCACATTTGTAATGGAGCGCATTCATCACTCCTTTGCTGCTCCCACTTTATTGCCTCCCTAAACCGTATGATTTCCGCAAGCCTGCCGCCTGCTTCACAATATCACAAAAGCGAAGGTCAAAGGCAATTTCTGTTTTTGCAACAATAAGAAGGGTGAACGCAAGCTGTGCAATCGGGTGGGACGTTGAGAATGCGAGTTCGTGATTAAACAGCTCGCATTCATGTTGTTTCAGCAAGCCTTAATAGGGAGCACCGTTTCATATGCGATAGATATAGCGAAGAGAAGCTGAAAGTACGTACTTATCTCCTGGCGAAAGCTGCAGGTTCTCGCCTTCTGACCCCAAACCATTGCAATGTACGCTCGGAAAGAAAATAAAAAAATCAAGGGTATGGGGAACAGCATTCGAATTTTTTAAATCGTATTCATAGTGAAAGTGAAAAAGGTTTCTCAAGGAGCCAAGCCGTGCCTCCTATTACTGTCTTAAAGAAATTGTCCAATTGCGAGTCAATGGGAGCTGATTCAAATATCAGCACCTGTCTCTTCTTGTTTTTTAAAGCATATGTCGAGAATTTGCCTGATGTGTGAGCCTTTAACTCAAAGCTTGTCCTTAAATCACAGCAAAGAGATGCTTTAAGACTGCAATATTAAAGAAACAATGGGTATCATTACTGGTTTGCCGGGATCCCGCTGGTAAATCCGGTGGGATACCGACAAATGGACCTACCGATACCAGCTTATTGCAGGCGCCGGCAATGGTAGGTTAATCCCGATTCCATTGCCGGTATTGCCGGTATTCCTGGCACCGGTAGTTCTGATTTTGTTTTCACTGTGGGGTGCCTGGGTTACCTCCAGCGCTTGGTTGGAGGTAAATCAAGCCACGCCACCAGCAAATGTGCAGTTTGACGCTCCAAAAAGAATTACCAGCATCTTAATTCCGGACCAGCAAATCGATAATGAGGCCCAATGACTTTTTAGATGGATTTTCAATGGGTAGAGATCAAGACCTGGAACCTCTGCTTCTATATAATTATACAGAAGAATACATTCTAGTCAGAGCATTGGTCAGTGAAGAGAACAAAATCGAAATTAGAGGTGACCAGACCAGATTTATTTATTTCATTTTACATTTATAAAGCGCTCACACAGCCCGCAGGCATCGGGGCGCTGTTACAGGAATTGTTTGTTTTTCTTAGTTGCGTTTTTTTTTTTTTTTGTCTTAGTTACGTATTTATAGCGCTTAAACACCCAGAGGTTTCTAAGCGCGGATCCAGGGATCGAACCTATTGTTGCTTCATGTCGTCTTGCTTCCAAGACGCGCACGCTGCCGCTGAGCTATCCTCCCGGGACATCACGGGCCTCACATATATTGCTACATTACATTTTTTTTTAATTTTATCAAAACAGTACATATAATAAAACGAATTAGCCTTAAAAACAAAATCATTGACAATGGCAAGTATGCCCAGTTGTGCTCTTATGAAAAAGCTACTGATGATTATTCATTACTCATGAAATGTTCATAGGTCTTTCCAAAAATAAGGTTAAAAAGTCTTCAATTATTTAATTGCATGACAAGACAATATGCATCCAGGCGGTGTGTGTTCCAACATTGTTTGCCAATGCACTTTGGGAACAGTCCGTCTTCAGGGCTTGGGCACTGTAGTATTGAGTATTATTTAGTTTTCAATTCAAAACAACCAGTGTGACAGCCATTAACGTAGATCAAATCAGGTGTAAATCAAAAATAAGTCATATGTAGATAATTAATATATAACACACGTTGTCCATATCATGAGATGAAGAAAAACAAAACAAAGTGATATCAGCATGTTAGCAAATGCGTTCTCAGAAGATAAAGTTAAAGCAAATGACTGTAAATAACATCAACATGATATATCAGATGGTAGTGAAGCTATCTGGTGTTAGGGTACACCAGCTGTGAAAGGGAAATTATGATTGTCTATGACAGTTTAAATCCATCTGAGGAGTGCTCTCTCAACTGCTTGGTGCAGCTGATGGAACGCTTACGGCCTCATCACGATGACCTTGTTAGTGTTTTCAGTGGGCTCAATTGGCAGATTGTCCAGAATGCGGGTGTAGACCCGCCCGTTCCCCATTGCGGACGAGCCACCCCTGGTTTAGAGCAACCCTTCATGAAATAAATATGAAAAGCAGAAGCAATGCAACACGATACCTTTTAAAGCGCCCTCATTTATTATATTAATATTTGTTTATATAGCGCTGCAGACCGCAGGCATCAGAGCGCGTTACATGAAGACAGACGGAATGGTTCAAGACAACGAGACAGTGGCATGAGCCACACATAACATATCAGTTTGTGGTGGGTGCAATGGGATTCCTAGTATGCCTAGATGATGGTGTCTTATTTGAACAGGAGTGCCTTAAGTTTTTTCCTGAAGCATAGGTAGTTAGTCTCCAATCTCGATGTAGAGGGCAGTTTGTTCCATTTTAGGACTGCTTCGGTTGTGAAAGCTCTACCTAGTCCTTTTGCTTTTTTTGCTGGCATCACTTGGAGGAGGCCTTTGTTAGTTGATCTTAGGTTGCAGCTTGGTTTGTGCCACTTGAATTGGTTTTTAAGGTATACCAGGGCTTTACCGAATAAAC
Organism: Ambystoma mexicanum; assembly: GCA_002915635.3. Lineage (NCBI taxonomy): Eukaryota > Metazoa > Chordata > Amphibia > Caudata > Ambystomatidae > Ambystoma > Ambystoma mexicanum. The sequence goes on from CM030321.1 coordinate 830,232,217, forward strand.
ATTGATGTACCAGAGTAAGTGTTTTAAAAATGATGCGCTCCTGAATGGCTAGCCAGTGTAGGTCTCTTCTGTCATTTGTGATATGCTCTCTTTTTGGTTTGCCGATGATGGTTTTTATGGCGTTATTCTGGATCACTTGGCATTGTTTTAAGCATTTGCTGCTGGCGCCCAGTAGTAGGGAATTACCATAGTCTAATCGGGAGAGAATTGTAGCTCTGGCTATGGTTGTACTATTTTGCTGATTTAACAGAGGTCTGATCATTTTCAGTCGTTTCTGGTGGCATTGATAGTTTCTTTTCAGGTAGGCTGTGTGGGCTTCTGCTCCCAATGACGCCTGTAAGTATATGCCTAACTTTTTGACTTTTTCTGATATTTTTATTGGTGTCTTTTTGATATTGAATGTGGTGTATGATGGACTCAGTCTATTCCTGGCGCAGGGTGATCCGAAGATCATTATCTCAGTTGTGGTGCCTTTAAGGCACATCCAATGTGTCTTCATCCAGCATTCAATGATGTTATATATTGTTGAGAGTTTTTCACTATCCTGTTCATAGTCCCCACTTAGTTCAAACACCAATTGGGTGTCATCGGAAAAATTAGTAAAAAATATGCCGAGTTGGTTCAGCAGTGTGCATAGGCAATCTATGTATAGGTTGAACAATAGTGGGGAGAAACTAGAGCCCTGTGGTACTCCGCAGTCTACTGGTTTGGTTTGCGAGGAGTATATGCCCCACATGATCTTAGATTGCCTGTCCTGCAAGAAGGAATACACCCAGTCCATGGCCTCTTGTGAGCAGTTCCCTGATCGATCCAGGGCCTCTCAGGGCATTTGATGATCAAGCATATCGAGGGCTGCTGAGAGGTCTAATAAGATTAGTAGGTCTAGTAGCGCGGATTCTGTACTGTGGGCTTTCCTGAAACCCGATTGTTGTGGGTGGAGCAAGTTGTTATTGTCCACAAATTCCTGGAGTTGTTCAGTGGTAATTTTATCTAATATTTTTAGTAAGAAATTACAGTTAGTAATTGGCCTCAAGTTAGCAGGGTCTAGTTGGTCAAGTTCAGGTTTCTTTGGAAAAGGTGTTATGGTTACTTTTTGATGATGGCAGGAACGACACGGTCCCTGAATGAAGCATTTACCATTCTTTTGAGGAATGGAGTAAAGATTTCGGCATTATCTAGTATTAATTACTGTGACAGCACATTTTCAGTGCAGGATGTACATCTAATACTTGAGAGAGTTTTTTTGATATCGTCCAGTGTTATTCGTGGAAAATGAAATTTAGAACTTTGTGATTCAAACTTGTTCTCACACGTTTGGTCCGGGATAGGGAGGTTGATTGTCTTACAGTTTATGATTCTTTCTCTTGTCTTAATGATTTTGTTGTGAAAAGCTGTTTGGACTGTTTCACAATCTTTTTCTGTTGGTTGAAATGGCAGGGAGAGAGCTATACTTTTTTTTATAGCTTTAAGAATCTGGAAGAGTTTTCCAGTAGAGTTAGATGCAGTTACAATTTGTTTGTTATAGTAGTTTACTTTTTTAGTTCAGTAAGTTTGGTCCTGTATCTAATGTGCGCATTCTTCCAGTTCATTTTATTAGTTTCCATGGGGTCTTTTGACCATTTCCTTTCTAGTTTCGGTTTCTCCTTTTTTATTCAGTGGCTTCAGAATTAAACAATTTTTGGTGATTTATGTTAGGCCGGAATTGTTTATATTACTTAGGAGCATGCAAGTTTAGTAATTCACGTATGTGTTAGTTGTATGTTGATACAATTTCCTCACAAGAGTCATCATCTTTGGTTTTGAGCATAATTTTGTTAAAACCTTCCGATAGGATGGTAGACATTTTTTTTTAAGTTTCTGTCTAGAACCATTTTTGGAGAGTTGTTTGGTTTCTGAATGTTTTGTTTTAGTGTTAGCTTGGATTCAATTTTATAATGATCTGACCAGATACATGGGTGAGTTTCCAGAACTGTTATGTCAGCATTATTTTTGATGATCCAATCTAGCTGATTGCCAGTGACAGCAATAGGGTCTTTATTTATTACTCTGAAAGAGCAATTTAGTAAGTCTTCTTCTAGGCTTATGGCTTTGGGGTCTTTGGTATTGCTGTGTTTGATGATTTTAGGTTATTCAAGACATTGGTCAGTTCATCATTAAAATCAGAGATCAGTGATGGGGGCCTATAAATGAGTATTAGATTGATGCAGTCATTGTGGGTATCGGTCATTTGGAGGTCTAAAACCTCACAACCAGTGAATTGTATAGGGGAGGGAAATAGCTTAAGATCTTGTTTGGCAATTATTGCTACTCCTCCCCCTTTCCCAGTCTCTCTATTTTTAAAGAAGATGGTATAGTTGGTTGGCACAGCAATGTCGATGGTGGAGCCGATTGGGTCATGTAGCCAAGTCTCAGTGAGACATAGGATATCAAGATTGTCATCTATGATGTAATCATGGATTTCTTGAGCATGTTTGTTTAGTGATCTTGTGTTGGGAAGTGAAATTTTAATTTGGAGTGGTTTTGTTATGTTTGTTGTGCATGCTTCATTAGGGGTTTTTGTGTTTGGATCTGGTGATTGTGCAATACAATCATTTTCTAGTGGTCAGGTTTTAGGGGAATCCAATCTGGAATTTATGCAGGTTTGTACTAACGCTTGGTTCTGTAGGGTTATTACTTAGGATAGTAATTGGCAAAGTTCTGAGTACCCCATACCTGTGTGATGTTTTCAGGTTTGTTTGGAGAAATTTTGGCAGCGTTTTCCACAGTGCGCCATAGGACGCCATGGACAGGCGTAGACCGGCTTCATTGTGGAAGTGCCGACGATGAAGTGCCTGACGTTTCCTTTAATGCACCGTTAGGGGCTCTAGTTCCCAGGTATCAGCAACGTTCAGACTTGAGCGGGCTGCCGCTGCACTTGTGCAGTACAAGGTAAGTTTGACTAAGTAAATGTGCGGAATACTCGGGTGCAAGTCAGGTAGTACGTGCAACAAAGTCAAGTGAAAATGTCAAAGGCAATTTGCACAGATTCGTACAGATTTCGAATGTCTTCACAGTTCACTCAACCTCTCTCACAGATCAATTGGCAAGTCAATTCCAGTCACACTTTACAAAAGCAATCCTAGGTATGTTATACCAGAATTTAGCAGGATTATTTAAAGAAGTTACTAAGATGTAATTTTCGTAATTTTGTAATGTTCCAAAAATATTCTATAGCTAAGGTAGTAGCAACACAATCTACAATATGGCACGCAGACTAACAGTGAGCCCTGGAGCTAACTAACCAGCACCTAATCTTGTGTTAAACGGTTAATCTCTGTTTATCCTCCCTTTGCCCCCTTCACCTAATCCAGAAAACATCTGCAAGACTTATCCTTGGCCTTAAGCTCAGGGGCCACATCTCTCCAGGCCAGCAATCTCTCCACTGTCTCCCAGCTGCTGCTAGGGTCAAGTTCAAGAACATCTGCATCATCCACAAAGCTTTCTTGGACCTGGGGCCCCATTACATCCAACTCTCTCTCCATAAATACCTCCCTGCTAGAGCCAGTAGGTCTCCTAGCCCCAGCTCTCTGCAGATCAGATGCTTCTCCAAGCAGAGAGTGGGGGTAGATCCCTATCCTCCACAGGTATCTCATTCTGGAATGGTCTCTCTGCCCCTCTCAGGCTTGAGCCAGATCTCCTCATGTTCTGGAAGTTCCTCAAGAGCCTCCTTTTCTCCTCTTCCTTTCCCCTTCCCCTTCCTTGCTAACACCACGCCTGCTGCTGTGCCTGGCTGCCTGGTTCCCTGTGAGTTCTACAGGGAATCAGCCCCCGCCCAGTCCACCCCCTCCTCACACTTGGCATGTGTACCCTCACCTCCTGCACTCCATGCAATCCTTGGAACTTGCCCTCCTGTCCTCCCCTAAGCACTCCCCTAGCCCATGTGCCCTCTGTCCACCACCATTTTCACTTGCACTCTGTCCTCTTTATCCTGCACTTCCCTTCTCATCCTAGCACTTCACATTTTGCATAGACCGGCATTCCCTCAGCCACCTCCCTTCTTGTTACTGCACTTGCACGATCAGAATGTCCCAAGGCCTAGTAGGACCGTTAATGTTATCTTTCTCCTTTGTCCTCTCCCCCATTTTTTGTCTTGTGGCGCCTTGAAACACCATTTGTATTGTAGGCACCTTACAAATATCAAATAAATAAATAAATACAATAAATAGTATTTAAACAAAAAATGATCATGGCAGATGGAGAACTTAATAAATACTTGTACTTTAAAGTATGCGTTGCCACTACCATTGAATATAAGGCACTAACTGCCACTGGGTTGTGTTACTTGGTCATTTGAAAGAAACATCTTATTACAATTCTTAGACCCTTTTCTCTCTTTCTCTGAACCCATAGCTGTCATTAGCAATAGCAGCAATAGGCCACTTATGGCACAGATGCCATAACATTTGAGTTTACTCTTGAGATATGAGAGCAGTAAATGGACATGTGAGGGCTGTACCTTACGATTCTGACTATACCTTGCATAACACACTTACTGACACTAAAGGGGCATTTCATTTGGTGATTGCACCATGCATATAAGATGTTTTCATGCTATGGATATCATTACTCAGCTATTGGGAGGTTGTGCTTGCCTAGGATCGAAGCTCATGTTCGTATCAGATTGCATTTTTAAACCAAAAACCTAAGGGCCCGAATCATGGAAAAGTGTGCAGAAATCCTGCAAATCCAGTGTGCTGAGAAAGTCACTGCGATAGCCTGCATGCGACGTGTTTCGGCGCACTCTGCATATTCATGGAATTTTATGCACAAAGTAACATGTAATAGTATGTAAGTTGTAGCCAGAACACCCCTGACATGTACCCATGCAAATCCAAAACAGTCAGAAACACCTACCTTTGCGTACTCCCGGCTGCGCATACATGCACCCTGTAAATAGTGCGTGGGTCGCCCACAAGCAGGCCTGCACCTCGGGTCCCCTGTGCAGGGTCCCCCGAAAATGTCAACTCCACCCTGACAACATGCGTATGATTTTTCATTACTCGTGTTAAACTCATAAAATCTCTGTGCAAACTCCCTTAATCTCTTCCTGCACCTCGCTATACCGCGTATGTTCATCCGTAAATTACATCGGAACCCCGGCTGCGTACTCGCAACCCAAGGTCTGATTTATGTGATCCCACATCTACACAGTGATTCCTATGCACAAGTGCCTCTACGTCTGCCTTCGGGTGGCAGATGTTATTAGGGCTTCGTGTGGCCATTTCCCTGCCAAGAGGCTGCATGGGTGGGTCCATGAATACATGTAATTTCGCACAATTGTGGGCATGCGATGGACTGCCTGCTGGCTGTCCCTCGTAACATACAGTTTTTCACATGTTCTTTCCCATTCTCTGCGTTCCGCCCCCTTCCTAGCCCTCTCTGCAAGCCACGCCCATGATCTGCATGGTGTCTCACGCAAGGCACTCACAAGTCCACGGAATATCCCGCGCATTCGATTCCGTGAATCGACGAACGGGATACGCTTGCAGTTTGGCGTACAAGATCCCTATTTCCCATGCAAATTATTCCATGAATCGGGCCATTAGTGTCTGCACACAAAAAAGATCCTAATCTAAAACCAATACATAGGTCTTTTTTCCATGGTTATATTGTTCAACATTTTTCTTCCCTTCCGTTTTTTATCCATTTAGATGATTCCTCTTATCACCAAATGACTATGGCAGAAAAGGGTGTTCATGACCTACAGATGGTTAAATAAATACACTTCAGGGGATCGGCAATTTCTAAACTTTGAAGGCAGTCCCCTTGTTATCCCCTTCTTTTCTGTGTCTGGCTTTGCAACAGAGCCAGGGTAGAGGTGGGGTCAGGGAGAACCACAGCAAATGGTCTAAATGGCTTAAAGTAGCTCCCAGCCTACATAATGTGTATCCGAACTCTATAAAAGTTACCCTCCCCCCTATACAAAGCCTGAAAATGATTTACAAAATCTGAGTTGTGTCTATATGTTATTGGAAAGGTTTGCAGCGATTCATTAAACAATGCCATAGTTATTAGCAATTAGAGAGATAACAACTCTGCAGTTATGGTTCAGAAAGATGTTCCATAGAAATTACACATTTGAGCAGCTCATAACGTTCTTTTTGACTTGAAAAGATTTTTATTGTAAGAAATGAATATACAAGGCAATTAACATTTTTCAAGGACATGTGAAGTATATCCCATACATGTGGAAGAAGCATAAACGAAAAGTTAATAACATATATTTGATGCATATACAAGCCAAGTATATATTAATATAATTGAGTAGAGTAGATAATAGCGTTTAAGTAAAAAGGGGGTGATAATACAAATAACAAATAATGCAAATAACAGACATGGTTACAAACAGACATGGCATACACAGGAGGAGGAAAGAGGGGCTAAGGGGATAATGGTGTACACAATAATCATGACAAATAATGCTTATAGGATATTAGTGAGATTCAGCATCAGAGTCAAGAAAGGGTTGCAATTTCAAACGATGTTTAGAAAGAAGATCAGGATAGGAGGAATTACAACTTTCTAATCTATGGATATTGTAAATAGAGGTTCACTAGAAATTGTAATGAATATGATTTATGTTCTTCCAATTGGTAGTAATGGTTTGGAGAGCAACTATTAAACATACATCAAAATGAAAGTCTGCATGTTTATTAGAGGGAGTAGTATCTAAAATGAAACTTCCAAAAATAAGGAAGTCAAAGCAAAAATATTGATGAAGTTTGACAATAGATTTGATGGTGTGCCATACTGAATTCCAGAAGGCTCTATGATGGAAAAAGAAAAGGGGTTGAATTAGGCCTGAATAGTTGGAGATCTGGCCGTAGACAGTCAATTTTCCAGTCGCTATGAATGGGGTCAGTAGCAGGTGTAGAAGACCTTGACATTAAGGTTTTATAATAAATAGAGTCAGTTTTATCAGAATTCAGCATATGTAATAGCCTTTGCACATCAGTAATATTAGAGTTATACATACATAATTCATGATTTTCGGAAATTGCAGCAATAATATCAAGATATTGTTTCATAAAGGAGGCAGGCAAGTGGAATATCATAGCAAAATCATTAAAAGTAATGGGAACACCCTGTAAAAATAATTAATTGCAAAATGTGATACCTCTAGAGAGCCATGGTGTCCAAAAAATAGATTTACCTTTAATTTTGATTAGGGGATTAAACCAGATGAAAGGATATATGAAGAAAGTCTGTTTAATTAGGGATGGGATACAATATGTTTTAAGATAAAATACTGATTGGCTAATACAGGAGTATTTGAGTATTTGGCAAATGTATTCTTGTTTTTGATAAGGTAAATATCTGCTAGGGAGATTGGAGAAACCATGGCTCTTTCTAGACGTACCCAATTAGGTACACATGCTGTCTCTTCATAGACAAACCATAGCAGTGCTTGTTTGATTACGAAGGCCATGTGATGTTTTTTTAAATCTCGAAAGCCAACACCACTGAGGGAGCGGGGCTTTTTTTAGTTTAGTAAGTGAAATTCTGTGCTTCCTTTCCCCCCGTAAAAATGCAGTCAGACATGAGTCTATAGATTTGAAAAGGTATATGGGTACAGGAATTGGAAAAATATAGAGGAGATAGAGGATGATTGGGGAGATCATCATTTTGATAGATTCCAGACGGCCCCACCAGGAGAATAAGAGGGGAAACCATGAGGATACTAATTCTTTGACTCTAGCCAATAGGATTTCTGAGGTTTGTTTGCAAATGTTATTATTGAGAGCTGAGACATGAAAACCTAGATATTTGAAACCTTTGGGGCACCATTTTATTCCTAAGGAAAGAGTATGATGTGGTGTGCAATGTATATTGAGGGGGAGAATGTCAGACTTATCTATATTAAGTTTATAGCCAGATGCTTTAGAGAACCTACAAATAATGTCAAGTAAATGTTGTGCACTTTGTTCTGTGTTTTTTAGAAAAGAACATCATCAGTGTAAGCTGCCATTTTAATATGGAGATGTTTATATTGAATAACTAGAATGTCATCATTTTGCCTAATAGCTTCCAGAAAGGGTTGAAGTGCTAAGATAAAAAGGATAGGGGAAAGAGGACAACCCTGTCAAGTACATCTGGGTAAGGGGGGGGAAAGAGGATAGTTGTCCATTTACAAAGATTGCAGTTTTAGGCTGAGAAAAAAGTATTTTAATTATATAGAGAAAGGGTGGACCAAAGCCATGCTTTTTAAGAGTTTCTTATAAGAAATCCCACTCAACTCGGTCAAAAGCTTTCTGTGCATCGAGACCAACCGCAGCATGGGGGTCATTCTTGTTATATATTAGATCTATGATATCTAAAAAGAGTCTGATGTTGGAAGAGGACACCCTACTTTATTTATTTATTTATTTATTTTACATTTATAAAGCGCTCACACAGCCCGCAGGCATCGAGGCGCTGTTACAGGAAATGTTTTTTTTTTTTTTTTCTTAGTTACGTATTTATAACGCGCTTAAACACCCAGAGGTTTCTAAGCGCGGACCCGGGGATCGAACCTGTTGTTGCTTCGTGTCGTCTTGCTTCCAAGACGCGCACGCTGCCGCTGATCTATCCTCCCGGGACAATCCCTACCTTTTACATATCCCACTTGGTCTTGTTTAATAAGGTTGGGTAAAAAAGGGAGGAGTCTACTAGCTAGGATCTTAGCATAAATCTTACAATCGGTATTTATAAGGGATATGGGATGGTACTGTTGAGGAAGTTCAGGCCCTTTATTAGGTTTCGGGAAAATAATAAGCATGGCTTCTAAAAATGAACCTTGAGCCATATTTCCTGTAATAAAATGAGAGTAGAGTTCACTAAGCTTAGGGACTAAAACGTTTGAAAAATGGGCAAACAAATCAGTAGGGAATCCATCCCGTCCTGGAGCTTTGCCCCTTTTAAACTGTTTAATAGCTAAAAGTATTTCAGAAGGGGTAAATGCAGCATTGAGTGATTGAAGCTCTATCAGGGGATAGGAGTCTCTGGATACACTATGTAGAAAATCGTTGACAAAAGCATTATTAGGGGGGCTTCAGAGGTGTACAGATTAGAGTAATATTTTGAACAATTTTCGATAAGTGTTTAATATTTCCTAATTCATCTTTAATAGCAACAATCTGAGTTCTTTCTTTCTTAAATTTAACGTAAGATGCCAAGGATTTGCTTATTTGTTGGAGAATTGATACATTTCAGCCTTGTATTTAAGCAGGTTAGCACAAGTATACTGTGTATATATTGAAATCTTAGTTTAAGAATATCTTTGAGAGTAGAGGAAGAGTTAGCCCTAGCAAATTGGGCTTCAAAGAGTTTAAGTTGTCTGAGAATGGAGCCTGTTGTTGTGAATTGGCAACTGAAGCTTCTAGTTTAGTGACCTTATTAGAGATTTCCTCTCCATCTCCAACTTGTCTCTCAACCTCATTCATTCGAGCTTCGAAGATGGTCCATTTACTATCAAGATGTTGCAATTTAGCATTAGTGTCTTCCAGGATGGGCTTGAGGGTCCTTATTTCTGATAGAATAGTATGCATGACAGGGTCAGTCGTCTCTTCTTTAGGTGTAGGAGACTCACTCTTTTGTCTTTTGAGGGTTCTAGGGGACGATAAGGATGTCTCTTTTGTTTGTCCCTTTTTAGAGGCCATAATGCAAAAGATTATGTGAAGGCAGCAACAATTCAGTGTTTCTCTTTTCCTTTATGCAAAAGTAGGCAAGCAATTAAAATAAATATTAAATATTCGAAGAGAAGCCTGTGGAGTAGAGTTGATATGCTGACCATTAAATTGTTTATTTGATGTAAAAAGTTATGATGGAGGAAACAAATGCTTAATGAAATGAGGTAATAGAGGAAAAAGTAGCAATATCCCCTGATAAAATACAGTTGAAATATAAGCTAGCCCTTTACAAACAGAGGAAACTGATAATACAGCCTCAAAAGTAGCTTAATATTCTTAAATAGTGCAAAAATTCTCATTGTAAATGTCATGTTTACAAAAGTAGAGCACGCTTCCCACGTCGCACAGCCTGCTCAGCTGACAGGAGATGCCGACTTCCTTTATACGCAATGATGCGTTCTTGGGCCTAACCTCCAGAGGTTTCAGAGGAAGGAATGTAATTGCAGCACACTTCCACAATAGCAGCTCCGGAACCTTAGTGAGCTGGACTAAGAACAATACAGGCTGCGCAGGAGGGAAAACAAGAGGTGAAACGAGGGATACAAGCTAAAATTGCTCCACCGGAGCAGGGTGCAAACGCTAGGAGACAATCCTTGTCGGCACCAAGCCACGCCTCCCCCAGCTTATAACTTTCTGAACTCTCTGATGTTCAGCCTGAATTGCTGTACAGATTCCCCCCAAACGTCCACGAGCGGGCAGGTCCTGAAGTATTTTTTGATCTGCCCAAATTGTCTAAACCCAGAAAATACATCTGACTTCACCCTCACAAACCACTGGCTCACATACCACTTTTTGTCCCCTTAATTGGCTTCCTGAACAAATGCTGCAAATTCATTGTGCGAGAAATCCAATTTGTTTGGATGTCAAAGGTAAAAATATTTACGGGCCAATTCACAGAATTCAGTGCCGGCCGGCTCACCGCTTGGGCCAATCACACAAGAGTGCGTCTTGAGTTACCAAGGTAACTCAGTCCAGGGTGCCTAAACCCCCTCCGACACCCCCTGTGGTACCCAGACAGAGTGGCACCACTTTTGGAGGCTTCTGTGGAGAAGCCCGCCAAAAAGTGGAACAGCAGAAGCCGCAAATGGACAAAGGCTCGACTTGGGTTGGAGTCACAGAAGCGAACACAAACGCCATTTTAGAATCGAGTTCCTGGCAAAAAATACCAACCGGCGAATTAATATTAAATAAATAAACCAGCGGTATGTTCGAGGCTATGGGAATTAAATAATTAAAGTTGGTAGCCTCGAACAATGGGAAAATCCCATAGGGATATATTCGCGGTCGAATATAAAAAGTAGTATCTACTGCCACCAGCCAAAACTCGATCAGGGGGATGGAGACGTGCCCCTCGACTAACAGACCCGGGGCAATCGAATTGCCCCGACCAGTACGTCCACAATATGATGGTTTGTACTGGTTTCTGTTCATAATTTGGGACTAGTAAAGCCAATGTGACTTTACATGCCCTGGGAGACAGTAGTCAGTCCCAGGGTATGGAGTCTATGTGGCGGTCAATATGACACCCCTGTGTTACTGCACGGAGGGTGCTGTGTAACACACATAGTAAAAACACATGAGACCCTATGGAGTAAAGGACCCATAGCCCATAAAACACATTAACAGTCAAAGGAACACCATAAATCATGTCCAAGAGTGGGAGAAAAAGAGTCTCACTCTTGGCAGGAGAAAAAAACAAACTCCAGAAATCCAGCAAAGCTGCTGGGGACTCACTAGGTTAGGAAATTCAGCCTAAAGAGAGAATTCTCCCTAACACTCACCCCCCCCCCAGACTAAGGGACAGGAGGATTTAATCCACTCCTGATGAATCCATACCTTAGTCGATGACATACATCCTAGAGAGACCATCAGCATTTTGGTGGTGACACCCTGACCTGTGCTCAATGGTAAAATCAAACCTTGCAGGCAGATTGACCATCTCAATAGTTTTGGGTTTTCCCCTTTCATTTGCATTAACCATCTCAAGGGTTGGTGGTCAGTCTGAATGACAAAAGTAGAACCATACAAGTATGGCCTAAACTTCTTCAGAGCCCACACAATAGCAAAACACTCTCGTTCAATGGTTGCCCACCTTGTTTCAGGATCCTTCAGTTTTCTACTGATGACGCAAATGGGGTGCTCCCTACCTTTCCCATCCAGTTGACTGAGGACTGCACCTATTCCTACATTTGAAACATCTGTTTGCACAATGAAAGTTTGGTGATAGTCAGGAGCTCTGAGTACTGGGGCTTGGTAAAGAGCCTTTTTCAGGGTTTCAAAGGCCTGATTGTATTCCTCATTCCACCTAACCTTTTTAGGGAATTTAGGAGAGGAGATGACATTCAGTGGAGAAGCTATGGATCCATAGTTCTCAATGAAATTCCTGTAATACCCAGTGAGACCTAAGAAGGCTCTCACCTGGGTCTGAGTAGTAGGTGTAGTCCAATTTTGCACAGCTTCAATCTTACTGGGCAAAGGCCTTATTTCTCCACCTCCTGCCTCATGTCCAAAGTAGACCACTTTATTCTGTCCAATCTGGCATTTACTTGCCTTTATGGTCAGATTGGCCTTTCCAAGAGACTGCAAAACATATCTCAGGTGGTCCACGTGTTCTTCCCAGGAATTGCTGAACACTGCTATGTCATCCAAGTATGCCATGCAGAAGTCCTCCATCCCATTCAGAACTTGGTTTACCATCCTTTGAAATGTAGCAGGTGCATTTTTCAATCCAAAAGGCATAACCTTAAACTGGTATAGAAAATTCAGTTTTCTCCTTGGCATGATATGATATGATATGATATGGTATTTGTAACGCGCCTATACACAAGTGTTTCAAGGCGCGACGAGGCAGGGAGGGAGGGAAACAAGGGGAAGACAGACAAACGATCCTACTAGGCCAGGTGTCATTCAATCGTGCAAGTGCAGAGGTAAGGGGAAAAGGAGAAAGTGCAGGGGGAGGAGGTGGGGGGGGAAGTGCAGTACAAGGTAAGTAGCGTAATAAAATAATAAATAATAAATAATAAATAAAAGGGCCAGCTGGTGGCAAGTGCGAGGTAAGTGCAGAGCAAGTGCTGGGAAGGGGCTGTAGGGATGCAGTGACAGTCGCCACAGTGCAGGAGGAGCCAGGGAGGCAGTGCAAGTGGAGAGTGGCTGGGCCCTGGACCGAGGTCACAGAGTGGCCCAGATGCAGGTTTAGTGCAGACTTCAGTGGGGAGTTTAGCAGGTTTAGCAAGGGAGGGGAGAGAGAAGCAGAAGCGAAGAGGAAGGTTTTGAGGTGCTTCCGGAACCGGAGATGGTTCTCCTCAAGTTTCAGGGAGGCAGGAAGGCTGTTCCAGAGGGAGGCCGCTGCTGTGGAGAGAGATCTACCCCCAGCTCGTTGCTTCGAGAAGCGGCTGACCATGAGGGAGTTGGAGACGGATGAGCGAAAGGGCTCGTGAAGGCAGATATTTAGGAAGAGAGAGTTGAAGGTATTTAGGGCCCCAGGCCCCAGAAGGCCTTGTGGACAATGCAGAGGGTTTTGAACTTAATCCTCGCAGCCACTGGGAGCCAGTGAAGAGATTTCAGTCCTGGAGAGATACGGTCCCTGGGCTTGAGGCCAAGGACAAGTCTCGCAGTTCTGTTCTGGATAAGTTGCAGAGGCGGAGAGTGGAGGCAGGCAGATTAAGATAGAGGCTGTTACAGTAGTCCAGCCTTGAGAGAACCAGGGCTCGGGGAGACAGTGAGCTTCTGGGGGAAGGAGAGGAAGGGAAGAATACCTCTGAGGAGGTGCAGCTGGTAGTGTGACTTCTTAGAGACGTCAGATATATGAGGAGAGAAGGAGGAGTGTGGAGTCGAAGATGACCCCGAGGTTTTTAGCTTTGCAGGTAGGGCAGGAAGGGGCCAAGGGAGGCCGGCCAGAGAGCTGCAGGAAAAGGAGGGAGTGGGTGTGCCGATGAGTAGAATCTCAGTCTTACTGGCGTTAAGGCAGAGGTCATTGGCGGCACACCATTCCTGGATAGCAGACAGACAGTCGGAGATGAGGGAAGGAGAGGAGGAGGCCGAGGGTAGCCTGAAAATGAGCTGGGTATCGTCCGCATAGCACTGAAAGTGGGGGCAGAGAGCGGCGATGCGGTGGGCAAGGAGTGCCAGATACTGGTTGAAAAGCCAGGGAGAGAGGTTGGATCCCTGGGGACACCACAGGTGGAGTAAAAGATGTCAGAGAGGAAGGAGCCCATTTGGACCTGGGAGGGTCGACCGGAAAGGAAAGAGGTCAGCCATGCCAGAGCCTGACCAGTGATACCCAGGTTATCACGGAGACGGTTGAGCAGGATGCATGGTTGACAGTGTCAAAGCAGAGGAGAGATCGAGCAGATTGAGAAACAGGGAGTGTTGGAATCGAGGTTCAGGAGGCAGGTCCTCACGGATGTTCCGGAGAGCAGTTTCCGTGCTTCTGGCCGCTCTGAAGCCCGATTGATGGTCATGAAGATTACCAACATATTCAGCATGGAGGTTAAGCTGGGAGATGGCCAGTTTTCCTCCAGGAGCTTGCCCAGGAAGGGAGTAATGGAGATTGGGCGATAGTTGGCCGGCAGGAGGGGTCGGAAGAGGGTTTCTTGAGGAGGGGGTGCACAAGGGAGTGCTTGAGGGGGGATGGGAAAGACTCCAGAGGCGAAAGAGTGGTTGCAAAAGTCAGCTAGGGCAGGAGCCAGGGAGTCGATGTGGTCCTTGATGTTTTTGGAGGAACAGGGGTGAACCTGTTTAGACGAGGCTTTCATAGATCGGACTTGTCTGGAAACCTCATCAGCAGAAAAAGGTGGAAAAGCAGAGAAGGAGGGCGGAGGGTTGGCTGCAAGAGAGCAAGAGGAAGAGCCGGGAAGAGAGGGAGAGGAGGAGAGAGGAGGAGAGCGAGGACAGGATGTCCTGAGTTTTTGAGATGAAGTGCGAGGCCAGTGCAGTGCAGAGGCCTGGGAGGGGACAGGAGAGGTAGAGACTGCAGCAGGGTTGGCCAGCTCCTTGCAGATTTTAAAGAGTTCGGCCGAGTTGTTTGATGCCTCAGAGATGCGGGCTTGGATAAGGGCTCTCTTCTTGGTGAGAACGGAGAGCCGGTATTGCCTTTGGAGCAGGCGGCAGGCCAGTTTGTCAGAGGATGAGCATGAAGCACGCCATTTCCTCTCTGCCACCCTGCACTTGCGTTTTAGGGAGACGAGATCCGAGTCATACCAGGAGTTACATTTGGCTTTGGCTTCAGGCGGATTCTCATGACGGGGGCAAGGATATCGAGAGTATCAGATATAGAGGAATAGAGCATGGAGAGGCTGTGTCAGGGTGGGGAGTCAGCCAAAGGGGAGAAGGGGGCGAGAAGGTAGCAGCGAAAGCCTCAACTGACACGCGCTTCATGGGTCGGATGACCGAGAAGGTGGGTGGCAGTGAAGAGGTGGCTTTGCCTGTGGGGTAGGAGGAGAGGTGGGAGGATAGGAGAAAGTGATCGCTCCAAGAGAGAGGAGTGGAGAGAGGGAGGGAGAGGGGAAGGTCAGAAGAGATCAGAGCATCAAGAGTGTGCCCTGCAGAGTGAGTAGGCCCAGACGGGAGAATAGAGAGTGAGAGAGAGTTGCAGAGTTCGCAGAAGAGACCAGTGGGGGGACAGGAGGCATCGAGGTGGATGTTGAAGTCACCGAGAAAGAGGAGTTGGGTGGTTGAGGACAGGAGTGAGGAGGAGAGGTCAGCCCACTCAGAGAGGAAGGAGGAAATTTGACCAGGTGGCCGATAGATAGTAGCCACGGTAAGGGAATGGCTAGGAGAGAGAGAAAGTCGGCCAATAGCCTGACGTCAAGTCAAATGTGCTGAGGAACTTGGCTGCACCAAGTCTATCCACCAACTCATCTGTCCTTGGCAAAGGATCGGCATCAGTCTTAGTGACTGCATTAAGAGCTCTGTAGTCCACACAGAATCTAAGTTCTTTAGATCCTGCCTTTGGTACTAACACAACTGGGCTAGACCATGGACTAGTAGAGGACTCTATTACCCCGAGATCAAGCATCTTGTTGACCTCACCTTTGATGTGGGTTCTTACATTTTCTGACATTCGATATCCTCTGCTTTTGACTGGCAGACAGTCACCAGTGAGTATGTCATGCTGTCCCCAAGGGGTCAAGCCTGGTGAAAGTGAGAACAGAGAGGCAAACTGATTTAACATAGATTTGCACTCTTCCTGTTGCTCAGGTGTCAGATTTGAAGAGAGATTTACTCCTTCAATCTTTTCGTCTAAAGGTAAGCCTCTGAGGAGATCAGGAAGAGCTTCACTCTCTTCTTCTTCCTCTGATGATGCTAGAAGCAAAGCTCCTACATCAGGTCTGGAGACATACGCTTTTAGTCTGTTGGTGTGGAAGACTGTTTGAGCCTCCTTGGGATTGCCCAAGTCCACCAGATAGTTGACCTCTCCATGTGTACCCACAACTTTGAAGGGTCCCTTCCATTTGTCTTGCAAGGCCCTCTGCCTTGTTGGAATCATAACGAGAACTAGCTGGTCCTGAGTAAAATCGACCATGTTAACCTTTTGGTCATGCCAGTGCTTGACCAATGCTTGTCCAGCTTTCAAGTTATCACTTGCTTCTTCCATCATTTGTGACATTCTCCTTCGGAGACCTATCACATAGTCAGTCACTCTGACTGGCTTGGGGGAAGGAGCACTCTCCAACCCCTCCTTGATCAGGGCCAACGGACCTCTGACTGGATGACCATAAAGAAGTTCAAAGGGAGAATAACCTACTCCCTCCTGAGGGACTTCTCTATAAGCAAAGAGAAGGCATGGCAGTAGAAGGTCCCACCTTCTTTTAAGGGGGTCTTCTAAAGCACCTATCATGCTCTTCATGGTTCTGTTGAACCTTTCAACCAGTCCATACGTTTGGGGGTGGTATGCGGTTGAGAACTTGTAAGTAACTCCGCAGGTTTTCCACATGGCTTTCATGTAGTGGGACATAAAATTCGACCCCCTGTCAGAGATTACTTCCTTAGGAAACCCAACCCTGGTAAAAATATCAAGGAGGGCATTAGCCACAGCCGGAGCTGTAACAGTCCTCATAGGAATTGCCTCAGGGTACCTAGTAGCATGGTCTACTACAACAAGTATAAACATGTTGCCTGAGGAGGTTGGAGGATCAAGGGGACCAACAATGTCAATCCCTACTCTCTCAAATGGGACTCCCACTACAGGGAGAGGCACTAAAGGTGCCATTCTTGGAGCCAACCTTACCAGAAGTCTGGCAGGTGTGGCAGCTCCTGCAGTACTTATCTACTTCAGCCCCCGTCTTTGGCCAATAAAAGTAGAGTGAGAGAATTTCCTTAGTCTTCTTGAACTCAAGTGACCAGCCAAAGGAATCTCATGGGATAACTGCAAGAACTGTGGTCTGTTCTCTTGGGGTACTACAAGTCGTTTGTTGTCCCCAGGCGCAGACTCTGTTGGTTCACTGTTGAAGAGGCCATCTTCCCAGTGTAACCTATATTTCCCAGGCTCTTGCCCTTCAGCCTGAGCATCTGCCTGGTGGCGAAGACCTTCCAGAGTTGGACATTCTCTCTGTCCCTTACTGAAGTCTGCCATGTTGGGTCCATCTTCTGCCAGTAAAGACTGTAGCTCAGGATGGTCAACAGGATCCAGATCTCCAATGAGTTCCTGGTCTTCCACTAGCTCTTCTTCAGAGTCTAGTTCAACCACACAGGGTTGTACCTCCCTCTCAGCCTCAGCTGGAGGGGGAGTTACTGGTGTAACTTTGGACAACCTAGGGGAAGTCCTTGTTGGCTGCACTGGAGTGCTGGCTGTGAGGTTCTTTTTAGAAGTTTTAGGTTTCCCTTTTTCTTCTAGTTTCTTAGAGACAGCAACTGACATCTCCAGTGGAGCAGGAGTGATTTCTTTCTTCATCATCTCATTGGGAGTACCTCTCATGGTTCTCTCCCTTGCAGGTCTGGTGAGCTCCTGTAACCTTTTACTAGGAGGTCTGGGGGTATGTGACACTACTCCAAGAGTTTTCAAGTCATTACCCAGCAGAACCCTTCCTGGCACCTCACTTTGTATGCTGACAGGTATCTTCACAGTCATGTCATTACACTGGATGAGAACTGGTAATTGGGGAAGCATCTGCACAGGCCCTCCAGCTAACTTGGTGAGGCTTTGGGTGCCTTAGCAACATCCTCAGCCTGAAAAACGATTTGTCCACCACAGTTATGCTGGCCCAGTGTCCCTAATGGCAGGAGTCTCCTGACCATTCACCTGGACACTGTCCTTATAATACTCTTTAGTATTATCTGGGATAGAATTATAGACATCTAAGTTCTGTTGTTCCCACAAACCAGAGATACTAAAGAAACACTTGGCTGAGACTCCAATGGGTTCATCAGCCAGTAATAGAAAGTTTCCACTTGCCATTTGTACTTCCTCCTCTGGAGCGAAGGCTAAGGAGACAAGCTGAACCCTGAAGGTTTACCCTTACATCTGGGATCTCCTTTCACATGGTCAGTAGAGCCACAAACAAAGCATTTACCAAATGCTTTCTGGAATGGTGGCTTGTTCTGACCTCCTTCTGGTTTGGCACCAGGAGGTACACTAGCCTGATTTGGTTTCTCTTTGTGGCTTACCCTTTTGGTTTTGTTTGGGGCCCTCTTTGGAATTGGAATTGTTAGAATTCTCTTTGGAGTCCTTTTTTGGCTGTTTTCCCTCATCCTTTTTCTGAGTAGCCCCAGAATCCTGTGAGTGGCCCTGTTGGCAACCACAAGTCAGCAGCCTTAGCTAACTTCCTGGAATCTAATTCCTTTGAATCAGCCAAGTGCTTCTGAGCTCAGGAGAGCAGGCATCATAAATTGACTCCAACATTACAAGATTCTTCATTCCTTCATAAGTGTTAACTCTGTAACCCTTAATCCATCCCTCTAAGTTTTTCAAACTTTCACTCACCCAGGTAGCCCAAAGGGGTACATCATGCTTTTGAGGGTCCTAAACCTCTTAAGGTACTGGGAAGGGGTCTTCCCAAATCTAGCTATCAAAGCTAGTTTTACACATTCATAATCCTTCTTATCCCCCTCCCCAACTCCATTACCACATCAGTTGCAACAGGGGGAGCCTAGAGAACAACCAGGGAAGTAACTCATTCCCTGTGATGTCCTGGAGCCCATGATTATACTCAAACATTTTACACCAATCCAACACATCCAACTTAGGTTCATAAATACCCACTACTTCCTTAGGCATCCAGGGTCTTTTGGGACTGGAACTCCTAGAGGAACCAGAGGAGAGAGAAGCATTTTCCACAGACAACTTTTTCATTTCTAAGTTCATGATTAAGCTCTATTTCTCTGAGTCTTAACTCAGCTTGCTTCTGCTCAGCCTGGGCATTCATTCTTCTGAACTCTAGCTCTTGGTTTCTTTCAGATTGAGCAATAAAACGTTTGTACTCTAATTCAAGCTTCATTTTTTCAAGTTCAAAATAAGCAGGGTTACATGTGGGACCTGGTATACGCCCAGTAGGTACAGTAGGTAAGGCAGACAGAGGCTTCAGAGTGGCTAACTTCATTAGGTTCACTTTCCTCTTCTGACTCATTATCAAGACTTTGATTCAGATCAATACCATCACTGTTTTCTACATTTGCTGGGGGGCGGGGGTAGATTCCTCTGTACCACCCAGACTTTGTTTTTCTAACAATCTTTCTATAAGCTCCATTTTCTTGCCCTTCTCAGAGAGATTCTTATGTCTACACAATACTTTTTAAGCAATCAGCTAGTTTTGGCAAACAGTGATTCTAGGGTAGGACTCTCCATAGCAGGCATAGGGTTAGAAATCAGCTTTTTAGTGCTAAGCTTTGTGGTTAGTTTCCCTAAAGTGTTCAAAAGCACTCTAACAGTGTATACTCAATACAAATTCCACCGCTGTACACCAGTGTTAGACAGAAACCTGTGCAGTTCCCTCTGGGACCACTGCAAAAGATTTAAGACTACAGGTTTGGCAGTAAACCCACTTGGTAGCAGTCTGTACCACACAGATTCACTTGGTAGCTGTGGCTGAGCAGTCAGACTTCCCTCAAGACGAGTTAGGCAGTATAGAGAGTATTCACAATAGGTCAAAAGAACATAGTAGAACAAGTAAACACTGACCAGAGCTTGGTGTAAAAG
Organism: Ambystoma mexicanum; assembly: GCA_002915635.3. Taxonomy (NCBI): domain Eukaryota; kingdom Metazoa; phylum Chordata; class Amphibia; order Caudata; family Ambystomatidae; genus Ambystoma; species Ambystoma mexicanum. The sequence continues at coordinate 830,252,056 of CM030321.1, forward strand.
AGATATAATTATTTATTTAAAACCACATCTAGAAAAACACACAGGCACTAATAGTAAGCAATTCAAAAACACGGTCACTAAAAGATATACATTCCCTTAGCAAAATATTTGACAAGTCTTAAGCAAAGCCCCACTTATTTTCAGACAGCGGTGAGCGCCTAACGTAGATGGCACTATAATAAGTCATTTTAAAAAGGGAGAGAAAAGCAGAGAATAATATGAAACAGATCCCAACACTTTCGTAAGATCAAAGCAAGAGAGGAAGGCAAGTAAAACAGTGAAGTTAGAGTTCAGTAGGCCGGATCCACTTTAAGAGGATCGGAACGAAATGTGTCCAAGGTCACACGGTTGAAGTGCACAAGAGGCTTGCAAAGGTTAAAAAAGAGTTGGACTACAAGAAAGGGACCAGTTAGAGGGTCAAGGCGGCCAGCCCAGTCCAGAAGGTTAAGGGGTTATTATTACCTTGTAGCAATCTTTATAAAGGGAGGCCTGGCGGACACAGTACCTTAAAGTGGTGAGAATACTCCAGCGGGGGCAGTTGTTCCTGGCAGCGGATGCAAGTCGGTGCTTCATCTGGGGGAAGAGAGGATCTCGTCGGGGAAGAAGGCAGGAGTCCGTTGCACTGCCAGGGAAGAAACCAGCCACAGAGTTTTCAGGTAAAAGGATCAGTCCTTTTATTTGCGGTCCAGGGGTAAGTGGCTATCCAGTTGCCGGGGTGCTTGGCACGGGAAATTCGACCAGGAGACGGCCTGGGATGCGAAGAGAAGAAGGTAAACTGGTTGTGCCCACCAGTCAGGGGAAGAAGTCGTTGGGAAGTGGTGAGTAGGTTCCGCAGGGCTCCACCGGTGGTGTCGTCGTGGTAGGTCGGCTCAGCTTCTCCCTCATCAGATTCTAAGGTCCTGTGGTGACTTCTGAAGTTCCAGTCCCCAAAGCCCTGCTTTTATGCAGCACACCCCCATTCACTCAGCCTAGCTGTCAATCAAACATGCTAAGTGCGACTTGATTTACCAAGGTAACTCAGTCCAGGGTGCCTAAACCCCCTCCCACACCCTCTGTGGTACCCAGACAGAGTGGCACCACTTTTGGAGGCTTCTGTGGAGAAGCCTGCCAAAAAGTGGAACAAAGGGCTCGACTTGGGTTGGAGTCACAGAAGAGAACACAAACGCCATTTTAGAATCGAGTCCTGGCAAAAATACCAACCGGCGAATTAATATTAAATAAATAAACTGACGGTATGTTCGAGGCTATGAGAATTAAATAATTGAAGTTGGTAGCCTCGAACAATGGGAAAATCCCATAGGGAAATATTTGTGGTCGAATATAAAAAGTAGTATCCACTGCCACCAGCCAAAACTCGATCAGGGGGGACGGAGACGTGCCCCTCGACTAACAGACCCCGGGACAATCGAATTGCCCCGACCAGTACGTCCACAATATGATGGTTTGTACTGGTTTCTGTTCATAATTTGGGACTAGTAAAGCCAATGGTGACTTTACATGCCCTGGGAGACAGTAGTCAGTCCCAGGGTATGGAGTCTATGGTGGGGGTCACTATGACACCCCTGTGTTACTGCACGGAGGGTGCTGTGTAACACACATAGTAAAAACACATGAGACCCTATGGAGTAAAGGACCCCATAGCCCATAAAACACATTAACAGTCAAAGGAACACCATAAATCATGTCCAAGAGTGGGAGAAAAAGAGTCTCACTCTTGGCAGGAGAAAAAAACAAACTCCAGAAATCCAGCAAAGCTGGGGGACTCACTAGGTTAGGAAATGCAGCCTAAAGAGAGAATTCTCCCTAACACGCGTCCATGCCCTGCAGGCAGCCCACATCACAGGGGACCACCCAACACCAATGGCCATGCCCCGCATGCAGCTCACACCACAGGAGACCACCCAACACCTGTGACCATGCCCCGCAGGCAGTCCACCCCACAGGGGACCCTCCTACAACCTGACCATACCCCGCAGGCAGCCCATCACACGTGTCCATGCCCCACAGGCAGCCCACACCATAAGGGACCACCCAGCACCCATGACCATGCCCCACAGGTAACCCACACCACAGGGGAGCCCCCTAAACCCTGACCATTTCCCGGCAGGCAGCCCATCAGATGTGTCCATTCCCTGCAGGCAGCCTGTTAAGTGACTTCAATTCAGCAATCCCACTAAGTCAGTGCCTCGTCTGGGACGCCCAAGGGAAGCCCTTATTTATATATTTTTTATGACAAGTTATACTCTGGATGATTAACCCTTATATAACGCCCCTCTCTTTGAATCCCCTGACCTCACTGAGTCAAGAAGTAGGTTTGTTTTTCAATTTAAAATATTTATTGGAAAATTAAACAATATATATATCACACTTTTATAGTAAATTAATATTTGATATCACACTTAAGAATATGACAGTGATCAACAATGGATAATATTACAATTGTACTCTTATTTAATTACTTAGGAGTCGGTATAGGAAGGAAAAGGTAACTGAGAATGCTTTTATGGTTTCAAGGAAAACAATGATGGAAAGAATGCAGTACAGAAATAACTGATAGGGTTTCACAAGAGATAATATGTTCACTTTTCCCCTGGTGGCAATTCACTCCCCCCTATGCAATATAAAAAGATGGAAAGGAGAGCACACAGTTCTCAGGAATACAATCAAATGTAGTTCAGTTCCCCCCTAGCAAGTTTAGACAACAAGGATGATTTTAAAACACAAGCAAAATACTTTAAATGTGGTATGCAAAGAATATTGAATTCCCTATAGGAGGTTCAGGGTAGGTGATAGCTATTTAAGATTATTTCAAGTCACACTTGTGATGTTTAATGAGGGATTAGCAGGTTGAAAATGAATTCTAGCAGTTCAAGCAAAAGCGGCTATTTTGACAGGAGCTAATTTTTATATTCGTGGCAATTTTTCCAAATGCGTCGAGCGCGATTACGGAAAAATTATAAAGAGTAGAAAGTCGGTTTAGGGCTTGTTGGAAAGGTTAGAATCTTAGCTTTAAAATGAAAGTTAAATCTTTTACAGATTTGAAATGACAGAATGAACACACGATTCCTATGATGCAGTTCTGGACAGGTTCAAATGTTTTGAATCAGATTATTTTAAACTAAGGGATGGGTTCTGCACAGTTCTAGCTGAGTACTCACACTATAAATTTGAAATAGGCCATCAAGGTCTGGTCAGGTTGGCTGGTTCTCTTGCCACGGACGGCCTTTAGTACTGGATCTGCTCACAGTGATCTGGTCTGGGTCTCTGGTTCTGCTGGTCTCGATCAAGTGGATTCTGGATACAGCACTGCTTTCTGGGTACCGGCACAGGGTTCTAGGTAGAATCAAACAGCTCAGCCCGGCGTTTGAATAATTTGCAAAAGATTTTGAGGCCTGCTCATAAAGGATTCAGCTGGTGTTTCAGGCCTCAATGCTACAAGTTCTGAAGTCTGGAGTCTAAGTTCTGGAGATGGTCCTTCTGGATATTGTCTGGTCTGGAAAAATACTTCGCAAGAAAGTGAATTTCCCTGTCTTGCTTTCAGTTGCTCTTTTTGAGTCTTTTGAAAGTGGGTGGGTCGGCTCATTCTGCATGCCCAACCCTCTCATGATTTGATAGGTCAAGGATTCTCTGTGACCTGATTTGAGAAGGGATAGTGTGTCAGAGTGAGTCATCATTTTCAATCTATTGAAGAATGCCCCTTTGTGTCCGTGCAACATATCTTCTTTTTCATAAAACCCACATTTGCAATCTACCCCAATTGTTAATATTACCTAAATTGCATGACAGATTGCTTAAGGTATATTCTTGCCTAACCCTGATCTTCCTGAGAGCTAGGGTTAAAAAATGCCAACATTTTTTGTTTTTTGGTTGGTTTAACAATATTGGATTTTTACCAAAAATTACACAGATGTAGACCGCCTCTCTACACATATTCCAGTAAATTTTCATTTTTCTAGCATAAACCCTGTGTCTGCAATCTCCATAATTCATGGGGTTTTGCCTCAGAACATGGTACAGAGTTTAGTCTGGTCTCAAATTGTGGGTACATTTCTCAGATTAAGGATCTCCAAATTGTACATTTTTGTAAGCTTAATACAATATTTCAGAAGCATTTAACTTAAACATATATTTGCTGCGATATGAATCCACAATCCAGTCTGGCCCGCCCCCAGAAGCTTGGTGAGTCAGAGATCACAGGCCTCTCCTTTCTCCAGAAGACTGTTTACAGTCCACACCCAAAATCTGCATAACCCATTCAATTGAAAGGGTCTATTGTGTTATGTCCTGCAGGCTGCAGGGGAAACTCCTCCCTCTCAATCAACAGGCCATGTGATATCCTGGGCTGTTGTATGTGTCTCTGAAGTGTTAATGGTTCTCAGGAAAAGCAAGTCTTAGAACTTTTAATTACATAGGACCCCCTTCTGTTCACTGCACAGTTCTGCAAGACAGCTCTCCTGTCAGGATTTATAGAGCGCTAGCGCCGGTCAGTGTCCAATGCCGGTACTGCACCTATTTTTGACAGCTGTCTTGAATTAATACATTTCAAAAAGAAAGGATTTTACTTGATAGTATATGATCCTTGCTTGACATGGCATTGATGTGGATCTGCAGTAGAGTAAAGTAAAAACTCAACCTGAGTTGGATTTTTGTTTGGTGGTTTCGGCACATGATCTTAGCAATTTTTGACATTAATAAAACCGGATTTTGAACAGAACCATCTTTTCTTTGCACTGGTGGGTGACAGGTCAGGGGACCATTTTGGTGGGCGCAAAACTGCGCGGTTCTCCTGGATTCTGGCGCAAATATGGGCTTTTCCGCCATCTTGGATTTTGTAAGCCCACAGCACCAAATGTTGCAGCATGATAACTTGAACATGGGTCAAGACACCCAACAAGCCCCCCGCCCGACTGCTTTTTGAGTTCGAGTCGAGGGGGAGTTGGGTGCAAAGGATGTTTTGATCCACGCGCTGGGATGTCCGCATCATCTTCTTCCTATTCCGCAGATGACAAAGTTCAGCATCTTTTCCTCCATCAGGGTGGATCGAACGGTTCTCGTCGCCGGTCCTGAGGGGAGTATTGGGCGGTACCCCGGGACCCTCGGATCTTTGTTCCTGTCCCCAGGTCGTCTTCCGTGGTCAGTCTCAAGGTTTTCTTTCTCCTAGGATGATAAAGCAAAGCGCAATACCTATTCGTAGACATTTCTCCCCACTATTGATATAGTTGGGCGGCATATACATTTTATAAATCAATAGACTTTTACATTCTTATTTAAAAACAATAAAAACAAGATATAATCAGGAGACATTTTCATTCAAGAATCATAATATTTTAGAGACTATGGCCCTCATTACGACCCTGGCGGAAATCGAAAAACGATGGCGGAAATGCAATACCGCCATCGAATAGCGCTCGGTGCGACTATGACCCGTCACCGCAAAGTACGATGCCATTAGCGACACCGTAGTGAACGCCAACGCTAACTGCACCAAGTACGCGCGCGCGCGCCATGCCAAACCGTAAATACCACCATGGCGCAACGGTACGCGAATTCCGACCCTAGCGGACATGTACCTAACGCCATCAAGCACGGCGGAAAGTACCATTCCGCCATGGCGAGAAGTACGGCATCGCGAATCAACCGTAAACGGCCCCACTGAGTGCCTGTACACCGCTCCCTGCCCACAAAGTACAACTCCCGTAGGTGCAATGAAGCCACAATGCAACCAGTGAAATGTACAAGTCACCCATGCATGCCAACGAACAAAAGAATCACAAGAGGGCCAATGGGAGCTGCAGGGCACAGATGGCACGAATACAGAAGCCATCCCAATGGACATGACCACAGTCCCACACCAAGAAACGCACGCAAACACAGGCACCTGTGACCAGCAATATTCCGAAAATCACATCATTCCACCAGTCCACCTGGCTGACCGGCATCTGTTACACAAAACCCAATCCCCCGCCCTGAGCATGACAACATTCAAACAGTCATATTGGCAGCCCCATCCCTGACCTCACTGGGCTTCGTAGGCAAACGCGCCCAGCACAGTACCACGCAACTAAACTCCGAAGCTGGAACCCAATGCAGATCCCCTCACAATACATCGCTCCCCAAATAGGAATATGCCACATCACTTGCAAAGAAGAACGCTACACGGCCATATCAGAATAGAAATTTAATGACAACAAATTCACCAAGCCCATACAGCCATTAGGCCATGAACTCCAAAACACATTTCACCATTTGTGGGCTGCATCCGCAAGAAATGACCAGCTACTACTTGTGTGACGCCCTGTTCCATCATGGTACACAGAGCCACATTCACGTACGAAAAGGCAACATGGAAGCGCACAGAACCGCAGGGCCGTCCCAATGGGAGGCACTAGTCCAGCTGAAAGGCCGAAATGTTGCTCCGAGCCACTAGTACTGCGTAAGGGCATGTGGCCATTGGCGATCGTCCCATAAGATCGTAATGCTGCTCCACTGATTAACACGAAGCAGCAGGTGTCGGGAGTAAAAGCCATCTGCAGGAGTGGCATACAGATGGCAGTGGCAAAAGGGGAGGAGATACCTGTCAACCAAAAGAAAAGAAAAAGAACAGAATGGCCATCAGAACTACATTCGAACAACTCACTTCAATGATCACACTAAATCCACAGCCATATGCATGCTAGCCACTCCAAAGGATCATCACCACACCAAAACCACTTGCGACTCATAACTATCTATATCGAGGTGTAAACACCATCACAAACGAGTGTACCTGTGCATGCGTCTGTGAAACAGAATCCATCAGATGGGAATGTTAACGTGCATGGACACAAGTGTCTGAAGGCGCGTCGAGACAGGGAGGGCTCAACAAGGCCAGATAGACGATGGTCCCCACTATGGCAGCCCTGCATCACATAGCGTAGGGGAGGCGGATAGATTCCAAGAAGCCCTGTACATGGCAAACTCTGTATCAAATCACCTGCCCATGCATCCATTCATCATTCCTCATCCCGGTATTAAAACGCCTGAATATTTACTCACATAACATTAGAAATATCCATTGAGTCTGTGCGTTATGCAGCCTGCAAAATCCACAGTGCCCCAGCCCGTAATTCCAGTGTTGTGAAGTAACATGTATTTGGGAACGTCCGGCCTCATCGCCCACGTCGCTATTGCGCATCCCAAACTATTCATATCAATCATTGCATCCTCGCCATGGCCCCTGTCTCAAGGACATTGAACAATAGAACGTTATATTTGCAGTCAGACCTGTGGGCATCTCCTCGCCGCTAGCTGAAAACCGAAAGCGCCGCCCTTCGAATTCCTCATTTGCAACATCACGTCGAAAAGGCATCTGTGGCCGTTTGAAATCACAAATTAATCCATCTAGTGCGGGCTGTGTGTGAAAATGGCAACTGCCTTCACCCACAAATGGGACGCCCCGCCCGTCGTTGCAACTCGGTACAGTGATGCATGAGGGCCCACCGTTACTCGAGTACTACGTTCCACTGACCCTTCACAAGTCTGTTCGCGACTGCAAAGATTGTATGTGAAACAATGGGACCATAGCCGAATGTACATATCAACCAATGTTACACGGCCATCGGGTACAAATACATGATTGCAATAGCAAGATGCCATTACTCGAATTGCAGCGTTGTGTGCGGGACGTGCTCGGCCAAAGGGGAGAGCAGCTTGCACAGGTGGAATGAATCACCACAGGTGGAGGCCATACAGCCTGAAAACACATAAATTGCACACCCAGTCTCCTCCCACAACCACACCCACTCGAAATGCTACCGGCAGGACTCGCGATGTTGGCCCTGGGGACCTGATAGCACTGCAAGTACTCCAACTCCAAGAAGAAGACGAACACCAACTACAACCGGCCGCACGGAGGAGACGCAGGAGGAGGAGAGGGCAAGGCAGGGCCAGCAAGGGCCGCCAGCACAGCCACTACCACCACGCAGGCAGCCCGCAATCCCACGCCTCCGAGCACATCCGTTCAACCTCACTGCTGAGCAGATCCACACCCTCTACCGTTTGGACCGGGACACCATAGCCGCCATTGTGGACATGACACAGGCTGACCTTGTCAGCATGATAGATAGCCCAACCGCCATCCCACCCCTACTGAAGGTGGTGTCTGTACTCCACTTCCTGGCCACAGGCACCTACCAGCACACAGTCGGACAGTTGCATGGCATTTCTCAGCCACTGTTCTCACGGACACTATTGCAAGTGCTCGATGCCCTCCTGCAGCACGCAGACGACTACATCTCTCTACCACGCTCGGAGCAGGAAATTACCAACACAAAAGTGGGATTCCATGCACTTGCCGGCATACCGGGTTGCATTGGTGCCATCGACTGCACCCATGTGGAATTGGTCGTCCACATGCCATGGAGGCCAGTACCGCAACCGAAAACAATTTCCATTCCCTGAATGTACAAATGGTGTGTGACTCCAACAGGATTATTACACATTGTTGTGCCCGATTCCCTGGATCAACCCATGATTCTATGGTCTTGAGGAACTCTACAATACCACGCTACATGGAGCGACACGCAGGGAACAGATCCTGGCTACTCGGTGAGTCTCATTTCATGCATGATGATGTGGGGTATGTGATTCGGCAATGACCTGGCAGGAAGGGGGGGGGTGTGCGTACGTAGCAATGGCATTCCACATCATACGTTTATCGTCCACATACAGGTGATGCTGGATATCCACTGAAGAGATGGCTCCTCACACCAGTCCGGAACCACGGGACCAGCATGAGGAGGACTACAACCATGCCCACTCACGTACCCGTGTAGTCATTGAACAGGCATTCGGCCTACTGAAGACTCGTTTCCGCTGCCTCAGCAGGTCTGGCGGGGCACTCCTGTACCGCCATGAGAAGGTTGCAAAGATGGTCATGGCATGTGTCATGCTCCACAACATGTGCGTACGTAGAAATGTGCCCATGCCCCCTGACGCAGAACTGCAAGCACCTGAAGATGGTCATGATGAGGGTGGGGATGTGGCAGCACCTCAAGGAGTCTGCGAGGCACCGGAGGGCCGTGACATTCGTCAGCATCTCATTGATGCATGCTTCTAGCACTCACGCCTGGTGGCTGATACATGGACACGGACTCGTGGCACTGTGTGTGTCTGGTACATGCACAATATGGACTGTACGCCTATGATGGCCTAGTACACAAAGATCATTGTCCACACATCTCATTGGTTGATCGTGCATTGTTTATGGCATATGTGATATCATGTTGAACACCCTATCGACCCGCCACCCAAGTGAGCCCAACACACCCCCTCCACCCTCCTACCTCCCCCCCGAACACCAGTGTCCAAAGATGCTCATTGTCAGTGGGCAGTCGCTATTGCAAGCCCCTCTGCGGTCAGGGCACCCTGCCTGTGGAGCGCAGGTTCCTCCCAGATCTACGTTGGGGGCTGCCCTGGACGGAACTTGCAACGGATGATGTCTCTGCCTGCTCACGTCCATGCATGTC
>CM030321.1:830261581-830408792 GCA_002915635.3 Ambystoma mexicanum
ACGAGAAAACGTGCTATCCAAAGGACGGCAGGGGTGGTATGTCTGGAGAACCATTTTTTGTAATACAAGGGACACTTTTTTCGGACAACAAGTGGAAGGATGAAGAAGTAATGTGTAAAGCTGAAGCACTGAGAGGTGTGGCACCAGAGAAATTGCAGTGGATAGAAGAAACATGCACACCAGTGTGGAAGGAACACATTTCAAAACTAACTTGGGTAACCGCCATTGAAAAACCCTTCAAACTGCAGAACGAAATAGACTATGAATTATGTTTTAAAGGAGAGGGGAAAACCTCCATGGGGACAAACAAGAACTGTAACAAAACCCTCACCATCCCAGATCTGAGAAAAGGGACAGCGGCCCTGATGGACACGTACTGGGTTTGCGGCAACCAGGCATACCTGCACCTCCCCCAGTCATGGAGTGGCAGCTGCTCAATGGCCACTCTGCACTCAGCCCTAATGGTAATACCAGAAAGCCACATCGATGGGAGCAAAAAGACACAGGAACGCATACAACAGAGTGCAGCCCAGCCGACTGCGGAGTCACAAATGTATGTCCTGTCTTCCGGAAACAAGGGAGAGGTGCTGACCCGTAACAGACGAGCATCAAACTACATATCAAAGGCATCATCAGAGCTATTGGCTCAGATCCCAGACAAATACCGATTATTCAGCTCAGCAGAAACATTCTTTGCCTCACTCGTCTCAAGTGTCCAAGCAAGAGCAAACGCCAAATGGCTCCAGATAACACGCTGGGAATTGATTCAGCTGGCAAATGACACTGAAGAAGGGTTCAACGTAAAAAAAGTGGAACTAAGGGCTTTACGGCTGATGACCATGCAAAACAGGTATGTCCTGGACCTGTTGACGGCAATGGATGGAGGTGTTTGCCGAAAAATAGGAAGTGCCTGCTGCACTTTCGTACCTTCTGAAGACGCAGAGAACGGCTCCCTGTCCCATGTGATCGAAGCAGTCCACAACCTAGGAGAAAAAATGAAAATGGAAGGTGGAGCAGAAGACAGCACATGGTTTGATAACATCTTCTCCTGGGTCCCCTCATGGCTTGGAACAACTGTGAAATTTTTGATGCCGGCTGTGGTATTCCTCCTTTTAATTTTTTGCCTGTGCCAGGTGGGTCTTCGAGTTTGTGCTAACGCAGTACCAAATGGTGCAATGATGATGGTGACAATGGGCAACACCCGTGGGACAATACAAAACATGCAGGAAGTGCAGGTACAAACAGGAACAGATGACGCACCAAGATATCAGCTAGTGCCTATCTATCACGACAAAGATATCATAGATAAAGCATGGCACACCACCATTAGAGAGCCCCGTGTACTAGAGTGGTACCAGGAGGTGTGGGTAGATTTGGCGGGAGATGGCGGATGCATATACCTGACTTGTACCCCAGATGAATATGCCAGAAAGAGGGAAAGCTTACGGGGGGTGTGCAGAGCATGGATGCCTATAAAAGGCCACACCTGCATGGGACGAGGCAGTGATGGACGAAGCAGAATGTAGAAGGCTGGAGGACTTAAAGTATTCGTTACTTAAGTAACAAAAGGGGGGAAATGTATGGGAGGAGTGGTCCAAAAGACCCCCCTTGCCCGCATCTCCACCCCAGGTGAGGGCCATGACTCATCGGGCATCCCCTCCTTACCACCAGGGCCCAGGTGGTGGATGGCTCACCTGCTGAAGACATTGCCCGCACGTATTGAATTTAGCTAGGCCTCAGAAACCATTTTGTCTACTAAAGATGGTGTGAGCTCAGCGCACTGTAGCGTGGCCCACACCTTCGGAAAGTTTCAGTTATCCCTGTCGCCGCAGCACCCTGGCAGATCCGCTGCGAGCCCGTTCCCACGAACAAGACGGACATGAGCTAGTGTAATACATTAACATTGTAACATTTCACCTTCCGCAGTGTATCATCGCTCCCAGCATGACCCGGCCAGCGGCCTGGGCGATGAAGAGAACGATAAAATGGTCATCAGAGGGCAGAAAGTCTCTACATATTAATGCCAAGACCACTTGCAAAGTATGCTTTTCTCCACAAAATCTCTTATATTACAAAAACCTGTAAAATGTATAAACATAGAAAGCATGCTTCCATGATATAAGCAATGGCGAGCCCACACCACTGTAGTTGGGTACTAATAATGAAGGAGCATTCCAGGGATCTATTTGGTACGTGTATCACTGGGAAAATTACACTCCATGGTTTTGTGCCATAACTTAACTAATGCTGCTAGAGTACACGAGAAGACGAATGTAACCACACAGAGGGCTCATGTGAAGGATGCGCGAGAATGCACTTGTCATGTGTGTATGTCTAAGCCCCTTATGTGCCACCACCATCACGTATAGTGGCGGGTCATTTTCTATGTACTCCACCAACCACATCACTACCTCGATTACTGCAAATGTATATGCATATAACTAAATACTGTAGTTGTTAAAACATAGTGTACGAATAAGGTGCTCAGGCTGGATATAATCGAGACACATCCAGCAAAGTTGAAATGTATGTTTTAAAGTGATTTACTATAAGTATTATAGAGTGCTCAAATGTTTGTGATGTTCTTACCTAAAGTCGGCAACATACGAGGAAGATACCTTTCTGAAAATATGTGCAAGGCCATTCCCCCTCCCACCCCGCGAAGACTGCCAACCATGCGAGCAGAGGCCTGCGCCGCGCTGCTCCACCTCCCCCAACCAGACTGGAGCCGCTTCAAAGATTTGTAGCCCCCTCTGCAGCACCCAAGGCCACGGCCCGCCACCTGCATTATTTACAGCACAGCAGTAAACCTCTGCTGAACACACACTTCCAAAGGCGCCCCTCGTAAACCCCACAACCACCGGATCATCTTAGACTTATGGCCCTGTGCAATCAGGACACCCAATACTTCGACAACACACAGCGGCACATCCATAACAACTTCTAACAAGACAGAAAGACCTGTACCGCCCGTCCCAGGCCCTGAAGCTTAGCACCTCGACCTATGGCCCGGTCAACAGGACACTGGTAACCATGTCCTGACGTATTACCATCAGACCCCTTACAAGGTACATTCCTCCTGTGTTGCATTAACCTGTAGAATAACCTATTGGAAGATTTACTAAAGAAGATAATATTGCAATGACTGAATGACTGCGGTGTGCATGGCCTAGGGCAAATAAGTCAGGAAAAGACATTCATCTCTGACACTGGCCACGATGGCACAATAACACCGCCCGGATGAACTCAGCCAACCTGCCAGGCCCAGCCCAACCCACGAGGCTGACCAGTGACGTTCTCCAGCCAAGGCCAACCACCTCGCAGCAGCACCTATAGCTAGTCATCGCCACCCAATCCCATTGAACTTGTGCCCCCTATAGTATGTAGGTTCTTATGACGCTTTTTTTTAAATATATACGCCTGTCTTTGCTATTGTCGGACAGAGCGCTCTCGGAGTTTGCAGAGACCTTTGCATGCCCTATTCTGATAAACTCCAATTTAAGCTCACCCGCACTCTGTCTTGGCTTTATTCCCGACTTGGGAGAGTCCTTCATTGTCTCTCATTGCGGGTGCTGGTTGGGGACGCTTGCCTTCACAGGCCACACAGTCACGCTGCCTACACCAGGTGTTGGCAATCATGATTACACGCCCCTAAATCCGCAGGCACTTATATATGTCCAGAACCCCTGCAGAAAGGCAGGCCATGGTCCAGGACTTTTACGGGGTGGGACCACTGAGCACATCTATCGCAACTGCAAGCACTAGCATTCCATCAACGTGCAGGTTGTATGCAATGCCAAGGGACTCATCACCTCTGTCTATGCAAACTATCCCGGGTCCACCCATGACAGTTTCATATTCAGAATGTCAGCCCTGAACCGGAACCTGGAATCTGGGAGGCATGGTAACACATGGCTCATTGGTGAGTACACATTCCTGTGCACATTCATGCATGTCACACACAGACAAATAAACAAACCCAACTAATGACAACCATCATCACCTCCCCAGGGGACAGTGCCTACCTTCTGAGCACCCACATGATGATGCCAATACGGAACCCCACCACATCACCCAAGGTAAGATACAACGCAGCCTATATTGCAACCCGGGGCATAGTGGAGCACACGTTCGGAGTTCTCAAGTCACGTTTCCACTCCCTTGACCGCTCTCGTGGGCAGCTACTATATACACCCCAGTAGTGTACAGCATCATTGTGGCAGCATGTGTCCAGCACAACGTTGCAACCTGGCGGGGCATACTGGTGGACATGGTGGCGCCCCCACATCCCCAACCACATGCATGGCCGCTGCACATGGGAGGGGAAAAGGCACGTGGCGAGGCAGCTCGCACCCAGCCTGTGGCTACATTTTTTACCTAAGCCCCCCCCCCCCCAGCGGAGTGCACACAGGCCTGGCACATTCCAGGTGACAATCGATGATGACAAAGGGACAGTCAACTGCCACAACCTTAACACCCTGAGAATGTGTCCTTGGAATGGATAATTGTGTGCATCCCTAGCCACTTAAACCAAAACAATCCCGGGTGAACAAAAGGCGCACATGCAAGCCACAGATTCCAAACCCCCCATGCAAAATAGCACATCCAAATGCTGGTATTCACCAAAACCTCCCTCAATCCCAAGTCTCCCACCCCACACAACATGCCATGGCATGCAATGTGAAAACCTCAATAAAAATATCAACACACATGACACAGCTGTCACAAAGCGCACTGTTACAAATGTAAACAGGCCACAGACAATCCCCTCAGACACGCACTATGAAGAAAAGAGTGAGCAAAAACATCCAACCTATACTAAAAGTATGTAAATGCATGTTGCGAATGCAGGTGCTGTGGGGTTGTCCCCCGCTCACTACACCACACAGTACAGTGAGTGGTGTCAGTGGCCTGGAAACCCCTTCAGCTGCATAAAAAAACAAAGGAAAAATATGAGCCTGCGGCAACAGTTCATGATCACGAAAGTCAATGTGAACATGTGCAGCAGGGACACAGCATGTCTCAGAAGGCAAGTAGTGTGTGTGTGAGTGGCTGTTGGGGTGGGAGTAGGTACTTTTGTGTGTGATGTGGGGGGGTGTTTGCAGGGCGATTCAATGCATGTTAGCATGGGAAATGCATGAACACACAGTGTAGCATACATTTTCCATGTTAACCACTCTGTAGTGGACACATCTGCAACGGAAACATATTGCTGATCCTGTGACACATCATAAGCAAAGCCAACACAGGACTATCAATTTACCAGCATAACACATCATGAACACAGGACCCAAAAAAGACATTCTACAGAGTGAGTAAGTGAAACCAAAAACCAAAGGTTCAGAAGTCAAGATACTCCCAGTAGAAGGTGTCATGCATTGTCGTCGACTTGTGCCCCTCGGCAGCCTCTGTCCACGCACGAGTACGGCATCACAGTCTGTATATATATTATGCACTGTGCCCGTTACTTCAGTTCTAGTTTTTCCTATCTTCAAGAGCACAGATATTCATGGAATCAAAAGACCAGATGGTAAATGGGAGGATGGTGTATTACACAGAGATTTTACTGCAGTGCAGGATGGGAGGGGATTGTAAAAGGTGATAAAAGGAGGCTTAACTGAAAGAGCCTGTAATTGACTCTACGTGCCGATGTAAGGGCCGTTAAGAAAACAGTTCAGAGGTTTAATATCCATAGAGGACATGAATGTAATGGTTCAAAAGGAGAACCCATGAGGAATTTCAGTACAAGGTTCAGGTCCCACACTGGTGCAATGAAAGGGACTGGTGGGAACACATTAATAAGTCCCTTCAAAAATTGGACTACAATAGCGATCTTAAAATAGGATCCCTGCTGTGGTAAGCGCTTACAAATTGAAAGGACTGCTAGATAGTCTTTTACAGTGGAAACTTGAAGTCCCTGATGGGCCAAATCAATCAAAAAGACAACACCACTAGTGTATCGCAAGAAAAAGGATCTATATTCTTAGATCTGCACTGGCTGAAAAACATATATTCCAATGGCAGTGGTACAGAGACTTTGTTGCTGGTCATCTACTTGAAGTCCACACTTCCATTAACTCTTCCAGAAGGTACCAATCCTTGTATCTC
Source organism: Ambystoma mexicanum (assembly GCA_002915635.3). Lineage (NCBI taxonomy): Eukaryota > Metazoa > Chordata > Amphibia > Caudata > Ambystomatidae > Ambystoma > Ambystoma mexicanum. The sequence continues at coordinate 830,267,690 of CM030321.1, forward strand.
AACCTTTCAGAAACCAGGCATGAAGGTTGACAATCCTGATCTCTGGATGGAGAATGTGTCCTCTCTCTTGTGAGAGTAGGTCCTCACTTTGGGGCAGAAGTACATGTCCAGAAGATCTGGGTACCACGTCCTCCTTGCCCAATCTGGAGAAATCAAGATCATGGTTTTCCTGTAACTTTCTCAACCTCCTGATGATGTGAGGAATGACAGGGCCTGGAGGAAATGTGTAAAGGAGTGGAATCTCCCAGTACACTATGAGCACATCTGTCAGAGCTCTCCATAGATGAAATTCCCTGGAGCAGAATTTGCTGTTGAAACTGAACACAAACAGATCCTCTTTAGCGGTTCCCCAAAGGGCAAAGATCTTGTGAAGGACCTTCTGAGCTTGTTCCCACTTGTGAGAGACTGTGCTCTGCCTGCTCAGAGGGACCACCTCTGTGGTCTCCTCTCTGGCAAGTTAAACAACCGTGAAAGAGATTCCTTCCTGTAGTGCCCACAACCAGAGCTGTGTTGCCTCTTTGCAAAGTCATAGTGACCGTACACCTCCTCTCGTTTAGAGGTAGTACATTGCCACTGCGTTGTCCATCATTATCAGGACATTCTTCCCCTGTAGAGAAGACAGAAAGGCTATCAGCACTAGTCTGATTTCCCTCAGCTCCAAAAGCTTGATGTGGAGTATGGACTCTGATGCAGACCAACGACTGATGATCGTCAAATCGTTGGTGTGGGCTCCCCAATCTGTAAGGGAACTGTCCGTAACTACTGTTGTCTCCGGCCATGGTTGCCATAAAGGTTCGCCTTTCAGTATGTTATCCTCACAGGCCCACCCCAGAAGATCCTGCGCAACCTTGCTCGGGACCTGAAGTAGATTTGTCATGCTGCCAGAGAATTGAGCCAACTTGGACCTAAGAGCCCATTGGAGACACCTCATTCTCAGATGAGCCTCTGGCACCAGGAAAATGTAGGATGCCATGAGGCCGAGCAATCTCAAAAACTTGAAGGCCGGAAGATGTTGGGCATTCTGAAACTTGCTGACCTTCTGCCAAATGTGTTGAGCCCTCAACTTAGGTGGCAAGGTTTTCCATGAGGAAACATCCAGGGCCACTTTAATGAAATTAAGCTTTTGAGAAGGTATCATGTGGAACTTCTTGAAAGTTAGGGAGACGCCCAGTCTGTGGAGACAGTGGCAGGTGATGCTGAGATGTTCCAGGAACATGCCCTGATCAGCAAATCATCAAGGTAGTGGTAAATGTGAATCCCTCCCCTCCTGAGACTTTCCCGCCAATACCACCATCAACTTGGTGAGCTGAACCAGAATGGCAGAACCTGAATGTAAGAACTGGCAGTGGTGAATTTCCTGTGCTTGTGATGATTAGCTACATGAAGGAACGCACCCTGAAGGCCCGATGATACCATTCAATCCTGGAGCTGTAGGGCCTAAAGGATCTGAGAAAGAGTAACTATTTTGAACAGGTTCTTCCTGTGGCTCTTGTTCACATTCCTCAAGTCCAAAATGGGTTTCAATCCTCTGTCTTTCTTGGAGATCAAAAAGTATGTGGAGTACCACTCCTGATTCCTTTCTGCTTCAGGTAGCGTCTCTATGGCACATTTCTCCAGCTCCCTGGTAGATGATCTGGAAGTGTTTTTAAGAACGTGAGGCCATAACCCTCGGCTACCATTAGCAAGGCCCAAGAATCGGAAGTAATGCCCCATCATTCTTCCAAATGCTGAGTCAGCCTGCCCCCACAACAGTTGTCTGCACTAAGGCCTCTGAGAGCTTTTGGGTTGCTATGGTGGCACCAGATGGCAAGGAAGTTCCCGCTTGGGCAGTCTTTCCACCACAACCTCATTCACCTTGAGGAATTATTCACTGGCCCCTTTGGCGGGTCTGACCCCTTGCCCTTCCAAAAGAAATATAATATTGAAAGGGGTGACCCCTCCAACTTTTTAGGAGTCTGATGGGGCTGTTGTGGTTGCCGTATTACTGTGCCAAGCAAAGCTGCTGCTTTGGACGACTGAGGTTTCGCCAAACATTCATCCACTTTGCTTCTGAACAGATGGGATCCATTGAAAGGCATAGTCAATAATCTGGATTGAACATCAGCCACAAAGCCAGACTTATGCATCCATGCAAACCTGTGCAAAACAGTATTAACACCCATAGCCCTGCTGGCACTGTCGGCAGAATCAAGGCCAGACTGCTGAGACTTGCACATGGCTTCCTTTCTATCCTTAATGATATTTTGGAAACCATCCCTTTCCTACACCTCTGAGATATGTTCCGCAGCCATAGTTTTAATTTCCCATAACGTGAATGTAAATTTGTCCAGGGCACAAATAGAATTAATGGACTTTAGCACCAGGCTACTGGTAGAGAAAATCCTCTTGGCCAGCGTATCAAATCTTTTGTCATCCCTGTCAGGTGGAATAGTTGGGTAGGCGGCAGCCGTTGCTGATGAAGTAGCAGGCTGCACTACCAGACTTTCAGGAGTTGGATGCTTGGACAAAAAGTATGGATCCACACTTGATGCCATGTATTTCCTGGTGAGGTTCTTACTCATTGCATGGTTGGTAACTTTGGCTTCCCAATCAGCCATTACCCTGCTCTTAAAAGCAGTATGAAAAGGTAAAATAGGGTCCTTTTGCAGACCTTTATCTAGAATATCAGTAAGGTCATCCTCTTAATAAATAGTGGCAGGCTTTCCCCCATCCTAGCTACTTAGTCTCTCTATTCATAAGTGATCTTTAAGAGGCTTCTGCATGATCAGTAGGGTTTGATGAAGCAAACTCCGCCTTAGGAGAGGTATCTAGACCACTTGCATCTTTTAGGGAATCTATTAGATGATCCATACAAGAATCCTCTGAAATCTGAGCCTCAGAGACATTTGGGGTACCAAACTGATTGCCAAACAGAGGGGTGTCTTGGTCAGAAGACTCATCCTCCTCAAAAATAGAACTCATAAACTTAAAAAAGTCTTTCCTGGAAGAGGTTTGAAAACCTTCAATGGTTCCATCGATGATGCATATGGCTTCAAAGTCGAAGAGCCCAACCCGTGACTCAATGGAGTGACAGAGGAATGAGGCCTAGACCTTTCCTTGTCTCGAGGCTTTGAGTCTACTCGAGGGGTTGAAGGTTTTGAGCCTGGGCTTGACGGCGCGCGTGAGCTGAAACCTTGATGCACACATCTCAGCCTTACGAGGTGCAATGGACTCATGGGTCTTCTTTGGCTTTTTGGAAGGAGTGGGATAAGATGCTTTCTCAAATATCTTTAGCATCCCGAGGTGAAAATCCTCCCACTCTGCCTTAGATGCTGACTCACCTGGGCAAGATACTTTGGGTTCGAGAGAGGAGTCAGAGAACGTTGAACTAGACCTCTGACACATTTTCTTGGCCTTCTTATGAGTAGCTGGGGACATTAAATGGTGTGAACCACTTTGAGACTGGAAGTGTTTCTTGGAGCACTTCCCTGGCGGTGAATACCCCCTTGAGCTCCTTTCAACCAAAAATCTTCTCTTCGAAGCAGTCATCCATGGGTAATTAGATACAGGTCTCCCCAAAGTGAGGTTCCCCTTCCTCTCCTTTAGCACCTTCCCTTTCATGTACTGACAGGAACAACATTCTTCAGTCTTGGGCTTGAGCCCAAGACACCAGTGACAAACATGGTGTGGGTCAGTGATGGTCATATTGGCTCCACAATCTGCGCATTTCTTAAATCGAACTTTTGTAGTTGACATTTCGAATAATAACTGTTGAAACGATAATTCAATGAACTGATCCGAATTAACTGTTCAGTGGAAAAACTGAACTGAAGTAGCGGGCGCAGTGTGTGCTATATATACAGACAGTGGCATTGTACTTGAGGGTGGATGTAGCACGTCGAAGGGCATGAGTGGCTGGTCCCTTAAATATATGGCAGTATTAAAAAACACATTTATGCTGGCTGTGCCCATACATCTCTATGCTGGCTCCACCAACATATGCTAGTATTCCCATATAAGAACATACTCATGTTTGGTTTGAGATGTTTTTTATATTATCATTAGTGGCACTAGGCACAAAGCTGGCTCTGTCAATATATGCCAGTACACCTATGTAAGAAACTACTCCTGTTGATTTGGCCATTAAAAGTGACATGTAACAATAAGAAAACATCTCCAAACTGGTTCCAATGTAAGCCAGTCTATACCCATAAGAACACTTATCCTTGATTCATCATAGATGCTCAATTAATGGAAAGTCATGTTACAGTAAAAAATATACAGGCAGCTACCCCAAAATGTCAGTCTAGTGGGTTAATAATACTTATTATGCTTGCTTTATCAAAGATGCTGAGTAATAAATGTCATTCCACAGTAAGCAGACAGGCATTTTGGTACAGCCCGTCTAGCCAAGTAATGACACACATGAACTTGTCTTTGCCCAAAAATACCAGTAAAACATGCAAAGTCAATAAAGGATGTGTCAAAAATGCTCTAGTGATCCTCAGTGTCCCAGGTCCTTACACACCCCCCCACACACACACACACACACAGGTATCCCCTTTCACCCACCCATACATCTCCTCTCACATTTATTCACAATTCATTCACCACACAGGCATGCACCCACCCACCCGGAACACTCACACACACAATCACATGCATACCCATTCACCCACCAGTTACTCACCCACATACCTTCTCTCACATGCATTCACACTGGCACCCATCCAGAACATTCACATATATGCACACAGGCACATACACACTCATTACTACTCACTCACCCACCATTCACTCACCCATATACCTCTCAGGTCCACTTGTGCTGCATTCTCCACACAGGAACACACCCAGCCACCCAGAACATTCAAACACACACTATCACAACCCTACTCATTCACCCACCACTCACTCACCCATACATCTTCTCTTGAGTCCACTCACACTGCAGTCTCCACCCAGACACGTGCCCATTGAAACACACTATCACATTCCTAAACCTCTCATGTCCACTTGTACTGCATTCTCCACACAGGAATGCACCCACCCATCCAGAACATTCAAACACACACTATCTCAATCCTACTCATTCACCCTTCACTCACTGACACATACACCTTGTCTTGAGTCCACTCACACTGCATTCTCTACACAGACACATGCCTATTGAAACACACTATCACTTTCATGCTCATTCACCCACCGGTCAATCATTCATACACCTTCTCTTACATACACTCTCACTGCATTCTCTACACAGCACACACCCATCCCAAACATTCAAACACACACTAGCACGTTCATACTCATTCACCCACCAGTCACTCTCTCATACATCTTTTCTTACATCCACTCTCACTGCATTGTCTAGACAGGCATGCAATCACCCACCCACCGAGAACATTCAAACACACACACTATCACATTTCTTCTCATTCACCCACCACTCACTGACCCATAGCACATACAGACATGTGACATGTACTTCACACATGCAAAATATATATCACATCTTTTTTATGAAGCATTCTTACCTGTTTTACAGCTTTGATTTGTCACTCCAGGCCACCCTTGGCTCCTCCGTACTGCTCACAAACAGGAACCAGGAAGCTGGGAGATCTTCCAGGTTCCTGTATATGAGCTGGGAGAAAGCCACAGAAGGGGTTTGGTAGGGAGATTTCTCACACAAGTGCTTAATTCCCTTTACCTTGGAGCCCTCCAGCTCTTTTGCTATATTGTGGGGCTTTCAACGTTTCATTTTCAATGTGTTTTACTCTTTTGTGTTCTTTGGTGAAGGAGTTTTAAACAACTCCAGTGGCATCATTTCTATGTGTCAAACAGCACCTTCAGTGCAGTGGCACAAGGGTGTCTTTTCAGACTCCCCAAAGGTTTAACAACCTTCAGCGAATGACTACTGTCTCTCAGGGCATGTAAAGTTAAAATGACTTCACTAGTCTCTTTAAATGTACTGACCCAGCACACCCTATATTACTATTGAGTGCTGGAGGGCTGGAGGGGTTGCTTAGCTTCCCCTGAGTCAAAATACTCATGTAACAGTAAAATTTTACCTTTTCCGATTTTAAATGGCAGGTGGCACTGGTTTAGATCAACTTCCGTGAGTTTTCGCGACCGCTAACAACGGTAGCTCAAAATCAGGGGTAGTCATGTTTTTCAATATGGCGCCCCAGACCTATCTGTAAAAACAGACTCTGGTCTTCTTTATTTGCCATTTCTTTTAGGAAAAGCCCATCTTGTGTTGCCTCTGAGCGCCAAACCAGGTTTGGTCCCTTTGTTTGTGCACTTTGGCAGGCTTCTGTGCTGAAGCCCTCCTCTGGTGCCAGAGTATCTGGGGTGGCCCAAACTCCCTGTGCTTAGTCTCCTAGGAGACCGGAATGAACTCTGGTGTGATTGGCCGGCTGGCTTCCCGGCAAGGACAGCCACCCTGCTGCGGGAGTGACAGCTAGGCTGAATGAATGGGAGGAAACTGTTTAAAAGCAGGCCTCTGGGACTTGGAAAGCAGAGTCGACCTCTGGAACGAAAGAACCGAAGAGGAGGGGAAGGAAGAGGACTGCTGCAACTCCTGGATGACCGGTGAAGCCCTGCTGCAGGTCCGAATTGCCTGAAACTCCGACGACAGAGAATCCCTTCAAGGTTAACTTCTTACCTTGAGTTTGGTGGGAACAACCAACTTGCAAGCCACCTGGACACCGTCCTATTCTGGTCAAATTTTCTTCAGAGTGCTGTTGAAAACCGGATAGCCAGAGGGAAGGAAACCAGGGGGACTTTAAGGCACTCAAACCTTATACCGACGTCTTGCTACAGCTTTTGGCCTCTTCCCTGGGCAGTGCAGGAACCTCTCGACGTCCTCCTTCTTGTCCACATGACTGAAGCACAGGAACAGCGAGATCTGTTCACACTGCCAGGAACAACTGCCTCAGCTACAGCTTTCTTCATTTAAAAGGTACTGTCCAAATGTGATCCGGCAATCTTTTCGGCCATCGAGAAAGTGTGTCAACCTTTCCTCAACTAGGAAGGCTTTTCCTTTCCTAAACATTCGTCAAACTTTTCGCCTAGCCAAATCCTTTTAAAATCTGTGGCAAAGACTTAACCATTGCTTACCAGAACTGTGCTATCCTGTACAAGATACTCTGAACCATTGACTTTGGCCCAGGCCTATTGAGAAGAATTGCTGGTTGCATTTAACTTGAACCCTTTGCCCTGCCTATGATTGTATTTGGGCTATCTATTCTTATAACCTTGTCTTTTCCTTCCCTTTCTAAGTTTCTAGAGTGCCATTTTGCTCACACTTCATTTTTGAGCTAAACTTGTTTATTTACTTACCGGTTGGATTTTTGTGGTGTATCTTTGTGTGATATTGAGCTGCTTATGCTAGTGTAATATTTTATAAATGATTAAGTAAATACATGTATATTCTTTTACTGAGAAATCTTGATTAAGTGTTTACGTGAATAACTGTATTTGTTGGTCCTTTGTGTAACTTGTTCTACTATTCACTTAAACTCTTGAGATAAGTCTGGCTGCTCAGCCATCACTAACACTTTACTGTGTAGTACAGGCTTGTTCCAAAGGTGAAAATATGCTTACACTTGTAGTCCTAATTACCTGTAGTGGTCCCCAAGGGTACATGGCGAGCTGAACTTGCCATGTGACACTTGCAACATGTCACAGTCAGCTCAAACCCCTCTGAGTGCGTTCTTCTTGCGCTTCAAGACCGAGCCCAGCCTTCACCCTGATGTGCGAGGACTGAGCCGGAACCTCCCAGACTTGGGACCTCATCACGAGTCTGGCGGTAACCCTTAAATGCGGCGTTAGCGCTATTACCACCGCATTTAAGGGTCCGCCAGATCATGGCTTTGGCGGATTTCCCCCCAGCTCCGAGCTGGGGGGAAATCCGCTGCAAAATTGCCGATTTTCGGTGCGATTACCGTCAGTGGGAAATCCGCCGGCGGAAATAGCGCACATTTTCCCCATTGAGCCCAATGGGGAATGAGGAATTCCTGAAAGGGCCCAATGGGGAATGGGCAATAACCCTTCCGCCAAACCCGTGATTCGGCGCTAATAGCGCTGGGGGGTTTGGCGGTAGGGCTATTAGCGCCACCGCTAATAGCGCCAGCGTTACCGCCCAACTCGTGATGAGGCCCTTGGTGTGGCGGGAGCCCCTGCTACTCCAGAGCCCAGAAGCTTCTGTTTCTAGAAACACGTTTTTTTTTTAAATACAAGGGTAGTAAGGGAGACCACAAGGGCCACGGCTGGGAACTCTGGCAACCCCCAAATGACATCCTTGCACAAGGTGAATGCACTATGTGACATGTTAAGTCCTGCTTTTTCAACCGTCCATATTAACAGACATTATGCAATGCAAGAATGTGCTGTGCTGTCACTAATTAAGCAGTATGACCGGAGCGGCGGGGGCATTAGCGACTCAGGTCGGTAATGCCCCCGCCGCGAGGGTCCTATTGCTTAATTAGGACCCCGGCCCACATTATATGCGTGACAGGGGCACTAAAAGCATTTTTTCTGTCCCGAACAGAAAACATTAAACAGTGACAATGTCAGACAGTGAGTAAACATCATAGAACAATTGCCTCAATGTGACATTGCCACCACACGTCCCCCTACCATCATGAGAGTGGCCTCGACAGCTAAAGTGGGCATGGGACCGCATACAGCATGAAGTGCATCAACAATGTCTACACTCAAGGCAATACATGAATTAGCAGAATTAAATCATGCACAGTCAACAATATACTCACCAAAATGATGTCCAACCATGCACTGGAGAAACCATCATGAATCCCTACTAGGGGTGTATACACAAGTTGGACTTCAGACTGGCCACAGATATGATGGAAGTCCAATGCCTCTGTGTAAGTTACTGTCACACGGTGCAATCCTTGCGAGCCCATGGAAAGGGGAAGCAGGAGTGGCATATGTGACCGGACCCCAAGCCACAAACACAAACACTAGACAAGCCTGTATGGGCCCAGTCGGAACACACAGTGGATGCCACATAGCACCACACTGCAACATAAATGCACAATAGACAGAAAATAAAAATAGCCATAGTGGACCTGTGGGTTTGGGGGGCCACCCAGGAGGGGGAAGGTGCAGGGTGCACCTCAACACCCACATGTGTCGATGTTGAGACAAAAATATTCCTCCATGGGTTCATGGTCTTCACTGCATGACCTGAGTAAGAGATAGGTTGTCATCGTCGTCACCTGCTGGTTGTACATCAGGAGGTGCGCGTAGCACATGTGCCTGACCATGCTTACCCCAGTAACCCCCTCCACGGCAGCAAGCATGCAGGCCTGGTGAGCCTACTTCTGAATGAATACCCATGCACCACCTCATGTATAACACAGAGTTCTGGCAGGGAGGCCTCACGTGCTAGACAGACCTCCTCCCAGCTTGCATGGAGTTCAGCCGAGAGTGTGCGTTCCAGCTGCAACATCCTCTGCTCTGCCCGTGTATCCTGGGCCATGATGGGAGCACCCAGAGTACTTCTGAGGGAGGAGTAATCTTCCCTCAGGTCTTCCCTGTTGGCCTGTGCGTCAGCAACAATAGCTGAGCGCAGAGCTACCAGTTCAGCCTGGCAGTCCCTGTTGGATGCCGCCGTGCCCAGTCTGAGTGAGCGGCACGTGGACTGTATTGCCTGCAGCTGGAGCTCCACCTGCCTATCAGGGGGGAGAATGGAATCAGCCACACGTTCCATGCCTTGAGTCAACATCTCAATTTCCCCCCCTGTTGCTGTGCAATTGCATACATGGATTGCTCCCACCCAGTGTTCCCCAGTGGTGCACGGCCCCCGCGTTGCCAGGCACCACGCCTGCGGTGCCCAATGTGACGTGGTCCTTGCTGTGCCGGCACAGCCTGCAGCTGCAGGCCTGTATTCCTCCGTCGATCTGCTGCTCCAAGAACAGGAGCAACTGGTGTGGAGTGTGACTCTGTGCCCGTAACCACCAGAGGCCGACATACCAACACTGACTGGCCCCTTGAGGGATCTACCCCCACTTCAGGTGTGGCAGAACAGAATCCATTGCAGAATCACCCACCGTCGGCGGCATGGATTCCTGAACATCCGATTCAACATCAGAGTCAGAGAGATCCTCAGAGCCGTACCCAGAGGCAGGCCTGGACAGGATGGCCTGAAGCACCGAGGGATGTTCGTGGCCTACCGCTACACGACTACCACTGGTGCATGGAAAACAACACTTCACACTTATGGGTGTAGTTCACATCACAATGTTTACAATCTATCAACATTGGTTATTTAGCGTGATGTTAGTAATAGTGTGACTGAATCACATAATTATTATACACAAATATGTTATAATGGCGTCTACAATCTGATGTGTTTCTGGGGCAAAGGGCAGCACTGTTGCAGTCAACGGCTTGTCAGTAGTGTCCCAGGACCTGTCTTCAGGACGCAGTGAGTTAAGAGGGCGGTTACACTGTCACCATGACGCATATGTAGCAGTGTAGTCACCTTATGGTGATTTCTTTTGGTGTGATGAGTGAGGCGATTGCACTCGTCAATCTTATAATGGCGGCCGACAAGTCCGTCCAAATAGTAACAGCGTTTGGCGTGGACCTCAATTCAATTATAAGTTCCCGCACGGTGTGTTGATCGTGAGCATAGGTTATGTAATCATTTGGGCACTACATGTCCCATAATGCATCATGGAATTTGACAAAGAATGTCCCAAACGCTATCTTGCTTTTTTTCTCCTATTTTCTTTATTTTTAAGTGTCAGCTCGCATTGTCAACCAGACCAGGGAATCAAGTCCTTATGTGTCAGTTCACGCGGTGAAAAACTACCGCTGCAGGGTACAGCTTCAATAACATGTACCTCAAGGAGGGACTGCCTGCACACTTCTTCTGGGGCAAAGGGCAGCACTGCTGCAGTCAAAGGATCGTCGGTAGTGTCCCAGGACCCGTCTACTGACGAGCCTTTGACTGCAACAGTGCTGTCCTTTGTCCCAGAAACACATCAGATTGTAGACGCCATTATACCATATTTGTGTATAATAGTTATGTGATTCAGTCACACTATTACTAACATCACGCTAAATAACCAATGTTGATAGATTGTAAACATTGTGATGTGAACTACAGCCATAAGTGTGAAGTGTTGTTTTCTCTCCATCTTGTCCATTACGGCTTTCGTAAATGATGAACACTGTATATGGCTTTTATTGATTAAAATATGTTTGAGATAACTTTTTGACCGTGGTGGTAGACAGAATTGTATGAAAATTCCACTGTGAGGATCATTTCTGATAAGTAGCCTTCCCCTTGGGTGTGTTAGAGGTGGGTAGCTAGTGGTTAATGTACTTGCTTGTTTGCTGTGCTCGACACAGACAAGGACACCATAAACATGTGCATGATGATGAAGAGACCCTGAGTGAGCATGATATGGATGACCAAATATCACGAGATGGATAAAATACTGGAGATGTGGTACAATGAGTAGCCTGCCATGACCCATAGGGGCTTGCAGAACATGCAATGGTCCATGAATGAACACTCATTTGCACTCTGAGCCTGTGCCATATGCACGGCCCAAGTGAGACACCCTGAATCAAGGACAAAGGATGTACCCCAAAGCACAGGTATGGCAGGGTTGGACAGGGAAGTGTGCATGTACACAGGAAAGGGGAACAGGCCTTTGCAGTAGTCCAACACGGAAACCACCAGTACCATGGAGACAGTGAGCTGCAGGTTGGTGGAAAGGCAAGGAAGCATGCTCATGAGGAGGAGCAGCTGCAGGGTGACCTCACATAGCTGTCAGTCATGTGACGACATAGGCTGAGTGTTAGGTGGAACTACACCACAGGGTATATGAAAACATGTCAGTGAGCTTGTACATGGACAGGAGAGGCTGCTGAGTGACTTGCATGTAAGTAGGGTGCATGTGTGGTGATGAGGACTGCCCCAGCGTGCAGCACATGTCCTGCATGCAGACTGCATGATGAGAAGCACGCATCAGTAAAGCATTGCATGTGTCACACATGTCACTCATTAATACATAGCCTGAACTGGCTGTCAATCACAACTCATCACCAAGCAAAACACACATGGGCTGGACAGACACACATCAAGACTCACCGGACGTTGCGTCATAATCCTGCATCTCTCCCACTCCCTGGATAAATCCCCGATCAATGAACTCTGCAGTGATTTCCTCATGCGGATTGAGTTAATCCTCCTCTGGTGGAGGCCCACTGCCAGTCACCTGAGTCAGGGAGTGATAAGAGGCCCGCTTTTGTTTTGCACAGCGTCGGAGGTCAGTCCAACGCTTGTAGCATTACTGAGTTGCGTGCCTCTCATATCCCATTGCATTCACACCATCCGCAATGAACTGCCAGTGGACCTGATGCTGGGCAGGCATAGAATGGCAACCTGAGACCACCAGCATATCCTGGTTATGTGCTGATACGTAGTCCACAAGGAAGTACAGCTCCTCTTTATTGAAGGGCTTCTTCCTTGCCATGCCGGAGGCCGATGCTGTGTCTGGGGTCCCAGCCTCATGCGCAGAAGCACACTTCCTTCTCTTGGCTGGTTATGCGGACCCTGATGGGCAAATGCTGCTCTGGTTAGTTGGGGCATTGGCGATGGTGGACTGGCCAATGGGAGTAGGAATGGGCATGAGGATGGAAGGCCTTGATTGTGTGATTGGCTGCTGGGTGCTATTGCCAGGACCCAGCAGAACAACTGCCTCAGTGCCAGGGGTTGTGACCAACACCGTACTGGCCGGCAGACTCACTGCTGGGGTGTTGTCTCCTGCATCTGCCCATGCAGCTCCCACCTCCTGGCTGCTTGGGGCAGCAGATGCCAAAACTGCCCCAGGAACATGTGCCTTGGGCACAACTACTTTGGACACACGTGGCTTGGCCTTCCTCACCTGAAAATCTGCCTGAGAGTCCTGTGGCAAAGCAGCATGCGCTGGCTGACCCCGAGCCTGGGTGGTGGTTGCCACAGCTGCACCTTCAGCTTCGACCACCTGGTTCCCCGTTCCCGCAGATGACATTGCCTGTGGGGTCAGTTGTGTCCTGGGGATGACTGCAGCAGCAGCATCTCCCTGAGGCGGTGGGGTGGTGGCATGGCTGTCCCAGCAAGTTGCTGGACACCCTGCCCCGGTGGTACACCCTGGCCACGTCCCCCTCCGCGTCCACCTTGGCCTCCCTGGACACCCTGGACTCCCTGGCCACCCCAGCCACGTGCCCCACCACGCCCAGCCTTGGGAGGTTGCCCAGCTTTGCCACCCTTCCCTTTTGGTGGTCTCCTAACCATGGCACAGATGATATGTTGCCAATGGGATGTGCACACAACAATTGTCCTGGGCAATTGGGGTGAAGGGGGCAGGGAATGTCATGTTAGACGCACCCCTGTGCTCCTGCAAGGCTGTCTGTGACCCCTGGTGATAAAAGACGGGTCACGTAACACTCAGGCACCCCGAAAAATGATAATAAATGTGCACACAACCCACGTGCGTGGAATAAACCTCCCGCAGTACGCTGTGGCACCCAGGAACACACAAAATACGTACGCGTGGAACACACGGCCTAGTCTGACCTCAAAAAAGGGTTGCGTAACACACAGGGGCAACCACAGTGGGAAAAATAAGCGCTAAAGGCCTTTCCTCGGAATACATGCTCATGTGCTGATTTTTCAAGTGCGGACTCACTCTGCATCAAGCTGGCCACGCGACAACACACAAAAGACCACATTCCTGCCCAGAAGGCCATTTACCTGCCCCCCCCAGAGCCCCGAGCAGCCTCCTACGAGCCATCTGCTGCTGTCAGCCTGCCTGCTGCCAACATGCCCTTCTATTTGGTGCCTGCACAGAAGCCATAGCCAGGGATCCTGTTTTTGAGACCACCTCTGCTGACCCAGAAGACTCCTGACTGGTGTACCATCGCTCCACAGCTCAGCCCCAGGACCAAGCTGCCCACCCACACCTGCTGTGGAGGTTGCTATGTCCGACTCAACACCATCTGGGGCCAGTGGCATCCCCCAGGCAGAGGGCTGGCAGCTTCACTGAAAATGAAGTTGGCATCCTGGTGGAGCGAGTCCTGGGGAACTGATGTCCTCTTCTCAAGTTTGCGCCTTGACAGGGATGGACGGAGTAGGTTCTGGAAGGACGTGTCCTGAAGCGCTGGGAGGACTACCAGTCCAGGGCCCCCAGGAAGGCCCAGTGCCTTGTTGAACTTCATGGAGAAGTGGGGCGCCGGGACCAGCTGACCAACATCCAGATGAGGGTCCTGGAGCGCATAAACCCAGCACTTCACCACCATGTCCTCGAGATGCAGACCCATCCGGAGTCGAGTGGTAAGTGTCCACGTGTTCATCTCTAGCATAGTGCATGTTGAGGTGTATCAGGTGTGTGCACCTTGGACGTATGCCTGGCATGCCCCGTGTATGGATGTCTGTGTGCAGGGAAATGGCAGTGAAGCATGTGAGTCCGGTCAAGCATGTGCAACAACAATTGTATGTGTGTTGCTATGCATGATGTGCACCTGCATGTCACAATGCACACATGATTGAATGCATGTGTCTATACCTGGCCATGTCTGTTGTGTGAATCATGGATGCTGTCACCCTCATGGACATGCATGGTGTACATGTGCATGTTACTGTGTGATGAGTGTGTGACTGGGAAACGCCATAGATGTATGACACATGCACATCTCGATGCGTGCATTGACTGTTGTGGCCTAGCTGCCCATGACTGCACTATGATGGGAGGTGGACACAGACGAATGCATGACTGTGCAGTGTTGTATGTGTATGTGTGTTGCATCCAAGGACCTGTGTGTTGTGGAAGGTGATGATGGCTATGACGTACGATAGTACCACTCATGTGCATTTGCTTTGTGTCTAGCAGACTTACGCTCAGTACCCTGATGCTTGTGTTCAATGTCTTCTTTTCCACAGCGGCGAGTGAAGAGGAAGGCGGAGACAACGCTGTGGAGTAAAGCGGCAGGGATGCCTCCACCGGCCGGAGACGCAAGGCCCAGTCACCCTCTCAAGTTATGCCATCTTCGGGGAGTGAGAGGATGCTGCTGCATCTGCCACTAGGGCCGCAACTGCCGAGGGGAGGCCCAAGAGGCCAAGGTTGGAAGTTAGCTCCTCGGCTGCAGACAGGGAAGGTGTGCAGAAGCAAAGGACCCAAGCAACAGGATCCCTGGCAATGGAGGATGTGCAGGAAACTTCCAGCAGGGCACGTCCACGACAGCACCGGGGGTTGTCAGCATCCCAAAGTCAGTCGTGGTGGCACAGGCAGATGACATCAAGGCAGCAGCACCAGGCTCGCCATAGGAGGCGTCTGTACTCGGGGCATACAACCTCATGGGTGCAGGCATCGGCAGAAGGGCAAGAGGACCCTGAACTATCTGTGTCTTCCGTGTGGCAGCAGATGGGCCAGCAAGTGGAAGCAGAGCGGTGGCGGGTTAAGGCGGAGAACTACATGGGTCAGGCATTGAGGCGGGCACAGTTTCTCGAGGAGACTCGCAGGGAGTTGGTGGAGAGCATGTCAGTGTCCCTGCAAGCCCGCGAGGACAGAGCCCAGTCACGCCTCCAGGCCATAGATTCGGAGTTTGATGATGCCCTGGCCAAGACTCTTGGTAAGAACGGTGAGCCATAGGACTAGCCCACCGCCATTGTATATAGTTATTTAGGCTTAGGTTTCCTTTGTTGCTCCACTTTTTGTATATAGTTGTATTCTTGTAGGTTTTTTGGTAAGTTTCATTTTGTTTTGGGATCATGGACCCTCACAGTTTCATTGTGAATAGTGCAGGTACTGTGGATTGTTTTCTTCTATTTATTTACACCCATGAAGAAATGTGTTTTTTTATTTTTTATTTTCCCTTTGGATTCTGATTTTGTAACTCTGGACATGGACCATTTTGAGGATTTGCTGTTTTTTTTAATCACACCTATTTTTGGGATTTTGCATTTCTTTTCTGTTCACATTCTTTCATGACATGAGCCGGGGCCTGCTGGCAAGTGCCCATCATTGGTGGGGGGTCATGAGTTGGGGCCTGCTGGCAGGTGCCCATCACTGGTGGGGGTCATGAGTCAGGGCCTGCTGGCAGGTGTTCATCACTGGTGGGGGGACATGAGTCGGGGCTTGCAGGTGCATGGTGCTATGTGGGCTGCCTGCGGGGCATGGCCAGGGGTGATGGGCTGCCAGCGGGCCAGGGGTGTTGGGTGGTCGCCTGTGGTGTGGGCGGCTGCGGGTCATGTTCAGGGGTGTTGGGTGGTCCCCTGTGGTGTGGGCTGCCTGTGGGTCATGGTCAGGGGTGATGGGCTGCCAGCGGGCCAGGGGTGTTGGGTGGTCGCCTGTAGTTTGGGCTGCCTGTGGGGCATGGCCAGGGGTGACAGGATGCATGCGGGTCCTGGTCAGGGGTGATGGGCTGCCTGCGGGGCATGGTCAGGGGTGACAGGCTGCTTGCAGGTCACGGTCAGGGGTGACGGGCTGCCTGCAGGGCATGGCCAGGTGTGTTGGATGGTCCCCTGTGGTGTGGGCTGCCTGCCGGTCATGGCCAGGTGTGTTGGGTGGTCCCCTGTGGTGTTGGCTGCCTGGGGAGCATTGCCAGGGGTGACGGGCAGCCTGCAGGGAATGGCCAGGGGTGTTGGGTGGTCCCCTGTGGTGTGGGCTGCCTGCGGGGCACGGCCAGGGGTGTTGGTTCGTCCAGTGGGTTCAGATGAGCTTTTGTTGGATCACTGAGATGCTCAAAGTGCGGTGAGTCAGATGCTTCATTAGCTTTGCTGGTGTGAGACAGATAGAGCATTCAGGTAAGGAGTACAAAGTTCATAGAGTGGCAAAAGCAACACTGCAGATTGTGTGTTGGCTCAAATGACATCAAGCACAGTCAAAGCATATATGTTGAAGAAGGCCCAAACTGGTGAAACAGAATTCCAGTTGTTCTTGGAATTCAGGGTTTCTGTGACTCCCAGTTGAAGGGCTCCAGAACAAAGTGAGTGCTTCTGAGGCACTCACACTCCAGGGAGATTGGCTGACAACTACAGGGGTTCTTTCACCTCCAAGCACAGGGCCCTGGTTCCATTGCAGCCACAGTGAGGCCATGGTCCAATAGAAATCCCCTCCCAATGGGCCATCAAATGGTTACGGTATAGAGCTTTCTTTGGTCTAGAGTGCTTTATTTCTGTTTTCACTCCCTTGGCAGAGGACTTTAAAATGGACTGCACCACCAGCAGAGGTCCAAACTTGGATTCTCCTTGTTCTCCTTAGAATCCAGGAATGTATCAAATAATGTGGGAAGTCTCTATCCTTCTATGTGCTAAGTATCACAGTAGATTGGTTCAAAGCAAACCTGCTATAACATGGTTAATCCATGTTGTTTTAATAAATCCCCTTTGTCTGATAACATCACACACCGATTTCTTTGCTTTCAGAAAATGGAGGGGACAAGAAAGGGATGAAAACACTTACATAACACTAGATGGTGGGCCCCTTCTCCAAACATAACTTCACTGTATATCTACTCTAACCCTGCCCCCTTTCCCATGCATGTTTGCTTCCAAGTAATTCCAGTGGTCAGCACCCCAGTTTGAAAATGCCTTTGCCATGTCTCAGCGCTGCCTCTGAACCACAATTCTCCGGATACCTTCTTGTTGCATTTTTTATGCCCTCTCAGACGGTGTGTTCCTGCCTACTGTAGAATCAAAGGAGGCAGCATGCTGGCTATTGTTACCTAAGGCAACTTGAGAGACTTTACACCTAGAGACCAACAGACATCACTCTTGCAAATAAGACCCTCTTGCACAGTTGATACTGCAATTGGTTTGGTTTCATAATTGTGTACTCTTTATCAATCACCAGTCAAAACCAGGCCTGGCTTTCATTTAGAGATGTACCTCTCATGAGCACTCCAAATAAAAGAATGATCACAAAGCAGTAGAAATGTGATCATATCTACAATGTTTTTATGATCACTTATGACGTGTGTTAAAGTGCTTTTTGGGGTGACCTTAAAATGTGTGTGTTCTTTAAAAATATTTGTTTTGCTGAAGAGTGTTACTGTGTGGTTATCTATAGGAGAAAATGCATTGTCTTCAGTTGTTCATTGTTTTGTGAAACCTAGTGTCTTTTATTTCATGAAAAATATGTTTGATTGGTTTTATTTTTAAAAGAATATAGGAATGGTATTAGTTGTGCAAATTCCTATTATGTAAAATAGAAATGGAATGGATTTTCTGATGTAAACTGCACCAATAAATGCAGGTGCAGTATGTGCTCTGCAATCCAATATTAGTGCAGAAATTAGAGGTTGTAACATTTTGGGATGATTTATTGGAAGTTTCCATGTGCCATAGTTCAAAATAGGAACCACACTGATTTAAATGATATGATATGATATGATATGATATGATATGGTATTTATAATCCGCCTA
This sequence comes from Ambystoma mexicanum, assembly GCA_002915635.3. NCBI lineage: Eukaryota > Metazoa > Chordata > Amphibia > Caudata > Ambystomatidae > Ambystoma > Ambystoma mexicanum. The sequence goes on from CM030321.1 coordinate 830,286,117, forward strand.
TACACACATGTTCTTGTTGCTCTACTGCTACTTGATACAGAAACAGTGCTAGCCGTCAATGGCAGTTTACTGGGCACACTGGTTCTTCCAAGGAGTTAGGGTGACTATTTAGCATGCCTAAAGTTACAGGTCCGAACAGCATGAGGGCTTTAATTAAGACTGTGTGGCATTATTTGATTTCAGGAAAGCACCCTTGGCTATGTGCTTATTTCTATTAGGACTGTGGCTCATTAGACTGGAGTAGTAATAGTATCTCTATTTGGTTGGAGAACAGCAGCCGTAGGGATGCTTTTCTTACAGTAGATTCCTGTGTGCAGATTATAGGCCATGCTTGAAAAGGGAGGCACAGGATGTTCAGTGTACATTGTGCAAGAAAACAGTTAGGCATGGTCCTTCTAAAGTTCCATTAAAAATATTGGGAACATGAATCATGATAAATCATGTCTTGCGAGTGCCCTGGGATGAAATGGATGATGTGTATTGGAAATTGTATGTGTTATGTGCATGGAAAATGGCACCACGTCCAGTAGGTGATTCCACCAGTGTGACACCACCAACAGTTAATGAACCCTCGACGTTGGCAGCAGTGTCAATTCCAAATGTTCCAGTTTTTCCATATGGCAGTTATCTATGATCTATGCCTCCAATGAATAGCTGTGGGAGGTGGTGGATTGGGACAAGTTGATACCTCAATATTCATTTTACTCGGGCTGCAGCCTTTTTTGGCTTATATGTGGTCTTATATCTTCACTGTAGTTGTGAGTGGTTGTTGTGCAGAATCCACCCAATAAAATGCTTCCAGCAACGCCAGAGTCTTCAAAAACCTGCATCAATGGAACACTCAATTAGAAGGGTCACTATAAATGTTATAGATGTTCAGAGAGGAGGCTTCATTTTTTGTGGCATTAATGGGCCTCATTACGAGTTTGGCGGTAGACGTGCCGGTAAAACCGGCAATGGCACCCGGATGCTGGTATTCATTACTCCCCATTCCCATTTGAGCCCTATAGAGCTTAATGGGAATGCATCTGACAAGTTGTGCTCGTGGGTGCCGCTCTGCCCGCCAGGTCAGACCTGGCGGGCAGAAAGGCACCTGCAAGCACAGTTTGTAGTTTGTCGTTCCGGTAGTAACGGTGCCGGTAGCTTACCGGCGCCATTACTACTTGACCGGCAAACCTATAATGAGGCCCAATATTGTCTTTTTAGAGTTATCATTTTTGCACTTGGATATTTTCCTCGGCAGTTGGACATTTGAACATGTCTAGCATTATGCAAGGAAAAAACTGAGATGTGGCAGCTGTGTGTCAACTCCACATGTTTTAGATTTACCAGCTGATAATGTCTAAATTATGAGCGTTATCTGTGATAAATGCCGCAAATGGGTTGCTGTCGGAGGTGATGCAACTAAGGATTGGGATAAGTTTAGCTGAATAATGCATTAATTGTAATACTTAATATTTCGTTTCAAGTGGCAATTTTTTCCCATCGTCTTTAAAAAAACAAAAAGATTATAGGTATGTAGATGAAACACTTATGGCATTGGACATAATATTATTTATATATTTGTTTTTACACATTTTGAATTTGTTAATAATAATGTAGGTATGTTTGCAGAAGTCACATTGTGCATATGCGTATTGTGTTGTTGATGTAAACATCTGTGGATCTTTTGGATAAGCAGATAGCAAGTGGCAGAACATATTTACAGCTCCATTTGTAGCAGACATTTTGAGAGAGTGCATTTGTTGTGTTATTTAGAGCTTGCTTGTTGATAAAGTATTGTTTACCCTCTTACACATTTCTATTTGCAGATTTAAGAACATCTATATGTTTAACATTTTGTTTTAATTCATATTAATTTTCAATAAAAATAAAAACATGTAAAGGAATTAATTTTCACACGTTTGGAAAATTACTGTCTTTTCAGTCTAAGTGTGTAATAAATTGCACAACTGTGTTGCAGAAAATTATTGTTCAGCAATAAACCCTGAGCCAGTTGGGCATGATCGCGTTAGCTAATGTCCCGGGGCTCATAGTTACAGGTCCAATCGAGAGGTTCAGAGAGGAGGCTTTATTTTTGTGGCATTGTCTGTTTAGAGTTATTTTATATTTTCCTTGTCAGTTTGACATTTGAACATGTCTAACCATGTGAATAGCAGCAACAGTGATGCTTTTATACATTAGAAACCTGTGCGCAGATAATAGGTCATGGCTTTGTAGATTGTGATGTAGATTAGCCTTTGTATTTATGTAATGGAACTAGATGAGGTGGATAATCAAATTAGAAGTTGAAAAGGTTTGGGATGGTTTATTGGAAGTTTCCATCTGCAATAGCTTATAATAGGATACACACTGAACTTTTCTAATGTCTTTCTTTCTCCAATGCTACTTGATACAGAAATACTGCCATCTGTTAGTGAAAGTTTTCTGGGAACACTGATTATTTCATGGAGTTAAGGTGAATATTTAGCATACCTGTGCACATCTTCACACATTTCTTTAATTGATTGTTTCTCTTTGTGCTGTACAGGTTTTCTGTAAGGTTTGAGAAAGTGATCTGCAAATTCCCTAAAAAAGTGATAATGTCCGATGGAATTTAGACTTATCCCTGGTGTTTATTTTATTGATATCACTGGTGAAGGACAAAGTCTATGGTTGGTGGCATAATTATTTTTTTAAAATATGCACTGCACATGTTTGACGTGATGTCATTGAAAACTGTTCATCTTTTCAAAGTAATTGTTAGATTGGAAACAAACATGTCAAACCTGCCTAATAAATAATGAGTGCAAGGTGTGAGAGGCAGAGTTGTGTATTTACCTCTCAATTTGGAAGAAATTGTCAACACTCTGGGAATGAAATTTGACATTGCATATTCTTTGTTTGTTTTAGTAAATGGTGTTGCCATTAAAGATAAGAACATTTGGCAACAGCTTATAGATATTGGAAAGGTGAAGAACGCATTGGCGTTTCTATTGGAGCACAAATGATTTATACAAAGGCAGTCTGACTGTACCAGACTTGTGTATGCTTGAGGTTGAGTTAACAAAAAGAAGCTATTTGTGTTGGTGGCTTCCATTCTGATGACCAGGGATGAGAGTGTCTGGTTCCACTTTCTTTCTATTAGTATCTTTATAATTGGTCCAACACATCCAGTAGCAATGTACTGACACCCTTTCTGGACGAACAAACTAAGATTTTGCTGTTGGGGAACATAACTCTCGTTAAACCTGATCTACTGGGAGTTCAGGCACCTACCGGCATTGTTTTCACTAAAGCATCAGCACTCTTAGCAACATTTGAGATGTCATCTTTGATGTACTGGGTGTTAGTCTTAGCAGTGCACAGTGGCGGCGCGAGTTATGCACGCTTAGATTACCATAACTGGTGACTTTCTTTGGTTTTACTTGTAACTATAATGTCACTTTGACAAAGTTGTTTCTTTGAAATTCATAGGTTTTTATTAGTGCAACTTAACCATAACATCCCTTTAACAAAGTTTTTCATGTGAACTTCATGGGTTTTTACTAGTGCACGTTAATTTCCTTCAACTTAATAATATCATACTTATCCCAATATACCACGTTTTTGTCCAATTTACAAAGTTCTTACTTATTATCTATTAAAAATCTAGCACAGAGCATGAACTTGGAAGAATATTAGAAAAACCGTTATTTATCTTAAAAATGGCATCAGTCATTGTCATCCCTCCTCCCCAAGGGCCACCACCACCAGCTGGAAGACCTACACAACAAAACAACCACAGTACTTCAAAAGACAATGAAGAGGATCAAGAAGATGAGGTAGAGGAAGTGCCTACCTTTAGCACCCAGAGAGAATCATGAGTGTGTCAGTTCATTACCACTGTTGGGAATGTACCAAAGGCTAAAGCTACCAAAGTGAAATGTATTTACCCAGTTGTGGATTACTGGACAGTACTCCTATGGTCACACCTACATGTGCAGCCACACTGAATCCAACCGCTGCAATACTCTCAAAAAGGTTGTTCCTTTATTAGCAAGTACTAGGCTGTCTTTGTCCACCTCATCTTTCTCAACCAATACTGTAACACACAGCCCACTTTTGTGGGACACAAATTCCTAAACTCTACCTTGCAAGCGATAAAAGAAACGGTTGATCCATATCTTTGGAAGACAACAGTACTCTCTATATACTGCAACACACCACTCTGCAGGGGGGAGAAATTTTGAAGTTCTTTTCAAGATATAATCAAGGAGCATGAGAAACACTGCCCCCTACCTTAGATGTAACACACGCGCAACATCTTCCCCTGTCTATCTGCCCCTCCATGTTACTGCTTGGTGCCCTTTCCCTCATTTCCCTCCCCACCTTACTTTCTGACCTCTCCAGCAAAAAAAAAAAGAAACAACCAAAAAGGTTACCTTAGGAACCACCTTTCACAGTTAAACAATGTATTTAAAAAAAATATCTTATAGACTACATCTACTTTACATTTCTCAGTAAAGTAAATGGACTCAATAAGATTTTCCGACATTTCCATTAGCATTTTGTGTTATGCTAATGGGAATAATGTAATGTTTATCTTCCATTCCAGGTGCTGGAATGCGGGATAACGACTGGCAGCCCAAATTATCGGCAGATAACGATGGCTCTGGACCGTTATCCACCATTCCAGCCCCTGCAGCTGGGGAGGAAAGCCATTAGCACCCTGGGTTGCCAAAACTGTAACCCAAAGTGCTAATAACAAAAAGGATTTTCCAAGATGGCCACCATGGAAAGGGAAGGCAGAGCTCCATACAGAGCCATACAGAGCCCCTCTTCCCTTTCCATGGTGGCATGCAAGGGGCAAAGGAAAGGAGAGAATGCGGCGATGGTTGCATTCGTCAAAATAAAGTAAGTGGGGGGAGTGAAAAAGAAAATGGGACTAGCTGTCAGGAAGCTTGGAATGTGGGCTTGTACCAGCGGTTAAAGCCCATGTTCCTACCCACCTGATTGGCTGGCTCCTCTGGCCACAGTGCTAATGTACAATGGTATATTAAAGAAAAATATAAAATGACAGAAACCATTTTTTGCCACAAATAAATGTCTCTAGAATACATTAAGGACCATAACCTTTATAAATATCCATGGTTCCCACAGTCCCCTTTCCGCGCCATGGATTATTAAAATAGCCGGATGTCATGTGCACACCATCGCACAGGGTAACCTTTTTACCCTTTTTATTTTTATATTTGTAACACTCCCTACCGCAGTTCAAACAGTCAGATCCATCCACCAATCACTTCCAAAAACTGTACATATAACCCATTGAGCATATTATGCTTCCGAGAGGTGAGACGTGAGTCTGTTTTCCTCCGGGGGGCTCCATTATAAAACCACTCGGTGGCTGTATTGTGATCTGGTAATTGCTATTTGAACTGCCTGATTTACTTAGCGGCACTCCTCGCCTTTTTACTTGCTGCTATATTGTTGCTATATTTATCCTGCTGCTACATTTTAGGACGGGTAAATTGCTTCTATGACATGATCTCTAAATCGCTCATTGTGATTTTAACTACCTAAAAGGGAAGATGCCACTTGGCAGTCCTCTTTTCCTTTTTGTGGATGGGTGTTTTCTTGCCACCCACGTGATCACTGGCAGCATTTATGTGCTGCAACACACGCCTGCATCTTTGCGAGAGATGAGGCTTTTTCCCTTTGGGGTGGGGCTCCATTATAAAACCACTCAGCGGCTGTTTTGTGATCTACTAATTGCTATTTGAACTGTTTGATTTACTTTACTTAGAGGATCTCCTTGACTTTTCACTTGCTGCTATATTGTAGCTTTATTTATCCTGCTGCTACATTTTAGGATGAGGAAATTGCTTTTGTGTATACATAATTGTGATTTTAACTACTAGGGGCGACTCAGCTTGGCAGTCCTCTTTTCCTTTTTGTGGAGCGTTGTTTTCTCGCCACCCATGTGCTCATTGTCAGCACTAATGTGCTGCAACACACACCAACGCTCCGGGCACGGCATAGGCATGCTTAAGACAAGCCCTTCTGTGCCCGTCCGTGCACGGTCGTGGCACTAATGGCTTCCAGCTACTGATACGCCTGGTATAGCAAGACCTCTGACACGTAGCAGCCTGATCTCTCTGGCCCTGCATGATACCCGCTGGCCTCCTGGCTTTACAACATCACAAGGACAAACTAATTCTACCATAGAAGCCAGCATTCAATGTGGACTGCTAACCACTCAGTCTTTGGTGGTGCATGCTCTGTCCTGCCATGACGTTGTATCAGCCTCCCAGCCTGATCTTCTAATTCTTACAGAAACCTGGCTACTGGACACCTCAGGGCCCATTATAGTACAAGCACTGCATCCCTAATTATGATTTGGCTCATGTGGAAGCCAGCATTCAATGTGGACTGCTAACCACTCAGTCTTTGGTGGTGCATGCTCTGTCCTGCCATGACGTTGTATCAGCCTCCCAGCCTGATCTTCTAATTCTTACAGAAACCTGGCTACTGGACACCTCAGGGCCCATTATAGTACAAGCACTGCATCCCTAATTATAATTTGGCTCATGTGGACCATGTCTCTTCAAATCCAGGTGGCGGAGTGGCCATTCTACATAAGGACACATTTAAAATAACTTGTAGCATGCCAGCTGTAGGATTATTTAGTGTGTTTTTGGAGCGCAGCACCACTACATGGGATCAATTTATAGCGTGTGTTTGGAATGCAGCACCATTGCATGGAATCAATGTATTGCTATAACGTGGTAGAGCAAGCTATGTGTTGCCGGTGTAACATATGGATATGTAAATGAAGACAGGCTACTCAGTCAAAAACACAGCATTTTTTCACATTTAAAAACGCATCATTTTATTTTTCTCACCTGAAATGGCTCTGTTGCAGGAGACACATTAGAGGATTAATGAACTAATATAATATAATATAATTAACAGTACTAACATGATCCTAACTTATTAATATCATAATGTGTTCTCCAAGTGCAAATTGAGGCAGGCTGAAACTCATTTCACATAAGCAGGAAATTAGTGGATACAGTTTCTTACTGAAAAGTGAGCTATTGTTTGAAGAAGGAGGGTATGACATGACAGATTTTTATTGGATGCACGTCACAGTAAGGGCTGTAACAGAGGTCTCTTGGTGCATCTCGGTGGGGAAGAAAGGCAGTGGACATTTTTACACAGCTTCGGTGAGGACTTGGCGGGAGTTGCTGTGGGGCTGCCTGATTGAGGGGCGTCATTCCAGTGTACTGCTGACCTTCACAGGCTGGAGATTCCAGTCAATTGGCACCGGCTTGAGGACCAAAGAGTGCAGATTGGAACTGCATGTCCTCGCCGGGTGCTCTAAAAGGAAGCCCCGAGACATTTAAAGAAAGCGACCTGTCCAGAGAGTTCGCGTGCTGATCTTCTACAATTTTGCTGGTAATTATCTTACACAAAGAGAGGATGCGGTGTGTGAATGAAAGCTATTTCAGTCAGGCAGTGTAGCGATAGCTGCATTCTGATATTGCCATTCAGAAATGCAAGTCAACTGATGCACTGTTCTTTTTATTGTTGCAAAGAATCTAATGAAATGCCATGTATTTTGCAATTGCTCTCTTATGTTTATTCTAGAAAAGACTGCCTCGCAAAACTGGTAATGTATGATTTTTGAAATTAAACTGATGTAAATCACAATCAGTGTAAAGGCTTCTATTTCCTTCTGTTTTTCTCTGGTACAGTTAGCCCATATCACCTGATAAAAGGGGAGGTTATTAGGTAATGTATGCCAAGCATCCCATGTGGAGAAAGTTATGTTATGAGTAATTATAAATAGCTGTGTGCGTGGTTCCACTCAGTGTATGTGTGTGTGACTTCTGAGTGGAACACAATCTGATAGTTTGTTGGACGTACATGAGTCAGCAGAGAGAGAGGCCTCTGGAAATAGTTTCACTAATGTAAATAAATTAGTGATTATACCACATGTTATTGAGAATACTTTATGGAAGCATAGCTCACTGGTGTAGATAAATCAGTGATAACAGCCATAAGTGGCACTCCATATGAAAATGTGATGTTCTTGAATAATGTAGAAGCCCGAGGCCTCTAGAGATCACAAGAACAGTCTAAACAAAAGAAAGGGGTTTTGTATGTTGGGGCCACAAATAAAGCAAATAAATTATGCTCATCACTATACCACAACAAAATGCATACCAACTAAATGTATCTGTGTACTGAAATAATGCATAGCCACGATACCACTATAATACCAAACCCAATCTGAATGCAAGGAGTGATTATTGCTAAATTACTTTTATTCTTGGTGGTAAGAAAATATTGCTAGGCCCCAAATCTACACAAAATACCCTACACAGCCCACTCTCTCTAGATGGATTGTCTCCTGGCTCATATCTGGGTCTCTTCTACACTTATGTATAAGATTCTGGTAGTCTACCATCCTCCTACGAAGGATGCTGCTTTTTGCACGGAGTTCCCTGAATTGGTATCTGAGCTGCTGACCAAATATGCTAATTTATGAGTTATGGGTGACTTTACCCTACCGGCCAACTCACCCAACACTGGCCAGCTACCAACCTTTCTGTCACTAATGGATGATCTTGGCCTGCCTCAGCTGATTCCAGAACCTGCTCATCAGCTGGGCAATGTCTTAAAATGTATCTGTGCCCCCAAACTGGATGTCTTGGACTCTGCCCCCTACTCTTTGCTGTGGTCAGACCACTTTCTGATTCCTTTCCATCCCTCAGCCGCATCCGACTCCCCAGATTACTAAGCATGCTTCATTGAGACGTAACTGGCGCAAAGTGTCCAACCAAGAGTTAGTAATTTTCATTCACTCGCAGCTTTCTCAAGGTGTCCCTTGGTCACTTACCACGATTGAGGCTACCTTCTCCGATGTGGCTCATTGCTTGGCTCCCCTCAAACTTTGTAAAGAATTGTTCCTCTAAACCTTGGGCGGAAAAACTGCACTATAGGTAGGCAGAGAGGAAGTGGCGTAATGGTTATACATCTGAAGCTAAACTCACCTTTCGCCGGTTTCCGACTGGCTACCAAAAAGCTATTACGGCCGCAAAAATAGCCTATTTTAGTAAAAGGTGGAAAATTCCATCAACAAACATAAGGCCTTGTTTGAGTTGGTACAATCCCGTTCTTCCCATGTCAAAACAGGCACTCTGTCAATTCCCTCTCATGATCTGTGTGACTTTCAAGTCCTGAAGACGGCACCAGCACAGCCAACTACCTCGCTCGTGCCAGAAACACCAGAAGTGTCGACTAGATAGATGTGTTATGTAGCTTAACCACATCATAAGTCACTTTGGATACTAACCCTCACAAGTTACTAGCACTACAAATTGTTTGTCATATGAAGATATAATATGATGACTTTTGTATGTAATTCTCCTGGAAAAAGGAGCTGAATATTGGTGACATAGATACAGCAGCCCGTATAGGCTGGTTTTAAAAAAATCATTAATTGAAAAATAAATTGTCACATATAAAAATGCATATTGGTGTACTCTGTTTTATGCAAAGACCAATGCCATAGTCTTTACTGCGATATTTCACTATCGGCAAGTGCCATACAGGTGGGGTAGCCTATGTCCTTGTGTTATAAAATACTGTTATAGACCCTCATGACACAGGCCCCCCTGACTAAAAAAGAGGGCCACACACACCCCCTGTGAGTACATACCTTCATAATCATAGCCAGTAATCAGATTGTCCGGGTCATGGCCTCAGGCCAGACAATCTGGTCACTGCCCATGGCTACAGGTTATACCTCAGTTACCAAAGGTATATCACTATTTGTTGTACATACACTTTCAAAAAATAAAACATGGACACATTTGCAAAACCCGGTTTTGCAAATCTGCCCATGTTATACTTTTTCAAAAGTGTCAAAATGTACATACATACAATAGTCATATAACGTAGCCCCCCCCCCCATTCAGACTTTGCAAACACATTCAAGGTTGAGTCCATAATCGTTCTGTAATCTTTTGTCCACATTTGCCAAGCGGCAACAACGTTATAAGCCATATAAAAATGTTTTGCCCCTCTTGCCAAAATCCCACCAAACTTTGCAACAACATTCACATCTAGATCTGACATCTGTTTGCAAACATGTGTGCAGATTCATCAAATGGCACCACATTTATAAGCCTTTACAATATTGTTGGACCCCCCCTCTAATTTTGTTCCCTCTTGACAAAACCGCACCCCATTGACCATTCAGAATCAGGTCTAGAATTAAATTCCAAATGTGCATGCAATTTCATTGAGTGGTACCCAAGATATAAGACATTCAAAACTGCTTTTGACCAACCCTGTAATGCAGAAATAAGAATAGATGCTCCCGAACATCTCAGATGTCCGCACTGGCCGGACTGTTCGTGGACATCGGAGTAGAAAAACACCTTTTTTTTCTTCCTTTTATGGCCATTGCCCATCCCATTCTCATCACCCATTGCCTTTTCACCATCCTTTCAGTGGACGCGTGCTATGTCTGTGGTAATCACGCCGCCCTCTGGGCTAATCAGAAGCCTGTCCGCGGACCAAACAGGGAAATAAGTCTGCGCACCAAACCCAGATATCACTATTTTTTTTTACCTACTTGTTGGCTGTTTTACAACAAGCTACTGGACAGATTTACACCAAGTTTACAAAAGCACACTTTTTGGGACCAAGCCGCCGCTCCTGTGGCAAATTTGGTGAAAATCCATCCAGCAATTTGGGCTGAAGGCTTGAGCACCATTTTTTTCCATTGTGTCTATGGAAAAAACCACACCTTTGGGAACCCCCTTATATCTTTGCCCCCTTTGACAAAACCTCACCAACCTTTGCAGAATCAATCTGACGGGGATATATACTTTTTTTGCAAAGTTTTTTGAGGATTCGTCCAGGGGGGACAAAGTTATAAGCCACCCAAAAAGTTTTCTTGCTATGGGTTGAGCATCTTAACCATAACTACAGGGCCGCTACCGCAGGCCATGTAATATATTTGATTCAAACCGTGATTACACATTACTTTATTTTGCATTGTTGTACTCTGCTGTCTTGAGATTATATCATGACCTCGGCTCACATTACCACAAAAGGTGAAGGAGCTCTGTCTCTTAACTGTGCCTGTTTAGCTTCAGCAATGGGTTCACTCTTGGTTTGTGGAAGTGTGAGGGCTAAGTAGACTCTAATCATCCTTGTACAAAGCAGAGGTCAGTTTGTCACAATGGTTTCTTAACCCCAAAAACTATGCAACCTCGATTATACATTCTCCAGTTCAGTTACTAAGTGCTTTAGCAATGCTGAATAGCTACAACTGTTTCCAGGCACTTACACATTACCTGTCACTGCAATTCTCTGTGGTGCTGTTTCTCCAACATGTGAACTACAAACCAAATGTAATATCGTGTGTGCCTGAAAGTCCACCTTCCAAAAGACAAAACAGAAATGACAATATACATGATCCAAAATAGTGTAACCAATGGTGTTTACCATTTAGTTGTTGCACTGTGAAATTAGAAACCTGCATAGAACATTTGGCTTAAAAATATGGTTTTAAAAAGTGACTGCCTTTTTTTTTTATCTTACAGCGTTGATGACTGCAAAGTAGAGTGATGACCTTCAGTAAACTTTTTATGAACTTCAAACGCTCAGGGAAAATAGTCAGAACAACATGTCTAATTATATGCACCCGCCAAATAGCATCTCTTATCACATTAATTGGGCCGTTGATGTGTCGCGCGACATCTCTTGACAAAGCGATCATTAAACTGCTGCGCTCTTGCAGTGTGTTTAAGGCGTGGGCTTGTAAAATCACACCTCAGAGTGTTATTTCTGATTGCCTGTCAAGGTTCATGCAAAAACAAATTTAGGTGTGAAATTGCCCAGACTTGCAGCAACGGATAACGCTTATCCTCAGTAAAATCATAATGTGTCTTTTGTAGGGAGAGCCATTAAATGTCAGAGAGGACATGAAAATAACTTGTTTTAAACCAATATTGTCCTTGTAAAAATATCCTCACCCACCCATCAAAGAAGTGTATACTTATGCCTTGCAATCCGGATTATGCTTCTAAAATTCCTCTCAGAACAAAGAACCTGTGTGAACACAGCTGGACTGTTGCATTGAAAGAAAAGCATCATAAACCCAGCAACAAAGCCAATGCATCCACCACAATAAACAAGTATTAAACTGCAGCTGTTGCTGTTAGCTACACATTGGGCCAATGGACTCTTCTCATGCCTCGTCCTCATACTGTAGCATCTTGAATCACGTCACCGTGTAACATTGGCACAGGGCAACTTTATTGTGCAAATTGTAGTGCATCGTGTCTTCAGTACATCGCAGTTGGCACCTATATTCAGGTCGCTGTGTAGTGTGCTAATTTTAGTAGATTGTGTGGAGGGGAATTGCTGCACATGGAACCACACATTTGACCAAGTGGTGCATCTATGCAGCCTTCAGAGATCCCAATTTCAGCAACCTAGAGCCAGGGGTGTTGCTAGGTCTGGAAAAGATCAGGCGCTAAGCTAATGTAGAACTGGCGGGTCTCTGGGCTAGCAATAGCCTTTTGGTTGTAGCCCCTGAGCTTCTATCTGGGGGAAAAACCAAAAGACCCGGGGCTATAGCCCCCTCAGCCCTCCCCTAGCAATGCCCCTGCTTAGAGCACTGTTTCTGCTGAGCCGGCATTCCAATTTATGCAAGTGAATAGGACTGGGAACTGAAAGTAAATGCAAGCATTTCTGAAACCACTTGGCGATCATTTTGCTTAAGAGTGCACTTTACAAAGGTATACAACAGTGCAGATGCATAACAGACCACTTCACTGGTCAATGATTTAATGGTGCACATCATACATCTATGCTGACTGTTCAATACAAAACTGCATGAGCTCTACATTCGTCACTATTTTCATATGTTCATCCCCTAAGAATCTCATTACCTTGTTCTCTGTAGTTGAATCATATTAGTCAGGAGTATGTCTGTCTGGCATGGTCCTTCAGAAGTCTGCCTCTACCTGTTCAAAGAGAAACTTCAATAAGAATAGATGGTTTGAGCACAAGCACAAAGATTCCTTCCTAAATTATAATGGTTGGCAAGCATGAACCAATCATTGCTCATCGCAAGTACCTGAGGGATTCAAAACATGGATGCCTAGAATGTGAAGCTGTGGCCGTCATGCATCTCTTGAGATGCCGCAGTCACCACCGTGTGTTTTCAGTCACAAATAGAAGAGGAGATATGTACATCTGCAGTGGCCAATAGAACAGCTAAAGCCGCACGAGGGTCAATGTGACGCTCAGACGTACTCAAGTGTGCTGTGCATTGGAATGCATCCTTCAAGAGAAGAGCAAAGGGTTCTGGATAAAGGATCACATCAGAAGTAAAGCCACCAACCACGAGGAATGAGCAGATGCAGACGACACAGGAACAGTAGTACATATTTAATGGATTAGTATTTTATTTAGTCAATTTGACTTTTTACGAACAAGGATCATATAGACAAATATAAAACATAAAACATTTAATTAAAAAATGTATAAAATATATAAGTGTCAATTAAATATATTTCAGTGTAAATGCGAACGATGATAATGAATGAGTTCATTAGGATCACACTTATAACAGTGTGAATTTAGAGTGGTGCATTCATCAAAAGGGGGGGCAAACCAGATCGTGTTAATGAGACAATACATATTAAAACCTAGATCAGCTCAGAGTGGGAGAAATACTTTAAATGGTAATCATCGCAAAGCACTATTTTGCCACATCATTACAGGTTTTCCCACATTACTTAAGATGTCTAAAGGTGACAGCACTAGTTGGCAGCAGCTTTATTATGTGGGGCAAGACCCTGTAGAGTGCAATGTGAACTGACACTGAAGGTGAGTTCAAAGAGTAGGCCCAACATTCGACAGATTTAATCGAATTGTATTTATGGACAAGGTTCAGATATGTGCACATATAAAGTGTGCTTAATGTGGGGCACTCAGTAAACAAGTGCTTAGAAGTTTCCGGGTAATCACATTACTTGCACACTTGACAATATCTACCCTCCAAGGGTAGTTTCATTTGTGGTCCTAAAATGGATAGCAGTGTATATTAATGTATACATAGAGGCAGCAAAAGCCAGCCCACTTCTGGATTGGGACTCAATTTGATATAGGGTTGAGGTCTTTTGTAACTATGCACCACATTCGCCCCATTGCTCAGACTTTTTAGTGTCGCAATGTGTTCATAGTTTCTGTTCCAATCAAATAAATCAAATGTATCTTTAACTGATACTTTTAGGCTTAGGTAGCAGCCACTAGATTTCCAATTTGTGTACTAACTGATCACTTGGAAGGTAGACATCAGAAGGTAATCAAATGTGTAAATTTTCAAATGTCTGCTTCTCCCACAATTAGCCCCTAAGATTTTAAAGACGGGGCAAACCAATGTCATTTTAGCCTTCAGTTAGAGCTTGGTCATCTTACTTTCTACCTGTCCTCCCAGTAATCCTGCACACAACTCCAGTCGGACAACCCCCATGGGGACAGAAGTGCTCAATCGCAGCAGTGTTCTCCAGAATATTCCCTCGAGGCAATTTAAACATCCCAAATCCTTCATCCTCAGTGCCTCAAGACCGTATGTAATGGCCTGGCAGAAACACTGCTTATAAAGGACTAGTATCCCCTGAGGGAATATCCCATCGTTTGGTGGGCACATTTGTTGAAGAGGTGAGTCAATAATGCCGTCTTCTTCTTCTTGTTAGAAATAATGTAAGAGTAGTTGGAAGCTGCACTCGTTTCTAACCCAAGTAAGGGTAATGGTGAACATATGTTGCATCACCTAGGAAAGACTCGAGTTTCACCCTGTTAACCTTTTTCCCAGATATTAATTAGGGGGTCTTCGTTTTTTCAATATTGATCTCAAGATCGTTATCCTTTGCATAGCTAGCCAGGATGTTCAACATCAATATGCAACCACTGAGGGTATGATCTGTTATAAAGAGGTGGTCCACGTATAACATACACGGGACTCTAGTTTGTCCCTTCATAAACAGGCAATTAGAGATGGACAGCATCTTCTCTGGAAGGTCGGACATGTACATCTTATATAGTTGAGGAGCCAGCACACAACCCTGCATGACTCCCCTGTTGAGCTTCTCTGAAGAGGACAAGCCTCCATCGTTATCTAACCAAACTCAGGCTCCCGTCCCTTCATGAAGTTTCTTGGTTACATCCAGGAGCCATCCTGGGCACCCCATAGACTACATTTTGCTCCATAGTCTAGCTCTATTCACAAGGTCAAAAGCTGACCTGAAGTCTACAAATTATATCTACAAAGGAGGAGCATCTTTATGTGTAGCCTCAAGGATTAGCAGATCTAGCAGGTGGATGTTATGCGTGGTAGAAGAGCCTAACCGGAAGCTTGTCTATAGGTTTAGCATAATATTCTCTACAGAGACCCAGCCCTCAATCTCTCTTGATACAAATCCTGCAAACAATTTACCAGTTGTGTCCAACATGAAGAGCAGCCTGTAGTTCTCCGGCCTAGTCCTGTCTCCCCTTTTATAGACAGGAACGAGAAAAGACTGTTTCCATCTAGACAGGATATTGTACTCACAGCATACTCTATCTAAAAGAGCCTTGAGCCATGGTGCCCAACCCTCAGGGTTTCTCTTAAATACTGTGTTTGCGAGTCCATTTGGGCCAAGTGCTATTGAAGACTTTATATTCCCAATTCTCAAGGTTGTACACTGGAGGATGTGCTACTTGTGGGTTCATCTTTGTATCCAGGTAGCATAATCATGTGCTCTCACCAATCGGATTGAGAATCAATTTTTCTTTTGCTCCCTTGGCGGTAGACATTACTTGCCATATAGATAAGAGTGTTTCCTCCACTGAGGACTCGACTATGCGTTGCCATTGTGTATTTAGCACAGAACTCTTCCACAGCCACAGCCACTGTCAATACTTATTTTTTATTTTATTTACCTCGCTGTGTAGCTTGGGGGCAGGGGGAACAGTCCATCACAAGTCTCTAACATCTCTGGCGTTTGGAGGTATGGATTGCAATGTCGAACAGTTTTACTGTGCTATTATCAAAAACCAATGCCCGTCTCGGTCCAGATGTAGCCATGTCCGTGGTAAAGGCACTAAACCAGTTCTCCATCTCATCCGGACTAGAGGCTAAATATATATGCCAATCAGCCCTCCCAATGTTGTTTATTGCTGTGGAGGCTCTGACAATATTAGCCTCAGACCACTGGATTTGGTGACCAGCTTGGCTTACAACAAGGCCAGTGAGGTAAGACTTAGAGAATGCCTGCATAGGGATCTGTAATGTTAGACTTAATGGGGCGTGGTCACTGTGGGCATTCCACTCTATCTCCAGGGCTAGTACACACACCAAAATAGTCTAATGTTCCCTGTTTCTGTTTGTTTGTTTCTTTAATTACTTGTTTTGCGCTCCAGACCCATAGGTATCAGGGTGCATTGCATAAGATCACTCACAGCTTAGTTGCACATTATAATAATCACATACAAAATGCAGTTTAGTTACAGGCAAGGGCAATTATATACATACAAGTTATATATACATGTAGTTCAGTACACAAACAGAAAGAAAACACATGGAAAGCATGGATATGACATGGTCCGTAGAGAGGAAATATATAAAGGATATGTACAGAAGACAGTCAGTAACTTAACGAATAGCTAGAATTATTTGCATGAAGGTAGGAGGGTTACTGCCACACCTGGCCACACCTCCATGTCTTTGCTCCAGGTGTGTCACCTCTAGACCCTACATTCAACAACACAAGTTCCCATTCTTTGAGGAAGTCGACCCATAAGCACCCTTGAGCATTTGTGTTCTGCTGTATCAGCTTTGACTCTGACTTAACCTTCTCAAAAGGTGAGCAGAGATCACCGTCCAAACAGTGCACATTTAGGTCGCCTCCTAAAAGTATCAATTCATGTTCTGCATCTGCCCGGCAATCTACTCATATGTCATCAATGTCTGTGAACATTTCATCGGTAATACCACTCCCAGGAGGGCCGTAAACATTTATCAGCAACATGGTATTACTGCTTTCTTCTGTCTGCAAATTGATTTCAACAGCCATGAAGTTGTTATCATTTGTACTGGCCATTATCATCTCATACCCCATGGTTTGCCTAGCACCAATCAACAGGCCTCCCTATGGTCTATCACAAAGGACCTTCTTTTTTTCCCAGCGTCTGGTGCACTACAAATCCTTCAATGTGGACCGTGTCCATCAGCCACGTCCGCTGACACCTGATGACGTCATATTCCAAAAGTAAGGGCAAAGAACATGCTTCTGAAAGTAAATGGCAGTGCCCTCTGGTGTTAAAACAAAGGATATTTAGGCCTCACTTTGTAGCGTGATACTGTAGTGGGAGGAAGCTCATTAGCCATTCCCATCCCTGCTGATTTGCTGCAGACGTAGATGTTAGTACTGGTGTCACACTCTTGACCTCAACCGTCCTGTTGCGTTCGTTCATGCATTTGCATATTACAGTATTACATATGCTCCACACAGTTTTAAGACACATTTGTTCATACCGTCCCTTCCAAACAGAAACTGTTTGTAATAGATGGATGCGCAAATGTCTCCTTTCAATCACATTTTACTAATGCGCCTCGCTTATTTTAGTCCACAGTTAGGCTGATATTGGATCGGTTACTGGATATTCTCTGTCTAGAAGTTGAACAAACTATAGTTTTTCCAAATACAGCAGAGTAATGAGTTATTGATAATCAAGGTGTATCTGTAATACTGGTCTTTACAAATGTTGGTCGGATCAGTTATACACACATACTCGCTGTACATCCAAAAAGGCAGATGGCATATTGATTATGACCTCAAAGCTAAACTACCCCCACAAACAAGCAGCACGGCATTACTATCCTGGTGGTATTAAACAAACAGAGTCTCTTTTCTTCTCTGACTGCATCAACACAGCATCCTGCTCCTCGGGGAGCTTTTTACAGTTGCAAAAGGGTTTCCCTCATTACCTCCATCAGGTAATCACTCCTCTGGCTTCCAAACTCAATGCGACTCAATAAGTGCATTTTTACAGACAGAATTTGCAAGATCTGTTAATCTATCTCTGATGATGTCCAGAACTGCCCCATGTTAACTCAAAGCGCAACTCTACCCAGACGGACCAGCTCTATGGAACCTTTTCAATTTGAATGGGTCACTGATGAGGTAGTTACATCTTTTCTTAACAAACTTAAGTCAGCGTCTCCTGTGGACCCTTTCCCTCTTCAGATCCTTCAGGTCTTTCCCCAAAAATGAATACCTTTGTTCACTGCTGCTCTTCAAAATTCTTTTCTATCTGGTGATATTCCTGCCCATTTCAAACATGCACATATCACCCCTCTGGTAAAGAAACTGCACTTAGATCCATCCCTAGCGGTTAATTACCACCCCATATCCCTCCTACCAGTCCTCATGAAATGTTTGGAGGTGATTGTTACTCCTCAGCTCTTGCGCTTTATGGAAGCTACTAACTGTCTACACTCTTTTCATTCTGGCTTCAGACCAAGGATGGGTAAGGAATCTTTCAGGATCTCACTTCTGGAGGATCTTTCCCTGCTTCTGGACCACGGGGAAGTTGGGGTATTGATCCTTTTACACCTCTCGGTGGCGTTTGACAAAGTTGATCTTGGCATTCGTCTGCAAGGCTTGGAGCAGGCTGGTGTTCCTGGCACGTCACTTGTATGGCTATCTTCTTTCCTTCCAAGCGGTTTGCAATCAGTATGTTTTCGTTCCTACCATTCTTCCCTTAGCACTTTCTCATGTGGTGTTCCACTTTATCTCCACTTCTTTTCAATCTATATCTCTGCCCTTTGGCAGATCGCATTTCTAAAACTGGGTGCACTTCTTCACCTATGACGATACACAGCTAGTGTTTTGTTTGGACTCACCTGTTTTGGAATCTCCAGGTAAACTGAAAAACTGCCTATCTGCAATTGGGGATTGGATAGCAGAAATGTGGTTAAAGCTGAATGGGCAGAAAACAGAGGTCCTGGTGATCGGCTCTCCTAGCCCTAATGCCAACTGGAGTCCAGAAGTCTGGCCTGACTCATTGGGATCATGCCCTGTTTCTACTAGTTCAATACAAGTCCTAGGTGTGAAACATTTGCTAGCTGGCTCTAGAAACACCCACATTACGATGCTATTCAATTTCTGGTTTCACTAAATTAAACATCCTTCCTATTCTTCAGTCTGACTGCCAGGCAAATGTAGTCAAGTCATCCATTATGGGGTTGTTGGACTACTGCAATGGCATATATCTTGGACAACCAGTTTTCCAGATCCAGTAATTACAAACACTTCGAAACACAGCAGGCTCTGGATGTCCCCTGCCTTATCTCCTAACAGGCTATGCTACGCCGGCTCCACTGGCTGCCTGTCAGTTCTTATATTCAATTCAAGAATCTGTGTATTACTCATCAAGCAATCCACAAAATAAGTGCAGATTTTCTACAAGAAAAAGTGAATCGTTATCATCCCATCCGGCGCTTACGCTCAACTTCTCAAAATCTACTAGTAGTCCCACGTTATCGGAGAGTGTGCACCCGGGGTGAGGTTCCTTCTCGGTTTGTGTACCCTCTCTGTGAAATGCTCTTCCCGCCTCACTAGGTGAAGTCACTGATCAAATCCGGTTTTACAGGGATTTGAAAACTCGTCTGTTTTAGCTCACTGTTTTGCAGGCTCATCGTCTTTTTCTGTTTCTAGAACCTAGAAGGCTTTGGGCCTAAGCTTGCGCATTATTAGGATCTTACCATACAATACCAAAACAAAAACAGTACATCATCAGCGATAGAAAAAGGACTATTTGCTGAATGCACACATGATATGAGACACATCAGTGATCATAACTCATTTCTTTGTGAATTTCTCAGGATCAGCATACAATGCTGATGGTCTGATAAACAACAACATTTCAACAATGATGGCTGATTTAATTTTGGAGCATTATGTCAGGAAGTATGTGCTTCCATGCCGCATGCAGCTAATCCTAGTCTAGCTATGACCTTAGCCTTGTCTTTGTTAGTGTGCAACCGTACTTTAGCATAGCGTTCATCATCAATCGGTGCTACAAATTATAGTACAAGCAAAACAAGAACAAACTTTGGTTACAGATAATGTCATTTGCCATGGAGTCCGTGTCTTATTTAGGGCTATATTGTCGATTTGGAGGTCATCTTGGAATGACTTTACAAGGGCTTGTTTGGGAAAGGATTGTTTCATATTTCCAGTGGTAACATATACATCAGTCCACCCCACAGACTCTATAATTCTAGCTTTTGGCCAGCCCTGCTTTGACATTTAAATTTAGAATTGCTGATGTGAAATGTTCAATGTAAACGTAACACAAAAAAAAAAAAAGGTTATTACTGGGCTGTGTTTGATCTTCTGGTACTCAGTGGCATTTCTTAATAAAAGCAAATGATCTAACATTCTTCCAGAAGTACTGGGGGACATAGATCAGAGAAGCCTGAACATGTATTGGACTAAAGAATGTATGTCTGTATGTATGTTTGTATAAATGAATGTATACATGGAAGTTATATAGTGCACATTTATCTGGGAAATAATATAGCGATGTACACAAGGGAACACACCCATAAAGTTACTAGGATGGATGTAGGAGTAGTAGAGGCGCTGGGGCAGGTTAGAGAGTAGGTTGTTGAGGTCCCTCCTGAAGTGTAGGAGCTAGTCGGCCTATTGCATCATCATTGAGAACTTATACCAGAGTCAGCGTGTGTAGCAGGAAAAGGCGTAGTCCATGTGTTTCCCTCTCTTGCAGCTTTCTGTTTCTATCCTGGCAAGGTTGTTACTTCTGGTGGTGTGCATGCCTCCAGAGCAGCTTGGTAGAGAATTGTTTTGGTTGAGACTCCTTTGTAAGGGATGTAGTCTGTCTTGCATTGGAACCATCCTGCTGGCAGATGACAAGGCTTGTACATCTGCTTTGAACCTCAGTATAGAGATGAATGGCTTGTCTTTGCATAGGATTGCAAGC
Source organism: Ambystoma mexicanum (assembly GCA_002915635.3). Taxonomy (NCBI): domain Eukaryota; kingdom Metazoa; phylum Chordata; class Amphibia; order Caudata; family Ambystomatidae; genus Ambystoma; species Ambystoma mexicanum. Next base: position 830,307,162 of record CM030321.1, read on the forward strand.
TAGATCCATGCTCATTGGTTCTTCCTGGTAATGTGTGATGTGTAATGGTAATGCTGAAAGAATTTGCAGCCTCATTTCAAACAGCCAATTCTGAACTTGGCATACTTTCTGGGGGTTTAATAGGATAACACATTAATGCTATGTTGGGTTGACACTCAGGTAGGTTCTTGACATCCAGTCTTGGATTATGGACAGACAGTGTTAAAGCTTGAGCTGATAAATGTTGTTGGTGCAATCAATCTCACGGTAAAGATGGGTGCCATCTGTGTATGTGTGTATGTGTGTGTCTTGATGTTGGTGTTGTCATGGAGTTCCTTCAAAGTGTTCATGTAGAGTTTGAAGATGACATGGGCAGAATAAAGTCTTCTGTACTTGCAGATTACTGGAAGTGATGTGATCTGTAAGAGCCCATCTGAAGTTGGAGTGGTAGGATGGAAACCATTCCTGGATAATTCCATTAAAGCCCATGTATGTGGTGACTATGTTGTGGAGGGCTATATTGTCAACAGTATCATAGGCAGCAGAGGTGTCAAGTAGGAAACGTACACAGGGAACTCCATTATCCAGAATGTGCACAGCATTATATGTAACTCAGTTTGTGGTGGTCTCTAAGCTGCATTTGGTTGTGCGATTGGTGGATGTATAGAAGACTGGTCTGAGTACTATTTTGTGAAACTGTATTATATTTCTGTGGAAGGTTAGAAGTGTGATGGGGCAATCATAGTCCAGGTCAATCTGAGTCATGTGTGGGTTTCCTCAGCAGGGGTGCCTATGGCCTGCCAACAGCAGAGCAAGAATCTGGATAGGAAGACCCAGTAAATGACATAGGGCCTCATTACACGGAAGGCGGTGAGCCATGGCGCTATTAGCGCCATGGCTCATGCCGGTGAAATACCGGCACCGCCTTGGCGGAAAGGGGATTTACCGCCCCATTCCAAGGTTGGTGGGGCGGTAAATCCCCCTTCTGCCATTGCCCTTCCCCATTCCCATTTCTGCCCCATAGGGCTCCATGGGAATGGGGAAGGCGCTAATTACGGCACCTCAATTTTGCAGTGCCGTAATTAGCTCCGAGGTCCCTTAGCGGGTTGGTTTTTAACGCCTGCAAAAAGCAGGCGTTAAAGCACCAACCCGCTAAGGGGCCTCGTAGTAAGGCGGTAATGGTTAACGGTAACCGTTACCATTAACGGTGGCGGTTAACCATTTTATATAGAGTTATTGAGGCAATGGAGAATGAAAAAGCCCTTGATGCAGATAATTTAATTAAATAAGTTTATAAAATGTGTATTGAAATAGTCCATCACATGTCGAGTCAAATATTTGGAGCAGTGATTAAGACCAAAATTATTTCTGACTCTAGTTGAGAGGAAATGAATATCACAATTCCTAAGGAAGGTAAGTGTCCACAGAGTTGTACATCTTAATAGGGCTGGGAGGATAGCTCAGGGGAAACACGTTTGTCTTGGAAGCGAGAAAACAACGTGTAGCAACACAGCTTGGAATCCCGGTCTCACGCTTAGAAACTGGTCTCCGGTATTAAGCGTGAAACGATATTATAATTATAGACCCACATTCATCATTCATGTGTACTCCAAAAATATCCATGATACTGGCAGATAAATTGGTTGCCCCTTCTCCCTTAATTACAAGTTTCCATGCAGGGAGTGGACATTTTGAAAGAGACCTACTTACTCTCATCCATTATAGATATTTGAAATACAGACAAGTTTTCAGTAGTTACTTTTGATACTGAAAAAGCTTTTGATAGGTTGTCCCGGTAATGATGCATCCAATGATGGGAAGGATTACTTATTGTGACAATGTCAAAGGAGCCTTCAAAGCCTCAATGGGAAGCACTTAGTTGGAATAGTAGTAAATATAGAACCATCTAAGTGCCCCCTTTCTGCTTTACTGTACTCACTGTATATGGAACCCTAAGCACAAACAGTAAGAGAAAAACAGGGTTTAAAGGAATGTTTTATTTCAAAATACGTATTGTAAAATTGCTGCTCTATTTGGATGATTTTCTGGTTCTATAATGACAATATGAATGAGAAAAGTCAGTGATAGATGACATTTTCTAGGAATACTCAATTTATTTTGGCTCCTTGTTACATTAAAACAGAAAAATGTATATCTACTGAGATGTGGGAGATGAAATAGAATTGTGCATGAGATTTCTTTTATTCAAATTACTAAAAACTAGGAAGATGTATTTAAGAGCAATTATGGGACCAGCCTGAAAAAGACGAAGGATTTAAAACTATTTCCTCTAATCAAATTATCAATCCATGAAAGGATAATGTTAGTTTACATTATTATATCAGGAAGATTTTCATTTCTATCATATCCTTATATTTATATGTACCCCAGACATTCTTTAAACAATTTTAAAGCATATCACACAGTTTTATTTGGGATAATAAGGTCCCTATCAGAGCACGAACATTGTTGTTGAAATTTAGAAAGAGTGGAGGACTGAAACGTATTGGCTAATTCATGCAGTCCCTTTAACTGGTGTGGATACCTATATTCACCAAGGAAACCGAACATGTATTCCAAGGGGATTAGATAAAGCAATGGATAACTCCACATTCTGCAACTATTTTGGTTTTTTATTTTATTATTTCTGTATAAAGCGACGACGGAGCTCGAGAGCAGTGGATCGCTGTGCAAAGTGTGTGTAGCCAGTGTTTGATGCTGGCATCTTTTAACAGTAGCAAAGTGCTGTGAGATGAGGTGTGTGCGTCGGGATGTGCATACATTGGAATTAGTCGTTGGACAGGTGTTGTTGAAAAAGCTATGTTTTGAGAGATTTGTGAAATTGGAGAATTGCTCAGGCATTCTGAGTCAAAACTGGGATTGAGTTCCAGAGAGGGGGTGTATGACAAGAGAAGATTTGTTTGTCGGTCCTCTCTTTGCCAGACCAGTTTTGATTCAAGCCGGTTGGTCAATTTGCTGCACAAGGTGCTTGTGCCACTCGATAAGTGGAGCTTACCCCCAGGTATGCTGGTGTGCTATTTGTGACTGCTTTGTAGAAGTATCCTTTCCTGGAGTGGAAGCCAATGCAGCTTGCATACTACTGCGGTAATTTGGTCAAATGTCTATGACCCCATAATTAGACATACTACACTGTGGTGGACTGATTTTAGTTGATCCAAGTAAGCAGTTAGGAGCCCCAGCAGGAGGGCATTTCCCCCATTGATGTACAAGACCACAAGAGCCTGCTACAGTCTGAAAGTCCTGTGGCAGAATGATGGGTTTGATTTGTCAAAAGGTGGAAATTTGGAGCAATGCTGTTTCGCCCTTCTTGGCTATATGTTTCTGGAAGGACAGACTACTATCAATGGTAAAACCTAAAGATTTTGCTGAGTACGATAGTTGTGGACCAAATCCTTTTAGCCGTATATGAAGTAACAAACATGTTCGCAATATTGGGGGTGGATATTTGAATGCTTGCTTTGATAAAGCAACAACCCTGTATTGGCAAGATCTGAATGAGGCATGGAAGATTCATGAAACCTTCTTTAAATCACTTTAATGATAGCCAAGGTAAAAAGGTAAGTGAATTGCAGTCTTAGAACTTATGTTTTATTTATGGTTGGCTGAATTTGGATTCTCCCATCACAGACACCTTGTTATGTTATGTGAATAAATTTGTATCGTGCCAAATCCCGAAGGCATCCAGTTGCCCTTAATAGAAAGAGTAAGCCAACAAGTTTCTCAGTATTACTCAAACAATGTGGTCTTCAACAATTTACTGAAAACCAGGTGGTTTTCTTCCTTACGCAGATATTCCGGTAAGGCATTCCAAGCCCGTGCTACTAGGGCATTGAAAGCACCACCTTTTTCACATGCTCTTTTTATGTGATCAACTTCTAGACAGCAGGCCTTGGTGGATCGAAGGTTTCTTTTAGGGCGATAGACATTGAACCTATCCTTAAGATATGTCGGGGCATTTCCAAAGACACATCTATGACTGAAACGGACAGCCAATGCAGATCCCTCCGTGCCACAGAAGTAGGTTCAACACGGTGCATCTGGTATGTAATGCACACTGTGGCATTCTGTGCTTTTTGGAATTTCTGAATGTCTACTTAGTTTGCCCCACCTAGAAGAGCATTACAATAGTCAACCTGTGGAAGTATCACAGCTCTAACCAGCTTAACATGGTTTTCCTTTCAAACCAAAGGGGTAACTTGATGAAACACTTTAAGATGGCAATTATTGTTTTTCACTATTCCTGCAACATGGGCACCGCTATCAAGCTGGCCTCCAAGTAAGTATCTAATGTCTTTACCTTAGACATGACTGTAATCTGACTACCGTTATTCATAAAGCCTGCGAAGGCCTGACTCAGCCTGCCTCTGGCATGCCGAGACCCATAGATCATGAGCTCAGTCTTTGCTGCATTACGGCATAACCAGTTTTTGGTCATCCAACCCTAGATTGTCTAAAAGGCCAGATCCAGCTTTCTCTGATCATGTTCGTGATTCCCACTGATCTCGAGTGCCAGCTGAAAATCTTCTGCATAGTTGCAGAAGAAGAGACCCAGATTCTCCAAATCCATGCACAGACAGATAATATATATATTAAAAAGTTGTGGGGAAAGACATGCCCCCTGAGGGACTCCACAAGTACTGATTTCAATTTCAGAGGCATTTTCACACCAGTGACCTTTTGAGTGTGGTCCCTCAAGAAAGGACTTTAGCATTTAATCGCCTCTCCTGAGAGACCCCCTACAGTAGCCATCCGATCTAGCAGAATCTTGTGATCAAGCAAATCGAAAGCCGCCAATAAATCCAACAATGCCAGCAGCCCCAATTTACTCAACTCTAGCTCAGATAGTAAATGGGTCTGTAGACCCAGTAATGCACTCTCAGCGCCGTGAAAGCTACAGAAACCAGATTGCGTTTGATGTAGAATCACCCCAACCTTGATAGTAGACAGTCAGGAAAGGGAAGAGAAGTTATACCACCCAATGGACTACCGACAGTAAATAGATAGAAAGAAGCTGGTTAATGATAATAAAACACCACTATCGATCTAGGGACAATGCTCACAAAACCAGGGGTACTATGCCAATTAACCTGCTGAACCAGCCACAGTATCCCCCTAGAAACTGGACAATCAGTAAACCTATAGAGAGAATATACCAACCCAATGCGCCTACCTGATACTGAAACTAAACTACAGGAATTATGAGACATACAACCCACTAACCAAAACCTCTAATTTCTGCTTACTTAATGCACACAAAATCCACAAAAACCCACAAAAAAATGTCTTTATATTTGACAAACAAATATACTTACAAACCAGGGGTGCATCAATGGGGGCACCGCGACAAACAGATGGAGAAACCAGGTGAGCCACTGGTACAGATTCATAGACATCATCGTCATCTGGGCTGGCCAATTGGAACAACTATTGCAATTCTGGGAATGGCGGAACACTTGTAACCAAAATATACAATTTACTATAGAGCACAGCACTCAACAACTACCCGTTTTGGATCTAATCATATTAGAGGAGGATGGTGTTAGGAAAGATTTCATATTTTAATGTAATTGTCCCTCCTTGTGTCAACCCCCAAACTTTTTGCTGTTGTTTAAACACCTGTAACTAAACTTTGACAGAGAAGTACAGCCCTCAGCAGCACTAATCTGGGCTTTCGCTCACTTTTTATGGGGAAACTGACATGCCCTTAAGACAGTCAGTACTGGGAGACTTTGTTTCCCTTAGTTCTTTCCTCATGTTGCAACTTTTGTGCAACATGTAATAAGTGTACAATGTAATTTACCTTACAGTACACTTGGGTCTCTAGTCTTTCCAAAGGCCCTAGAAACTCTTGTGGGACTTTTTACGAACTGTGCAAATGTGTCAGGGACAGGACTGGTGGCAGCTATCGTTTACATGTATTTTTAACCGTTTCTTGCCATGTTAAACTGCGTTAACCGTGATTGGCACAAATAGGTGGCCTGGCTCCAAAATGGCCATGCCACAAGGTTCTTTGTCCTGTCCTTTGGCCATCTTGCCCCTTCGCCTTCCCCAGTCGAGTCGACCCGGGTCAGTCCTTATTTGGTCATGCACTTTCTCGCAAAATCCAATGCTTTTGCGGGCTTCTGCATGCCTTGTGTGTGTGCCTCCAGGATGTGGTTTGGGATGTCTGTTCCCAATACACATCCTGGGTGCCAGAGAGTCTGGGGTGTCTTGAATGCCTGGGACCACCGTGGTCCGTGATAGGTCCACGTATGGAGTGAGTGTTTGTGAGCAGATCTCCCATTGGGTCCTCTCCGGTCTGGCGCGAAGGGAACTTTGGATAAGAGGAGGTTGAAAACACCACTACCATGTCGATCTCCTGAGTTCACACCAAACAAGAGATAAGGAGCCAAGTATCCTGCAACAGAAGTCGAGTCAAGGAATCGCTGGGGACCCGCTGGATGGTTTGGCACCCTGAGCCCGCTGTCATGATCTTCTTTGCAGGACAATATCTGGGGTATCTTGTGACCACAACTCAACCCAAGTGAGCAACACTGGGCTCCACTCTGACTTTGTTCCACGATGGACACTCCAGGCACTGGGTCAGTTCTCCACTAATGACGAAATCCGTAACTTGGGATTCAAGTCTCAGCAGGTAAAATGGGTGCATGAGACATAGAGAGTAAACTTTGGAGTAGCGATGACTAGTAATCACAGGCATCTCTTTTTGAAAGGTCCCGCTTATACCTGTATCTCCATACAGGGTCTGAAACTAGACGCCCTGATGAAGGCAGCATCAATAGATTACATGACCGCCGAAACGTGAAGGTCCCAGGAAATCAACAAACAAACTGGTCCCCTGTCATTACATTTTGTTGATTATTATTTCTCACGTACGATCCATAGAGACATCATATCAAGGGTGAATCAGAAACCCTCGAAACTCCAGTATGCACTTTAGGCATCACACTTGGTTTTGAAATTCTAAACTATTGTTTTCACGACATTTGATGTGCCAAATTGTCATATTCTTGAAATTATAGAATTGTGGCTCTCATGCCAAATTTATGTACCAAATTGACAAATTGATGACTCTCGGGAGGATACCTCAACGGCAACATGTTCACCTGGAAAGCAAGGTTCAATACGCAAGTCCGCGATTAGAAACTTCTGGGTATTAAGCTCTGTTAGGGAGAATTCTCCAGAATGGCTAATTTCCCTTACCTACTGAGTCCCTCAGCAGCTTTGCTGGATTTATAGGATTCTTTTTTTTTTACCTGATAAGAGTGTGAGCCTTTTTTCCCACTCTTACATGTGTTTTGCTGTGTGTGTTCAACATTTTATGTGTTCATAGACTGTGGAGCCTCATCTACTCCATAGACATCATCTTTTTACTGTGTGTTACACAACACCTTCAGTGCAGTGACACAGGGTTGTTTTTTCGACTTCCCAACTCAGACTCCATTTTCTGGGACTGGCTACTGTCTCCCAGAACATGTAAAGTTGACATTGACTTTATTAGTCTTTTTAAAACCACAGACCCAGTACCATCTATCTTACATAGAGTACTGGAAAGGGCTACTAATTATCCCTTTTTGTCTGTTTCTCATGGAACATTGTTTCGTTCCCTTTTCATTAAGATTTGGCTGGTAGCAGTGGTAACCACCCTATTTTTCTTACTGTGGTTATTTTTAATAGCCTTGGTATTGTTTTAGGCTATCTTGGTAGCCTCGAACTTAAACCCGCTGGACCATATTTACTTTTATACGGTTCCGGATGTGTTTATCGCCATTTCTTTTTGTAAAAGTCTTTCTCGTGTTTTACTCTGCGTGCCAAACCAGGTTTGGTTCCTTTGTTCACCGGCCTTTCGCGGCCTGTGCACAGAAGCCCACATTAGGCGCATGTATGTCTGAGGGGGATAGGATGTGAGGGAGGGGTTTGAGACTCCCTGCACAGGGTCTTGTTGGAGACCTATGTCGCACTCTGGTATGATTGGCTGTGGTGGCTGTCCCTGCGGGACAGCCACTCTGCTGTGTGATTGACAGCCAGTCTGAGTGAATGGGGGAAAACTGCATGAAAAGCAGGTCTCTGGGACTGAGAAGGCAGAGTCGCCACTGGATCGAGAGAACCGAAGAGAAGCTAATAGAAGAGGAAATCTATACCACGACTGAACCTCCTGGTGAAGCCCTGATGCGGGTTTGAATCTCCAAACTTCGACGACAGGGAAGATCTGCAAGGAATCTTTTCCCCTTGAGCTGGTGGGAACAACCAGTTCACCAAACTGCAAGCCAGGCCTCCCTCCTCTGGTCGAATTTTCTGTGCACAGCTTCAGTGAACCGGATAGCCAGGAAGGTCGGACCCTGCTTGGGTTTTAAGCAGTGCTCCTTTTATTTGTCGCTATGCTCCGCTTCTGGTTTCTTCCCTGGGCAGTACAGGACCCTCCAGTCTTCCTCCTTCTTGTCAGTCCGACGGTCGCTTCAGGAACCGTGAGCCTTCAGGACCTGCCAGGAACATCTGCCTCAGCTACAGCATTCTTCTGCTCTAAAGGTACTGTGCTAACCCGGTTGTTCGTTTCGTCCAGCCGCGGTGAAAGTATGTGAAATCTTTTGCCAATCCAAGGGCTTCTCCTTCTCTATTCTTTAAAGAAACATTTTGTCCGACCAACTTCGTTCTGAACTCTTGGCCAAGCCTTACCCGCGAACTACCCTGAACTTTGTGATCCTCTGCAAAGACTTTGGTCCATTGACTTTGTCCCTGGCCTCTTGATTTGATTTCCTCACTGTAGTTCCTTTTTCTAGATTGCCCTGCTTACTTACTTGTTGGTGCTGCTTAACTTCTGTCTAACTTTGTCTTTCCCTCCCTTTTGAATTAATGGAGTGCCATTTTGAGCCTAACTTGTCCAGAATCTATTGGGTGTGGTATAGTGTATTAGAATTGTGATTTCTCAACTACTTGATAATAGTGAAATGTTTAATAACTGATGTGTAAATAAATGTATATTCTTTTACTGAGAAACCTTCAGTCAGTGTTTGTTTGAATCATAGTAATTGCTGTCCTTTGTGTAACTATTGATACTTCTCACTTTACTCTTGAGATAAGTCTGGCTGCTCAGCCATCGCTACCACCACTTTACTGTGTAGTACAGGGTTGTACCAAAGGTGAATTTGTACTGTCACTTGTAGTCCTAATTGCATGTGGTGTTCCAAAAGTGTACTGCATATAATTCTGCCTAACACTGGTGTACAGTGGTGAAGATCAAGTATAGTGATTACACTTAGAGTGCTGCTATTACCTTGGATCCACTAACCACAAGGCTAAACATCACTAAAAAAAAAGCAATATTAATCATGTCTGATATGGAAAGCTGCAGTCAGGAGACCCTCCTTAGTTACACTATGGATTATCTGAAAAATCTGTGTAGAGAAAGGAATCTCTCTGTTAAAGGCAAACATTCTGAATTGATTGAAAGGTTGTTAGAGAAACAAAGTCTGGAGGGTGGGTCTGAAATACCTGACCCCTCAGCAAATGTGAAAAATGATGAGGATGATAATGTGTCTATTATTGATGAGTTAGATGAAACAGGTGTGTCCCACAATGTAGGCCTCACTGCTCCTTTACCTGCTGAGCAACTTCAACAACCTTTGTCCACTGGGACCCCTACAGATCCTACACTCAGTCCTGAATTCATTGCTCAGAAAAGATTAGGCTTGACTTGAATTTAAACGTTTAAATGCTCAAACTGAACAAAACCATCAAAAACTTAAGCTCAGCGAAATGGAGATGAACCATGCCTTAGAAATGAAAAAGTTGTCTATTGAAAATGCTTCTCTCCTAGAGTCTTCTAGGCCTTCCAGTCCTAAGAGACCCTATATGCCTAAATAATTTGTGGGTATGTATGAGGCTAGGCTTGATATTTTGGATTGGTTGGCAATGTTTGAATATAACCATGGGATTCAAGACATTACCGGGAATCAGTTGCTTCCTTGGCTCTTCTGTAGGCATTTGATGGTGTGATTGAGTTGGGGGAGGTGGATAACTAGATTTGGGAAGACCCCTTCCCAGTACCTTAAGAGGTTTAGGAACCTCAAAAAGCATGATGGTACCCCTTGGGCTACCTGGGTATGTGAATTTTTGAAAAACTTAGATGGTTGGGTTAAGGGTTACAGAGTGAACACTTATGAAGGTATGAGATATCTTGTTATGTTGGAGTCAATTTATGATGCCTGCTCTCCTGAGCTCAGACAGCACTTGGCTGATTCTAAGGAGATAGATCCCAAGAAGTTATCTAAGGCTGCTGACTTGTGGGTTGCCAAAAGGCTACTCACAAGTATTCTGGGGCAACTCAGAAGAAGGATGAGGTAAATCATCCAACAAAAGATAACAAGGAGAATTCAAATACCTCCAATCCAAAAAGAGGGCCTCAAACAGTAACATAAGGGTAAACCACAAGGGAAACCGAATCAAGCTAGTGTACCATCTGGATCCAAACCAGATGGAGGTCAGAACAAACCCCCATTCATCAAGACATTTGGGAAATGTTATGTTTGTGGATCAACTGACCATGTGAAAGGGGATCCCAGATGTAAGGGTAAACCTTCAGGGGTCCACACCGTCTCCTTAGCCTTCTCCCCAGAGGAAGAAGTACCTATGGCAAGTGGAAACTTTCACCTACTGGCTGATGAACCCATGAGAGTCTCAGCTAGTGTTTCTTTAGTGTGCCTGGGCTAGTGGCAACAACATAATTTAGATGTCTATAATTCCATCCCAGATAATACTAAAGAGTAATATAAACATAGTGTTCTTGTGTATGGCCAGATGACTTCTTCCATCAGGGACTCTGGAGCCAGCATAACTGTGGTGGATGAATCATTTATCAAGGTGGAGGATGTTGCTAAGGCACCCAAACGCCTCACCAAGTTAGATGGAGGCCCTGTGAAAATGCTTCCCCAGTTACCAGCTCTCATCCAGTGTAATGATATGACTGTCAAAATACCTGTTAGTGTGCAGAGTGAAGTGCCTGGGAGAGTCCTGTTGGGTAAGGACCTGAAAACTCTTTGAGTTGTGTCCAGTAACCCCGGGCCTCCCAGTAAAAGGAAGCAGGAACTCACTAGGCCTGCAAGGGAGAGGACCTTAAGAGGCTCTCCAGAGGAGGAGATAGAGGAAGCTATCACTCCCACTCCACAGGAGTTGCTCATTGCTATTTCTGGAAAGAAAGAGGAAAAGGGGAAACCCAAGACCTCCAATAAAAAGTCAGATGGCAATCCTGTGCTACCAACAAGGACATCCCCAAGATTGTCCAAAGTCACACCTGTGACTCCTCCACCTGCTGAGGCAGAGTGTGAGGTACAACCATGTGAGGTTGATCCAGTTTCTGAAGAGTCAGATCTGGAGGAAGACACTGTTTTGGTTGGAGATCTTGACCCTGTTGACCATCCTGAGCTGCAGTCTTTACTGGCAGAAGGTGGACCCAACAGGGCAGACCTCAGCAGAGGACAAAGGGAGTGTCCTACTCTCGAAGGTCTTCGACAACAGGCTGCTTCTCAACTCGATGGGCAAGAAGTTGGAAAGCATAGGTTGAGCTGAGAAGATCGCCTATTGTACAGTGAACAGACATAGTCTATCCCTGGGAACTGCAAAATAATTGTAGTGCCCCTAGCAAACTGACTCCAGTTCCTACAGTTGGCCCATGAGATACCTTTGGCTGGTCATTTGAGTTTCAAAAAGACCAAGGAAAGGCTCTCCTTATACTTCTACTGGCCTCAAATGGGTTCAGAAGTTGACAAATTCTGTAGGAGCTGTCACACTTGCCAAACCTCTGGCAAGAGTGGAGCCAAGAATGTGGCAGCCATGGTGCCACTCCCATTGGTGGGAGTTCCTTTTGATAGGGTGGGCATCAACATTGTTGGTCCCCTTGACCCTCCCACATCTTCAGGGAACAGGTTTATCCTGGTTGTAGTAGACCATGATACTAGATACCCAGATGTAATACCTATGAGGACTGTTACGGCTCAGGCTATGGCTAAGGCTCTACTTGGTATTTTTACCAGAGTATGGTTTCCTAAGGAAGTGATATCCGACAGGGGATCCAATTGTATGTCCCACTACATGCAAGCCATGTGGAAAAACTGTGGTGTCATTTACAAATTCTCTACAGCCTACCATCCACAGACAAATGGACTGGTAGAGAGGTTTAATCGTACTATGAAGAGCATGAAAGGTGCTTTAGAGGAACCCCTTAAAAGAAAGTGGGACCTTCTACTGTCATGCCTTCACTTTGCTTATAGAGAACCCCCTCAGGAGGGAGTTGGTTACAGTCCCTTTGAACTTCTCTATGGCCATCCAGTCAGAGGTCCCTTGGCCCTGATTAAGGAGGGGTGGAGAGTGCTCCTTCCCCCAAGCCAGTCAGAGTGACTAACTATGTGATAGGTCTCTGGAGGAGGATGTCACACATGATGGCAGAAGCTAGTGATAACTTAAAAGCAGGTCAGGCTCTGGTCATACATTGGCATGACCAGAAGGCCAGCATGGTTGAGTTTACTCAAGACCAGCTTGAATTAGTTATGGTGCCGGGAAGATAAAAAAGGTGGGGCAGGGAAAATGCCTTCTTTTTTGTTGGAGGGGGGCTTGATTCAAAAAGGCGAATTATGTAGTAAGAAAAAGAAGAGTCATCAGCTACCCCTTTTTTTTAACCGTGTAAGGGTGGTAGGCGTAAATGAAGCAGATAGCTAGTTTGTATAAATACTGGCTATGGAAGGTCACAGACTGATTTCAAGAGAATTACATTTATTCATGAATTCAGACACACATCAAAAATCTGTAGGTTCACAAAGAAAAACAACAATTGAACCTTTAAAAAAATCACATTTAAGCCCTATTGGGCTCGCAAACGAAGTTATAAACTATTTTGTACACCACAGTTGAGTGAGTTAGGGTTAGTAACATAAGGGTGAAGTGCGGATTTCGATACTACTTGTGGACTAGTAGTATATTACTGTTGTCAACACATAGTTATGTTTCTGGTCCGGGATGTAGTCAGCCTTCACTTGGATTAAGCTGTTCACAGGTGAAGGGTCCAAACTGTCTTCAGGATGTCGTTCAAATAGGTGAGCGCCTTGGTAATATCAGCGGTTGAACTTGAGGTTGTTTGGTTGCCTGCAATGGTTTCTGTCAAGGTGTCCGTAGCTACAGTCTTTAGATGAGGGTATGTCAGGGTCCAGTGTTGAGACTGGGAAACACAGGGTTAGTGCCGTGGTGACAGGGACCGGATTCATGTTGATAGAAGGCAGTAGCAGGTCACTCATAGGGCGGAAAGTCTCATCCGAGTGGAGCTGTGTGATCCGAAAAAAAAGGGGTAGCTGATGACTCTTCTTTTTGTTACTTACCATTATTACTTTCTTACTTACTTAGTTATGGTGCCAACACAGCAGAGAGCCTTGCAGGAAAAATGGATAGGACCCTTCTAGGTTGTGGGCAAACTTGGAGAGTTGAACTATTTGGTGGATTTAGGCAGACCTAAGGAGGCTCCCAGAGTCTTTCACACCAACCGTTTGAAGGCATACATCTCGAGACCAGAAGTGGGTGCTTTGCTTCTAGCTTCATCTCAAAAGTAGGAGGAGAGTAAACATCTACCTGACCCCCTCAGAGGCCAACCTTTGGATGAGAACATAGAAGGAGTCAATCTCTCTTCTCAACTGACATCTGAAAAGCTAGAAGAGTGCACAGTTCTGTTAAATCAGTTTGCCTCCCTGTTTTCTCTTTCACCAGGCTTGACCCCTTGGGGCCAGCACGATATTCTCACTGGTGACTGTCTACCTGTGAAAAGCACAGGTTACATAATGTCAGAACAAGTGAGATCCCACATCAAACGAGAGGTCTACGAGATGCTTGATCTCAGGGTTATAGAGCCCTCTACAAGTCCATGGTCTAGTACCAAAGGCAGGATCCAAGGAGTTGAGGTTCTGTGTGGACGACTATAGAGCTTTAAATGCAGTCACTAAGACTGATGCCCATCCTTTGCCAAGGACAGATGAACTGGTGGACAAACTTGGTGCAGCCAAGTAACTCAGTACATTTGATCTGATGTCAGGCTATTGGCAAATAGCCCTGACAGACCATGCAAAGGAGACAACTGCATTCTCAAACCCAGCAGGCCTTTACCAGTTTAAGGTTATGCCTTTTGGATTAAAGAATGCACCTGCTACATTCCAAAGGATGGTCAATCAGGTTCGGACAACTTCTGCATGGCATACTTGGATGACATTGCAGTGTTCAGCTCTACTTGGAAAGAACATGTTGATCACTTAGGATATGTTTTGCAGGCTCTTCAGCAGGCCCATCTGACCATAAAGGCAAGCACATGTCAAATTGGTCAGAGCAAAGTGGTGTACCTTGGCCATGAGGTAGGAGGATGTTAAATAAGGCCATTGCCTAGCAAAGTACAAGCAGTACAAAACTGGGCCACCCCTACTACTCAAACCCAAGTGAGAGCCTTTCTAGGTCTCACTGGGTACTAGAGGAATTTCATATAGAACTATAGGACCAAAGCGCCTCCCTTGAGTGTGATCTCCTCTCCAAAATTCCCTAAAAAGGTTAGATGGAATGAGGAGTGCACTCAAGCCTTTGAAACCCTGAAGAAAGCCCTTTGTCAAGCTCCAGTACTAAGAGCTCCTGACTATCACCAACCCTTCATTGTGCAGACAGATGCATCCAATACAGGTATAGGTGCAATCCTTAGTCAACTGAATGACAAAGGTAGGGAGCACCCCATTTGCTTCATCAGTAGGAAACTGAATGAACCAGAAACAAGGTGGGCAACCATAGAGTGTGAATGTTTTGCCATTGTGTGGTCCTTGAAGAAGTTTAGACGATACTTGTACGGATCTACTTTTGTGATTCAAACTGACCACCAACCCTTGAGATGGTTAATGCAAATGAAAGCGGAGAACCCAACATTTCTAAGATGGTCAATCTGCCTGCAAGGGTTTGATTTCACCATTGAGCACAGAGCAGGATGTCACCACCAAAATGCTGATTGTCTCTCTAGGATGTTTTTAACCAACTAGAGTGAAGAGATTCATCCAGGAGTGGTTTAAATCCTCCTGTCCCTTAGTCTGGAGGGGGGGGTGTTATGGAGAATTCTCCAGAATGGCTAATTTCCCTTACCTACTGAGTCCCTCAGCATCTTTGCTGGATTTCTAGGATTTTTTTTTTCACCTGGTAAGAGTGTGAGCCTTTTTCCCCACTCTTGCATTTGTTTTGCTGTGTGTGTTTAACATTTTTGTGTTCATAGATTGTGGAGTCTCACCTACTTCACAGGCATCAACTTTTTACTGTGTGTTACACTGCACCTTCAGTGCAGTAACACAGGGTAGTCTTGACTTCATTTTCTGGAACTGACTACTGTCTCCCAGAACATGTAAAGTTGCCATTGACTTTATTAGTCTTTTTAAAACCACAGACCCAGTACCGACTATCTTACATAGAGTACTGGAAAGGGTTACTAGTTATCCCTTTTTGTCTGTTTCTCATGGAACATTGTTTCTTCCCTTTTCATTAAGATTTGGCTGGTGGCAGTGGTAACTACCCTATTTTTCCTACCGCTGTTATTTTTAATAGCCTTGGTATTGTTTTAGGCTATCTTGGTAGCCTCAAACATAAACCCGCTGGACCATATTTACTTTTATATGGTTCCGGCTGGGTTTATTAGCCATTTCTTTTTGTAAAAGTCTTTCCTGTGTTTTACTCTGCGCGCCTTACCAGGTTTGGTTCCTTTGCTCACCGGCCTTTCGTGGGCTTCAACAAAGAAGCCCTCCTTAGGCGCCTGTATGTCTGAGGGGGACCGGGTGTGAGGGAGGGGTTTGAGACTCCCTGCACAGGATCTCCTTGGAGACCCATGTTGCACTCTGGTATGATTGGCTGTGGTGACTGTCCCGGCAGGGCAGCCACCCTGCTGTGTGATTGACAGCCAGGCTGGGTGAATGGGGAAAACGGCATAAA
Source organism: Ambystoma mexicanum (assembly GCA_002915635.3). Classification (NCBI taxonomy): domain Eukaryota; kingdom Metazoa; phylum Chordata; class Amphibia; order Caudata; family Ambystomatidae; genus Ambystoma; species Ambystoma mexicanum. The sequence goes on from CM030321.1 coordinate 830,323,137, forward strand.
AAGCAGGTCTCTGGGACCGAGAAGGCAGAGTCACCACTGGATCGAGAGAACCGAAGAGAAGCTAACAGAAGAGGACCTCTACCATGACTGAACCTCCCGGTGAAGCCCTGCTGCGGATCCGAATCTCCAAACTTCGACGACAGGGAAGATCTGCAAGGAAACTTCTCCCCTTGAGCTGGTGGGAACAAACAGTTAGCCAAACTGCAAGCCAGGCCTCCCTCCTCTGGTCGAATTTGCTGTGCACAGCTACAGTGAACCGAATAGCCAGGAAGGTCGGACCCTGCTTGGGTTTTAAGGAGCGCACCTTTTATTCATCACTTTGCTCTGCTGCTGGTTTCTTCCCCAGGCAGTGCAGGACCCTCCAGTCTTCCTCCTTCTTGTCAGTCCGACAGTCGCTTCAGGAACCGTGAGCCTGCAGGACCTGCCAGGAACGTCTGCCTCAGCTGCAGCATTCTTCTGCTGTAAAAGTACTGTGCTAACCTGGTTGTTCGTTTCGTCCAGCCTTTCACCAATCCAAGGGCTTGTCCTTCTCTATTCTTTAAAGTAACTTTTCTTCCGACCAACTTTGTTCGGAACTCTTGGCAAAGACTTAACTGCGAACAACCCTGAACTGTGTGATCCTCTGCAAAGACTTTGGTCCATTGACTTTGGCCCTGGCCTCTTGAATTGATTTCCTCACTGTAGTTCCTTTTTCTAGATTGCCCTGCTTACTTACTTGTTGCTGCTGCTCAACTTTGGTCTAACTTTGTCTTTCCCTCCCATTTGAATTACTGGAGTGCCATTTGGCTCCCACTTCAGTTTGAGCTTAACTTGTCCAGAAACTATTGCGTGTGGTGTAGTGTATGAGAATTGTGATTTTTCAACTGCTTGATAATAGTGAAATGTTTAATAACTGAAATGTAAATACATGTATATTCTTTTACCCAGAAACCTTGAGTCAGTGTTTGTTTGAATCATAGTAATTGCTGTCCTTTGTGTAACTATTGATACTTCTCACTTTACTCTTGAGATAAGTCTGGCTGCTCAGCCATCGCTACTACTTTACTGTGTAGTACAGGCTTGTACCAGAAGTGAATTTGCACTGTCACTTGTAGACCTAATTGTGTGTGGTCGTCCCAAAGGTTATTGCATATAATTCTGCCTTACAAGCGCGTTATAAATACCCTATTATGTCATATCATTATGAACATGTACATATATTATTTATTTTAGATTTCTGAGAAATTGTTTCCACACCTACACTATCAATATCAATGAATTAGAACTGATAAAAAACACTATACTTTATTTATGTTGTTGTTTGATTGCCTTGTCTTGCATTTATTGTAATTTTGAACAAACAAAAAAAAGTTTGAATTTTAGGAAATGTAAAGTGAAGCATTTTGTTTGATTAAACTTCTGTGAGGTGTATTATTGACATAGAGGATTTCATTCTCCTTTGTACCTATTTTATTCTTGAATTTATATATCAGAAGGTGGCGGATGACTTGCTTTAAGACCAACCATGTATAGACCTCGATAAGCAATGAGGCTGTAAAATAAATACTAAAAAACTGGACTAGACAGTTAAACTAGTCTGGGTTGTTTGTACTTAGTAACTTCCTTTGAGACATTGGCAGGGGTACACATATATATGTTCACACAAAACCCACACAACCACCTCTCTCACAGTAAACCGCACAGACTTCACCACACCGCAACCACAAACAACCAACACATAGACCGCAACAACAGCACGCGATAACCCGCTTCGATCCTATCTGCATACCCAAGCTCAGCTCATGGTGAAAACCAAACTGAAGCTGTCAACAGTACACCACCTCTCACTTTTCTACGCCCTCTTCACCCACTAACTCACCCCGTCCACCTTTTGTTTACAGATCCGCCTAAGCGCCTAAGCGCCTGGAGACCAACTCTGCTGGTGATGAAGCGCTATATAAATACTTTTAACATTAACATTAGAATGCAGCACCTGAAATATGAGTCTGTAGTTGTCCCGTAGCAACTTTATCAATCAGTTTCAGGAAAAAGAGGGTAATAATAATGGGTCTAAGATTGCAGCGTCATTGGGGTCTAAACTCGCCTTGTTTGACAGTGGGGTAACAGATGCATCCTTTATAGACTGCGGGATAACACCTGTTTGAAAAGAGGCGTTAACAAACCTACAGAGAAACGGAGCAAGAATTTCCTTGTATTCCAATATAATCTTGGAAGGGAGGAGTTCTCCCGGGAAGCTGGTGGGGTGCATAGTTATAAGAATATTGTGAATTGCTTCCGTAGTCATCTTGGAAACCTTAACACCCATAGGGGATTTCCCTTGGCTCCAGGCTCTATGCTCTGGGCTCTGGGGATCCACATTAACATGAACACTACCCACCTCCTTATTTTTCTTATTACTGCTTCCAGTCGTGGCTGTTGGATATACATCCTGCCTAGTTAGCTCTTCCATGATCTTTTTTTGCGCTTGCTGCAGTTTGTCAGAGAAGACTTTTTGAATTCTTTTACAGTCATCTTTTGTGGGTTTAATAATGGGGTTTGTGACTAGGTTTTTCCCAACATCCAAGTCAGAAGATTTCTTTAGTTTGATTTCCGGCCTGATTTATTTGTTCATTATAGAAGCTATGTTTCGTTTCTATAATCATGGCCTTATACTACTTCTCCTTGAGTTTCCAAGCTGCCAGATTTTCTGGGATTTTTCTTTCAACCAGGCATGTTCCATATGTCTTTTATTAGTTTTAAGTTTCACTAAAGCCAGAGAAAACCATTTCTGATGATGAGGAGTATCTCTGACTGTTCTGGTTTTCAAAGGAGCAAGGTTATCTAACATACTTGTTATCTCCTTGTGATATGTACTGATAAGAGTCTCTGGGCCATCACAATCCTCTGTTTTATTCAGTAGGACATTGAAACAATCCGAGAGAATAGGTGCTGTGATGGCTTTAAAATTCATATTTAGTACTTCACGCAAAGGTTCATGCACTTTTTGAGAGGAAGCTGGGAGCTGCAATTGGCATAAGATGGAACAGTGGTCGGACCATATGCAGGGTGTTGTAATAAAATCTGTAAGGGAGATGTTTCTACTCCCCACCCAATCCAGGGTGTGTCCTTTCGAATGCATAGGATCAGAGTTATGGATAATGATCTTTTTATTTTTAAGGTTTTTCTCAAGCTCTAAGGTTTTTTTGTCTTTTTGGTGTCCTTTGCAAAGATTCAAAGTTCCTAGCAAGACCACTGCAAAATTTACAGTTAACATGGGAGTTACTATATTTACAAGATCCTCATTGAATTTGTGTGATTCGCCGGGTGGTCTGTAAAGTAGAACCAGGTTAATACTGTGATAACAATTGGAAATAAGTTTAATATGTGATATATCACAGCCTTCACATTTTATCTTAACTTCATAAATGCTGAGCTTTTATTTACATAATACAGCAACTCCCCCTCCCAGACCTCCCTCTCATTGCTTCCCAAAGAAGGCATATCCATGTGGGGTAACTTGCTCAATAGTAGGGCCATGGGCATCAGTAAACCACGTCTCTGTGATGCACATGATATCCACCCTGTGTTCCAGGATGAAATCATGTACATCAATTGTGTGCTTAAAAAGAGATCTGGTGTTTAACAGCGCTAAAGTCAGATTGGCTGTTAAGGGCACTTTTGTCAACATGCTATCAGCTTTTAGGCCCCTCTCGGCTTGGGGACATGTATCAACAATCACAGCAGGAAATAATATGTCATTACCGTGGTCGGCGCTGTCTCCCGACATACATTTTCCCTTTTCCGCAACTGCGTCGTTTAGCACTGGTACAGTATGTACTGCCCCAATATCAGCAATGGGGGTTATGATATCAGGGCAAGCAACAACCTGCTCAACCACTTGATCAACAACTTGTGCTCTCTCATAACTGGAGGTACGAGTGTAGGACTTACTTCTAGCTCTTTCAATAGCCTCCAGTACTTCAGAGATACACATGGGGTAATAAAGAATAAAACTCACTGCAGCAGCACGTCCCGACGCAGACTGGCACAGACTGGCTTGACCTGGCCGCGCCGATGCATTCGCACAGGGTTTCTAGGGAAAGTAAGCTCTGAGAACTACAATTCCTTCTGGGAGATGTAGTTGCAGAGTAAAGTGCGTGCAGAGTTAAAGTCAAACTCTGATTCAAATCGCACTAATGACAATTAAGCAACTGAAGTTTGCCAAACAGGTAAGCGCAGTAAATATAATCACCAATGCTAAAACAGCAAGTTTTAAAAAACAAGTAAACTAAAATATATACAACACGGAAAGCAATCTAGCAGCAAATTCACATTAATCAATCTAACTGTACTTTGAACAAAATGTTTTCCTGTTTAATTTGTTTGTGAATGTTTTATATGGCTCAATGCCCAAAAACAATAGATTGAGTAAACATCTTGGATAGGATTATGTTCTATGATAGATCGCCTAAGTGATGATTTATATTATCCGAGGTTACTCAAAAATATTTTATCAGCGATAGCCCATCAGGGTTGTCTGCTCTTAGACAAACATGGTTTAATAGCTCTTGTAGGAAATCTAATCGTGAATATAATCGAATAGGCAAGGCTACAAGATGTTTTGGAGATGTATAGCTTCTGAGTCTGAACTGAATCCCTTGGATGAAGCAACATTGGGTTGAAACCTTTATGTGATTGACAGAGTGAACACTTATTGTCTACATGATGTTAAAATTCCCTTCACACAACTGGTGCTGAGCCTGTATGTTTCAGATATTGTGGTGGTAATTCTGTGCCTGGTTCCTTTGAAGGCACCTGGGTCAATTGGAGTTTTAGGTGATTTATATAAAGCAGAACTCGATCTAAAGACTCAGCTATTGTTAAATCTAATTGTAATGGTACTTAATTCCATACTTTTATGATCAAATTGGGAAACCACTTGTATAATCTGAATTTTTAAGAAAAATACACTGGGGCAACATTTACCTTAACATGATGGTAAAATATCTGTTGAATGCATTTCTAGACTGGATCACTGAAAAAGCTATCCCATCATATTCACAGCTTGGATTTATAGGCTCCCGTGGGACATATTTACTGTGCTTGAATTTGTCATTGACCATTAATAAATACTATGGAGCTAGGTGAGGTATGAAAGACATTGCCTTCAAGAATTGGTCAATGGCATTTGACAAGGAGATTAGGCACATGGTATGGACTATTCTTACTAGCCTCGGTATTGATGGAAAACTCCAGGATATGATTATGCAGATGTACTTAAGTACCACATGTTTTGTGTCCATTGGTACATTTGGTGTAAGCACATAATTATTTCTTTTTCAATATTTCCTATTTCATTTAATAATATTGTTAATGCTTTGGAACAGCTTCTCTTGCTGAAAACCCAGTATGTATGGTATTTTCAGTTTTGTATAACTTCATATTCAACCTGTGCTGACAATTTTGTCTTGATGGGCAGGACCCGTACGGCCCATGTGGTACAGGCATGGTATCAACAGAGATAGAGACTCAAATGGGTGTGTTTGAAACCTTCATTTAGTAAGGTTCCTGGGTTGGTGCAATGCCTGACTGGCCCGCACTCTAATTCCCTTAACTGATGTTTCTAACGGCCATCGGTGTCTAATAGTCCAAATAAAAAGTCAGTCAGTGTCTAAACCTATGCTTGCCCTTTGTACAAAAATGTGATAGGAAGTCTTTTCAAAACAAGAACAATAGTGGTTCAACAAAAAATGGAAACCAAGGTTGGTTTCAGGTGGTCTTCAAAGGTGGTGTCACACAAAGGAGCTCAACCAACAGGGATGTTTGTAAGACCTTCTTCAGAGGCCCCTTGTTGTTATACCAACTACTTTCTGTGTCTTTAAGTTCCTTGGGGTTCCCTTCCCCATGTTTCAGCTTATTCCAAGTTTCAAAAACGCCATTGAATAATTGTAATTCATAACTCAAATTCTGCTGGTCAAAATGTACCTTTTCCTTATTGATAATCTTTTAACACACCATCCTTTCAGTGGGTAGATTCAGAGGCTTTTGAAAATACTATGCTCCTTACTTTTCCTAGGCACGATCACTCTGACCCTTTCTGCACCTCTCTTTGCTTTTGTGCTTTTACTTCTCCTGATACTTTTGGTTTCCTTTCATATGCTTCCCACGCCCCTTGTCATATTCTTTACTTCCATGCACATTTGCACCGTTTACTCTTGCTCTTCTTATAGTGCCCCTGGCACCTGTCCTTTATTCTCTATGTGCTTCCTTGCACCTTCCTTTCTGTTTCCTCTGTAATGTGCCCCTTTCTCGTTATGAGCCTCTCGCACTCTGCTTCTTTCCTCTTTATCTCACTTTCTGCTCTGATCAGTCTTTTGCTCGCTTTCCGCTCCAATCTGCTTTTTAACTTTTCATTTTACTTTGACTCTCAGCTGTGATTTCAGCCTTGTATGCATTCTGCTTCGCTTTGGCATTCTGCTATACTTTCAGCTTTCACTCCCTCTGTTTTTCATTTGCTTTCAGTGGCACTTCTGCTTTCATACTTTCCTTTCTTTGAACTTTGCAATTTCGTTGCTCTTTCACTGTCTGTGCCTTTCTCCCGCTCCACTCTCATCCAAAGGAACACTCCCAAGTTTCTCTCACATTCTCCACAAAACTCACTGGGCAGCGTCGCCTTGAGAGGTGGTGTTAGGCAGAATCCTGAGCAGTTCCCTTAGGGAGCTCTACAGAAGATTAAGACTACAGGTATATGCAATAAATCCCCTTTAGTATCAGTCTGTAGTACAAAGATTTAGTTGGTAGCTGTGGCCAAGCAGTCAGACTTATCTCAAGAGGGAGATGAGCAGTATTCAGGGTTTACACATTAGGACTACAATACTATGGAACAAGGAAACACTGACCAAAGTTTTGTATCAAAAAGAATATATATATTTATTTTACACACTCTGATGTTCACACACACACATCATTATTATTAAATCAAGTTAAATCAGTCAGGAAAAGTATACACCACTCCCTTTTTAAATTGTAGACAAGTTTGAGCAAGAGTGAAAACTGAGCAAAATCTGCACAGTGAAAACCAAGCAGAAATGGCACTCAATCAATTTCTCAAAAGGGTGGGAAAGGACAAGTTATACAGGTTTAGACTCTTTAACACACCGGCAACACTTCCCAAGTAGATTGTGAACAAGTTAGGCAAGGCAGTACTTTAGCATATGCAATACTGAGGTGAAAACCGAGCAAAATGGTACTTCACAAGTATAAAAAGAGGGAAGGAAAAGGTGGTTGTAAGAGTTAGGTGCACCAACACATTTCTAGGTGAGAAGCAATCTAGAGAAGGCAGTTGTAACAGATTCAGCCAGAGTCAATAGGTCTGTGCCAGTGTCAATGGTACAAGGCAATGTGCTCAGGATCAAAATGTTCTAGTAGCTGCAGTCAAGTCTTTGTTTAACGATTCGAAAAGGCGGTTGCAGAAGGTGAAAGATAATGTCAGATGATAGGGGCGGCCAACCCAGTAGGTAAGTAAAGGATTTAAAACACCTTTAGAGATACCCAACGAAACGGGAGGCCTGGCGGAACAATGCATCTTTAAAGTAGAAGAGGCTCCTTCGGTGGCGGTAGTTCCTGGCAGTTCCTGCAGTTCGGGAGATCCAGCAGAGGAAGAGAGGCTCTTGTCGTGGAGGAAAGTTCGAGTTACTGCACTGCCCAGGGATGGAACCAGCCGCAGTGCTGCCAAACAAATAAAGGGTACGCTCCTTTAAACCGTGGTCCAGGTGGACGGGTACGTGGCTATCTGGCTTCCTAGTGCTTGGCACTGGCGATTAGACCAAAGCAGGTCCAGGAAGGCGATTGGTGAACTTGTTGGTCCCACCAGCTTAAGGGAGGAAGACTCTTTCAGAGGAAGATCTTCTCAAGTCGTTGGAGAAAAGTGGTGAGGATCTGCAGCAGGGCTTCACCGGTGGTTCAGTCGTTGCAGATGTCTTCCGCTTCGCTCCTCTTTGGTTTCTTAGTTCCAGTGGCAACATCTTGTCCTCCAGTCCTCAGGACCCTGCTTTTATGCAGCAAGACCCCCATTCATACAGCCTAGCTGTGACTCACACAGTGGGGTGGCTCTCCTGGCGGGAGAACACTCCAGCCTATCAGGGCAGAGTGTGACTGGGGTTGCGTAGGCAACCCTGTCCTGGGTGACTATTCCCACTCCCACACATCCTGTCTACCACAGACTCAGTGGTGCCGAGAGGAGGGCTTCTGTGCAGAAGCCCGCCAAAAGGACCAACAAAGGATCCTCGACCTGGGTTAGGATTATAGAGTAGGACACGAGAAAGAAATATTATTGAAGTTCTGGCAATAAAAACCTACCGGAGTAAAGTTAGTATTAATATAAACCGGCAGTATGTTAGAGGCTGTCAGTTAAAGTGGTAGCGTCAAACAATGGGAACATCCCATAGAGAAATATTTGCGGTCGAATATTTACGGTAGTAACCACTGCCACCAGCCTGAACCTTTTGGGAGAGGGACTTTACATGCACTAGGAGACAGTAGTCAGTCCCAGGGTATGGAGTCTATGTTTGGGGGTCGCTCTGACACCCCTGTGGGACGGCACAGAGGGTGCTGTGTACTACACATGTTAAAAAGATGATTCCTATGAAGGTGAGAAACACCCCATAGACCAGAAGCACACAAGATAGCCTAAAGCACACACTAGCAATCTGTCTAAGAGTGGGAAAAAAGGGTCTCACTCTTAGCAGGAGAAAAAAATAAACCCTTCAAATCCAGCAAAGCTGCTGGGGGACTCTATAGGTAAGGGGAATTAGCCTTTGGGCCTCATTCCGAGATTGGAGGTAGCCATGGCTGGCTACAATACCGGGTCTGGCACTGGTCTGGTTCAATGGGAACTTACCGGTGCATTCCGACCCTGTAGGGACCGGTAAGTCCCCATTGAACCAGCCATTCCCCATTCCCATTTGAGCCCCCATAGGGCTCAATGGGAATGGGGAAGGCGCTAATTATGGCAGGCCCGTTATTAGTGCCCTGGTCCCTTAGCATGAACCGTAAGGGACGTGTGGTTGGACCACACATCCTTTACGGGTCCCGCTAAGGGACCTCGGAATTGGGCGGTAGGGGATCACCAGCACCGGTCTCGTTACCGGTGCCGGTAATCCCTTACCGCCCAACTCATAATGACCCTCTAAGAAGAGAATTCTCCCTAACAGGCGGTCCTTCCAGGAATTGTGGGTTTGAGGTCAGGGTCTCACCACCTGCCGCTCCGGCACTATTGGGGTCAGTCTGGCCCCACGGCAATGAACAATCCTCTGGACCTGGCCTACGAAAGGCAGACATCGCTTCTCCAGCTCCCTGGAGGCACAGCTCCATTGCCATGCTGCAGCCCACACACACAAGGTCAGCGTCTCAGCACGCCGTCTTCCTCCAGCCTGCAGCTCCTTCTTCTTTCTGCTCCTGGGCTCTACTGGTCCGTACTGCATCCCCAGCTCACTCACTCATATGTGCATGACGACACCTTTGATGCCTTTATAATGAACCAATCTGTCAACTGAAGTCAGGTGTGAATAGTTACTATTGAGTGCCTGACCCTGCCTGACTTTATTCGTGGGACAACCTGAGTTCTTTCTAGGGTAGGTTGTCCCTTACTTTCCCGATGTTATTCCTATGGGTAATCTTTACTGATTTTAGTTGCCTCCTCCTCCTCTCAGTAGTTGTTGGAAATGGGGAGGGGAAGATGAGGTGAGATTGTAAACACCCCACAAATGCTGAGGGAGAGTAGGTTGGCGTTTTCAGGATGGGGGGAATATTATTTCACCCTCTCAGGTATCCGCCTCCCAATCCCTGTGACCCTCCACTCAGGTTATCCTCCCTCGCTTGTCCATGCCCAGGGTCAGGATCCAAAAGCGAATGGAAGATCCTGAGGGAGTGGGTGGGAAAATACCATCAGGTTTCTCACACCCAGCACAAACGTATTTGTGGTTATCACAATTTATTTAGCTCATATTCTCTTGACCAGTCTATTGCCAAATCCTTTCAAATGATCCTGAGCAGAAAATTAATAAGAAACCCTCCTTATATATTAAAAATTGGCAATTAAAAAAAAGATTCACATGTTTTACTATTGGGTGTCATAAACAACAGTATAAGAACAAGCATTGGCAATTCCAACAGTTTTGCCTTTTGTGTAAGCATGGGAAAGGCATTTGCCAGGCACTGCCGTAGGGGTATTAACTGGCTACTGATAGTAGCAGGTGCAAAATGGTCTGAGTACCTGGGCATCTAGTAGCAGTGCCTGGCAAATGCATAATATATATAGACAAGCCAAATCTGTTTGCCAATTCTTGTATTTAACAGGACTTCAGTGAAAGACATGCATAGTGCTTATAATTCGAACGTCTAAAGGCAGACCTGGTTAAGACATTTGTGAATATACGAGTAGCATGTTTATAAATCCAATTAAGTCATTCATTCTCTAAAAACTGTGAGGAGAAAACACTGGCAGACACTTTAGGCCTGATTCATAGAAATAATTGTGCAGAAAATCAGGGACATTCATGCAAAATCGCACGCAAGTCCCCATTCGTCGATTCATGGAACACAATGCGCAGGGTTTACCTGGGACTTGCAAGGAATCCACGCCGCTCCAACACATCACTGCAACACCACAAACGCCTTGCATAATCCTCGAACCGAAGGGCTGGCCGGGGCTGCGCAGCCAGCTAAAAAGGGGGCGGAAGACATGGAATGAGGAAGAACAAGCAAATATGTGGGCATTACGAGGGACGTTCCACAGTCAAACAATCGCACCATTCATATGCTTGCAAAACAACCGTATTCATGGATTGAACAGGGATCGCCGGCATGCAAAGCACATGCAAATCCCGAAACACTGACGCCATGCGATGGCAGGCGTAAACGTCAACATGCACACTAATACATAAAAAGCATGCATGATCAACAAACGCACATGTACAGCCATAATGAATGCGCCATTTGTTGCAGCAGTCATCCTGGGACATCACAGGAGGAGGATGGCCAGGGCCCGGACCTTCCACCAAAGGACCAGCCTTTTTGGGATACCTGGCAACCAGGCCAGGCCTATGCCAGGGATAGATTCCCCCAGCTTATATCATCCTAGACCTGGTCACGCAGTGGGAAGATGACCTCACACCACCCACCCTGTGCACCCAAGCACTGAGCCCCTTCCAAAATGTGCTCACTGTACTGCATTTGTTGGCCACTGGCTCATTCCAGCAGACCACTGCCATAGTTGGTGGCATTTCAGAGGCCATGCAGTCACGTTGCCTACACCAGGTTTTGGCAATAATAACTGCACGTCCTTCTGTCTGCCGGCATATCTATATGCCCAGAACACCTGCAGAAAGGCAAGCAGTGGTCCATGATTTTTATGGGGTGGCGTACTTCCCAATAGTGCTAGGTGCCATTGATTGCACCAATTTGCTCTATGTCTATAATGAGCAATAGAGCATATCTAACACAACCAAAATACTGGCATTCCATCAATGTTCAGGTTGTGTGTGATGCCAAGGGCATCATTACTGAAGACTATGCCAACTATCCTGGCATGATAGTTACATCTTCAGGATGTCCTCCCTACACCAGGCCCTGGAAGCTGGGAAGCATGGCAACACATGGCTCATTGGTGAGTAGGAATGGCCATGCACATGCATGAATGTTGCACACAGAAAAATAGGCACAATTAAAATGACAAACATTTTCACCTCTACAGGGGACAGTGCCTACCCTATGAGCACAAACATGATGATGCCAATACTCAAACACAACACACCTGCCCAGGTAAGATACAACACTGCCCATATTACAACTTGGGGCATAGTGGAGCGCACATTTGGAGTGCTCAAGTCACGTTTCTGCTCCCTTGACCACTCTGGTGGTGTGTTGCTATATGCACCACCAGTAGTCTGCAGGATCATAGTTGCAGCATGTGTCCTGAACAATGTTGCAACACATTGTGGGGTCCTGGTGGACAGGGTGGTGGCACCGCATCCACACCCACAGGCCCGCTGCTTGCGTATGGCTGGGCAAAGGGCATGTGGAGAGGCTGCATGTACCCAGCTTGTGCAATCGTATTTTACCAAAAATAACTCCCCTGTGGAGTGCACAAAACCCCGCTACATCCCAGGTGCCATTTAATGATCACAATGGGCCAATCCACTGTGCCCACAAAACCTGAGAAAGTGCCCTTTGAAGTTCTAAATTGTGTGTATCCCTTAGAACTAAAAGATCTTTCATCTTGTGTTTCCAAAAGAAACACATTGAAGAGGGAGTACGCCACTACCACCATGCCAACCAATCAATTAAATAGCCTCTGTGTCACCAAAACCATCCCATATGTAATGTAAAAGGATCATTATACTGTGGTATGGTATGGTAAAGTGTATTTGTAAAGCATAAATACACAAGGCAAGTGCTTCAAAGCACTCAAGGAGGGTCAAGGAGGGAGGGAAAAGGGGAAAAAGAGCAGTCCCTCAGAGCCCTTGAAATTCTGAAATGATAATAGTATGTGCAGGCAGAGTAGGTGCATATTATACAATTAACAGTGGAGATAACAGTAAATAGGTCTGATGACAATTGTACAGTTTTTCCAAGTGCATTAAGGTGCCACCTTGCAGGTAATGAGGACATGGTGAACAGTCAGATGATCTACAGGCATGTGCAATCAGATTGACCAAGTGCACAAACGGTTACAGGGGAGTGGTAGGTGAAGGGTGTGTACAAGTTCTGGCCGGTCCAAGTTCATCCAGTTGGTGGAGGCTGCGGTAAGTGCAGAGAGATGCAACTCTCTAGGGTCATTGACCAAGTGCAATGATGATGAGGCGAGTGCAGGGCACAGAGGGAAGTGTGAGAAAGACTGTCAGGGGTGCCAGGGACCTATGAGACTCTGAGGTACACCAGGCGGCCAGTCGGAACTTGCATAGAAAAAAAGGAGGGAGAGAGGGATAAAGCAGAGGGATAGGTTAGCAGGGAAGAGGGAGGGAGAAGGAAGAGTAGAAGAGCAAAGTCTTGAGGAGATTCTGGAAATTAAGGAGATCAGGCTCCTGACGGAGGTCGGCAGGGTGGCTATTCCAGAGGGAAGCCTCTGCTGAGGGTAAAGATCTCCCTACAAATCTCTTCTTGGAGAACCAGCTCACTCAAAGAAGTTTGCAGGTAGATGAGCGGAGGACTTGGGAGGGACAGTATTTAGGCAGGCATCATTGCAAATAGGTAGGTCCCAGGCCCCAGAAAGGCTTGTGGACAATGCAGAGGGTCTTAAATGTAACCCTTGCAGCCACAGAGAGGCAGTGGAGGGAATCCAGCGTTGGAGAGATGCAGTCTCTGGGCTTGAGGTCAAGGATAAGTCTTGCAATTCTGTTCTGGATGAGTTTTAGAGGGCGCAGAGTAGAAGCAGGGAGGATGAGAAAGAGGCTGTTGCAGTAGTCCAGCCTTGAGAGAATCAGGGCTCTGGAGGCAGTGAGCCACTGGGGAAGTGAGAAAAGGTAGGGTACCTCTGAGGAGGTGTAGCTGATAATTGGACTTTTTAGAGATGTCCGAAATGTGACATGAGAAGGAGAGAGTGGAGTTGAAGATGACCCCAAGGTTTTTAGCCTTGCAGGTGTGTGTGGGTGTAGGGACAAGGTAGTGCAGCCAGAGTGAAAGTGGGAAAGCGGGACCAAGGGTTCAAATGGAACAATCACAGACTTGCTGGCTATAAGGCAGAGGTTGTTTGCAGCACACCATGATTGAATCATGGAAAGTCAGATATAAGTGAGGAAGAGGAAACAGCTAAGGGTATACTGAAAGAACGTTGTGTGTCATCCACATAACACTGGAATTTAGAGGTGAAAGTGGTATTCACATGTGCTAAGGCAGCCATGTAGACATTGAATAACCAGGGAGATAAGTTAGATCCCTGGGGAACATCACAGGTTGAACGAGCGATAGAAGATAGAAAGGCTCCAAGTTCCCCCTGGGATGGGCGATCAGAAAGAAAGGAGGTGAACCACGCCAGAGCCTGACCTGTGAACTCTGTGCAACATACTCACTGTGGTTGTCCCCTTCTGCTGTGGTGGATCTGACTAACCAACATACCGGTCAAATGTCTAAGCATCAATAAATCCAGAAACATCATGTTACAGCTGCAAGCCATACATGGCCTCAGCTATACCCATGTACACAATGTTCAACAAGCACACCTGCTAATATATCCAGACATGTCCCAGATTGTGCACAATGTGCACCCACATGACCCTATTGTGGGGTGTACGAAAGAAGTTTTGACTGACAAGTTCCTCATCATGCCATAACAATTAATATAAATGAACATCTTACCTGTTCCCTTGGCATGCAGCTGACAGTCAAATATCATTCCATGAAATAGCCATCATTCAATGACAGAAGGATCTGCAGACAAATAACTAAATGAAACATAATGCAGCTAAAACATACATGCCCCAAAAAACAGAAGACCCACGGGTACCCCCCTGTGGCATAAAACACATGCAAACAACCACTCACAAGACAACCATCAACATGTGTCCCAGCACACATGCACAAACACATGCACACTGCATGCAAATCAAACACACAAAACATACACTGACAACCAACAACATCCCCAAAACGGCCTGTTCCCCTAAATGGCATGCAACAAATGTGCATGTAACATATCCCCATTCATTAGACGATGTCACAAACACAATGTACACATCACTCAACATTCTGCATGAAAATGTGAAGACATCACATATGCAGATACATGATCCCACACAAAGCTGGTACACCCCTGGAAGAGTACCAATGACATGATAAGGCTGGCCATCACCTGCATAGTATTGGACTGCACACAGTCATGGGAGCACATTATTGAGAACGTTATGCATTGGTCATTTGTTAGGCACTTATACAAGTACCCCAAATGTTTCTAAGTGCACACAGGGCAACAGGGCGGGGACAGGGGAAGGTGTCCAATGCATTACTAACAGAGATACATAATACAAGCAATGCTACAAACAAATCATGACAATAACTCAGAGGGTAGACAAACCCACTATGCCTTGTGAGTGTTCACAACGTGCAAGTGTACAGGGGAGGTGGTAAGGGAATAGGTTCTTATTAGTTCATGGACAACATCTTGGGATGAAGTGCCAAGAAAATAATACTAACTATAAGTGCAAACTCCCGTGGTGAGGCTGAGCATGAGCAAGTGCAGTATATACACAGTTGAATCGATGATACATGTGCGGGTCAGGTCTCCAAGCACACATAAGGACCCTGGACATCAGGCACACTACTGTATGATTAGCGCGGAAGACAGGGGAAGATGGTAGTGTAGAAGATAAAGGACTTGAGGTTTATTGGGAACTTAAGGATGTCCTGCTCAAGACGCAGAGAGAGAGCAAGGCTATAACACAGAACGCAGTAAACAGAGGAAATGGATCCACCAACAGCCCTTTCTATACAAAAGTGCTTCACACAGAGGGAGTAGTTGCCAGAGTAAAACAGGAGTCTAGAATTGGAGTATTTGATCAGTAAGCATTGAAGATAGAGTGATACCCAGCTCCAGATAGCCCTGTGGATGATAAAACACAGGGATTACTATGTAATCCATGCTGCGACTGTGAGCCACTGAAGGCTTTGTAGTGCAGGAGAGATGCGGTCCCTGGGCCTGAGGCCAATGATAAGTCTTGCTGCCCTAATCTCTGTAAGGCTGCTGTTAGGCTCAGGGGTGCTCTTGGTACCCTGTACCACCACTGCTGTGGAGGGTGGCAGATCTGTCACCCCATTACTTCACCTTGTCAGCATGTGCAGCATGACATGTGTCCCTGTCCACTGGGACATCTTATTTTAGGCTGTCATTTGTGCTTTGGGGGTTAACTCCTCTCCCGCCTCCTGGCTGCTGGGACCCTCCTGTGCATTTCTGACACCCTCTATTCCCTCCATATCCAGGACTGTGCTTCACTGTTCCTCCAAGGCGGTGTGGACCAGTGGTTCCAAGGTGCCTCCTCCAATCGCCAGGGACTGCTGCTTGTGTTGGGACAGCAGACCACACACACTGATCCTCATGACATTCCACCCCTTCCAGCAGTCCTCTCCGTCATGCGGTACACTCGCCACAACAGTCACCTTCTGGCTGATGGCATGCCAGATGGCTGTCCTGCACTCTCCTGTGGACTTACGCGGTCTGCTGCCATATAGCTCCACACAGTGGGCAATGACCTAATCCGTGAGGACCACCAGCTCCCCCTCACTGAACTTGGGCTTTTGCAAACGATTTTCAGGCACAGTGACGATTTTTGATGGACTGTGTTTTTTAAAATGGCTGAAGCAATGCTTCCCCTTCGCGGCAAAGATGCAATTTCCACCGGCGCTTGCAGCTCCAGAATCAACGACGGGTATAGCTATTTGTGCCGATAATTCAGCAGTAACGCTTATTTCGGCACTGTTTACACCAGGCGTAATAGCCTTACTGCCAGAATGGGACACAAGGTCACGCCAGGTTGTGATGCAGCGCTAATACCACTGCATGGCCCAGGGTAACGCTATTTGCGCTCAGACTTGTGATGAGGCCTGTATCAGAAGGAGTACTGAAAAACACGGGACTTCCAGACCCAGCATTAGTGCCCTGATGGGGAGCGGCAGGCATTCAGGAAGCTTTCAATTCAGGCTGTATAATTGGATTCAAGTTTGTGATTCAAAAGCATGTGTGCAGCCCAGGTGGTGCCCATCATTCCCTGCCCCCTTACCACTTACATAGCTCACACGAAGTTGCAAAGGGTTTATTATACAAAAAAAGAACAAAACTGACCTTCAGCAGACGTACATGAAGATGTTGCACTTTTAAAGTCTCTTTTTGGTTGACGACTTTCCGGCACAAATTTAAAATGTGAATTACCACATTTCAGCAAACATATATTGTGCTCAGAGGAAGTACACAACCTATCCCGAAAACACACATCAAACATAGAGCAAATGCACTACGATTCTTTACAAAATTATTTTTTTAAATATTTTTATTTTGTTTTATTATAATACAGTCAAGCATGTAAACAAATTCAAAATACATACCCGAATAATAAACGTGATACGATTCAAATCCTCAGGCTTAATATCAAAAACAAAGTCCACCTTACAATAAAATCATTCACTGATTCAAGAGTGCGACAACTCATTCACTATCTCTGTAGCTGATAAAGAAGCATATTTTAAGATGTCCTCCACACTTTTCAATAAGCTTCCTTATTTCTTCCCATATCCTAGTCAAGTGATAAATTAGTGACATGTTGTTTCCTCCCAGATATTCAGACCACAAGGCACCTCCAGAGCTATATCTGTAACGGTTATTCCAGAGCTATATATGTAATGGTTATTACCAGTCGCTAATCAAGCTCTACGCCTTTGCTTCTTCAATGCATTGCATTCACAAAATAGATGTTTAGCTTGTTCAATGTCTCAAATCTAGACCGAATCGTGACTATTAGCTTGTGGCTCCTCTAGACAATACCGTGAAGGTGAGCTTGTGTCACATCTAGACAGAACTGTAAGTATTAGTTTGCATCACATCCAGACAGAATTGTGAATATTAGTTTGTGTCACATCCAAACAGAATTGTGAATATTAGCTTGCGTTACATCCAGACAGAATTGTGAATATTAGCCTGTGTCACATCCAGACCGAACTGTGAATATTAGCTTGCGTCACATCTAGACAGAACTGTAAGTATTAGTTTGCATCACATCCAGACAGAATTGTGAATATTAGTTTGTGTCACATCCAAACAGAATTGTGAATATTATCTTGCGTTACATCCAGACAGAATTGTGAATATTAGTTTGTGTCACATCCAAACAGAATTGTGAATATTAGCCTGTGTCACATCCAGACCGAACTGTGAATATTAGCTTGCATCACATCTCGATGAAATTGTGGATATCATTATGTGTCCCATCTAGATAGTGATGCCACTAAACAACCCTGCTTATCCAAAAACTCACCCCTCTGTATACACCTCTCAAACTCTGAACTAAACACAACCAAATCTCTAAAGCAAAACAAACTGCACGCACTTCACTAGACCGCGACAACAAAACAAAACGCACATAGCATATCACAACAGCACATGAAGGCTACCAACCGATAACACACCTAAGCTCAGCGAATGGTGTAAACTGAACTCAAGCTACCATCACAGCGTTCTTGCTCTTTTTCCCACTCAGTACTACTAAATTACCCTACCCTCTTGCTTTTCAGATCTGCCAAAGCACCAGGGGACCACTATGTTGGTTACAGTATGCAGTATAAATGTCTTTTAACTTAACAGGTACATTCAAACAAATCAACAAATGCCACATTTGAATTCAGAGCACAGCCATTTACAAAATGTAATAACACATTCACGGCAACTGCTTTACCTCTACATGAGCAAAAGACACTGAAGGCAATCACATTGCCTTGCTTCACTAACACACAATCTCAAAACACTATCCAGATAAATACATTCATGAGAAAACTACTGAACATGCAGACCTACTGCCTGTGTTTATGCTTATTGATTTCTGTTACTAATGCTGTCTCACACTCCCGTCAACTAAACTGAAAGGTTGATTGATGCATGTTGATTAATTTAGAATCAAAACAGACAACAAATGAACAAAATACCCATGTGTTGTGTATGGTTTAGAAAAAAATACCCATGTCTGGAATTGCCAGAGTTCACAAAGGCAAATGCAGTCCAAATCCATTCAGAGTACAAGTTGTTGATATCTGTGATCATATTGAGGGGCATGTGGCTTTAAAATTGCTGCAGACCAAGTATCACCTGGTTCATAATAAGAATACTGTGGAAAGCCACAGACAGAAGAAACAGAATCTAAAAACGGAAAGAACTACTCCTCCAACATTCTGCCCCTTAGAAGATTTAGTACCTGTTAAAGACTAACGTTGAGCCTTCCTCTGATGCGACATTTTCAGTGATATGCTGTTTGTTATTTCTTTTTTCCTCTTAAGTTATATCACAACGAAATTGTGTAGGTGCTGAGTTGCCAACTTCTTTTTTTTCGAGGTGAGCCAATAACTCATTATTGGGTTCTAGGTTATACCTACAGGTCATCGAAGCACATTTTAGAAGAGATGACTCAGCATTTCATGTTGCTGAGATTGATCATCGAGTAGCATTTTATTGGGTAAGTGTGGCACCTTTTAATAATAGAGAGCACAGTGAACCAAAAGTTAATGCAATATCAAGCAATATATAAAAAGTCAAAAAGTTGCAATGTGCCAGGAATAAGTGCAGTTTGGGGGCAGTACCTGGAGGCACCTTCACTTGTTTTCCCAGCTCAGAACTCTTGACGTGTTTCTGAGCCCAGCTGATTGGAGATGGAAGGGCTACTTAACAAGCGTGTCAAGGAAAGTGTGGAGAGCAAGAGCAGATTTTTGAAAATTATAATTTATTTATGTGCAACAGTTCAAATGTAATCTTTCACATAAATATCAACACATCAACAACATCAATAAATAACCAATTAATTACAATAAATCATGACAGAACCATCATCACTTTGATGTACACCTGTTACAAGAAATGTATATTTAATGTCATAGAACATATTAAAATCCATGTAGGGGGAGAGTAATTGCATACATTAATTCCACATATACAAAAACATGATATAGGGACGGATTACATACATTTCTATATATCGTCAGCCAGGACTCAACTCAAGTTTGGCAGCCACCAAACTCTAAAGAGCGCGATTTTAAAGCCTATGCTATGTGTGTTCAGTGGAATAGATCCAGAAATCATCAGACTGTATACTTTCATACTCTTGTGCACATTTGACTAGAATGGTCACATAAACTGTATCAAAATGTTTACATGCCGTTAATGATATGATATGATATGATAGGTTATTTATAACGCGCTTAATACCCACGGGGGATCAAACCTGTGTTGCTCCGTGTCATTTTGCTTCCATGGCGAGCACATTGCCGCTGAGCTATCCTTCCGAGACAAATACGTGCCTATTTGTCCCGATCACATTCCCTTTCCTACAAACCCTACAGACTCTATTCCCTACCGAGATTTTAATTTGAGGACCTTTCACAGAAATAGTCAGCAGGTGCCCTAGCCTTAAAAGGAGAATACAATTGGTAAGCTTAGGTCTGGACTAAGTTCCAGGTAGCATTTTGGTTTGAAAAAAGAATGACCCACATGCATAAATCCCTGGTTGGATTTCAAGGATGCCGAATGGTTGTTATTCCTATTTTTCCAGTCATCTAACTGGATTTTCCTAATACACTCTCTTTTAAGTTCAATGAAATCCTTCGACCCTGCAGGATCCCAACCAATTTCAACATATCATTTCTCCACCAAACAGATGCATGGCACCAAATAATTGGCTGCAGGTGTTTGCTTAACAGACTTAACAATGGGCATGTAGGATCCTTCTTCATTTTCATATATAACACATCCATTCTACACAAGACAAGGCCAAATAGCTATGTTAAGCCTATCTCAAATAACAATACGGCCATAGATACACACTGGGGAACACATAAGTTACCTCTCCAGAATCTACCCCCAATGATGTTAAGCCATTTTAGCTTCCTACGATCCAGAAGCATAACTTCCATTCCATTGGCAACAGCTCGGCAAAAGCATTATTTGTACAGTGTTACTGCACCTTTGTGGGTGTATCCTGCATTCTGATGAGTGATCTTCCTAATCATACCAGCTAAAATAAAGTCAATTGTTTATTTTGAATGTCATAACTTCCTCATCAGCTTTTCTTGGTTTTATCGTCATGCCTAAGTAGATATACGTTAATGTTTGTTCTATTTTGCCTGTCGCCATAAGGAAAGTACTGGAAGGGCATTTTTGGCTTCCAAAATAAATAAGCTTTGTTTTACCAAAATTCTCTACTGCATATTCACTAAACACCCTTGCTGATCTCTGCACACCTAAGTGTGTACGATCAAATAGTACAAAATCGTCAGCATACGACAATCAATGGAGTTGCTCATCACCAAGATGTGGAGAGAAATTATTAACCCCCTTCAACCTCTCAGGGAAATCTATGAGGTATAGATTGAAGAGGAGGGGGGCAAGCATACACCCTTGTTGCAACCCCTTATATGTGGGGATGTATGGTGTGCAAGCCCCCCTACTTTTTATCCTGACACAGACACTTGTTTCTGGTGCAAATGAATTATAAGGTCCAAAAGGAAAACCCCATGTAGACAACTTTGACCAGAGCTGCCCCCGGTCCGCCATGTCAAAAACTGCTTGAAAGTCCACAAATAAAGCGTATAGAGGGATTTCATGTTTTACTGGCAGCCTTAACCAACGAGTCCAATACTAACATGTTATGTGTCGTTGCAGAACCACTGGGGAATTCAATTTGGTATGGACTCAATATTCTAGCTTCATCAGCCCATCTACTCAGCACTCTCAATATTTGTGTCGCAAAAGGCTTTACCCATTACATCCAACATTGAAAGAAGCCAGTAGTTGGTCGGATCTAAACATGAGTTATTTTTATAGACTAGAACCAAGATAGCCCACTTCCATGTACCAGGGATGTTTCCCTCCTAAAACATTTTTTTTTAAATAGTAGGGTCAAGATGTCCATCCATGCATCACAGCCTTTTTTTAACACAACTTTCTTGTGGCCATTAGGTCAGTGGCCTTCTTGACTTTACCTAGTTACATTTGTACGGTATCTCGTATTTACACATACCCCGCTCAAATTTTGACTGACAGATTGAAGGCAGGGATTTCTATTCTCCTGGTTATCTCTAATAGTATTGCACCAAACATTCCCACTAATGAGATTATTTATTTCATTGACCTCTCCTTTTCAGATCTCTCACCAAACACAACATCCTACTAATGTTTCTACTGTTAAAAATCTCCCCCAACTCCTGCCAATGTCTATTCTGTATATCTGTGTCTTTTAGCTCATTTTCTATGTTCATTTTTGAGGAACCTTACTTCGTCGCTAATATCCAAACAATTTGTTCACATCCCCCTGACACATCAGACTTTCATCCTTAGCAAATGTTTCATATTTCGTGTCACCTAATCATATACCTGTTTGTGTGTGGCACACTCTCTATTGCAATACACCTGTCCCTGTACCAATAGGGTGGTCACAAGCAAAACTATCCAACCTTCAATGTAATTTGTGGTCATTGTGTAAAGCCTTGCCCAAAGTTGTTCATCCATAGTTGTAATATTTGTATTAATTTCTGCCATGTTTCTTGAAGACCACATAAGCCTATTATTTCCACCGTTTACGTCATCGCCCCGCGCAATACATTATGGAGCTCATTACACATTTGCCAGTATCATGCTGTAAATTCCAGCGGGATACCGGCAAACTGACCTGGCATTTCTGCTGCATGATATCCTGGAATTACTGGCTTATTACAGGTGGTGGAGATGGCGGTAAATCTGCATTCTATCGAAGTCTATGGAGGGGATTGCTAGTATTTCTGGCACTGGTTATACCGATGCCAGAAATACTGGATGTTTATTGCCACTGGGGGCCTGATTTATTTCCAGCTCTTGGCTGGATGTAAATCAGTGAGCCCCCACTGGCAAACTGTTGTTTGCTGATCCGGGAAAAGTGCTGATCTCAGAATTACCAACACATTTACCAACACGTTTCCCAGACTGGCAAACTTCTAATGAAGGCCATTGAGAATAATTTCCAAGATTTACCTCTGGGTTTAAATGTAGTATTGAATGATCACTATACGTATTTGCCTGTATCGTCAGAGTGGATATCTATTTTGTAAGGATTACTACAGAAATGGTCTAGAGATGCTACACTCTCACCTCCCCTACAAGTGTAGTCTCCTGGCACATCTCCCTTTGTCCTTCCATTCAACATGACCATTTGACGATCTTTCATAAATTCTACCCAACCAGCACTTTGCTTGTTTCCATGCTTTTGTCTTATAACACCTTCAGCCCTTATTTGCTTGTTTTTTTTTAAAATATGTGCATTATCCGTACAATATCTAATTGCCATGTTTCATTAAAACATCCATTATAGATAGTTGTATGCTTTCAGTTCATGCACCGCCTGGAGGATCAGATCTATTCAATATGATCAAATATGTAATCTCCTAACCAGTATATAACTCAACTTCGACAGCCAGCACATTCTTTTCTCCGTAGGGAACACAACCTGCTTTGCTTAAATTACATGTGGAACCCCGGTCATTAAGTCACCATAAGGCCACCCCAATGGACCCTTTATAGCTGGATAATAGAACAACCTATATCCATCCAGAAAATAACGATCAAACATCCAGTTTTCTTGTAGCATAAAAATGGGGGAGTCCACAAGCAGAGACAAGGAACCATTTGTGGTACACACGTGTGTATGACTTTGTGTATTCCAAGAGTATATATTAAACACTCATGGTCTTGTCCCTGATTTCATTGGGTGGACACCTGGCAACCGGTCCCATTTACAGACACTTAATTGGCCCCTCCCTCCCAATTAGATTCATCACTGACACATTTTTGAGCATACTCGCCAGCAATTTGTATAAAATAAAAGAGACCTGCTACTGGTTGCCTTGCATCCCGCATTTTGGCAGGCACAGTGACTGGACCTATATTATAGCCCATTCTAAGGAAATAAGCAATATATCACTAAATCAAGTCCACTGTATCGATAGCGTTCCAATGAACAACTGACACAGCGGTATTAGCAGACTAGTAATTACACATATTCAAAATCTTCTGTAGTTAGCACACAGAGAGACAGATTCATATATAACATATCTACTAAGTAAGATCTACTTATCCATACTTTCTTTCTTTCTTTCACTAAAATGCAATTAATTACGAGTGACTTTGGGTCAACATTACTGCCTTTTCCTGTTGCAATTCTTTGCAAAATTTGGGTTATGTACTTGCCATCCTTTATCAGTTCACAGGCCAAACACATAGACTCAAGACACTCTTCAGAGGTCATCCGCCTGACGCTGCAGATGACGGATGTGTAGCTCTTCGCTCCATCCCGCGTTCATAATGAATGGCATTAGGTAAATCTAGGTAAAACATAACATAACATTCCCAACGCAGTGCAGCCCCTCCTTCAGCGCACCGTGTGTTCCAGAGGCCTGCTCTCGGTGACAGCTGCTACTGGAATACGCGCTCCCTGAGGTGATTTACAGCTACGCGCCCAACGCGACGTGCTGGCTGGGGCCTGGTCGGCTCTGTCTGCTAAACACTGCCATCTCGCTGTCAAGGAATAGGAATAAAAAAGAGATAGTGAGCTTCCGGATTTTGCTCACATGATGTTTCAATCTGCTTAAAGGTACAGGAACACATTTTATAAAGCTTTGGCTGCATTTATTTATTTATTTTTTCACGACGTTTGTAAACAACTGGATTAAGCAATATACTCACAATTATATTTCATGAATAAGTATCAATATTCCAACAGGTTGTATGGCTTCCTCTCCCAGTACATTTTATATATACAACTAATAGTTGTATTTAAGTAATTTTATAAACTTGTAGCCTATTACCCCTTCTGTTGTCAGCCATGCTTTGAGCTCCTCCGGATAATTTTTAAATACCTCATGCTGCATACATCTTTTCACAGACTTTACCATAAAGGATCACTCTTGGAGTTTGCTGTGAGAGAGGAAAGGAAGAGGAAAAAGAAAAAGGAAAAAATAATAATAAAACCACACTGTTCCTAATTCATTTGTTACTCTGTAGACGCAGAATGCATCTTCATTACCTCAAGGCTAGTGGCTCCTCCTGAAACACTCCTCAGTTTACTCCTTATCATACTTTAGTGTTCGCTTTTCAACCTCCCTTAACGGGAATAACACTTTATGTATAATATGGATGTAATAATTGTAAACTGAGGTATACTGATAAATACTTCGCCTACAGAACTGCTATTACTAATATATATATATGCTGACTCTTCCATTAGCCTCCCTTCTGCCCACTAAATGTCTGCTTGCTGCATGTGCTAATGATAATATAAGCACCCTTGTGCTCGTCAACATTTAAAATTTCAGTGAAATATTCTTATATATATCTACAAAAAATATGGCTGCCAATAAAAAATAAATACAACAACTATAAAAGAACCTAATATCTCAGCCTCTAAACTTAAAAGACCTAAGAGTGACTCACCACCTCTGCTGGGTATTACAGATCCTGACATTGATGCAATTCTATCTGAAAACAGATCACTTAAACCCTTCATCAAGACCACAAATCAAAAATTACTGATGGAAAGGCTTTGAAAATAGAATGGATGAAGTTGAGAAAAGAGTTGGTCTTGTGGAGGAGGTTTCTCCCAAAGTTGCACTTCTGGAGAAGTCAATCAAAGACCTCCAAAGGCACAATGAAGATCTAGAAAATCACAGTTGATGCAATTACCTTCGCATTTCAGGTCTGCCGGAGGGCTCAGAAGGAAACCACACCATTATTATACAAAAGTTTCTCACAACCCTGCTCCATTTACCTTCTGATTTAACAATCAACATCCAACGTGCTCATAGAATTGGAAAATCACCCATATCTACATCTCCTAAAACATCGTCCAGAACACAGATTTTCTAAATTATAGAATATTCCCAACTTCAGCTCATCTTATCGGCTGTCAAGGAACGAAAATCTCTCCTATGGAATGGTAATAAGATATACATTTCTCAAGATGGTGCCAAAAGCACGGCCCGGCGCACAAAAATATTCCTATCCTTCCATCAAGCCTTAAAACAACTAAATATCCGTTATGATCTATACCACCCTTGTTCTTTCAAAGTGACGCATACAGGTCCTACTAACATGTTTGATGATCCAGCTGACCCACAGCTTTTATACGTTCCATCAAATCCAAAGGCATGGACACATCATCTCCAGCAAGCACCTCTACCTCACCCATTACATAAATGTACTCCCCCCTTATAAGCATTCCTATCACATATTTAATGCCATGATTATTATATTATCATAACCTATGGGACGAGTGTCCCTACAACGTCCGTCTCCCATCCTGAGTGTTTTTTTCCCTCTTTTTGACGACTCAGCGGACGTCACCCATCCCTACATTTTCCATTCACCTGTTGACTCCCTTATCCAGTCTGATCCTAATTGCTGTTTTACTGTCATACACCCTACCTCACACTCCCATGATCAGACCCCCATCTCCCTTCCCTTTACCCATTCTGTCACCCTCTTGTGGCTCCATAGGAATATTTCTGATTCAATATATTATTTTCTGGCTCTAAAGTTCCCCATCAGGATGGTTTCAGGTTATGTTATCATAATTTTTGAAAGGTTACAATGATTTTCAAGTGTGTTACATGGAACATCAAAGGTTGTAATAATCCCATCAAGAGATGTAAGATAATTTCTCATCTTAACAAATGTACCCCCTCTATAGCTTGTATACAAGAAACACATATTTCTAACAAAAAAGCATTGAAATTGAAGTCCTGTTGGGTAAAAAAAATAATTTCTAGTCCTGCTGTCGCCAAGAAAAATGGAGTAGCCATCTTAATTAGCAAATAACTACCCTTTAAAGTTCTTGACCAAGGGGCTGATACAGTTGGGAGATGGGTTTGGGTCAAACTACAGATAGAATCTACCCAGGTCACCATTTTGAACATTTATGGTCCCACTAATCCTGATCCTAATTATGTGTGGGGATTTTAATCAGGTATTAGATCTTTTTCTCGATATAAAATCTAGTTGTCTGTTCAAAAATAACAAATCACACAAATCCTTTTTGAGTAGTTTAGCTGAAACTGGCCTCATTGATACATGGAAATTATCACATCCTACCGAGCTTCACTATACTTTCCACTCTCCCCCACATAGCTCACTATCTCGGCTTGATTACATTTTCTCTTCTAAAACCCTCACAGGTTCCATTATTGATTCTAAAATAGAAAATATCATTATATCCGATCACACCCCAGTATGTACCTCCTTCAATCTTTTAGACGTGCATAAACTGTCATCTCGTTGGAAAACTTCCGGATAAATAAAGAGATCACTGATCTTGCCTCAGGGACGATCCTCAAATACAAAACGAAGAGCTATCAAACATCCAATAAAGCAGTGAAAGCACTCGCCTCTTATTTGAAAACAAAAAAAGGAAAATCTTTTCTTTCCCATATCAAAGACTCTTCCGGCACTGTGTATCATCAACCTAACGATATATTAAATTTTTAAAACATTTTATGCTAACATATATACTCCTGAACACTCCATTCCCCATAACAACATCTCATCCTTTTTTAAAAAAAAATATCCTACCCTCAATTGGATCTATCTCACTTAGACAACAAAATTACGTTTCCAGAAATCTCCAAAGCAATTAAACTTTTAGGTAAAGGCAAAGCTCCTGGCCCAGATGGGCTTTTCACTGAATTCTTTGACAGTTTGTCTCAATTTCTCATCCCCAAACTTCAAAATCTATTCTCTTACTTTATTTCCCAAAAAACCTTTTCTGTATCCTTCTCAGAAGCCTTACTTGTACTCTTCCCCAAACCCGATAAGGACCCTTCCGTCCCAGGTAATTATCGGCCCATCTCTATAATTAATGTTGAAAGCAAACTCTTTGCTAAGATTTTAGCCAACAGAATCGAGTCCTCTCTTCCTACCCTAATAAAACCCGATCAAGTTGGCTATGTAAACGGGCGAAACATCTCTTCCAATGCCAGACTACTTTTGAATGCTATCCACCTATCAGCCAAAAATAAAAAAAGATTACCAAGGCTCCACCGCTATACCACTAGATGCAGAAAAGGCCTTTGATCGGATCAATCGGGACTTCATGTTTCAGTCGCTTCAATGGCACGGGTGTGGCGATAAGCTCATTTCCCTTGTCAAGTTACTTTACTCTTCCCCTAAATCTTCAATATGCATTAATGGATTATCCTCCCCATTCTTTTCCCTTAACAGAGGCACCAGACAGGGTTGCCCCTTTTCACCTATCTTATACGTTTCATTAGAACCATTATTAGAACGGATTAGATCAGACAAAAATATACCAGGTATTTCTGGTGGTACTTCTCATATAAAAATAGCTGCTTATGCAGATGACATCCTCATTCTCATTAAAAACCCTAAAACACACCTCCCACATTTACTTAATATATTATCTCAATTGAGCTCAGTTTCAGGTTACAAACTAAACAAAGACAAGTCAGAAATCATGTCCCTCTATCCCTACTGTTTTAAACATGACATTGATTCTTTTGCTTTAAAATGGTGTAGTTCTTCTATTAAGTATCTAGGTTTACATTTTGCCCCATCTATCAAGGACACCATAATACTTAATACACAATCATTATTAGAAAGATTAAGGGAACTAACATAGAGATGGTCCCCCCTGTATCATTCTTGGTGGGGATGACTTAATACGATCAAAATGATGCTGTCTCCAATAATTTTATACTATCTACAACTCATATGTGTTCCGATATCTCCTACTTTTTTTAAATCTATTTATTCTATCCTACTAAATTTCCTTTTGGGGGGAGGGAAAAAGCAAAAGGATTGATTTGGTCAAATTGAAGGCGCCCTATGACAAGGGAGGGGTTAGATTTCCTGATTTTAAATTATACCATACTGCCTTTCTCTTGAAACCATCTAGATGCTGGTTTGCATGCCCCATATCATCAGATATCCCCACATGGTGTATCATACAGAAACAATTGGTGTTTCCAGCAGAAATAACTGACCTTATTTATGTCTTCAATCACTCTTCATCGAGTATGTCAGACCCAATCAGAGCCACAATATCTGCCCTTTAATTCTTTCTATTTCCACATACAAAATCAAAAAAAAAAAGCCTCTCCCCCCTTTTATGGCATAATAGTAAGATCCTGATTAATAATAGAACTCTAAATAGAAAATCCTGGTTGAAAAAGGGTATTAGATTTTTACAACAAGTTATAGATAGGTCCTCTATTCTATCTTTTCAACAACTCAAACATCAGTTCTCTATCCCCAATACAGAATTCTATTTCTACAATAAATGTGTCAACTCTTGCATTGATGCACTCCACAGTTTTTCCAATAACATATTAACTCCCGATGCTCTTAGACTACTACAGCTTACTATGCTGTCAGACATTAAGACTTCAAAATTCTATAATATTCTAACAGCATCCTCAAAAATATGTACAATCCGCTATGGATGGGATAATGATTTAGAGCCCCCTTTAGATGATCATACATGGTCTACCCTTTTTTCCAGAGTAAAACATATCTCTACATCAGCAAATATCTCACAACATTTCTACTTATTTTTACATAGGGCATTCATTACACCGACTAAATTATTTTCATCTAAGATAAGTAGCAATGATAACTGTTGGACATGTGGAGCTCCCTCTGTCTCTTATGAACATATGTTTTTAATGTTCCCATACTTTCAAGTTCTGGCAAATATCTTAATTCCATTTTTTTTACAGATATCCCACTTTTTTTCACTAACATAGTCTTAGGAAGCCTAGCAATAACCGCCCACTTGCCATCTGGAGTGACCAAACTCTACTATGTCTTTATTAGCCTGGCTTTGAAGAACATAACTGCCAATTGGAAAGACTCTTGTTCTCTATGTATCAGAAGCTGGTGGAATAACATATGTCTCACGCAGAGGATGGAACTTTGCATGGCAAACAATCTAAACACTATACCTAAGTATAATACTAAATGGTCTTTTTTCATCCGCCATCTTGACCACTTTAATGTTACCACACATGGAATGTGATCTATTTTTACCTCTTATACTCCTTTGATACTCATTGCATTTATATATTTGTATTTAACGGCTGATACATAATTGAATACTTTTATCATATGCGAAATAGCCATATCTTCTTTTCTTAGCTCGCTATGATTCCCCCCCTCTCCCTTTTATCTCTTGTTTGTGCTATGTCTGTCCCGTGTTTGTCTCCCCGACATAAACTAACGCTATGTAGAAACCGTTTCAATGATAAACTGCTTAAACCTATGATTATATATTTCTCTTTTTTCCATTAATAATGTTTTGTTTAATTAGAATGCTACACTGTTCTAGTATTTTATAAGCAAAATAAGCATATTGTGCATTTCTTTTCCTATTCATTAGAATGTTGTCCTCTCTAATTATCATCTTTCAACAGTTTAACCATTGGTTTACTGCATTACGCCTATATAACAATGACTTTATTATTGTATTATATACTTCAATACAAATAATTAAAATCCAGACACTCCTCAATGGTGCGTAGCTTCTTACTTATGCATAGCTGAGTGGAGTCTTTGCCGTTGCCTATTATAGAACCTACAAGGGTGTCACTTGACTCAGGATCCTGGTCATGTTTTTCAATATCCACGGGTTTTAGGAACCAACTTATGATGGTCCCTTCCTTGTCACTGAGACTTTTCTTACGGCAATGTGCCTTTTTTTGTGCTCCTTCTTAATTTTTGCTTACGTAGCTGCAGTCCCTTCCTCACCAGACATGGCAGAGGAGCTAATTGTTTCCTTTATTATCTTACTGTAGCCCTTTTTGTACTTGTTAACGATATTGCTCATTTAGAATCACTTAGAATCACCACATGCAACAGATGAACATTATATTGCATGTCTGGATTTGGCATAGTTGACAAATGCAAACGCAGTGCAAATCCAATCAGTGACCAGGTTATTGACATGTGTGAATATTTAGGGGCATTTGGCCTTAAAATTGCTGCAGACTGAGCATCATCAAGTTCATAATAAGAAAACTGCAGACAGCCACCCAAAGAAGAAAACAATCTATAAATGGAAAAAAAAGCCTATCCTTCCTTGGAAGCAAAGTGTCAAGGAGATTTTTGCAGTCACTGACGTCGAAAAATAACATCTAAGGCTGTGAACAAATGGGGTACAAAGGGGGTGCCAGAATGTCTCCTCAGCTCCAGGAGGCAACATCTGGCTCAATGGCGTTCCACTTTTTTTTTTGTGTGTTCTTGGTTCTGAAATGCACGCTATTTTCCAGACACATCAACAGTCATCCTCAAACACACCCTTTTGTCTAGGTTTGGAGTTTATCTTTAAATCTGAAGAAAATCCTGTTTTGAATAGGGAAATATTGGGACTTTGCTACATGCTATCCCAGGTCTACGAACAATCAACTAAAATGACGTAGATTTGATGCAGTTTGTGGGCGACGAGAGTACAGGTCCGGTACTGGAGTACAATGTGGTTTCTGATATCTTATGGAATGAAGTGAACATTATTTTTGCTCCTTCCTGGCTCTCAGGAAAACATTATTTGCTCCAAGGAGTTTACAGAAAAGAGATATTTTTTCCCCATTGAAAACTATGCCTGTGGTGACCCTGTCCATATTGATTGGTCATGCTTACCGGCAGCACTGCAAACTGAGAACTACAAAGTGGTAGCCGCACAGCACTGCAAACTGAGAACTACAAAGTGGTAGCCGCACAACAGAATTTTTAGTAAGTCATTTCGTCTCTCTTGGAATCCATGGGATTAATTCTGCATGTTAAAATGAGAATCCAGACTATTTTAAGTGCAATTCGTTTTATATTATCTTGTTGCAAGAGGTCATGTCAAGAGAGAACATAGGTTTGGATGGCTATTCATTTGTACAACCACAAGGTATGACCAGTGGGTGGCCTGTGGTGACCATACAAAAGAACATTTTGACATTTTGACTTTTGTTGAATTTTCTTAGAGGAATGCCCTCCTATATTGCCCATTAGTCTAAACATGTGTAATAAGAGATTTTTAGGGTTGTGTGATGTTTTAATTATTAAAGTATACTGGAACCCTGCTTCAGTATTTCATGGGCAGTTGCTCACCAAGTTAGCTGGCATATTAATACACGGGTTTTCATTCTCTAATTTTGAAGCTGTGTTGATTGCAGGTGGTTTGAACAGCTGCTGTAAGGACAGTCCTTTAGAGCCTAGTGGATTAATTGTGCTCTGAAGCATGCTAGGTAGGAAAATTAGATGCTTGGGGCCTGTTGAAATTGAACAGGAATATGTGCAGGGATATGCCTTCCAAGCCGTCATGGAGATAAGCACGTTGTTCCTCTACTAGTGCATGTGCTTTATCCTCCCCATATCTTTTAAAACAATGCATATACATAACTATTTTGCATTCTTTCAGGAGCGATCATATTGCTCCAGGTTGGACATTACTCTAGTGTGCTCTAAAGAAGAACAGCTGATTGTCCCATCTTGCGTCTTGATTAAGAATGCAGGCAACAGATTACCTTGGTATACAGAGGCTTTCTAAATATTTAACGAGAAAGTGTGTCATTTATTTGATGGATTTTCAAGTAGTCAGATATGTAATGCACTTTCTCCTGAGGAATTTCAAATACTTTCCAAACAATATTTTATTTTTTAAACCAGGGTTTTAGGCAAACAGACAGACATATATCCTTTCAGGCAAGAAAAGCCTATAAGGAAATTAAGAGTAGGAAACATGAGGCAAGACGAAGGTTACGCTATCTAGGCAAATAGCTCATAGAGCCAGTGAGACCTAAGCAACAAACACTTAAAAAAGAACTAAAGGAGCTGGATAAAAGTCAGTTTGTGGCAGAAAAAAAGCAAAACTATTCTGGCCATCGTTTAATGTTTGTTTGTTTATTATTGGTAGGGTGCACCAAACCCTTAGGTAACTGGGCGTACATCATAACAAGATTACTTACAGCTTAGTTGATATGTTTGTGGCATATTATTAATAACAAGTTTGCCATTCGATATTTATTATAACTAAATTCAATTGCTGAATCTGTATGAAAGTATGTTTAAACTGATTCTACATAAATAAATGGACCCTTTGCCCCTTCCAAGGAAGACATTATTTATGTTTTCTGCCCAACTGTGGAGACCAATGTTCAGATTCTGTTGCTTTTCACGTATACCTCTGTTGCAAGTTTACAAGTGTAAGCTCATTCCACGTATTAACTATGGCTTAGAACTCGGGCATCTGTCTGATTGTGGCGTTAAGCCCACGTACCAGGGGTTGGCACAGGGGGTAACAGCCTGGCAGCACAAGTTAATGGGCCCCATCAAATAACATAAAGCCTCTTTTACTAAGAACATCACGTTCTGTGACCTTGATTTAGTAATGCAGTAAAGTCACCCTTTGCTGCAAAAACTGCTTCTTCTGCTTATTTAAATGGGATGCTGGTGATGTGAGGATAGCTAAACTGCTAAGATATCTCTAACCCAGTGGTCTTCAATCTTTTTTGGCCAGTGCCCCCCTGAGCAAAATGTAGGCAGGCCGGGCCCCCGCAAAAATGGCATATGGACAGTTAGTCCAAATGATTATGAACTATCATGCGTCGTCACCGCACCATACTCCCAGTATAGTCCCTGTGCTCCCCCACCTGCTCCCATCACAGTCTCTGGACTCCCTCATCTGACTCCTAGTCCAGTCCCTGGGAATTCCCCACCTCACCACAACACAGACACTAGACTCTGCCCACCCTGCTCCCACCAAAGTCTCTGGGCTCTCCCCACCCTGCCCCACCACAATCCCATGGGTCCCCCCACATCCTGCTCCCACCACAGTCATTGGACTCCCCACGCCATGCCCCCAGCACAGTTCCAGGGTCAGTGGTGGCTGGTGATTTCTTTAAGTGGAGGGTGTAAGGAAGGCATGGTATCAACAGTAAGACAAGGGTGTTTATTGAATTTCAATAAGGGTATGATCATTTAATCCTAAATCTACAGGTGGGAGCAAGCTATGACCATCAAATAATAATAATGCAGTCCTAGTGGTGCCTTGTCAAAACTAAAGAGCCTATACTAAACACATCTATTGCTAATACTTACCTCTAAATACAAATATTATGGGAGAAGTGTTGATATGTATGATATGATATGTCAGGATGTTCAGGCCATTGGCCTCCTTTCCAATTTTCAGCACGGGATAAAGTGGTTCACTTGAATGTAGCACAATCTCTGGCTTCTTTAGCACCGAGATACAGTTCAATCATTAGCATCAGGGCCTTCTGTGCCCAAGTCTCTTTTACTATCAAAGTTTCTTCTAGTAGTGGGCCTGATACGTCAAAACAAACAATACATTATTTTCCTCTTACAAGTACTCAATTCAGGTGATTCATTATTCACCCCGGATGCCCCTCAGCCGGGCTCAGATCCCTTAAATACGATTGTCACTTTTGATCCCCTTCTTCCGAGCTCAGATCCTCTTTTACGATGTTCATAGGATATTCCTTCTCGGGCGACTCACGGTTAACCCCAGATCCCCTCAGCCAGACTCAGTTCCCCTTCTTAATACAATCAGTCTCGCTCAGCTGGGCTCAGACCAAATTCAGTTACCATCAACTATCGAAGGTATCAGGTAATATTATCCCCATATATATGGTCACCGTAAAAAAATATCGCTGAGAAAAGGTTGTGGCAATATTATTTGGGTGACCGTATATATGGGGACAGGAAAAAAAAAAATGTTTTCTAAAAAAAAATAAAAAAAATAAATAAATGTGGGGGTTGCGGGTTCCATGCAATAATGTCGCCACAAAAAACGGCCATTTTTCGGCAATATTTTTGTATGGTGAGATTTTTGTGGCAACATTATTACATGGAACCCTATCCAAGACTTTAGAATATGTACAGGGTTTGGCTTGACCTGTTGCGGGACCACTTTGATTTTATAATTCCTTTTTACATTTGCCACCTTTCAGTTGGATACCTAACAGAGACCTTTGAATGAGCACCTACTTGCCGCTGGACCACTCTGTTTCTGGTATCTGTCTTGGATTAAAATGTTCAGTCACTCATCTGCTGTTTAATTATATTCGTATCTCTTGTCTCATACGCTTCACACACTGTTCCCTTCAATTTTCTCTATACAATGTTGCCGCTTGCAACCTTGGCTTTAACACAGACCGGTCTGGTATCAGTCTCACCAACTCACCCGCTGTGCTGACTTCACTGGTACTGCTTTGTTGTAGGAGCCAAGGACAGTACTATGAGGGCAAACAATCTTCCCCGCCATGGCTATCAGCGAGGGAGAGCCCAGGGTATCTCTGACACACAATGCAGGTTTCTTCAGCTTTGATTCCGGGTGTTACGTTTCTTATTCTCGAAGGCTCATGAAAGCAACGGTCTTTCTCTAAAAAGGTTGAGGGCACTTACCTCCTTGTAGACCTCTTCAGTCTTGCGGACTTTCTCCTTGTATTAAACTGCCACCTTGGGACTGCTGCTTCCTTGTGTGCTTTGTCTTGCTCAAGTGTGCTTTTGTGCTCCGCCTTTTATCCATGTGGGGAAGTGTGATGGATGGCAGGTGTGTGTAATGATCAGTAATTGCATGACCAGGTCTGACCATTGTATTGGGATGTGTCAGGTATACAGCTTGGGTGTTAGTCTGTTTTCTCTCACAGTGAGCTGTCTGGGAGAAAGTGTTTGTGTTGGAAAACGGGGTTTGGAGGTTAAGTTCCTAAGTATCCTACCTGGCAAGATGGGGAAAAGGTTTTACAGGGAAGGGCATACTGCATCACGCAATCCAGTGTCGCACTTCCACTCCCTGAAGACCACTCATCCAGGTGATCCTCCCGCATTGGTTCACCCCCAGGAACTGGATCCAAAAGCGATGCCTGTATCCTGGCCACCTGGATAACAGATCCCCAGGAACTAGCGGGTTAGACACCTTCAGGTTTCTCACAAGGGGAATAAATATTTTCCCCAGGTACACCATAGTAACCTAGCGTAGTGAGGCAGCCCAAACCAATCAAGGGGGCACATGGTGGTTACCACCCCCCCTGGAATCTTATTTAAATAATCGGTTAAAATGCTGCATTTCAGAGCACACTTTTAAAAAAAGAAATTGGGTAAAAAGCCAAAAGGTTTGCTATTGGCACCAGGGGCCCAGGGGAAGGAATGGTATTTTTTTACTGGACATCTGTGACAGCTGCTATATTTCTCTAAGATCCATTTATGTTCTTAACACTGTGATTGCCACTAACACGCAGTATGCTAAGAAGCAATTCCCAAAATTACTAGAACTTAAAGAGGCTGAATGGAATGTTGCAGTATGTCACGCGTGTGCAGGGTATGAGGACCCTTTTACCCAAAGAGAATAGTATTACATATGTTTTTTAAACAGCCGCAGCTATTTAGTAGGTTTTGACATATCAAGATTCCATTAAAAACAGAATATTATTTTAGCTATTTAAATTCATACATTAACACATAGTTGTATTGCAAAAGCAGAGGAGCAATGTTTTTCAAATCTCTAAAGTGGAATTGGGTTCATATCCAGGCATCACTGTTGTTCTCCAATGTGTGATCCTTGGACTATGATTTCACTTCAATGGGTAATGTCTGAAAACTTGGGAAAAAGATTCAAGTTTTGTGTTGAGGGCCTTAGAGGATGCCAGTAATGAGCTTTGTGTTTTGGATGGTGGGCAGGCAGGATGCAGGATGAAATATATGGTCCTTGCGTTGTGGGTTGAAAGGGCAGGATGCAAGGCGGGATTTCTATTGTAGAGGTTTGGAGGCAGAACGGCAGGTACAGGTTTGTGCTTTGGCAGATGGTTTATCATCGTTCTTTTTCCAGCTTCGGTTCAGTTTGGCT
Organism: Ambystoma mexicanum; assembly: GCA_002915635.3. NCBI lineage: Eukaryota > Metazoa > Chordata > Amphibia > Caudata > Ambystomatidae > Ambystoma > Ambystoma mexicanum. Next base: position 830,359,739 of record CM030321.1, read on the forward strand.
TTCAGATCCAAACTAAAATAATAATGAAAATGATTTGTTATTAATATAGGGCACAAGCTGAAGATGTTGATTTGAAAATGTCCACTAAGAACCACACATTTAACCTCTCTTATACAAAGAAAACCAATAACTCCAAGGTAATATTGACCCTGCCTACATGCCCCATAACATTCTTTCGCATTTTACACCCCTGGTGCCAGGTTTTTTAATTATTTGTGTTGCTGTCTGGAATCCTGACTCTAGACTCTATGCAGAATGTGGGGATATTTTTTGTAGCCGGGTCTGTTCACAGACTTACTGAACCTTATGTGTTCCTCGCAGGTGAGGTACACATAATGTTGCAGATCAGGGTGCAGGAGCACTTGTGGGCGATGGCACAATGCAGAGCTGAAATGCCATTCCACGCATCCTGGTTCTTCTGGAGAAAACTAGTGATCGAATTGAGCAGGAACGGTCGGGAGCGGTGTTCCACTGCTTTTCTTTTTTTCTGTTGACCATTCCTCTACTTTTGACTACCATAATCACCATTCTATAGAGAGGATTTGTCCATTCTTGTACCTGTGCAAATGTAAAGTTGTAATAGGAGCATTAGCAGTCACTTAGACTATTGCAATGCTAGACTATTGCAATACCTAAGCTGCAAGACCTTGTCACATGTTGCACTATGCTTCTGCCTACCATCTCCCCTGCTGAGACCACAGTTCCACTACTTTTTTCAGTACACTGTTAACATTGGACAAAACGCCAAGCAAATCACATGCATGAGGTTGGTCATTATGTTTGGCTCATGTTCAAGTATGGCCCTAGAATGATGGCATCCTTGCATGGACGTGGGGGGGGGGGCACTCCGCATGGGTTAAAGGGGGGCTGTGAACAAGGGAGCGATTCTTAGACACAAGACAACTTTGGTTACTACAGTGAGAGCAATGCTACTAATTGCTGCGTCCATTTCTCTGTTCCATATGGCCCCATCCCTGTCCCTCCCCATTCACTTCTTGACACTTTCAAGTGGGCTTCCAGTGACTTGTGATGCCATTAGAAAAAACGAACAAATCAATATATTATTGGTCAAGGAGCACATACTAGCATCAGATATAAAGGTCCAAGCATCATATACCAGGTGCTGCCATTAAATGTTGCACTACTCAAAACATATGACTTGTGCCATATGCACAGTAAAGCACACATTATGACCAAAGAGATGTGTAAATAAAAAGGTAATGAACCTGGAAGCGGGTGGTCAAATGGCAGGCAACACTGGATAACTCTAGCACAAAGCAGTAGGCGAATTGACAGAGGTCTCGCAAAAGTGAACCCAGCTAAATAACATTACAGTGTAAGAAGAACGGGCAACATGCCTTGGCATGTTAAACAGATATGAACGTATTTGCAGCTTTACAGACCTGTGCCACGTTGTCTCGTTGTGAATTTGTGCCGATCGTTGTATTTCAGGAGATTGGAATTGCACATCACCCTGTCAGAGATCACCTCAAGTCACAGCATCACATATGGAGGAATGAATGTTGCGTGTCTTTTTTTGTTTTGGTTCCTTGGTTGTATTTTAGTGCCACCTATAAACCAACACTATTGGCATAGGAGTAAAGACAGGGAAGGGGCTTGGAAGTGTGTTGTTCCATTCATTTTTACCCACCCATTGACCACCCCTGGCCATGCTAGTTCCCATGGCCCCTCCTACCCATTACCCGCCCATCCCTGCCCCTAGCACAGCCTTTTGGGATCTCTTTCAGCTCACTCTATTATACAGTACCATCAGAGCATGTGCAGTCATGTAGCAGTCCTTGCTATTTCTAAGCAGTCTTCTGAAATCTAATGGCGTAATTGCATCTGTAAATCGGCCTGTGGTGTAATACAAGGGGCCTCACCCTCAGCCACCGGGTTTATACACAATGCAAGTCCTGCATCTGTTCCATGCACTGCACTGGTGTTAAAAAAGAAGCATTGGCAAAGCCAACAGTGTTGCTTCTATTATGAGTTCCAGATAGGAATCTGGCAGGCACTGCCATCACATACATGTGTCCACTTGTGCCCTCTTATTGCCAGGCTGTACCTGTACGGTCTTGCCCGACAAATGTATATTCCATGCCTACACAAAAAGCCGACATTGTTCTTTTTGTCAGTGCTCGTATTAGTACTGCAAGTACTGCAAGGAAGGGCATAGAGATCCGCGGACACATATGGTGCCCTACAATTCCAATTGTCAGCTTCTGAAATGTGATCTGACTTGGCCGGTTATCAGCCATCCAGATCTTGAGTTAGAGATCTCCTATCGGTTCAGCTGTCCACACGTCACCAGCTTCCCTTTTAAATAAGCAGAAGAAGCAGTTTGTGCAGCAAATGACATGGGCGACTTTACTGCATCACGAAAGCAAGGTCACAGAACTCGGTGTTCTTAGTTAAAGAGGCTTTATGTTTCTTGATGGGGCACAGGGAATCCTGCCATTGGCTGCGATCCCACCTCATACCGAAAGTGCGACTCCGAGGAGTGCGAGGAAATTAGGAAATGAACACTGAGATTCGGAGCGCAGACCCAGTAGACTGCGGATTTTATGCATTTTGCTTTCGGTTCAAATTTAATTTTAAGTAGTGCTGAGCGCAGTATGCAGATGCGGGCAGTGTTCCATGAGGCATCCTCATTCCAAGATGCCAAACTTACAGCAACTTTCCTGCGGTAACTTTCCACATTTTAAAATGTAAATACATTTGTTGTCATCACGATAATTGGTAACATGTTTTTTTGTGAATGCCAAACAGCTCTTTGCCTCGGGGGGAAAGCGAAGCTTAAGGAGCTGCAGAATGTATCTCCACACAGACAAGGAGGACCGAGAAAGGCAAAGCAAAGGAACTTCAATATTTAAAAGTCGACAACATGATGATGTGCCAAAGCACCAAACCTTAACCTATAACATGGGTCAAAGTTGCAAACAACAATTTTTCTACTCAGATTTGTTATATTCGAATCTCTTAGAGATATTTGCAAATACTTCATAGAGTGTGTCAAGGTTTTAGGAGCTGTACAGACAAACTCAGAACAGCGCCAATCTCATGGAAAATAAGCGTGTGCTAAGTCATGAAGCCCCAATGGAGTGTTCTCCAAACCACATCTATAAACTCATCCTCAATTTAACCATGCTTGTCAAACTTGATAGGCCCTGTTAGGCAGAATCCTGTGCAGTTCCCTTGGGGAACACTGCAAAAAGATGAAGACTACAGGAGCAGCAGTAAACCCAATTGGTAGCAGTCTGCACCACCCAGATTTACCTGGTAGCTGTGGCTGAGCAGTTAGAGTTCTCTCAAGAAGAGTAGGACAGTATGCAGCATATACACAATAGGGTCAAAACACAGTAGAGCAAACAAACACTGACCAGAGCTTTGTAAAAAAAAGTATATAATTATTTATTTAAAACACACTTTAGGCAATACACTAGCACTCTCAATGAAAAGTAATCTAAAACACAGTCAGGTAAGTATACACACCTCCCTTGATAACTATCAGACAAGTCAGGGTTAAAGCACAACTATTTGTTAAGACAGAAGTGAGCGCTTAACCTAGATGGCACTCCAATAATTAAGGTTAAAAGGGAGAGAAAAGGCAGAGCACAAAATAAAACAGTTCCCAACACATTTAAGAGTTCAGAGCAAGGGGAGAAAGGCAGGTTATACTGTAGAGCCAAAGTTCATAGGCCAGGCCCACTTTAAATGGAACCAAGCGAAATGTGCCCAGGATCACACGGTTTAAGGTGAACTGAAAGTCTTTGCAGAGTGTTCAAAAGAGGTTGGGTGAATCATAAAATATAGATAGAAGGCCTGGAGCCAACCCAGTTTAGAAGCCAAGGATTTAAGGGTCACCTTTAGCAATCTGTATAAAGGGAGGCCTGGCAAGACACAGTACCTTAAAGAGAAAAGAAGCTCCAGCGGGGGCAGTTGTTCCTGGCAGTGGTTGAGCTTTGTGGTTCCGACCAGGGGAAGAGAAGATCTCGCCGAGGAGGAAACTTGGAGTCGTTGCACTGTACAGGGATGAAACCAGCCGCGGAGTTCCAGATTAAAAGGTGCGGTCCTTTTATTCACGGTCAAAAGTGGTGAGCTTGGCTATCCGGCCACCGGGGTGCTTGGCACCGGCGATTCGACCAAGTGACATCTTTGGAAGTGAAAAAGGGCGAACTGGTTGGTCCTACCAGCTCAAAGGGAGAAGACTCTCCAGAAGAAGATCTTCTCTTGTCGTTGGAAAAGTGGTGAGTTCATTACAGCAGGGCTTCACCTTTGGTGTCGTCGGTTGCAGGTGGCTCAGCTTCTTCCCTCTTTGGATTCTTAGGTCCTGTGGCGACTTCTGAAGTTCCAGTCCCAAAGGCCTTGCTTGTATGCAGAAAAACCCCCATTCATCAGCCTAGCTGTCAATCACACATGCTAAGTGGTGAGCCGGGCGGCTCACCACTGGGCCAATCAGAGTAGAGTGTGACTTGGGTTGCTAAGGCAACGCAGTCCAGGGTGCCAAATTCCCCCCTCCACCCTTCCTGTGGAACCCAGACAGAGTGGCACCATTTGGAGGGCTTCTGTGGAGAAGCCCCACCAAAATAGTGGAACAAAGGGCTCGACCTTGGTCAGAGTTACAGAGGCGGAAACAAACGCGTTCTGGCAAAAAGGTGGGAGGTGGCTACGTTCAAGGGCTATCATATTGATCCCTAGACCGGGAGATAATATTAAAGTACACAACAGAGACAGAGTAGTGAGGGTCTCACATACGCTGACCTTACCCGGCCAGTGACCAATAGCCGACACTAAGGTTGCAGAAATTCTCCAAAAAAACTCCTAAAAACTGAACAAACTGCGGTACTTTACTACGCTGGATGACAATCACCAAAAGATTGAGCCAGAACACCAGTGGAGTCCGTGTGCTGTATGATAGCATCAGGAGACTGCGGGCCTAGTGCCTTTGATCCTGTTGTTGGACTGAAGTGGGCCTTGGTAAACTGAGCCCTGCGGATAATACCCGGTTAGTGGAGATCTGCAGATTGGTTGAGGGTTACTTGCCTAGGATATACAATTTGCCCACTGAGGGCATGGTTTGGTTAGTTCTAATGCAGTCAGGAAAAGGGCTGATCCAGTCCAAATACAATTTAAGAAGAACTAAGGAGACAGCAAAAACCTGGAATCCAGCAAATAAGGAGGGTGATATGGAAAAAACAAAGTCTAAAAAGAAATCCAAGAATACCATCCCAGCAAACCAAGGTGTGATTACTGGATTTTTCCCACAAAATACACTCCTCAAAATAAATTCTACTACTATCGAGGCTACAACTACACCGGATAACTGTGAAAATGTCTCACTGAGTTCATCAAACTTTGAAGACATTGATAACAACTCGCTATTAGAATTCTGCCTGAATATTCAAAGAAGTATGAAACCACACCCTGAAGCAATGCCAATCATTAATAGTGGAACACAGGCAGATAGACTGATGACCACACCCCCGGGGACATCCATCACTGGAGGCGAATTAGGTAGATTATCAACTTTACCTAACTTAGCAATGGTCTCAATGGAGGATGTTCCAGATGCCGAAATAGATTTCTTGGATAATCCCTATCCAGGGGCAGTAGAGATAGCTGAGATCCAGTCGTCAGTAGCATCCTTACAATTTGCGCTCAAGATTTTTCTGAAGATGTCTGGGCGAATATTGGCCAATACTAATGAGCTAATTATGGAAAACAAAGGGAGGGAGAAAACCTGTGAAGAAGTAGAAACCAATCTCTCAGAAGCCAGCCATATTGCTGAAGAAATTGGAGAGCAGCAAAACCTGGAGATTGATTGGAATCTGGACAGTCCTGATCCATTCTTCTCAAGAAAACAGCAAAGATTAGCAAGAAGGGCTGGAAAGAGTAAAAGAGCTAGTGCCAGGACCTCCCCAATGGTGGAGCAGGGACCTGTGGAGCTCCCTTCTAAGAAAACCAAGAAAAGAGCAGCAAGAGCCTAGAAAAGGAAGGCAGCTGGTGAGGGCTGCCTCACTAGCTGGCTGCTACCTGAACAAGTCATTGAAAATGAATTAGAAGAGGTGATAGACATCTCGGAGGTCGATGTTGTGTGCGATAAGGATGTTATAATTATGGACAAGGTGATAATCCGACCTACTGTGCTGGAAAAACCTGGAACTACATTAACTGTAACCACGGAAGGGGAGGTGACAGGAAATCAAATATGTCTGATCAAGAACCTGTATCAAAGCAGGGACAATAAATGGCTATCATGCTCAGAATTCTTGACGAGACTAAATTCAGTGCCACAACTGCGGGTCCTTAAATCTGATGACTTTCAATTTGTGGAACCTTTGAAAGGCCCAAACCCTAAGGTTTCTGCGCAGCATTGTAAGTTCCTATCCACAGCCAATTAATAAGAAGCTATAAAGAGGAACTGAAAGCAGTGGATGTGGCGGTAGATGCCGATTTGAATGAAATAGACCTGGGCTGCCCGATTGGAGAGGTAGATATACCTTTGGTAGATGTAGATTGCTTAAGATCACCAAAAGGAAAGAAGTTTGAGGCATCAGATGTCCAACAAGTATTACAATGGTTGGTGGATACACTTCCTGAGATATTATCTTACCATATTGTCCTGGAACTGTCGTGGCTGTGCACATCTTGTATCATCGGAGGGTTCTACAAAATTGTTCGACAAACATAGTTGTTTTTGCCTACAAGAGACATGGGCTATGGACACTCTAATATTAGATGGTTATGTGATATATCACTCTGCAGCAAAAAGAGGAGAAAGAGGCAGGCCATTTGGAGGTTTGATCATAGGGGTGGCTAATACTCTGGGCTCGAGGCAGATTAATTCTAAGCTAGAAAGCAATATGATTGCAGTAAAAGTGATTTTTGACAAAAAGGGACCCAAGGGATCATTTCTACTTATGAGCCTAGATAATCACCTGAGTGCGGTCCAAAGTGAGCAATTGCAAGATCTCTCCATAATCTTTTGGCAAATTGGCTGATTATATCTGGTAACACAGGGATAATAGTTGTTGGTGACTTTAACTGCCATATGACTGGGCACGGGGGTAAAACTCGGAATCCTAAATTAAAGGAGAAGGGAATCATGGATCATACTAAAAAAGAGCATGATGGTGGAGCATGGAAATATCTATTTGAGTCCTGGGATATGGAAATGCTAAACGGTAGAACTAGTGATCATCCTGGTCATCATACATGGTCAAACGGTAGCTCCCATAGTACGTTGGATGATATATTTGTGTGCCCTAAAATCCAACTACAGGTGGAGGACATGACAGTCATCCCCAATGAATGGAGTGACCATGCTGCTCTGATATGTGAGATCAACAATCCTAGAGAGGAGCCCCTTTTCAGCAATATAGGTAATGTGAAAGTTAATAAAGCTGGTACTAGGATCTCCTGGTCGGATAAAAATATAACACACGCCATTGAAGCCCTTGGTGAGACCACATCATCTCCCTTATTTTAATGAGATGACAATCGACTCTACAGAGGACTGGATCTATGCCTTTGCAGGAAAGCATGTAACTGTGCCTATTGGGGTTATGATAAGACCTGAGGGTAAAAAACTGCCCTATGATAAGACGATCAGAGATGCGAAAAGGAAACTCAGAGCAGAGCTTCGCAATGCCAAGCAATTAATGGCCCCCCTGGAGGTATATTATGCAAATGTCAGGGGGATCAAAAATAGATATTGATCAGCCATTAAGGCGAAAAGAAGGGCTGATAAAAATCTATCTTGGCAAAGATTGGTAAAGACCATATGCAAAGGAAAGACCCGTAATATATGGTCCCTTCTGGACGAGGCCCGAAGTGTCGAGAAAGGGTCACTAGCAAATCCTATTGAAGCTATGGTATGGACAAAATTCCATGAAAATCGGAATACCAAGCCTAGTGGCACCTATTGATATATCACATGAAGTCATATTGAAGAAGATTAAAGGGATTAAATCCTCACAAGCACCAGGTCCTAACAGATTGGCCAACATTGTTATTAAATCATATCCTGAGTTTTGGGACAGTTTGTTGGGTATACTATTTGAGAAGATTCTAAAAACAGGTAAAACACCCCGTTCATGGCAAACAGTGATACTAATCCCTGTGTTTAAAAAGGGAAACAGGATAGATCCAAGCAACTATAGGTTGCTTTCAATGTTAGACGCCACAGGGAAGATATTTGCCTCACCTTTGCTAAAAGAACTACAGCTATGGGTGGAGGATTCTGGCATATTATCGAAATTCCAAAGTGGGTTTAGACAGGGATATTACACTTCTCATAACATCATGGTAATGGACCTGCTACAATCCAGAGCTAGGAAAGGGGGGGCCGCTCCCCTATATGCCTTACATATAGACTTCACAGAGGCTTTTAATTCAATCCCTAGAGGTCGCATGTGGCAGAAATTGAAATTAATGGGCTGTCCTGAAGGTCTGTTATACTATCTCAGACTAACACATCAAGACAACACAGTACAATTGAAACTAGATCAGGAAGGCCATACTACAGCTAAAGTTTCCCAAAACAGGGGAGTAAAACAAGGTTGCGTTAGAGCGCCTTTAATCTATAACCTATATGTTTATGACATCCCGGTAGTAAAAAATTGCCCCCCCAAAATTGGTGAAGCCATTTGTCCTGTATTAGCGTACGCTAATGACGTGGTGATCTTTGACTATACCCTTAGCGGGATACGGAGGTCGGCAGCATCTCTCTGGGAATATGCAGATGTGAATGGCTTTAGTATTAACCTGGAAAAAACGAAGGACATGAGATATACCTTCAAGAAAGTGTACAGTTTACAGTAGGCACAGTGAAAATCTCTTACATTCCTCAATATCAATACCTGGGCATAGACTTTGAACTTACTAGTGACTTTGTGGTTTGTAAACAAACGCGTGCCATTAGAGCAGCACAATTGACTGCCCTGTTTTATAGGTTTACTGCCAAGCAGGGCAGCTTTACTCTATGGGGCACTCGCCAACTATATGTACAAGCCTTTTCCCGGACCATAACAAATGGGTTGGAAGCCCTCCTCGAGATCAACCTAAAGTGGCTTCAGGTGATTGAAGGGAGATTTTGGCATTGTATCCTTGGTGTTGTATTCTTGGCCTACCCCCTGGCATTCCAATGGCCCTAATAAGGTTAGAGCTTGGGCTGATCTCCTTAAATGCTACAGTGTTGAAGAAGCGGGCCTTACTATATTTAAAAATGACCCGAGACACAAGCAACGGATTATTAACAGCAGTCCACCAGGAAATGGCTAGGGAGAACTATTCATGTGCAACTATTGGACAGATGGCTAAACTGTTCACTGAAATAGGTTGGCAATCGAGGGAAGGGTGCTATTCAGTTGAGGCATAAAGGGGACTGGGTAAACAAATAGATCTCTGGGATTGGTTAGAGATCTATGATCACATGAGGAGTTTAAAAATTTATCAATGTGTGCAGTACAGATTGTACGAGTTTAAGAATCCTCAGAGATATTTGAGTCTCTGTCCATCAGCAAGACTTAGACGGTTTATTTTATTGCTCAGATTGGAGCAACTGCCCACTATGATAATCACAGGGAGAAAGGATAAGATTGCTGTAGAACTCTGAACATGCCATCTGTGTAAAGCACAAGATCAGTTGGAGACAGCTAAGCACCTTCTGACACAATGCCCTGAAATGGCTAGCACATTTAATTTCCTCCTTGGTAGATACGTCCATGACAACAAGCACATTAAGGAGGAACATTTCTGGCTCCACTGGGTTAATTCTAATAGTATGCGCCTGCTGACAGCTTTGTTTAACATCTGGCTGAGAGTTGAAGTTAGCTTGGGCATAACACTATAGTAAGTTGATTGAGAAAAGGTGATATTGTATTGGTAATTGAAAGCCAGACATACAATTATATGTCTGTGAAATTATGGTTTTTATATGATATGTTTCTCTTTGTTTTTATTTGCATTATATATTTGTATTTTATTATCTCAAAAGGTTTGTGTAAAGTTTATAATGTAAACTATATCACAATGCATATTAATATTATTATTATTATTACTAAAGGAAGAGATGACAAAAGCTAGAGGAATCTTGTAGAGAGAAAAGGCAAGGGACCAAGGATGAAGCCATGGGGCATACCATACCAGAGAAGAAAATCCGGAGAAGTTTGAACAGCCCATGAAAAAGAAATAAGGATGGTCCGTGCGAGAGGAATGAAACCACAATAAGACAGATTCCCTAAATCCAAGAGAGGAATGTGAGGGAAGAAGAAAAGCATGGTAGACTGTCGAGCACAGCCACAGGTCGAGGAGAACCAAAAGAGAACAGCGTTTAAGGTAACGAGTGGATAAGAGAGAGTCACAGACATAAAGAAGAGCAATTTCCATAGAGAGCAGAGGATGAAAACCAGACTGATGTGAAGGAAGAAGAGAGAGAGAGGATGAATGTGGGTAGAGACTTGGCAATAGACCACACATTCCAACATTTTACAAAGAAAAGGAAGAGGCAAGGTTGGGCGATAGTGAGAGCGAAGGTCTAGGGAAGGTTTCTTATAAATGGGAAGAATTGTGGCATGCTTAAATAGGGATGGAAAGGAATAACTAGAGAGAGAGATTAAATAAGATATGTAGTCAGGACAGTCCGATTTATACAATAATACCCAGTTGACTAAATTGTACTTGTAGCAAAGGATGGTAAGGATTTGAAGGAAGGAGTTATGGCACAAAATACCTACGTTTGTGGAGCTGTCATGCACAATGAGACTAGAGGAACGGTGGGGGAGGTGTGCTGAAGTTAGACATTTGGAGATGTGGGACAGAGCAGTTTTGATGGAGGTTTGCTTTGGAAACCTGACTGTAGGGAATTTGAGAGTGAGTGACCATAAAGGTAACTGACATTACAGCTGACTTGATGATTCTTAAATGGAGGTTCAGGAGAGAGTCGGCCTGAGTCAACATTGTTTGTTTTAATGTTGTGATGGTGGTTGCTATGCTAGAGAAAGCTGGAAACATCCTAGTGAAGATGGAGAGGTGTACATGAGAGGGGAGACAGGAGCAGGTGAAAGGTGCAACGTTTTGTAATTGTTTGTTGTGCAAACGGGTTGATTGAAGTATAGGATGGGTCTGCTGATCAGAGAAGGGGTGCAGGTTCAGTGGGGGGTATCAGGCTGAGAAGTGCATATTGAGGTTTGACTGGGGTGATGGAACTGGAGAGAGAAGTGAGGAAAAATGGGAAATAGGAGGCTTGACAAATGTGTATGATTTTGATTTTGGAGGCGACTAAGAGACAAAGTCATCAAAAGAGTGAGAGGAAGATTGAAGTTTAATTATGAAGGGAGACATGGACTGAAGGGTTATGAAATGTTGGGATGGGTGTGAGGATAGAAATGATATAAGGTATTTGTGGGAAGATAATTTGGCAGGGTAAAGCACATTGGTGGCAGGAAGTAGTGAGAAGAGTGGGGAAGTGATATTTATGCCAGGGGTGTAGATGAAGATGCATGGGCGTTGTCAGTGGTTGGATGGCTGGGGGATCCATGGTGGAAGGTAAGGGAGAGAGGAGTGAAAAGAAAGCAGTATAGTGATGGTTGAAGTAGGTCACACATGTTTTATTTAACTCTCTGAAGGCCCGCTCAATGTAATCGGCAAGCAATGATTGGAGAGCCTTAGGGGCAGACTTCACTAAGTCAAAGCATGATGTCATGCAGTCAGGTGTTAACAGTGCTTGCAGCTCAATTTGCTTTGTTTTTCTGTATGACCTCTATGCAGCTGATGACACTCAAGAATGTCTCTGATGTTGCCCTTTCTGTCTAAACCATCCAGGGTTAAAGGTTTCTGAGTGGCGTGTGAGAGAACAAACGTTCCATATCACAATGTTTGTTTCAATCTAGGTGTATTTTTTATTTTCTCTGACCAGGTTAATAGCATTTTTCCATCATGACCCCTAACCTGGGGTTAGTGGCTCCAGTTTCCCTACCTTGGCTGCAACTCACTGGAACACCCTCCCTGCCCAACTCAGGAAGATCGAATCCCACACAACCTTCCGTAAAGCCTTGAAGACTAAGCTCTTTGTTTGACTCCCTCCCTCTATCTCCGCCACTTGAATCTGTACTGCTTACTGTACCTGACATGTAACCCATTGTAAACTATGTAACTGTATTAATCCATTGTACTGGGCCGCTATCTTGTAACCCTTAAGGAAGCCTGCATACATATTCTTCTCAGCGCCTCTATGCCCGTGGGTTGTAGCGCGCTATACAAATACTAAAATAAAAAATAACCTAAACCTTCACTATGTGACTCAATGTGACTAAAATACGAATTGTGCCCCTTGAGAAACACTAGATCTCTCTAGATCTGGTTGCCCCAAAGACAACCCTTTTCTGCGAGTGGGTCTAGCCACACAGATGACCATGTGGTCTCCACTGGTTGGTTTAAACCTGAATCTATGGTTAATAGAAAGCAAGGGAAGAAGCACACTAACGTTTAATGTCAGCTCTCTAATGGCTGTGATGTTTCCAAGTCATTCAATGAATACAGCAACCCCCTGATTGGTGGATGAACTACCCCATCTGTCACATATTTCCTATATAATCTAAAGTCGGTTACATGTTTTTATATCGAAATATTGTATATTTAATTCACATTTATCAAATATTTTAAATTGAAAACATTTATAGTGAATGCACTTGTTTTGTAGGGGGATGCCCCCAAACCCCTGTTTCCAACCCCTAAAACCCCTAAAAACCCACCCCAATCGTTTCCCAAAAATATTTCACCCTTTACCGCACCCCAAAATGCATTAACTATAAAAAAATTTGCTACATGGGCATTCAATATAAAAAAACATCGATATAAACACTGTATAACCTAAAGTCCTGGATTCCTATGTTTATGACATAGAGGAACATTTCAAAGGACTATTGAGGGTCCCAAACAAAGAGGCATTGTGATGAGGTTCAGCTACAATCTCTCCAATATCTGCATACACCAAACTTTAATTTACTATTTGAGGCAAACAACCTGTAATCCCTTGCCCTGATTGTTGTGACCCGTCATTTCACAAGCTTCAAAGTGTGTCCTCTCTGGGAGGCCTGCTTCACTTGGGCTCTTATCTCTCTGTGTGGGTGCACACCAACTGATACCCCGTTACTACCAAACGCAGATACTTCCATGTAAAAAGCCTGATCTTAAGCAGAGACTGTATGGCACTCAGACCAATGCCCTCATCGCTACTCAATAAAAACCATGTCTACCATTGAGAGACACTGTTGTGGCCAACACACTTTGCTGAGCGTCTTGCTGATTCATCCATCACTGTTGGGACTTCCTGGTCTATTTTCAACACTCAAGGCAATATTCTAATTCACCAGGAAAGACTGCACTGCACTTGCGCTCCTAAGAGTAGTTGCTTGCATCTCTGTCACGTGCATTACACCAGACACACTAGTTGCTAATCAGCCAAAGTAATGAACAAAAAATCAGTTCCAGCACAGAAAACAGAACACTAACGCTGTGAATTGTTTGAAAAGAATATACCTAGAGATTTTCAGAACCTACATTTCTCACCTGCAACATACATCACACTGTCCTTTTCCAAGATATAAAGAACATGTGTACAATAAACGTGTGTAGACATCTATAAAGCAATATTACTATACCCTCTATTCATGTTTAATTCACACAGCTCTAATAAGTAGACTTTAACTGCTTGACAACAGCTATCATTTGGGGACCCAAGAAATGTTTAAGGATATTTTACATTCTTTGCCTGCTTTTAGGAAAACAACCGCAGACAGTGAACCCAAAGCTACAAACATGATCTTAATGTTCCCTAACCATTACTTCTTATGGTAGATCTCTTTCTTCTGCTGGGGCTTCCGTCTGGAACAGCCTCCTTGTGTCTCTGAAACTTGAGGAGAACCATCTCTGGTCCCAGAAGCACCTCAAGACCTTCCTCATTGCTTCTGTGTTCTCTCCTTCTCTCCCCTGCTGATCTCCTGGCTGATACTGAATCTGCACTGGTTATCTGGCCACCCTCTGATCTCAGACCCAGGTCCCCTCCCCACCAGTTGCACACCTGCCCTGCCCCCCTGGTAACCTTTGCACTCAGGGACTTTTTCTCTATCCCTACAGCCCCCTACCAGCACTTGACACCTTGATGTCTGCTCTTACCTTTGCACTTGCCACCAGCTGGCCACACTTTGATTTATTGTCTTTATTTATTTTACTGCTATCCTGTGTATTGTACTGCCCCTACCTCCTTTTCCCCCCGCACTTTTCTCCTTCCCCCTCGCCTGCACTTGCGCGATCTCAATGCCACTTGGCCTAGTAAGATAGCTCTCTCTGTCTACCCTCTGTTTCCCTTCCCTTGCCTTGTCACGCCTTGAAACCCTTGTGTATAGGTGCATTATAATTGCCATATCATATCATATATCATAGTCTCAACAACTACAATTCTCAATAGAGACCATTGCAATTGGTATTCTCGTTTTTATTCAATGGGCCTATGGTATGCTTACAATCTCCATTAACCTAACTGCTAAACCCCATCATTGGAGGCACGCTTAATCTCCCTTATTCTACTTTTTTCATTTTAAGTTCAAAGTCATTATTACATGTTGTACCAATGTGCTACAAGATGGAAGGTTAATGAAATGTCAGAATATATATGTTTTCTTTAAAAAAGTACTTGTTAAAATCGTAGCAAGAGAGAGTTTAAAAAGTAGCACTTCCTATTCTTGATGGTGATAAAATCATTTTAATTCATATTTTAATAGAGACTTGTATCCATCCCCTAGCAGTGAAAAATGCAACGATCTAAGTGCATGATTTACCCCTATAATGCATATTGTGCTAGTACTGACCAGTCAGAAAAAATAAAAATGTGTTAACTAAAATCATATCATAAGATTAATGTTGAAGTAGTAAGTACTAAGTCCTTTTTTGTTTAAATTCACAAAATTATTTTTTTTTAAATCACGGCTTACATGTTTTAACCCAGTGTACTGGCCTTTTAAGTTTGTGCCCAGTCCATCTCATGGCCCTCAATTACTGATGCCATTGCTTTGCACTATGTCTTTACATCCATGAATGTTTCCCCAATAATATCTAATCAAATGCTTATTTCAACTAATTGATTACTAATTGGCTTTGATTTCTATTATTTTGACTTTTTAAATACCAGGCACACCACACTGTTGAGCAAAATAAAATCCTCCACATCCCATCTCCACAGGAAGACATCTACACCACCCTCACAACAGAAAACCAAGTCTAAAGAATTGAATCGACAGGCCTACCTTGAAGGTAAACTCCTCCACATCCCATCTCCACAGGAAGACATCTACACCACCCTCACAACAGAAAACCAAGTCTAAAGAATTGAATCGACAGGCCTACCTTGAAGGTAAACTCCTCCACATCCCATCTCCACAGGAAGACATCTACACCACCCTCACAACAGAAAACCAAGTCTAAAGAATTGAATCGACAGGCCTACCTTGAAGGTAAACTCCTCCACATCCCATCTCCACAGGAAGACATCTACACCACCCTCACAACAGAAAACCAAGTCTAAAGAATTGAATCGACAGGCCTACCTTGAAGGTAAACTCCTCCACATCCCATCTCCACAGGAAGACATCTACACCACCCTCACAACAGAAAACCAAGTCTAAAGAATTGAATCGACAGGCCTACCTTGAAGGTAAACTCCTCCACATCCCATCTCCACAGGAAGACATCTACACCACCTTCACAACAGAAAACCAAGCCTAAAGAATTGAATCGACAGGCCTACCTTGGAGGTAAACTCCTCCACATCCCATCTCCACAGGAAGACATCTACACCACCCTCACAATAAAAAACCAACCCTAAAGAACTGAATTGGCAGGCCTACCTTGCAGGTGAATTTATTAATTAGGCAAACCTTCCAATTCTACCTATGTTTGCCTGCTTATTTTCCTCTCACGGCTCCACTTTAAAGACGATTCTCAATTTAATAATGGGATCAACACATATTTTATTCCTGCATTTTCATACAAAAAATATTCGTATTTCAAACCAAATTAATTGAAATTGATGACTCTTATTGTCACCGACAAGAGCTCTACATTGCATTTTTAAAGTTCATGGTATCATTATGTTTAGTATGGTATGCAAAGTACATTTTACTCAAATATGAAAATGATTAAAAAAAGCAGGTCGTTGAAAACAATGAATACTCTTTATTAGAATTTCTTGAAAATGCAAATATATATACATACTGCTCCAATATGGTTTAAAGATTTGTTTGTCTTTTGCTGAATTGCATTCTGGTATTTGTAGTCTCACAGTCAAGACGCAGGGGCAGGGGGTAATGCCACAAGTGTACACTTTTTGCCTAAAATAGTCCCATAGGGATTCTACAGATTGCTGGGCTTAAAAGGTGAGCACCTTCTATACGTTTCCAGCATATGTATTGGCACAATTCCTCTCTCATGCTATTTTTGTGGTGTTTATTCATTTTCACAATTACAATGCTATTTTATCTTGCACACTTTCTTGTAAGGGGAAGGTCAATTGAACTACATTTGTATATTTCTCTTTAAGATATATGTTCACTGACTGTGCATATATTCATGGGTCCAGCTTTTGATTTTTTGCTATGGGGCAAATGTTCCTGGGCATATGTAATTCTTGTCATGGCTAGTGCTCTGGTAGTGGTTTAAAATATATAGTGTGCATGGCTTGAGTCTGGTAGTGTTATAAAATGGACAGTGGGCATGGCCCAAGGCTATGGCTAGTAGTCTGGTACTGTTCTAAAATGGAAAGTCGGACTGGCCAAAGGCTTAGTGATCTGGTAGTGTTCTAAAATATACACTGGCCTTGGCCGATATCCATGTGGTGTAGAATAGAATAGCAACAACTTGAAATTCAAATATAAAATGCCTTTAGGGAATGATCAGTTTGGTGAAAAACCTGTCACAAAAAACCCTGGAAATTCAGCAGTCTATCACCACAATGATGACAACACAGATGCACACTGACACAGCTTTCATCCACTTTATGGATGGTCCTTCAATCACAGACCTTGCCTTTTGACAGTTGGTGCTGTTTTCTAAGCTGGGAAACGTGCCTTCTCTCCATGACGCCGATGCGCCCTGCTTCTGCCTCTGCTGTGGGACTCACTTTGCCCTCTATTGCCATTTAACTCTCCTACTCCCTTTAATCTCACCCTGGGTGGTGGGATACAATTCCTGGGGAAGTGGGTGTCCTCTAGCTCTCACTCCTTCATACTTATAATTCAGATATCATCTTTTACCAAACTACTACAAATGAAAGCTTCACAAGTAACAATATGATGTATGTATAGCTGTTGACAATTTTTAACAATGTACGCATTGTTAGGAACTATTCTAAAATGCTGAAATCACATATGTAGAAGTTAAGGCTGGTCTAAATATGTGCAAATACCTCAAGTGATCTATGACTGATGCCATTAGTTAAATAATCATTGTTGTCATATATGCTTTTATTAGTGATTGCACCAGTGATGTCATGAGCGATGTCAGCAGTGATGCTATCAATGAGGTCATACATGATGGTATAAATGATGTAACCAGTAATCTTGTCAACTATGTCATCATTGAAGTTATATGTGATGTCAATATTGTGGTCATAGATTGCGCAGCAGGAGGTGTGAAGTTAAGGTGGCTTTAGCTCAATTTCCATGGTTTTGTTGCCATAAATTTTTCACCTTAGCAGATCATTAACCAAACTTGTTTTCATTGAATATATTTAAACATATATTACAGGGCCTGCGGCAGCAGCCCTGATATCATTTTTAAGTTGCTCAACCAATAGGAAACGCCTTTTTGGGCAGCCTATAACTTGCCCCCCCCCTAGACAAATCCTCACAAGTCTTGCAAAAGAAGTTGGGTGAGGTTTCATTAAGGGGGGCAAAGTTAAAGGGGGGGGTCCCAAAATGTGTGTTTTTTTTTCCCATAGAAGCAATGGAAAAAATATTTTGCTCACGCTTACAGCCCAAACCGCTGGACGGATTTTCACCAAATTTGTGGTAGGGGCAGCAGCTTTGTCCTGAAAGCGTGCCTTTGTAAATTTGGTGATGTAAAAACGATCAAAACGTATGTAAAAAAAAATTAGTAATATCTGGGTTTGGTCCGCGGACATCTGACGTGCCCACTGATTGGCTGGTGAAAAGCAAAAGGTGCGTCAGAGTTTTGGAAACGCCCGCCATGTTAGATTTGTGGACAGTTGCTGTTGTCCACGAGCACTGAGGTGAAAACATAAAAAAAAAACATTGCACTTGTCAAACTTATTCAACAATCTCTGGGGAGGTGAGGGGTGATGAGGATAGGATATGCCCTTAAAAAGTCAAATAATTGTTTTTTTTCTTTCCCGAACCCACAAACAGCCTGCGACAGTCCTTTGGTGTCTGCGAACATCTTAGCTGTTCGGGGAATTTATGCTTATTTCTGCATTATAGAGTTGGTTATAAGCCATCCAAAAACTGCTTTTCACTAACCGTGTAATGCACAAAGCAGTTTTTGGATGGCTTATAACTTTGGCTCCACTCAATGAAACTGCATCAAATTTTTGAATTTCATTCTACAAATGATTCTGAATGGTTTGGAAAGTGTGGAGATGTTTTGTGAAGAGGGAGCAAATTATAGGGGGGTTCCCAAAATATGGTAAAGGCTTTTAAATGTGGTTTTATTTGACAAATCTGGACAAAATTTGCAAAAAATATTTTTGATCTAGATATAAATCTTTTTGCAATGTTTGGTGGGATTTTGGCAAGAGGGAGCAAAATTAGAGCAGGGGTCCCAAAATATTGTAAAGGCTTTTAAATGTGTTGCCATTTGATGAATCTGCACAAAAGTTTGAAAATTATTTTCGATCTAGATATAAATGTTTTTGAAAAGTCTGGTGGGATTTTGTCAAGAGAGGGATAAATTAGAGGGGGGGCTCAACATTTTTAGATTGCTTATAACTTTGTTGCCATTTGACGAATGTGGACAGACATTTTCAGAAGATTATAGACCCAACCATTGATTGTGTCAAGTGTTTGATAAGTAATATGACTATTGTATGTACGTACATTTTGACACTTTTGAAAAAATAAACCCTGGGTGGATTTCCAGCAAACTTATGTAAGGAGCATTGGCAAGGACCTGAAAGCATGGTTTTGCAAATGTGCCTGTGTTTTGTTTTTTGACAAGTGTCATAATGTAGGTACAAAAAATAGTGATATACCTTTGGTGACTGAGATATAGCCTGGGGCCATGGGCAGTGGCCGGATTGTCTTGGTCATGGCATAAGCACATGGCCCAGACAATATAGCTACTTGCCATGACCACTAGGGACGACCCATGGTGTTAAAGTGGCCATGTCAACCTAGCTCAGGGGCAACCTGCTCGCCTTGGAAGCAAGATGACATGGAGCAACACAGGTTCGATCCCCGGGTCTGTGCTTAGAAACCTCTGGATATTAAGAATGCTATAAATAACCTGTCATTTCATATCAGGGACCTTCTATCTGGTATCATTTTTCGAAATTGGGATAGGTTGGAAAGGGAAAATACATGTGATTGTGGCTACAGGTTGAAGTGCTCGATGGGATTGCAGCAAATATGCACGAGGAGGGTCAGCAAGAACTGGAAAGCATGGTTTTGCAAATATGCCCTGTGTTTTTTATTTTCAAGTATAAATAGTAAGTACACAACACAGTGATATAAGTTTGGTTTCGGAGCAATCGGTCTGGCCGTCAGCAAGGAGAAATGTGTACTGTAATATGTTTATTGGGGCATGCTGCATGGCCAAAGTGGTAGGTTTGAATAGGAACAAACATTCTGTTTACGTTTACATCCTGAAGTGGTGGACTAGATTACAAAAAACTTGTGTGACGAGCATTAGCAATTAGCAAGGAACTGCAGGCATGTTTTGGAAAGATGTTTTGTGTTTTATTTTTCCAAAGTGTAAGAATGTAAGTAGAAAAACTAGTGATATACATTTGGTATCTGGGTAGTGGGCCAAGCCCTCGGCAAACGCAAACTCATACTCTGATATGCTTATTGAGAAATGTGGCATGGCCGAAGCCGATGCCCCATGGATTTGGAGGCCGGCCATATCTTCAAGCCATTAGCACAGACCATTGGTTACATTATTATGGTATAGGGGGCTCTGAGCTAGGATGCAGGGTAGGTGCAGTGAATAATAGGGGTGGTTAGATTTGGCTGGGGTCATGCTGGAGCCTTATGCCGTAGGCAGTTGAATGATGATTTCCATCCCCAGCATGCACAGTTGATGTAAGGCTGAAAATGTATTTTGATACCTTCTCTCATAACACAACTGAGGCAGACTCCACGTTGGATTGTAAAAATAAACTACAATGACCTTAAACCAATACAAAATCACAAAATGACAACAAACTTTCAATTGCATGACCAAGAGGCTGAACAGCTTTTCTCAGGCCACAATTTGCCCAAACAGGCTACCAATAAGGCAAAAGCAAATCTTTGAAACAATTATTTGAAAACTAGAACAATTACAACAAAAATTAACTCTTGAGGTAGCAGGAAGTCAAAACTATAGAAACATATTTGGAAGTAGGAAGAATCCCTTGAGGACTCGTATCTTCCCTTTATTTGATGAGGATGATGTAGTTGGATTCAAAGAATGGGAAGAACTATTTACAAAGGAGATGTTACCGATCAAACAAGATATAGAGTCACTTAATCTGCCCGAAGCAACGTTAAAAAAATATCAAATCTTGGATGATTACTTACTCTGGTATACCAAGGAACTCAAAATTAAAAAAAAACAGAAAACAAATGTCAGAGACAAATTGGATTACAAGTTCAAGAGGGTATACACTTTTCAAAAACTTCAAACATTCAGACTTTCCAAAACACCACAAAAGGCTAAACAACCACAATCTGTACCAATACAAACATCAGCTCAATCATCAGATATACAGTCACAAAGTGATACAGAGCCTCATCTTCATCTTTATCTACAATTGTTTTTTAGAAACATATATAAAATACAAAGATATAAGAGTCAACCAAAAATCAATTTGGAATCAGCAGAGATAAACAATATTGAATCCAATTACTTTAAGAGGAAGAGGTCAAGTGGGGCAGTCGCTCCAAATCTTGCATCAAGTTGCGAATGGGTGCAAACCAGATAAAAACACATGATAAAACAAGAAAATGTAATCATCAATTTCTGATTAGGATCTCTTTCCACATTTAAAATCAGGGATCAATAAAGGGCTTTTATTTAGCCCCACAGGACCCTCACATCATTTTACTACCAACACTGACCATTAAAACTTCTGCAGACATTTCAAATAAAAAAAATATTTCTCTAACATAACTTTATCCAAACCGACTACATATATTCCATCAGAACTAACAGTAACACATGTTCAAGATATGGTAAACCTACTCAATATTCAAGAAGAAAATTAACCACATACCATTCAATCTCTCTCTACTGATCTCAACATCATTACGGGACTGTCTGAAGAAACAACACTAAAACCTAGGTCCCACTTTACTCCTCATCTAGCATCAGATAATGTGATAGACATGTTCCTCAAAGCCACAATACAAGACCTAAGAAGAAACTATCTCTCAGGCATTCAATCTAAAATTCACCATAATATGACATCAAAAGAAAAAATTGAATTATTACAACAAAGAAACAATCCTGATATCACAATAAAGAAGGAAGACAGAGGTGATAATATTGGCTGTTCAACATTTAAGTCAATCAAACTGTTACGAGAAACTAACAATTAATCCTTTACCCAAATTAGTGGAAGACTAGAAAACTATGATCACCTATTGGCTGGAAGCTTGGTTACTAACAGAAGATGAGTACAACTTTAAGCACAACTCATTTCCGATACTAGCGACAATCTATTGTATTCCTAAAATACATGAACCTTTTGATAGCTTTCCTTAATGCAGACCGATCATAAATAGCATTGGATCACTCGCAGAACCAATTTCGCAATATATCGACAAACACCTACAACCTTTGGTATCAGGACTAGCATCTCATATTAGGGATAGCAAACATGTCATTCAGCAGTTAGCGTCAGTATCATGGGAGCAAAACTAAAGATTAGTCACATTTGATGTTTCTTCATTCATACTAGCATCCTAGATAATAAGGGTATTGAAACCACAAATTACTTTTTGAAAACAAGATCAGTTTCTTTCCATCAACACAATGAAACGTTTTTAGAAATGCTGGACTTCACACTCCAAAACAACATATTCATCTTCACCAGTCAACTTTATGGACACAAACAGGGCACGGCCATGGGTGCAAAGTTCACACTCCATATTGAAATCTCTATATGGACCACTTTGAAATTGAATTTGCTTGACAACATGCTGCATTTACCACAAACAACTGAATCATCTATTGGGGTTGCTACATTGATGATGTACTGATAATTTGGAATGGAGATCTTAAAGAACTAAAGGAATATCATAATTACCTGAACATCAATGAGTACAATCTACAATTCACCCTCCAAGAAAGTACAACTTCAATTAACTTCCATAATTGGTGTTTTTCTTTCCTGAACCCACAAAAAGCCCAGGACAGTCCTGGGGTGTCCGCAAACATCTTAGATGTTCAGGGGCATTTATGCTTATTTGTGCATTAAAGTGTTGGTTATAAGCCATCCAAAAACTGCTTTTCACCAACCCTGTAATGCACAAAGCAGTTTTTGGATGGCTTATAACTCCAGATATGAAATTATTCATTAAAAATGACACCCATCATACAACCCTTTTTGTCACACCAACTCCAGGCAATACTATTATACACACAAAAAGTAATCATCCGGACCATGTGATTCTCAATAACCCGTTTGGAGAACTATTGCAGATTAAGAGAGAAACTGTACAGAAAACCAAGAATATGAGAAACACGCAAGAGACTCAATCAAGAAATTCAAAATAAGAGGTTATGATTGCCAGCTAACAATGTAAAAGACCTACTCAGTCCTTCACACTTTGTAAACACAATTCAAGACACTGGCCTCCCACAAATGTGGAACAAGAAACCATTAGCAGGCATTTTTAAATGTGGCAAATGCAAAATATGCCCTTATTCAGGAAATGGAAAGTCAGACATTCAAATGCCAAATGGAACACATCGAAACATTTTGCATTTTATCAATTGCAACACAAAATAGGTTGTGAACCACATTCAATATATCTGGCAAAAAATATAAATTGGCAGCACTATTAGACCCCTTAACATGAGAATATTAGAACATTTGAGTACAATTAGGAACAAGGATACAAGATTCCCGTTGGGCTTTCATTTCCAACAGGAACACCAGAAAGAATCTATGGAGGGTCTAACGTTTTTTGGTGTTGAAAGAATTTGTATGCCACCCAGAGGAGGCAATAAAGAAAAGATCTTGAGAACAAGAGAGGCATATTGGATATGATTACTAGACACAATGTACACTGGTTTCAACAAAAACACAGAGATGCACACATTTCTTTAGAACTCTTGTGTTAATATGTAAATTGAAATGTAATACCTAGTATCAGCCCCTATATCAATTCTTCAAACGTTAATTTCATTTTCCATTGCTTTAAATATACAATTTAATCTTTGAATTATATGCATGACTATACTGTGATCAAAACCTAGAATATTACAAATAAGGTGAAATACTATTGGGGATAGCATTATACACGGCTCGCCCACTGTACAACAAAATGCATGAGGAAGTAATAACATGCATATACTCCAGATTATAGATCGACTATACAGTTAAGCTTTACATAAATCACAGTAGAAATACTTAAGATATATAAATTCATTTAAACATTGCATCCAATTAGGATCCAAGTAAGCACTAAATCTATGGGGCTACGTAATCGGCAATAATGTGTTGAGTTCAGATTAAGCAAATGAAACCAAAGCAAGATGGCGCAAATTTGATGTTGCGATCTCGCACAACGAGCATGATCGCGTCATCACATTGCTATAAATATTCAGCCATTTTGATCATACACGGTTAAAATGCTGCAAGGACCACTACGTAAAGGGAAACCAATTCAAAAAGTCTAAATATTACCAGGTAAGCTGAATATCAAGCCTAAGCTATATAAACAGCTGATTCCAGAAGCAAATGCAATTTAAACTACTATACAGGACACATATCAGACAACTAAAAGCAGTCTGTTTATATTTATCCTTAGCAGCACACTTGCCAAAAACATAAGGATAGACACAACAAAAGAGCTTCAAAACTAACTGGTGAATATAAATCAACCTGGGATTGTAAAGACTAACCTTTCTGTAAGTATCTTACCTCCACAAAATGTGAGGAAGTTGTATCTGGAGTCTGAAGCAATGTATGATACATCCTTGTCAGTGCATCAAACATATTGTAAATAACTACATGTTTATTTTAGGCACTAAATTGAAATAATGACAAAACCCTCCTGATGAACCACCAGTACTATTAGGTGGAGAAACACGTGCCAAGGGATTCTGTATTTGTTGAAGCGCCCAATATTTGAAAGGGCCTTCTGTTTTCTTTCTGTTTAAAAACAAAGCTTGGCACACCTTATCAGATTCTCTTCCTCATTTTGCATATCAATGTATATGTGCATTTATAGGAGCATTGTGTAAAATTTCTTTGGATAAGGGAAATGTAGATGGAAAAGATATGTTTAAGATTGTTACATGGCAGTTGGTGTGTGGAAGCTTAATATGGTCAAAGGGTTCTCTCTTCACCTTCTGCAGGCCCCATGGAAAGGGATGAGGGACTCTGTATGGAACACCGCCTTCCCTTTCCATGGTGGCCATCTTGAAAAGGATTTCTCTTCCAACATCGGGATGCCGCTGAGCTCCAAAGTTCCTAGATCAGTATAAAATCCAGTCTTGGAGTGTCTGCGAAGCACTGTCAGGTGTCTTGACCCACGTTTTAATTATTATCCTACAACATTTGGTGCTGTAGGCTTAGAAAATCCAAGATGGCCGAAAGGCCCACATTTGCGCCAGAATCCAGGAAAACCACGCAGTTTTGCGCACACCAAAATGGTCGCCTTACCTGCCACCCACCAGTGCGAGCGTGATGGGCCAGAAGGGCCATGAGTGAAACGTGGTGCCAAAGGAAAAACAGCAGTGCCTGTTAGCTCAAAAAGCGCTTTGAAATCACATTTGTTTCTCTGAAAAGCAAGCTCAAAATGCCTATTTCAAACATTGCAAGATATTCAAAAATCTTACTGAACACCAGCAGGCGTCTGGTAGAATGAAGTCTTGTGTGCATACCAAATCTGGAAAGATGAAGAGCCTAAAATAATGTTCATAACAAAACTGGCTGTGGATGTCAGCAGCTTAAATGAGATTGGACTTAAAGCCACTAAAATCGAAATGTTTAAAATAAATGAGTGATTTACTTTGGAGTGTGACATAGGTTGCAACTGTTTAAATGTCATAGTTTTGAACTTAGAATCAGCGTTCTAGCTGCATGTGTCAAAATTGTAAGTTTGATTTGAATGAAGAAAAATGGGAACAAAAGTGACATTTGGCTGAAGCCTGGCTTAAAGGGACTGAATTCTGCCCGGCAACTACCCCCGACAGGAGTTGAAACTTGCCCAGCAAATGCATTCACAGGCCTGGCTGCCTTCTGCTGTTCACACCAAAAGGAGATCACACCTCTCTGATTGAATTAGGGGCGGGGTACCTGAGACTGCAGGAAACAGAACAATGAACTTTCCTTGGCTCAGGCAAATGCTAAATCAGGGGGTCGTAAATGGCTTCCTCTTGGAAGGAAATGGGCGGGACGCTGCCTCTCTGAGCCAGCTGAGCTTGGAGGAAGTGGACAAACCAGCAATCCCCCATGCGCTTTGGGAAACCACACCCCTCTGGGCCAGAGCATAATTTTAGAAAGATGGATAATTCATAGTAAATCATTGTCAAAATTATATCAATAATCTCATGATTCCTGTGATTTTTCTGTGCACATTTTAAGAAGTGTTAGGACTCTGTGGTATGTTCTGGGGGGTAGTAGCGGAAAATAGGGTATTACCCCAAATGTATGTATGTTAAAAATCTGACACTTTATCATCTGATGCCCATATTCCTTGCGCACATTTGTGTAAATTCTGGAAAAGTTTAGAGGTTGTGTTCTGGATGAAAAGGGCAGAATTCTATCAGAAGTGAACACAGCATCTTACAAAGACAGGGATCAGATGGTTTGGCACTACAGAACATATGTTAACTGGACATATAATACTAGAAAAATTGTACATAGATAAATATGCATTTAAGTCAAAAATAGATTTGTGTGCAAAGTGACAAGGGGAGTGTTCTTTCTGTATGCCATAAAAAGGATGCCGGATGACTCACAACTCTATTCCCCAGTCAGGCGACAAAGAATTTTATAGCCTATCAGGATCCTCAGAGGGTTAGGCATAGAATGTCAGCCTTCCCACCCACTTTCAAAAGACATAAAAAGAGCCACTGAGACCCAGGTAGAGACACTCACTTCCCACTTCAAACTGATTTACTGTGAAGCGCTTTGCCAGAAGACTCCAGAACCAGAATTTAGAATCCAGACTTCAAATCCAGAAGACTCCAGAACCAGAACTTAGAATCCAGACTTCAGAACGTGTAGCAGAGAGGCCTAGTCCACAAGCTGAATCCTTCAGAGGCCTCAGAATCCAGCAACCTAACCAAACTATTCAACAGCGGGCGAGCTGTGTGATTCTGGCTAGAACCAGAGACCCAGAACCGCCGACCAGACCGCTGTGCAGTGCCAAGAACTTTTGCCAAAACCAGAGACCCAGAGCAGAAAGCTGTGAGCAGAACTGGTACCAGAGACCGTCCATTGCGAGTGAAGCCCAAACATGACCAGATCTTGACAGCAAATTTATATTGAGAGTACCCACAGAACTGTGCATAGTCATCTCTTAGTTTAAAATAATCTAATTCAAACCATTTCCACCTATTTAAAACTGCATCACAGAAATCGTGTGTCCATTCTGTTATTTCAAACCTGTGAAAGTGTCATTTGTCATTCTGAGCTTTACTTTATTTTTGAGAATCTACCTCCACTATATTGTCCGTATCTTTTGAACCACGTGTGCTAAGAACGAGATTTAACTTTCTACTCCTTATAGTTTTCCCGTAATCGCGCTCGATGCACTCGGAAAAAGTGCCGCGAATTGCAATTTGAATCAAATTTCTCCACCTGTCAAAAATCACTGTCTTTTGCTTGCAACTGCTGAAATTCGTTTTCAACCTGATAATCCCTCATGAATCACTGATAGTGTTGACCTGAACCAATATTAAGTAGCTATCACCTACCCTGAATCTCCTATAGGGAATTAAAATCATTTTTAGCATATTTTCACTTCATTGTAAATCACATTAAAAGTATTTCGGCATGTCTTAAAAGCATACCGGTTGCTCCAAGCTTGCTAGGGGGGAACTGAATTGGTATTGCATTTGATTGTATTCCTGAAAATTGTGTGCTCTCCTTCCATCTCCTTATATTGCATAGGGGGGGAGTGAATTGTCAAAAGAAAAAGTGATCATATTATCTCTTGTGGAAACCATCTCAGTTATTTCTGTGCTGCATTCTTTTCCATCATTGCATTTCCTTGAAACCATAAAAGCATTCTCAGCTACTTTATCCTCTCTATACCAACTCCTAAGTAATTAAAAAAGTGTGCTAGTGTAATATTATTCATTGTTGATCACTGTCATATTCAGAAGTGTGCAATCAAATATTAGTTTATTTATAAAAGTGTGATATATTTCTTGTTTAATTTTTCAAATACATCTTTTAATTTGCAAAACCAACCTACTTCTTGGCTCAGTGAGGTCAGGGGGATTCAAAGAGAGGGGCGTTATACAAGGGTTTATCATCCAGATATATGAACTTGTCATAAAAATGTATAAATAAGGGCTTCATTGGGCATCCCAGACTAGACACTGACTTAGTTGGAGTACTGAATTGAAGTCACTTAACAGCACGGACTCGATCTCGAAGTGCGGATCTGTTTGCGTATACCTCATCATGCCGCATTCCCATGTGAGGTCAGGTGAGACTGTCTGTAAAGTCTGGGATGATGTCAGATGTGAAAAGAGGTGCAATAAGTGTATAGAAGTGTTAAAAATGATGCTAAAAGTTGGGAAATGGCAGAGTTTTAATGTGAAAAATGTAGCTATATTGGGTTTAGTATGATATTACCCATGCTAAAATGACGTTATGTTTAAGTTGCACTTTGTTAAAGGGACATTATGGTTACAAGTAAGACTGAAAAAACTCAGAAAATGTACAGTTATGTTAAGCTAAACAACCCTAACACACACCACCACTGTGCACTGCTAAGACTAACACCCAGGACATCAAAGATGACATCACAAAACTTTTGTTGCAGGGATGTTAAGCTGAGCAATACATTGTAACAGAACCTTTGAAATTCAAGGAAAAATGTTTAGTTGCAGGGACGTCAAGCTGAGAACTTAACCTATGAAATTCAGCTTAAGCCACTTAAACTTCACGGCTCCTGTTGTTCAGCCTATGACTCAAATATACAAAACTCTTAGCCGCAGTCACAGAACTACTTCTACCCACGTATATATGTAGTCCTTGATAGCCTTGGATATAGCCATGAATATTGGCAAAACGGCAGGGAAAAAAAAATGTTTCCTACCCACAAAGGCTCTCACCAAGTACTCCCCTCATTTGTGCCAACTCCCCCATTCCCCAGATGGCCTCCTCACCTCCCCAACCTTCTCCCCTGGCCCCCACAACACACACTATTTCTGTGACACAGTTTGCTTTCAGATGTCAGGAATTCACAGCTATAGCCGAGCCTACAGATAGCTTTGTGTTGCAACTCGGTCCCTAGACACCCTCCAACACAAAAATGTCACTTGGTGTCCTCTAGCCACCTCCCACATTTAGTCTTTTGGCGTTTGCATATTTATTGACCTGCAAATAGCTTTTTTCCTGCGTTTCATTTTGCCATATCTTCGGCTATAGCCGTGGATATCACTCACATTGAGAGAAAAACAAGATGGCAGTTGTTTCTTTTAAAAAAACATCCGGTTTCACGTAAATCCCCTGAATATCTCTATCTATTTCTGGGAAAGGGTCACCCCATCCCCATCAAATATTTTAAAAACTACTGCACGGAATAACCCGAAGCCACAAAACAATTGCGAGTCAACGCTTTTGTGCCCAGGTTCTTTCGGACCTGGTCCGAACCCATCCAGTGGTT
Organism: Ambystoma mexicanum; assembly: GCA_002915635.3. Classification (NCBI taxonomy): domain Eukaryota; kingdom Metazoa; phylum Chordata; class Amphibia; order Caudata; family Ambystomatidae; genus Ambystoma; species Ambystoma mexicanum. Next base: position 830,389,036 of record CM030321.1, read on the forward strand.
TGAGCTGTGTGCTTTGGCAACAATGTACCTTGTTTGTCTATAGGAAAATTAATGGGAAGTAGTTCGCAATTTGGGATTTTTTTTGGCACTTAATAACTTTCTCATTTTTTAACAAAACTTTGCAGTCTGGGGGTATGGGGTCTGCAGGTTTCTAATCACTTTCGACATTTTGGTCTATTCCGTTACTCACCTTAACTATAGGGTGGCGAGCAAATGGGAAACAATGCACCAATAAACAAGTGGCATTTACACAGAAGGTGTGAATGCAATGCCACAAAATGTCCAATTAAAAGCAATGATTAAAAAGTGAAAGTTACACACACTATGGGCCTGATTTATCAAATTTGTTGCATGGTACAAAGTGACTTTCCTCTAGTGCAGAGTTACTTTATACCAGTGAAATGTCACTTTGCACCGTGCAATAAATTCCATGAATCAGGCTCTATGTACCCACAGTGAACACATGCAAACTAATTTAATATGCCCTCTTTGTTTAGTCAAATCCTTCCTGCACATCAAAATAAAACAAAATGAAGCAAAACATGTTTCTATTATTAACTACACTGTTATGTTATGTTATAGGAACTTTTAAAGCGCACGGTCACCATAAGGTATCTTGATGCTAGAAGGATAAGAAGCCCAAAACAAGCACTCCACCTAAAACAAGTAAGTCTTAACAGATTTCCTGAAAGCAAGATGATTGGTAATTTTTTTCATGGCACTCGGGAGTTAATTCCAGAGAACGGCCGCTGCTATGGAGAAAGCACAGCCTCCAGTCCGTGCCCGACAAAAGGAGGGCACGCATAAATGATCAGCAGACGCCGACCGTAGGCTGCGTGTAGGAGAGTAGCGTATAAACTTAGCTCTGAGGAATTCTTCCCCCTGGTCGTGAAGTGCCCCGTGAACAATACACAGAGCCTTGAAATAAATGCGGTGCGCCACAGGGTGCCAGTGAAGAGAGCGAAATACTGGAGAGATATGGGCTCTGTAGGGTGTGCCAGTAGCCACCCGGGCAAGATTCTGGAGGTGTTGGAGCCGTTGTATAAACCTTTAGGCTGTGTCAGATAGAGGGAGTTACAGTAGTCCAGCCGGGACACTGTCTACAGAAAACACCTTTGAATACACCCTATCAATCAAAAAGCAGCTGCCAGAGGATTTGGTAATTATTGTATGGCCTGCAGTAGCGGCCATGTAGTTATGGTTAAGTTGTTAAACTCCTAGGAAGAGCACTTTTTGGGCAGCTTGTAACTTCGCTCGCTCTAGACGAATCCACACCAAACAATGCAAAAAAAGTATATGGCCCACTCTGAATTATTTTGCAAAGTTTGGTGAGGTTTGGTCAAGGGGGGGGTAAAGTTTTAGGGGGGTCCCAACATTTCTTTTTTTTCCCACAGACATAATGGGAAATATTTCTGTTATGCCTACAGCCTAAACCAGTGGACGGATTTTCACCAAATGTACGGCAGGAGCGGCAGCTTGGTCCCGAAAGTGTGCTTTTGTAAAGCCGTCCAGTAGTTTTTATTTAAATGACCAAAAACGTAAGGCAAAAAAATGTGTGATATCTATGTCTGCTCCATGGACACACTTATTTGGATTGGATAATCGGCTTGCACGACGTGTTCTCTGATTGGCTGGGATGAGGTGTGAGGTGCTTCAAATTGTTTCCATGCTCCCGCCATATTGGATGTGTTGACATACGCTGGAAGTGAGCATAAATCCTTTTTTGGGAAGTGTGTTGGTGTGTGTGTGTGCTTGAAGAGGGTGGGGGAGTAAGAGATGGGTCAAATACTGTATTTGTTTAGGTGGGAGAAGGCCATGATGTGTTTGCGGTGTCCGTGATCACTGCAGTTATCCGCAGACATACTAAACACTGGGCGCACTACTGGCTATTTTAGTTTAGTATGATGTTGGGTTTGGGTCGTTAGAAGAGCATTGGGTGAAGAGGGTATGTATTGAAGAGTTTGTACATTGGTTGTAATGATTTCTTAGAATTTTAATTGAAGCGCATAGTTTTGAGGTGGATGTATTATGTTTTTGGGTTGTGGTCATTTGGTAGGTGTTTGTTTCTATGGGTGTGTTATGCTGTAGTGGTTGTGGCCAGGGCTTAGATTCTTGGGTGCATCGCACTTCTCTTTTTGTACTGTGAAAGGCATCTCTGAAAAGAGCCTTTTTTGTTTTTTTGTTTTTTATATATTTTTTTGTTTTTTTAAACGCGACACACAAGGAAAGGAAAGGAGGGTAAGGAAGGGACACAAACCACGGGGATAAGAAAGGACATGTGGAGAGAGGAAGATGTAGGGTGGGCCTTATTCAGGTAGGTAGCAGTTCTTCTCATGCTCCTTGACCACAGTCTTGAAAGCACTTCAAAGGTTCTCCCCCCTGCAGAGTACTGCATCGCAGTACATGCACAATACTGTGACCTTCAAAAGGTAAGGATCAACAGCATCATGTATGGCCTGCGAGGCAGCTTGAGGGATGCGCTGCCCCACAGGAGTTTCTCTTGTGGTGGCAGAAGCGGAAACAGAGGATGCTGCAGGGGAACTCAAACTACTATGTTTATCGCAAGGTACAACATATAGCCCCACCGTGGAACGATTTTAGGTGTTGCTATATTGAGGGAGTACCATAGCTGTACAAACCCGGTTTCCCATGACTCAGCACCATCTTGCACTGATTGCAGGTCACCTTGTGTGCACTTGCATTTGGTACTCAATCAAGAGTGGTAAATAACCTCCACACCCAAGATTCACGGTGAGAACTAATAGTAGGGACTTCCAGTACCTCATCCTCTTCATCCTCTTCATCACTCACCTCTGTATGCTGACGCCTGTTCCCCTCTGAAGGCTCTCGGGGATGTGTTGGTGGTGGAGCGGATGGGAGTGCTGCAGAGACAGAAGTAGCACCAGCAGCAGCAATGGATGCCATCAGGACAGCTGTTTCAAAGAGCAATCCATTGCAACAAGGAGCAGTCTCTGTCCTGGAAGCTCAATAACAGAATAAGGAGCAGCTCTGGAGTGTGCCCTTTTATTGGGGTATTGCAGTGCACTTCGCAGACACCCGTGCTGTCCCAGGACACTTCGAACACCAATTAAGGGCTCAAAAAATTCCAAAAAGTTTGCAGATCGCCAGGGACATAGTGTGGGAGATGTGCAAGGGTGAACTTTCCCAGGAAAATACCTTGGATTGCTGAAAAAAACACTCTTTAGGTTTCCAAGGGCCCGTACAGTGTTAGTTATGCTTAGTACGGGTTTTGTCACATGATGATGTTGAGGACACATTGGCGTAGGGTAGGGTCTACGCATGCGTGCGGATGTTCTACGGACAGTGTTCCAATCCCCGAAGCCATTAAAAGTGCGACACATGTCGGCGGACAGTTGCAGACAGGCACAATGTTTGTAGGGGCAAGGGTGTGCTACGCATGCGCACAGGTTTTCTACGTACAGTGCTCAAGTCACCGAAGAAAATCAATGTGCATCACAATTTTGCAGACAGGTGAAGGCAAGCGTCCCCAACCAGCACGATCCTCCCCGCAATGAGAGACAATGGCGGACTCTCCCAAGTCGGGAATAAAGCCAAGACAGAGTGCGGGTGAGCTTAAGTGGGAGTTTATCAATCAGAATAGGGCATGCAAAGAACTCTGCAAACTCTGAGAGCGCTCTGTCTGACAATAGCAAAGACAGGCGTATATATTTACAAAAAACGTCATAAGAACCTACATACTATAGGGGCACAAGTTTGATGGGATTGGGTGGCGATGACTAACTATAGGTGCTGCTGTGATGTGGTTGGCTTTGGCTGGAGGACTTCACTGGTCAGCCTCGTGGGTTGGGCTGGGCCTGGCAGGTTGGCTGAGTTCATCCGGGCGGTGTTGTTGTGCCATCGCGGCCAGTGTCAGAGATGAATGTCTTTTCCTGACTTATTTGCCCTAGGCCATGCACACCGCAGTCATTCAGTCATTGCAATATTATCTTCTTTAGTGAATCTTCCAATAGGTTATTCTACAGGTTAATGCAACACAGGAGGAATTCACCTTGTGAGGGGTCTGATGGTCATTCGTCTGGGCATGGTTACCAGTGTCCTGTTGACCGGAGCCATAGGTTGAGGGGCTAAGCTTCAGGGCATGGGACGGGCGGTACATGCCTTCCTGTCTTGTTAGATGTGGTTATGAATGTGCCGTTGTTTGTTGCCACAGTATTGGGTGTCCTGATTGCACAGGGCCATAAGTCTAAGATGATCCGGTGGGTTGTGGGGTTTACGAGGGGGCGCCTTTGGAAGTGTGTGTTCAGGCAGAGGTTTACTGCTGTGCTGTAAATAATGCAGGTGGCGGGCCGTGGCCTTGGGTGCTGCAGAGGGGGCTACAAATCTTTGAAGCGGCTCCAGTCTGGTTGGGGGAGGTGGAGCAGCGCGGCGCGGGCCTCTGCTCTCATGTTTGGCAGTCTTCGCAGGGTGGGAGGGGGAATGGCCTTGCACATATTCACAAAGGTATCTTCCTCGTGTGTTGCCAGCTTTTAGAGGTGAAAACATCACAATCATTTAAACACTTTATAATATTTGTTTGAATACATTTCAACTTTGCTGGATGTGTCTCGATTATATCCAGTCTGAGCACCTTATTCGTACACTATGTTTTAACAACTACAGTATTTAGTTATATGCATATACATTTGCAGTAAGTGAGGTAGTAGTGAGGTTGGTGGAGTACATAGAAAATGACCCGCCACCGTACGTGACGGTGGTGGCACACAAGGGGCTTAGACATACATGCATGACAAGTGCATTTCTCGCACATCCTTCACATGAGCCCTCTGTATGGTTACATTTGTCTTCTTGTGTACTCTAGCACCATTAGTTCAGTTATGGCGCGGGACCGCGGGGTGTACGGTTTTCAAAGATACATATAGAGAATAATCCCCCGGAATGCTTTTATCATTTGCACACCTCTGCAGGGGTGTGGGTCCTTCATTGCTGGTGTCATGTAAACATGCGTTTCTTACAATAATTACACAATTTTACAGGTCTCTTTAGTAGAAGTAGTTTTGTGGAAAAGATACACGTATTACACGTAGTTTTTGACATTCGTATTTGGGTATTTTTCTGCTTTCATCGGATGCCCATTCTACAGTTCTCCCCATCACCCTGGCCTCGCTGACCGGGTCATGCTGGGAGCAGTGATACACTGTGGACGGTGAAATGTTACAGTGTTAATATCTTATGCTAGCTCATGTCCGTTTTGTTCGTGTGAACGGGCTCACAGCGGATCTGCCAGGGTGCTGCGGCGACAGGGATAATTGAAACTCTCCGAGGGTGGGGGCCGCGCTACAGTGCGCTGAGCTCACACCATCTTTAATAGACAAAATGGTTTCTGGGCCTAGCTAAATTCAATACAGGTGGGCAATGTCTTCAGCAGGTGAACCCTCCACCACCTGGGCCCGGGTGGTCTGAGGGGACGCCCAATGAGCCATGGCCCTCACCTGGGGGGGGTGTAGGCAAGGGGGGGTCTTTTGGACCACTCCTCCCCTACATTTCCCCCCTTTCGTTACTTAAGTAACGAATTCTTTAACTCATTCAATCTCCTACACTCTTCTTCGTCCATAACTGCCTCATCCATGCTGGTGTGCTTTTATCGGCATCCAGGCTCTGCCACACCCCCTTAAGCTCTCACCCCTCCTAGCATATTCATCTGGGGTACAGGTTAGGTATATACATCCGCTCTCTCCTTCCAAGTCTACCCATACCTCCTGATACCATTCTAGTATACGGGGCTCTCTGATGGTGGTGTGGCATAATTTGTCTATGATATCCTTGTCATGATACCTGGGCACTAGCTGATACCTGGGTGTATCATCAGTTCCGATTTGTACCTGCACTTCCTGCCTAGTTTGCATTGTCCCACGGGTGTTGCCCATTGTCACCATCATCATTGCACCATTAGGTACTGCGTTAGCACAACATCGAAGACCCACCTGGCACAGGCAAAAAATTAAAAGGAGGAACACCACAGCTGGCATCAAAAGTTTCACAGTTGTTCCAAGCCATGAGGGGACCCAGGAGAAGATGTTATCGAACCACGTGCTCTCTTCTGCTCCACCTTCCATTTTCATTTTTTCTCCTAGGTGGACTGCTTCGATCACATGGGACAGGGAGCCGTTCTCTGCGTCTTCAGAAGGTACGAAAGTGCAGCAGGCACTTCCGATTTTTCGGCAAACACCTCCATCCATTGCCGTCAACAGGTCCAAGACATACCTGTTTTGCATGGTCATCAGCCGTAAAGCCCTTAGTTCCACTTTTATTACGTTGAACCCTTCTTCAGTGTCATTTGCCAGCTGAATCAAGCTGTTATCTGGAGCCATTTTGCGTTTGCCCTTGCTTGGACACTTGAGATGAGTGAGGCAAAGAATGTTTCTGCTGAGCTGAATAATCGATATCTGTCTGGGATCTGAGCCAACAGTTCTGATGATGCCTTTGATATGTAGTTCGATGCTCGTTTGTTACGGGTCAGCACCTCTTCCTTGCCCCCGGACGACAAGACATACATCCGTGACTCCGCAGTCGGATGGGCTGCACTCTGTTGTATGCGTTCCTGTGCCCTTTTGCTCCCATCGATGTGGCTTTCTGGAATTACCATTAGGGCTGAGTGTAGAGTGGCCATTGAGCAGCTGCCACTGCATGACGGGGGAAGGTGCAGGTATGCCTGGTTGCCGTATACCCAGTACGTGTCCATCAGGGCTGCTGTCCCTTTTCTCAGATCTGGGATGGTGAGGGTCTTGTTACAGTTCTTGTTTGTCCCCATAGAGGTTTTCCCTTCTCCTTTAAAACATAGTTCATAGTCTATTTCGTTCTGCAGTTTGAAGGGTTTTTCAATGGCGGTCACCTAAGTTAGTTTTGAAATGTGTTCCTTCCATACTGGTGTGCATGTTTCTTCTATCCATTGCAATTTCTCCTGTGCCACACCTCTTAGTGCTTCAGCTTTACACATTACTTCTTCATCCTTCCACTTGTTGTCCGAAAAAAGTGTGTCCCTTGTATTACAAAAAATGGTTCCTCCAGACATACCACCCCTGCCGTCTTCGGGTAGCAAGTTTTCTCATTCTGCAGCATTCTGAAGTAACTCCATGTGCCTGGAAGGTGTTCTTAATCCTGCATAACGTAAGATGAAGAGACATTGGGCATCTATAATTGGCAACTCTTTTGGGTAGCAATACTTTGGTGTACCTGAAGCATGGGAATGAGGGAGCGGACATAGCAGCTCTCGTTTGTTGTTTGTTTAGCTGTTGCACTCATATCCGCATACCATTTATTCGTCTGGTGGGGGTGTCGTGGGTCTTCCATTCTATATAATCCTAACCCATAGTAATTATCATACTTCCTCCTTTCCGCTCCCCTTTTCTTTCTGTTATTTATTTTCCTAATGTACTTCCCGGCTTCAAGGGTGACAGACACAGTAGACCCCCCTTTCTCCTTCCCGGCCCCCTTCACCCAATCATCATATAATATTTCATGTGTTGCTTTCATCCTTCCATTTTCTTCCATCCTATTAGTTGACAATGTGTCTATAGCTATGGGGGCAGGTTGGCTGGTAGTGGTGTTATACAACCAGGATATGGCGGAGGGGTTTCTGTCGTTTAAACTGTGAGCATTGTAATTAGATAACTTTGGCGAGGACACTGTGTTATTTTGCATTTCACCCTGTAGCTCTTCGTTTTTTATCATGACAGCAATGGATGGTGTTGTCTATTAACCCCATACAAGTGTCGTCCCGTCCCATACCAAGAAGTCACCTTCCTTAGTATTTACACTCGTGGTTGCATTACTTACAGTAGTGCTGTTAGTCCCTCCCCCCTCATTCATCTCGATAGAGATGAACGCTACAAACCAATATGTAACCAGGCCAAACATTATTATAAAAAACAACGTAATGCACACAGATAATCCACACTCATACGAATATCTGCGTCTCTCATTTAATAATTCTCTCATTCTACTAATTCTATCCGTTGCAGGCTGCCCGTTAGATGCCATGGTAGTTCCTGTTCGAGATATAAAAGTGCATTAAGTGCATGCATGTAAACATTTTGCTGGCACCATCAGTGCCAATGTATATTGACGGGGAATGGAAGCGGGCAGGGTTGCAGGGAAGGGTATTCACAGACAAGGGTGTAAACACGTCATAATTTGATCACTTCATTAATTACATATAAGTCCACAAGATAAAAAGAAAAAATTGTTTTTTTTTTTTTTTTCCAGTAACATCTTAAAAAGAATGCAAATATGCTTATCAGTCATTTTCCCATTCAGGTCCATTACTGTCACACATACACAAGTTCATATTCAGACATTCTGCTCAGCTGCATCGTTTGCTGTTGTCTGTGCCTCCTCATCTACCTCCTCTTGCACATTACTATATGCTTTTCGTACATCTGTCAAGTGTACCCAGTATTTTAGGCCCTTCACTTTTACCGCCGTGGGCGTGCAGAACACTACCTCGTATGGGCCATGGAACCGTGGTGCATTCCATCGACGCACAAAACTCCTGACATAAATGAATTTGCCCGGCATCAGCTGTAGCTGTTGCTCAGGCTCCGTGACAGACCCTGCTATGTTTCCCTCCTCTCTCGTGAAGGGTGGAGAGAGCTGCTTTGATATTGCGCGCGCTGCCCTTGTCAATTTTTTCAAATAGTCTGTGAACTCTTCTCCCAATATCGCGGCGCTCCTGTGTGCATCTGAGTGTTCGCGCAGTGGAGAGTGTGCTGTGCTCATTCGTCTCCAAGTCACGATCTCGTGCGGGGACAAATGGTGGTCTTTGCTTGGCTGATTTCTCAGCTCAAATAGCGCAAGGGGCAGACAGTAAATCCAATTCTTTTTCAATGAAAAGCATAGTTTTGATAACCTGCCTTTTAACAGTCCGTTCATCTTTTCCACTATGCCATTACTTTGAGGATGATAAATCGAACACAATTTATGTTTTATTCCCAATAATGTAGTAACTTCCTTGAAAAGCTCATTTACGAAGTGAGTGCCATTATCTGAGCGAATAACGTCACAAATTCCCCAGCACGGGAACACTTCCCTCACTAGAAACTTTGCAGCGCTCTTGGCATCAGGTCGTGCACATGGTCCTGCTTCTACCCACCTTGAGAATGGGCATACAACCACGATCATATACCGTGCTCCATTACACCTTTCTCCCATGTCCGCGTAATCAATATGTAGCCCTCTGAATGGGCCAATGGGTTTTGGAATTGTTCCCCGTAGCGTGCGTAATGTCATTCCTGAATTGTATATCTGACATGTTGTGCATTCCATCGCTAATCGAGATACGTGCTCCTGGAGACAGGGCATGAACCATTCTTCCTGTATTTCTGCTGCGATGTGCTGTTTTGTATTGTGTGCAGGGAAGTGTAGTTGTTGGAACGCAATTTCCAATAACTTGATTGGCATTACCACTTTCCCTGAGTTATTTTGCCGCCACAGTAAGTCTGTTGCCGACTTGCTGCACCCTCGTTTTGTCCACATCAATTTTTCGTCTGCACTAGCTCCTTCCTGTAATTCTAGTATTTGTGATATATGGCATCATGTTGTAGCTTCTGGGAGCTCTTCGTTTGTCTTGTGCTGCAGCATGTACTCACCTGCTTCATATTCTGAAAATAGGAAGCCTCCTTGGCGCAGCGTCCGCTGCGCGTTTCCCAAAGACACAACGTCTGTGTTGGATGTATGTGCTTGGCACTTCACTATTGCTACCGCAGTTGGGTTTTGTAGGGCCTCAATTAACTCTTTCAACAATTCTGCATGCTGTACTGGTGTTCCATCTGCCCGTCGAAATCCCCTCCGCCCCCATCTTGCTAGACCTCCATGTACTGTCGTTGTCATGTAGGCTGAGTGTGTATATATTGTCACTGCGCAACCCTTTGCTGCATGTAGTGCTTCTATGAGCGCAATCAGTTCTGCTGCTTGTGCGGAGTAATGTGATGGGAGGCGGTACTGCACTAGTGTTTCATACTCACCGTCTTCTAACCTCACCACTGCCATACCAACATGTTTTTCTCCCGTGTCCATATCAATGGATGCAGACCCATCCACGAAGTACACTTCCCCCTCACTCAGAGCGTTCTCACACACCACTGTGTCCTCCCCTCGTTCTCCTGTGTGAGTTGCACAATCGTGGTCCTGCATGTCCTCTAGTGTGCATGCTTCTGTAATGAATGTTGTGGGGTTCACTGTCTTGCATCTCACCACATGGATATTGGCGCTAGACAATATGATCTCATAGGCTGTTGCCCGCTGTGTTGTCAGTGTGCTTTTTGACCTCTCAAGTATTGCTAAATAATGAATGTTCCACAAACAATGTCACAGGGGCATCCCATTACTATTGTGGCACTTTTCTCAATCGCGAACGCGGCTGCAGCGAGTGATTGCTCGCACGCGAAATGGCCTTGCATCACGGCATCTAAAGTACCACTATAGTAAGCCAAAGGCTTGTGTCCTAGGGGCGTCTTTTGTGTCAGAACAGCTGTCATGAGTGTTCCCTTGCAGTGCGAGAATAGGTAAAATTTGCGTCCATAATCAGGATTTGCTAGGACTGGAGCGCTTGAAATTAACTCTTTTAATGATTTGAATGACGCGCTCATTTCTTCTGACCATTCTATTTTTTTATTTTCCTGTTGTGCTTCTTTGAGTGCTTGTAGTAGGGGTCTCGTGTATGCTGCATAGTCTAATATCCATGCTCGGCAATAGAAGCACATTCCCAGGAACTTCTGCATGTCTTTCACTGTTGTGGGTTCTCTACTGATCTTATCGCTTCTACCCTGTCGGGGATTATTCTTTTTCCATCTTTTGATATCAGCTGTCCCAAGTATAAGACCTCTGTCAGACAGTACTGTAGCTTTTCCTTGTCTACCTTGTACCCCTTATTGGCCAATAGAGTCAGGAGCGTTGTTGAATCCTTTCGACACGTTTCTTCGTCTTGTGCACACACTAGTAAATTGTCTACGTACTGAATGATCGTACTCTCAACTGGTTTCCCAAGTCTTCATGCTTGAATATGCTTGGGCTCTCACAGTATCCCTGCGGTAATCTGCAGTGTTCATATCTCTCCCCCCCCCAGTGTGAATGCTGTCAGGTATCTACTCTCTTCAGCCAGGGGGATTGAGAAAAATGCATTTTTCAAGTCGACTACTGTGAAGTGTGATGCCGCTTTTGGGATGCTGCATAATATTGATGCAGGGTTCGGGACCAAAGGGAACTCTTTCTGAATTACATCATTTAGGGGGCGTAAATCCTGTATCATTCTCCAAGACCCTCCCTTTGCTTTTTTGATTGGATAAATACATGTGTTACATGGGGAGTTTGAAGGCACTATTATCCCTTGTACTAGTAGTGCATCTATTGTTTCTTTTATCCCTTGCTCAGCTTCACGGGACAATGGATACTGTTTCACTCGGGGTAGAATTGCTCCTTGCTTTAGTCTTATTATTACAGGTTGTACTCCATGCAACAGGCCTACATCATGGGGGCCTTTTGTCCACAAATTATTTGGTACGAGTCTCATGTCATCATCAAAGAATGACGGCGGTGCTCCTACCACTGCCATCAGTTGAGCGGAGATTTCCCTAGCTTGAATCAAAATGTCACAGGGCATCGCTATTTCCATTACAATTTCACCATCCCCCTCTGCATCTGAAAAGAGATCCTCATCTGTTAACTCTCTTAGGGCGATGTTGGCATTTGTGCACAGTACTGTACGCCATTCGCATCCTTCCATATCTACTCCAATCACCGCAATCCTTTTTGCTGACACCTGTACAGCGTGCAAGTCTAATGATACCACTGACCCTGGTGCTGTGTCGGGGCACACTATGGGGCGGAAGAGGAATTCTGCTGGAATCCTCCAATCCATCTTCCTCAGCTCTGGAACTATGAGGGCCAATGTCTTTAGCCCTTCAATAAACATTTCCTCGTTTTCCGGCAAACCTCGTACTTCTTGTGTGGTCGTGTGGGCATGTACTACCAACATTGCACGCAATGGGCATATTCCAGGTGTTGAAACACTATACCTCTCTCAGTGAATGATATGGTCATGTTGAGTTTACTCAGGAGATCCCTTCCTAGTAAATTTATTTGTGAGTGTTCATAATACAGTAAGGGTGTCTTTACAGTCTTCCCCCCCACTGTTACGTCCAATGCTTCTGTGTAAGGAACTTCAATTACAGCCCAGAGAACCCCTGCGTCTCTAACTTCCGGTTAGATAACGGGAACCGGCCCTCCCTGAACATGATTTCTCCGCTCCCGAATCCACCATGAATATGAACTGCTTGTCTCCTATCTGCGCCCCTACCAATGGTTCCTCTGCTGCATCGTAGGTGGTAGATAGAACTGGACACGCAAGTGTTCTCTGTGGGCTGTCCTATGCAGGGTGTCTCATCGCCCCCCCTTCATTAAAGACACTTCCTGAACCCTGACACTGCCGTTGTAAGGTGCTGGTGCGGGGGCCCCGTTTGCTGTTGTCGCAAAAGGGTTGCCTGGCGTGTACTGCATGTTGTCATTGTTTTGTGGGTGGTTCTGTGTTCTATACTGGTGCCCTGTTGTTGCTCATTATTACCTTGGCCTGGGTTTCTCGGTGTTGTGTTGTCCCATTGGAAGACCATATGGGCTCCCGGGTGGGGATGGCCATATGTTCTACCTCTTGGAACCCGTTATTGGGTCTGGCTCTGCACTCCCTAGAGTAATGCCCCATCTTCCGCAGTTCAGCAACTCCCTTGTGCACCTCTAGGGCCCTGCCATCCATTTCCTCCCATTCCCCCGTACCCCGGTCCACCTCCTCTTCGGCCTCTGTACCCACCTCGTCCTCCTCGAGGGGTCCACTCTTGCCACTGTGGACCTCCGCCTTGCTCCTGCTCGTTCCACTGCCGCTGTCCTGCTCCAGCCCAATTAGTTGCCATCCTTCCTTGTATTGCTATCAGCCCCTCCTCCTCCTCATCTCCCTCCATGCCGTGGGGGAGTGCGGCTACAGCCGCTGCGACCTTCACCAAATTTGTCTGCACTAGTTCTGCTTCGTCTGCCAATCTCTTCTGGGCCACCTCCTTCTCCCTTTCCTTTATTCTCTTTCAATGGTGTACTATTATGCTCTGGATCTCAGGCCATCCCTTTGCCTCAATACCTGCTATCTTGTCGAGCGCCTTTTGCACTTCCTTTGGGAGCCCTCTTTTTATAATGAAGTAAAATAAAGATGTCGATTGATACCAGGACGTGCCCGTTTCTGTTCTCCACATCTCTTGGACCCGAAAAATGTAATCCATAGCCTCCTCCCCGTCATTCATTGTACACTGCATTACTGACTGTAAGTCTGGTGTATCTGGAAACGTTTCTCGCAAGGCATCCACACCCTTGCACGCACTGTGTTAAAGGAGGCCCCGTCATGGCGGTCGCAGTCTAATGTTACTCCAGGAAACCGGCCTTGACCCATACTCTATCAGCCTGATCCCCCACTGCTGATACAAGCAAGCTCTTCACATCTCCTATTGCTAGGGGTACCCCGGCAGGTGTTTCTCTAAAGGCGTATATCCACTTACTTGCCCCTCCGATAACGGGGCAATAACTTTAATAAATTGGCTTTATCCATCTGAGCCCATGGGATATAATTCGGCCTCCCTCCTCCCCTATGTATCAATGGGAGCTGTAGCCTTCCTTTTGTCGTTGCATCTACACCCGTTTTGGCTGCTGAGGTTCCCAGTGATGCCATTTTCCCCACCCTATTCCTTAATCGCCCTGTCCACTCATCATCCAGTGTTCTCATTGAACATGTACCATCCACTCCTTCACTTCCCCCACCCATTGCCATGCTCAACCTGTCGCTTTCTTCTAAATCGTCCCTTATATCACATAATAGTTCCTCTCTGTCCCCTATAGGCCTTTCTTCATTATCAATACCTCCCTCTCGTGTCCCTACTTCTATTATTCGTGTCGGTTCTTCCTCAATTCTGAACAGTATCTCACCTTTTTTCCACCCATCTTCAAGTGTTCTATTCTCACTCGGCGCTCTAGACGTGCGCCCTGATCTTGCTGCATTAAGTGCTGTTTGTTCACATATGTCTTTTATCCTCGCAAGCTCATCTTTCGCTATTGAGAGTCTTGATTGTAAATCATCTGTTAGCTTTTCTATGTCCACCCTTTGTGTACATGCCTGGGCTCGCTCCCTTGTACTTTCATATGGCGGGGGTGCCGTTGGTCGGTGGGGTGTAGTAGTTGTCAGGGGAGGAGGGACATAAGTGGGGTCACTGTACCATTCTGCGGGCACAGGCTTGTTTAATATCGGGTACAAGCTTATTACCTCTACTTGTGGCTCTACATTTGACGATTCTTTACCATCTTTCTGTATCATCAGTGGATTGTCAGTGGTGGAGGTAGGTCAGGATTTAATGCTGGTGCTTTAGGCGGTGGTATCTCTTCAAATAACCTCCAGAGATCTAATATTTCCCTCCTATTGTGCAACTGCTTCCCCTTGTATTTCAAACAAATGCATGTGGCCACCATATCCAGAACACTTTTGTCAAATGACCCTCCCTCGGGCCATATCTGGGGTAACCCCTCTCCCTTCAGCTCTGTTATCCACTGGTCATGATATTTCTTAATTCGCTCCGCGTTCCCTGGTAGGTTTTTACAGATATGTGATAAGGGTGTTTCGGCCCCCATCTTTGTGTTTTCCTAGTACTTGTCTATCTCTGTGTGTCCACAATTACAATGTAAACCTATTACCAATATGGGTGTCGTCTTCTACTTCACATTCAATAATGGGCTCCTTTGTGCTCTTCCCCCTGCCTGCGCAATGCAAAACTGGCTGTACACAGTCTCTATGTTATTCTCTTGGGGGGGGGGGCACATACAAGAGCAAACCATCAGTGATTTTGACAATATTAACCCGGAAATCAAAAAGGTACCCACTCACTTCACCTTGTCATTTTTGTCTTCAAGAAGCTTTATCCGGCCACACTTACCATGACCATTCAATTACCATACATTTATAACCATTTGACACACCCACAGCACCAAATTGTCTTCCGACGCATACAAGGTGCACACACCTCTCTGTAACACTCTATTCACAATTCAAGCTGCCCTCCCTTTCCTCCCTAGCCGGCTGTCCCTGTCCGTCTTATTTAGATATATGGATGCGCATATATATATATATATATTGGTCTGCTCTCCCCTCTTGTAGTAGGACTCTCTCTCTCTTTTACTTCCTCCCTAACGTTTTGTACTGATCTCACTTTTAATTTCCCCCAACCCTAAAGAAAAGAATAGAAAGAAGAAATAGCAGTCACTAATATATTCTCTGTGTCCCCCTTTGCCAGACACTTTTATCTTATTATCCTCTTCTTCATATATTCCCAGTACTAGTCAAGATAGCACTATGCGGCACCGCCTTCCACCCCCTTTCGGAGCTAGGTTCCCGTCACTTTTATCTCTTATTCACCTCAATCTTAATGGCCATATGCAAAGAAAAAGCAAAGAAATTTTAGGATGATCCTTAGTAGATCTGCGTACCCCCTTTTCTACCCCTCTTCGTTCTCTGTCCTAGATTTCTTCCCCCACTCCCTTTACGATTGCTCGCACTCAATACTCACGTGCCCGTCTTGAACCGATAGTCTCCGAAACTGGGTCCGTCCAGGCAGTGTTGCCGTCCGCTCAACAGTCAGCCCCGGCTCCGGCGAGCGGTACTCAAAGGGGATTTTTCAACTGGGATCCCGTACCCTCTCTCTATTGAGTGCGCACTTCTTAGTGTACCGGTTGCCGTTGGCGGGCAGCCTCCCGGAGCCGGCGCACTGTGCGTATCCCTTTTCGACCGGAAATTCTCGTGCCAAACGGGGACGGTAATGTTAGGTTGGGAAAAAATAATAATAATAATAATCACACTTTCGGGGTCACCACTGAAGGCAAGCGTCCCCAACCAGCACGATCCTCCCCGCAATGAGAGACAATGACGGACTCTCCCAAGTCGGGAATAAAGCCAAGACAGAGTGCGGGTGAGCTTAAGTGGGAGTTTATCAATCAGAATAGGGCATGCAAAGAACTCTGCAAACTCCGAGAGCGCTCTGTCTGACAATAGCAAAGACAGGCGTATATATTTACAAAAAACGTCATAAGAACCTACATACTATAGGGGGCACAAGTTTGATGGGATTGGGTGGCGATGACTATAGGTGCTGCTGTGATGTGGTTGGCTTTGGCTGGAGGACGTCACTGGTCAGCCTCGTGGGTTGGGCTGGGCCTGGCAGGTTGGCTGAGTTCATCCGGGCGGTGTTGTTGTGCCATCGCGGCCAGTGTCAGAGATGAATGTCTTTTCCTGACTTATTTGCCCTAGGCCATGCACACCGCAGTCATTCAGTCATTGCAATATTATCTTCTTTAGTAAATCTTCCAATAGGTTATTCTACAGGTTAATGCAACACAGGAGGAATGCACCTTGTGAGGGGTCTGATGGTCATTCGTCAGGGCATGGTTACCAGTGTCCTGTTGCCGGAGCCATAGGTTGAGGGGCTAAGCTTCAGGGCATGGGACAGGCGGTACATGCCTTTCTGTCTTGTTAGATGTGGTTATGAATGTGCCGCTGTGTGTTGCCACAGTATTGGGTGTCCTGATTGCACAGGGCCATAAGTCTAAGATGATCCGGGGGTTGTGGGTTTACGAGGGGGCGCCTTTGGAAGTGTGTGTTCAGGCAGAGAGTTTACTGCTGTGCTGTAAATAATGCAGGTGGCGGGCCGTGGCCTTGGGTGCTGCAGAGGGGGCTACAAATCTTTGAAGCGGCTCCAGTCTGGTTGGGGAGGTGGAGCAGCGTGGCGCGGGCCTCTGCTCTCATGTTTGGCAGTCTTCGCAGGGTGGGAGGGGAATGGCCTTGCACATATTCACAAAGGTATCTTCCTCGTGTGTTGCCGGCTTTTAGAGGTGAAAACATCACAATCATTTAAACACTTTATAATATTTGTTTGAATACATTTCAACTTTGCTGGATGTGTCTCGATTATATCCAGTCTGAGCACCTTATTCGTACACTATGTTTTAACAATTACAGTATTTAGTTATATGCATATACATTTGCAGTAAGTGAGGTAGTAGTGAGGTTGGTGGAGTACATAGAAAATGACCCGCCACCGTACGTGACGGTGGTGGCACACAAGGGGCTTAGACATACACGCATGACAAGTGCATTCTCGCACATCCTTCACATGAGCCCTCTGTATGGTTACATTCGTCTTCTTGTGTACTCTAGCAGCATTAGTTCAGTTATGGCGCGGGACCGCGGGGTGTACGGTTTTCAAAGATACATATAGAGAATAATCCCCCGGAATGCTTTTATCATTAGCACACCTCTGCAGGGGTGTGGGTCCTTCATTGCTGGTGTCATGTAAACATGCGTTTCTTAGAATAATTACACAATTTTACAGGTCTCTTTAGTAGAAGTAGTTTTGTGGAAAAGATACACGTATTACACGTAGTTTTTGACATTCGTATTTGGGTATTTTTCTGCTTTCATCGGATGCCCATTCTACAGTTCTCCCATCACCCTGGCCTCGCTGACCGGGTCATGCTGGGAGCAGTGATACACTGTGGACGGTGAAATGTTACAGTGTTAGTATCTTATGCTAGCTCATGTCCGTTTTGTTCGTGGGAACGGGCTCACAGCGGATCTGCCAGGGTGCTGCGGCGACAGGGATAATTGAAACTCTCTGAGGGTGGGGCCGCGCTACAGTGCGCTGAGCTCACACCATGTTTGATAGACAAATGGTTTCTGGGCCTAGCTAAATTCAATACGTGTGGGCAATGTCTTCAGCAGGTGAACCCTCCACCACCTGGGCCCGGGTGGTCTGAGGGGACGCCCCAATGAGCCATGGCCCTCACCTGGGGGGAGATGTAGGCAAGGGGGGTCTTTTGGACCACTCCTCCCTACACAGGCGGACGGGCTATGTTTTCTACGGACATAATCATTTTGGTTACGGACAATGAGAACAGGGGAATGATCTTAGAATACTTTATTTTTCATAGTTATGAATGTGCGGACGTCTTTAGTGTTCTGTGGATACCCCCATTTTGACTACAGCCAATTCGAACAGATTAGTGTCCTTAGGACACCCCCATTTTGGTTAATTACGGACAGGCCGGACATCTTGTGTGTCCTAAGGACACTTCAATCTTGATTGAGGACCGTGCGAACAGGTATAGTGTCCTTTAGGACACCCCATTTTGGTTAATTTCGGACAGGCGGACATCTTGTGTGTCCTAAGGAAACCTCCATTTTGATTGCCAACAATACAAACAGGTATAGTGTCCATAGGACACCCCAATTCTGTTTAATTGAGGACATCCTGGACAGCCGTGATGTCGGTGGACCTCCTAACTGCATTTAAAAAAAAAAAAGACACAGAGGAATATACTAACAACGCACTTAATATTTTATTATTATATACAGTATAAAAATTATGAAAGAGAGGGGTAAGCAGAAACAGATACAAATAGAGGGAATTATGGGTTTGACATGATGGATGGTAGGGAAGAAGGGGGTGAAGTCTCATTGTATTGTTTTTCTTGCTGGGGAGTTTTGAGGATAGTTGGGTGGGATATGGAGAGTGGGTACAGGTACATGTGCGACAGTGATATTTACAGGCCGATTCATGGAATTAATGTGCACTGAAAATGTCTGCGCAAGCGTGCAAAAGCGCGGCGAATTGCAGCGCAAGTGTGAAAATCGCAGCGAAACCTGCGCACAGAGATTCATGGAAGCCTGTGCACGTGTAAATCAATGGATGTGCGCTAAAATCCTGCGTGGCGCACGCTGGCGCACACGTCTTCAAACAGCATGCCAAACGCGCACAGCGAAAGTGCACATAGCGCAGTGCACACAACAAAAGTAGGCGTAACACGGGGCGTAACTCGCGGAATGGGGAACAACTCGTGAAAATGTGGGCGTCACGGGGGAAGTACAGGAGGCAAATGCGCGGAACGCCCACACACGCGCCTACAACACGTATTCATGGAATCGAACGTGGCTAACACGTGTGCCAAAAAAGAAGCGCTAATCCGGAAACACGTACGCCAGCAGGAAGCAGGCTTAGATGGACCCATGCAGCATAAAAGTGTGCCCAAACAACAAACAAGTTCAGACGCTAAGATGAATATACCATTCCTCACAGCAGTGGTCGTAGGATACCGCAGGAGGAGGAGGAGGATAGTCTGGGCCAGAATTTTTACACCCAGAACCAGCCTTTTTGGGATGCCTGATGACCAGGTGTATGGGAGGTACAGGATTCCACCTCACATAATACTCAACCTGGGGAGTGAGTGGGAGGATGACCTCACATCACCCACCCTCTGCTCCCAAGCACTGAGCCCCTTGGAAAAGGTGCTCAATGTACTGCACTTCTTGGCCACTGGTTTATTTCAGCGGACAAGTGCCATAGTGGGGGGGTGTCACAGGCCACGCAGTCACGCTGCCTGCACCAGGTGTTGGCCATCATGACTGCACGCCCATCACTGCGCAGGCACATATACCTGCCCAGAACACCTGCAGAAAGGCAGGCTGTCATCCAGGATTTTTACAGGGTGGCACACTTCCCCAAAGTGCTAGGTGCCATTGACTGTACCCATGTGGCTCTACGTCCTCCAGGGCAACTGAGCACATCTACAGAAACCGCAAGCACTGGTATTCCATCAACGTGCAGGTAGTATGTGATGCCAAGAGAATCATCACCTCAGTATATGTCAACTATCCA
>CM030321.1:830408812-830638654 GCA_002915635.3 Ambystoma mexicanum
ATGCATATCAGTCTTTGTCCTGCCCAGGGGCAGTCCAGCACCGAAATACAATGGCAATTCCAATCTGAACGAGAGTACCACCAGCAACCCCATACACGTGTTTCACCCTTGTTGGGGATCATCAGTGAGGTGAAGCTGATGCCTCTCTAAGCACAGTGAGAGGGAGACCACGTCTGGTTGCCCCCAGGAGACCTAGGGTTACCAATCCCAGGTTCCTTAAAAAATAGTTTTACAAAGGTAGCGGGCGCCCCTCTCTCGCAAGAACAGACATGATAACCTGTTCAGTGGTTATTAACCACTTGAGAGTTCGCAGCCACTGCTTTTACTCACTGTGCCTTTCACAGATGGGAAATATCCATTTGCATATCAGTCTTTGTCCTGCCCAGGGGCAGTCCAGCACCGAAATACAATGGCAATTCCAATCTGAACGAGAGTACCACCAGCAACCCCATACACGTGTTTCACCCTTGTTGGGGATCATCAATATTTCGGTGCTGGACTGCCCCTGGGCAGGACAAAGACTGATATGCAAATGGATATTTTCCATCTGTGAAAGGCACAGTGGGTAAAAGCAGTGGCTGCGAACTCTCAAGTGGTTAATAACCACTGAACAGGTTATCATGTCTGTTCTTGCGAGAGAGGGGCGCCCGCTACCTTCGTAAAACTATTTTTAAGGAACCTGGGATTGGTAACCCTAGGTCTCCTGGGGGCAACCAGACGTGGTCTCCTCTCACTGTGCTTAGAGAGGCATCAGCTTCACCTCACTGATGATCCCCAACAAGGGTGAAACACGTGTATGGGGTTGCTGGTGGTACTCTCGTTCAGATTGGAATTGCCATTGTATTTCGGTGCTGGACTGCCCCTGGGCAGGACAAAGACTGATATGCAAATGGATATTTTCCATCTGTGAAAGGCACAGTGAGTAAAAGCAGTGGCTGCGAACTCTCAAGTGGTTAATAACCACTGAACAGGTTATCATGTCTGTTCTTGCGAGAGAGGGGCGCCCGCTACCTTGTAAAACTATTTTTTAAGGAACCTGGGATTGGTAACCCTAGGTCTCCTGGGGCAACCAGACGTGGTCTCCCTCTCACTGTGCTTAGAGAGGCATCAGCTTCACCTCACTGATGATCCCAACAAGGGTGAAACACGTGTATGGGGTTGCTGGTGGTACTCTCGTTCAGATTGGAATTGCCATTGTATTTCGGTGCTGGACTGCCCCTGGGCAGGACAAAGACTGATATGCAAATGGATATTTCCCATCTGTGAAAGGCACAGTGAGTAAAAGCAGTGGCTGCGAACTCTCAAGTGGTTAATAACCACTGAACAGGTTATCATGTCTGTTCTTGCGAGAGAGGGGCGCCCGCTACCTTTGTAAAACTATTTTTAAGGAACCTGGGATTGGTAACCCTAGGTCTCCTGGGGGCAACCAGACGTGGTCTCCCTCTCACTGTGCTTAGAGAGCATCAGCTTCACCTCACTGATGATCCCCAACAAGGGTGAAACACGTGTATGGGGTTGCTGGTGGTACTCTCGTTCAGATTGGAATTGCCATTGTATTTCGGTGCTGGACTGCCCCTGGGCAGGACAAAGACTGATATGCAAATGGATATTTCCCATCTGTGAAAGGCACAGTGAGTAAAAGCAGTGGCTGCGAACTCTCAAGTGGTTAATAACCACTGAACAGGTTATCATGTCTGTTCTTGCGAGAGAGGGGCGCCCGCTACCTTCGTAAAACTATTTTTAAGGAACCTGGGATTGGTAACCCTAGGTCTCCTGGGGGCAACCAGACGTGGTCTCCCTCTCACTGTGCTTAGAGAGGCATCAGCTTCACCTCACTGATGATCCCCAACAAGGGTGAAACACGTGTATGGGGTTGCTGGTGGTACTCTCGTTCAGATTGGAATTGCCATTGTATTTCGGTGCTGGACTGCCCCTGGGCAGGACAAAGACTGATATGCAAATGGATATTTTCCATCTGTGAAAGGCACAGTGGTAAAAGCAGTGGCTGCGAACTCTCAAGTGGTTAATAACCACTGAACAGGTTATCATGTCTGTTCTTGCGAGAGAGGGGCGCCCGCTACCTTCGTAAAACTATTTTTAAGGAACCTGGGATTGGTAACCCTAGGTCTCCTGGGGGCAACCAGACGTGGTCTCCCTCTCACTGTGCTTAGAGAGGCATCAGCTTCACCTCACTGATGATCCCCAACAAGGGTGAAACACGTGTATGGGGTTGCTGGTGGTACTCTCGTTCAGATTGGAATTGCCATTGTATTTCGGTGCTGGACTGCCCTGGGCAGGACAAAGACTGATATGCAAATGGATATTTTCCATCTGTGAAAGGCACAGTGGGTAAAAGCAGTGGCTGCGAACTCTCAAGTGGTTAATAACACTGAACAGGTTATCATGTCTGTTCTTGCGAGAGAGGGGCGCCCGCTACCTTCGTAAAACTATTTTTTAAGGAACCTGGGATTGGTAACCCTAGGTCTCCTGGGGGCAACCAGACGTGGTCTCCCTCTCACTGTGCTTAGAGAGGCATCAGCTTCACCTCACTGATGATCCCAACAAGGGTGAAACACGTGTATGGGGTTGCTGGTGGTACTCTCGTTCAGATTGGAATTGCCATTGTATTTCGGTGCTGGACTGCCCCTGGGCAGGACAAAGACTGATATGCAAATGGATATTTCCCATCTGTGAAAGGCACAGTGGTAAAAGCAGTGGCTGCGAACTCTCAAGTGGTTAATAACCACTGAACAGGTTATCATGTCTGTTCTTGCGAGAGAGGGGCGCCCGCTACCTTCGTAAAACTATTTTTAAGGAACCTGGGATTGGTAACCCTAGGTCTCCTGGGGGCAACCAGACGTGGTCTCCTCTCACTGTGCTTAGAGAGGCATCAGCTTCACCTCACTGATGATCCCCAACAAGGGTGAAACACGTGTATGGGGTTGCTGGTGGTACTCTCGTTCAGATTGGAATTGCCATTGTATTTCGGTGCTGGACTGCCCCTGGGCAGGACAAAGACTGATATGCAAATGGATATTTTCCATCTGTGAAAGGCACAGTGGGTAAAAGCAGTGGCTGCGAACTCTCAAGTGGTTAATAACCACTGAACAGGTTATCATGTCTGTTCTTGCGAGAGAGGGGCGCCCGCTACCTTCGTAAAACCACTCCTGACAGTAGTCAACCTTCTGTAACAGGAAGCCAAGAACCACTGGGAGAGCCACTCCAAATGAGGCAGAATTAGCTATGACAGAAGAAGAAAACACCATGTGTCAGTATGAAGATAAAGAAGACTTAACTATACTACAATCAAAACTAAACAATGACAACGTAGCATTTTTGAAGAAGTAACAAAATGAATTGCACATGGTGTACAACATGAAAACAAAGAATGCACCTGCCAAAATTACAAACCCATACTACTGTACGTCAGTGGTGAATCTGGTTCTGGCAAAACATTCTTAATCAAAATCATCAGTAAATTCCTTCAACAAATGACAAACAACAAACTGTCAGCTGTTGTCACTGCCCCCACAGGTTTAGCTGCCTACAACATAGACGGTGTCACTTTACACCGATTACTACTCCTGCCAGTCGAACACCAAAACAAATTAGACTATTACAAACTTTCTACAGAAGCTGCAATGGAACTACGCAGAGTATTAAAACAAGTGAAAATACTACTGATAGATGAATTGAGCATGGTCTCCAACCTAATGTTGGCCTTGAATCACTTCAGATTACAAGAAGTACTCAAAACAAACTACGAAGAGCTCTTTGGAGGAAAACACATTATTGTTTTCGGAGATCTTCTTCAATTAACACCATGAAAGGTGAGCCCAATTTGTAAAACCTTAGGACACAAACTCTGCCGTAAAACTGTTGGCAGCATTGGAAATGTCAACCTTTGGCAACATTTCCAATACAGAGAATTAACAGAAATATGCGGCAATCTGCAGATCTCCCTTATGCCAACATCTTAAAAAGTATTAGAGTTGGTATATTATCTCAAGAAGCACAAACAATATTGAAAACCCGGCACATTCATGCACTTTATGGCCATAATGCATATGCTACGGATGTTATGGAACAATTAGCCCACAAAAATGTAAATTGTATGGCCTTAATGCCAACTCTTGCAAGCTGTTTCAAATTCAATGAAACAATGTTAAAAAAAGAAATGCAACCACAAATTGAAATTAGCGCCACAGACAAACTAGACATACTTGGTTTGACACTACCCATGTGCTAACAAGCCACAACAAGACTAAATATTTTAGAAAATTCAAACTCCAACACAGCTGGATTGGAAAAAATATTACATTTTCCTTAAATTGTAGAGTAATGCTTAAACGTAACCTTGACGTGGATCAAGGACTAGTTAATGGAGCACTGGGTACAGTTGTTGGCGTTCAAACATACCCACGTGACAACAACATTCAGTTTGTCAATATTCTCTTTGACAAACTTTCAGAAGTGAAAAGGATAGGACGCGCAACAGCTCGATTCCTTCTCTTCAAAGACATGTATGTACGAAGAGAACAATTTTCTCTAACTCTTGCATTTGCATACGCAGTCACCATTCATAAATCACAAGGCCTTACCCTAGACAAAGCATTGATAGACATTGGTTACACAGTCTTTAAAGAAGGCATGAGCTACGTAGCACTATCACGCTTACGAACACTTGACAGCCTATTTCTAATCAACTATGATGCAAGTAAAGTAAACAGTGATATTCCTTGCATTTCAAAATACAATAGACTTTGTTCACTATACACCCCCATCTAAAAACATATCTTATTCCACAAAAAGTTAAATGTTCTAAAAGAAAACTAAATCAAACAGAAATGCAACAGTATGCATAAATCAATACCACTACATTATAACAAAAAATAGACAGTTAGAATATGCCAAATGGTATCTAACTAACACAAAATTTTACAATATCCAAATAGATAAATCAATGCCACTTCATTATAACAAACAATAGACTGTTAGAATATGTCAAAAGGTATCTAACTGCTCCATAAGTCTGCAACAAGCCAATATATAAAGCATTAGACAGAAACAACAAGTGAACGCTGAAAACAAACAAACAAATAGACAGTAGCATAACAAAAAAAAGGTTTTCTTTTAATCCAACATGGATTTTTTTTCTCCCACAGACCCAATGATTTTAGCAACAAACACAGAAACTGAGCGAATTGCAAAGTACACTAGTTTGTAATCTACTAAATATGAGGGTAAAAAAAACAAAATGTTGATTATTCAATGTTATAAGTTGTTACAAAATACCAATACTAACATGATCTTTTCTTTTATAACAGAAATAAACAAGAAATACATGTACTACAGTTACTAAACCAAACAGTAAGTATATTATATTAAGTACAACCATCACAGCAAATCACACCCATAGTGACTTATAACCTTGCTGCCTATAAATTTGATCTTGTCCATGCGCCCAAGACTACAGGCCCTGCCCACAACCACCACAGCATAACACACCCATACTGGCTTATAACTTTGTTGCTTATAAATTTGTTCTTGGATCCAAAAGTTATAAACCACTATGGGTGTAATATACTGCGGTAGTTGTGGCCAGGGCATGGAGTCTTGGGTGCATGGCCATATGGCCATTCACCATCGCTGCATATCACACCCATACAATCAAACATTTCAACTATGCCATATGGATACTTGTAATGTCCGCGGACATCATGAGTGTCCTTAGAACACTTTCAAGTTGCCTACGAACAGTACGGACAGACATAGCCTCCTCAGGACACCCTCATTTCATTTATTTACGAACATCCCAGAACACATGTGTTCTAAGAACACTTTGAACATGCTTGCGAACATGTGTTCTTAGAACAATTTGAAATTGCTTGCGATCAGAACGGACAGGCATACCGTCCTCAGCACACCCCCATTTTATTTATTGATGAACATCCCAGGACACATGATGTGTTCTTAGAACACTTTCAGCTTGCTTGCGAACAATACGGACAGGAGTAGTGTCCTCAGAACACCCCCATTTCGTTTATTTATAACGTCCGCGTTGTCCGCGGACAAAGCGAACATAACAGGGGAGTCCACAACCTAAATAAATAAAACATTTAACACATTTCTTACTCCCGCACCCTCCCCAAACACTTTCACACAACAACACACTGTACGAAATAGTATTTTTCAACAAAGTTTCACCGTGCTGTCCGCGGATGTCCACGAATCCAAGATGGCGGGCGTTCCCGAAAATCTGACACGTTTCACGCTCTTCAACGTCAAATCAATGAACACATCCGCGGACAGGACGCAAGCCAATTGGCCAATCAGGACATCGTCCGCGGAGTGAACACGGAAGTGTGTCCGCGGACCAAACATAGATATCACTAATTTTATTTGGCCTATTTTGTGCTCATTTTATACAAAACTACTGGACGGATTTTCACCAAATTTGCAAAAGCACGCTTTCGGGGCCAAGCCACTGCTCCTGGTTCAGATTTGGTGAAAATCGGTCCAGCGGTTTGGGCTGTAGGCATGAGCAAAGTTTTTTCCCCATTCAGTCTATGGGAAAAAATAAGTTTTTGGACCCCCCTATAACTTTGCCCCCTCTAGACCAAACCTCACCAAACTTTGCAAAAAAAAAATCAGAGTGACCCATATACTTTTTTTGCAAAGTTTGGTGAGCATTCGTCCAGGAGGAACAAAGTTATATGCCACACAAAAAGGGCTCTTCCTATGGAAACAGCAACTTAACCATAACTACACAGCCACTACCGTAATATATATATGCAGTTATGGTTAAGTTGCTGTTTCCATAGGAAGAGCACTTTTTGCTCGGTTTTTAACTCCGCTCCCGCTGGACGAATCATTTTAACAGATGAATCCGACCTCACACGCGCCTTATCCGAACACGCACACGCATTAAAGAAAAACACGCAGAAATGAGATGAATCCGAGCTCACACACGCCTCATCCGAACACACAGACGTGCTGTAGAAAACACATAGATCTGAAGACCACTCACACACGTTGTAGATAACACGTAGTTGCGAAGAGCACGCACATGTGTTGTAGAAAACACGTAGTGCGAAGACCATGTACACGCGTTGTAGAAAACACGTTGCTGTGAAGACCGCACACGTGCACTGTAGATAACACGTAGGTGGGAAGACTACGCACACGCATTATAGAAAACACATAGCTGTGAAGACCACACACACATGCTGTAGATAACACGTAGCTGCGAAGACCATGCACACGCACTGTAGATAACACGTAATTGAGAAGACTGCGCACGCGCGTTGAATGAAGCATGCATCAGTGTATCTTTTTCAAACTCATACACGCGCTCTAAACAGATGAATCTGAGCTCACCCATGCCTCATCCGAACACGCACATGCATTGAAAAACACGCAGAAATGATGACCGCGCACAGGTATTAACGGAAAACACGTAGCAGTGAAAAAACATAGTTGCGAAGACCACGCACATGCGTTGTGGAAAACACGTAGCTGTGAAGACCATGCACACGTGTTTTGAAGTGAAGAGGGGCCCTGTATTGAACCCGCCTTCCCTTTCCAGGATGGCCATCTTGGAAAAATCTTTTTTTTTAGCACCCCGGGTTCCCGCTTTGGGAACCTATGGTGCTAATGGTCGTCATCCATTTAAAAGGATGCTATGGTTAAGTTGCACTAATAAAAACATATGAAATTTAGTAAAAAACCTTTGTTAAAGGGACATTATGGTTAAGTTTCGCTACTAAAAACCTATGAAATTCAGTAAAAAAACTTTGTTAAACGGACATTATGGTTAAGTTGCTCTACTAAAAACCTATGAAATTCAGTAAAAAAACTTTGTTGAAGGGACATTATGGTTAAGTTTAAGCTAAGCAACCATAACTCACGCCACCACCGTGCACTGCTAAGACTAACACCCAGGACATCAAAGATGACATCACAAATGTCATTGATGACATCACTGATAAAATCACATGTCTGACTTGCTATTTTTACCTTTAGTGATATATCTTAGACAGTAATAGTTAGTCACAAAAAAATCAAAAGTACTATATTTGTTAATCAATATACTAATCAGCAAGCAAGTTCTTATATAGTTTTTCTACACGAAACAAATTTAAGGTGTCACGAAATCAGGAATAGAGATATGTAATTATAGGTGAGCGAGTCTTGATTGTCTAAACTCCTAGAAAAGTATATAATTCCTTATCTATATTATGCCCTTTTGGGTATTTGCTTTCAAAGTCAATTATGAATTTCGTCTCTTCTTGTCTCAGTAGCTTTTCACTGTCACCTCCTCTTGGACCAATAACAACCTTATAGATACCAAAAAATGTAAGGGTCTTTGGGTCACCATTTATTAATTTTTCTTTTTTTTTTTTGGGTTGGTTAATTAATTAACCTTTCAAAACAACCATATTAAACAAGTTCAAACACAAACAATCACATATTGTCATAACATTGATAGCATTAGAAAACATCAGAATATATAAAAAAAGAAAAAAGCAGAATGAGCCAAAAAAACAAAGTAATACTTTCTGAATTATTTAGCTACTCCATTCCTTTCATTAAAAAGAGTTACATAGGGTAGACCACATGCAACATGAGCTAACCCCACACACGCTTCATTACAATTTATAACATTTGAAAAAGTGCAAGATTTCTATTAAGACTATATACAAACTTACAAGCCATAAATACTAAATCTCGCTACAATCAGTATATAGTACTGTATTTAAAAATCGAATAGTAGCTATTCTCAATGAGATTTTAGGAGTCGCAAATAACTTGTGCCATAATTCATCATTAGTCCGAGTTATGAGATGTGATTGTGTCAATATGTTAAAAACCGCTTCTCTCTGTTTTCTCAAAGCAGGACACTCAATTAGTATATGTCTTAGAGTTTCTTTGATTTCTGGTTCTTTACAAAAGCGACAGTACGAGTTTTCGATTTTAATTAGACCTCTTCTCAATAGAATTTGGTTTGTGGGCCATAAGTTCAACCAAAATCTTAATATCTGGTTTCTTAGATTAGGAGAAGGGCATTTCAGTAAATAATCAGCTGTTTGCCGAAATTGTTTGTGTCCAAAACGAACTCTATCGAAATCTTTCAGTTGGAGACAACTTTGTTGGGTGAGATGCCAATCCAATTGATACAACTTAAGTTTAGCTTTAGTTGGATTGGTAAGCAGAAGATCTAGAGAGATGTTAGCTTCAGCCATGACTGATAGTACGCAGTTCTCCATTTCAGCGGGAAAGGGTGCTCAGAGTGCATTAGATAATTTGCTAACACTGAAAGCAAATTGATCTTATTTAGACCCAAAGCACACTTTCAGAAAAGACAACACCTCTTCCATGATACTTGCATATGTATGGATAACAAACCCAACTCAAAACGAAGGAGAACAGTTGGGTCTGAGTTAGGGAGAATTAATACTTTTTTCCAGAACTTAGCTTCGATTTTATTCCAATAGCAGGAATGTTTGGGGTATCCATGCCTCCGCCTCATATATCATAATAGGAATTGCTTTTTGCTGGTAAAATGTGAGAATGTGCGCACATGAGAATTTACCATTTATTTATATTGAAGGATCTTAGCTTGGGAAATTAAGTAGTCAATTTATCATTTAAGTTATTTTGTTGAGGCTTATTTGTGGGAGAGTTACTAAATGTGACACCCAGATATTTATAATCATTGACAACAATCAGTTTCTGATTATTCAGAAACCAATCATAATGTTTCCTTTGCTTCATTTGTCTTTTCCCCAACTCCATAATTTGAGTTTTTTCTAGATTTAGCGTTAGGTTATTCCGGACGACATAAAGGTCAAGTTTATTAAGCATATTCTGGAGACCACTTGGCGTCTGCGATATGAGGACCAGGTCGTCTGCATAAAGAAGCCATGCAATGATCTGTTTGCCAAGTTTAGGCGCATCATTCTTACTTCTACAAATTTAAGCCGCAAATCAAATATGAACAAATTAAATAGAGTGGACGCCAGAATGCAGCCTTGCTTCAGGCCGCGTTCAGTATGAATAGTTTCAGAGAGTAGCCAATCCAAATTCAATTTGACCTGCATCGATGTGTTTGAGTGAAGCAGATTTATTATTGATACAAGTGACGGAGGGCAACCAAATCTTATACGTTTTTGTAGAAGTAACTGACGGTCCACAGAGTCAAAAGGAACTCAGAAGTCTACATACGCTAAGTAGAGAGGTTGATTTAGAGTTGTTATATTAATAGCAGTGCCAAGACCCGCCACAAATCCCGTTTGAAAAGGATCACGACAGTTCTCAGAATTCGCCCAGATGTTGATATCTCTTAATAAGATTCTACTATAGATCTTCCCTGGGGCATCAAGGAGAGCTATCGGGCGATAACTTCCAGGATTTGTTTGGTCCCCTTTTTATATATATTGGCACTGTTATAGCTTTACACCATGAAGGGGGAACACTCTGTTTTATCTGTATAGCTTGAAAAACAGCACATAAAATTGAAGCCCACAGCACTGGGTTCTGTTTCAAGGCAAATTTTGATAAGCCATCTGGGCCGGGAGCTCTAGAGGAGCTGGCCTTATTTATAAAAAATAGCACATCTTCTTGATCAAATTCAAAAGAGAAGACAGTGCTAGCCAAATCAGTAGGAAGTTGTACAGAGTTATTTTGTGGGGGATCATAGATGTTTGTAAAATAATCAATCCAGCTCTTTTCAGAGACACCATTGAGTTGTGACATCATCTGAGAGCAAGCTGAACCCACATTAATCAGCTTCCACAATTGGGAGGTATTTTTATTTTTGGTTGCCCAGAGCCACAGTTCGCTATCGTTTTGATACATTGTTGCCTTGTGTGCTCGCATCCAATTTTTGTACTTAGTTTTTACTTTACGTAGGGACAACTCTCGATATTGCACTGGAAGAGATAGTATCTGTCTCTTTTGTTGCTGAAATAATGCCTCCTCAATCTAATAGATTGATCAAAAGCGTGAGCACGAGGGTAATTCAACTTATTATTACCAAAAAGAGAGTATGATGCAAATAGATTAATTTTATCATAGTACTCCGGTGGAGCAAGTCCTTGTTCTAAAAGATGTCGGTCTTCTACTATACTACAAGCAAAAGCTTCTAACGCAGAGCTAGACCATTGTAATCTGTTCTGTTGAGGGTTTATTAATAAGATTCTCAACTTTTTTGTTGAGGCCGGGAGATGTTTCGCGAAGGAATCACAACGTCAACCATCAGCATCAAATGATCACAAGAAATAGTTGGCAATATAGAGAACTTGGTAACTTTAGCAAACAGTTCTCTATCCACGTATACATAATCTATCGTAGCTTTTTGCTTATTTTCCACAGCTCCATTTAACATTATTAAATCCCAGGTCTTCACAAAGGCAAGCCACAGAGTGAACGTTCCGAATTTCTATTCTTAGTCGGAGCTAAAAGATGAATATTCAGATCACCGGCCAAGATAATATGCTCAATGTTAGGCGTAATCATGATTTTTTCCATTAATTCATTAAGATCATTAAAAAAGGTGGCAGTTGAGATCGCCATAGGATTCCAGTATGTGTTGACTACTGCAAATCTTATCTTTTGGATCACTACAATTGCGCATTGTAAATTCGGAGAGGGCCAGTCTGTGCCATTGCTTGACGTAGTTATATTAGAGATAGTTACACGGCCAGACATTGGTCTTCCTTTTTGGCCTTTTGCAGCAGGAACTAGGTGAACATAATGATTATCCCACGATAGAGGAACACTTAGCCATGTTTCCTGTAATAAAACTAGATCATAATTTTTTAGGACACAATTGGAATTATTCATTAAGTGTTTATGGCCTCTAGTGTTCCAACTCACAATTGCTATTTTGTGAGTGGGAGGACAAAGATCACTTGGACCTAGTTAGGATTTCTTACATTGACAAGAAAGCATCATGCTACCCTCATCACACTCACCTTGAACTCCCAGCTGCTGTGGGATTTCGTTAAGGAGGCTCTCTTTTGTCGTTGGGATTAAGTTAAATCCCAGATCATAGAGAGCAGATCTTGCAGACCAAATTGTATTAAAAATAATACACGATTTCATCCACAGGCACGATACAGTTAGATCATTATCGACCGGAAATTCTACCTGCTGAATAACTCCCAAATTAAGATAATCCAGACTTGAAATATCCAAAAGTAGCTGTAGGATACTCGTTCTATTCATAATGTAGGATGGAAAAGACCCACCCCGGCAGCTGAGAAATACTGAGTACAATTTAGGCTGAATAATGCTCTTGCAGTTCTTTTTAGAGCTTACCTCTTTTTTGTTACAACTACTATCTGTTTGCACATCACAGTTCTTTTCTTCAACTGGTGTTTTAAATGATATATTCTTAGAATTCACTTTCTCATCAGCAGCAATAGTAAAGTCAGATTTAATGCATATGAGAGTTTTCATAGCAGATTTAAGTGAGTTCTGTTCCGTAGTTAGAGCTACTAGACAGTCTTTGATAGTGCTTAGGATGTTATTTTGCACCTTGTCCTGAGAATCGGGCAATTTCGCATTTTCAAGCAGTTCTTTGTTCAATGCCTTAGACTCAGAAGTAGTTGGGTGCCTTACAGGATTTGCTTTGGTTTCCACCTCCAGTCGCGGCTTTTTCAGATTTGAAATAGTCAGTTGCGTAAGCGGATGAGTCAAAATCGGGGCTGAGTGGAATTGACTCATGTATTCATCTACCGCTTTCCTAAGTTCTTTTCTATAAGGTATACATTCTGATTCTTTTTCATTATTCGTTGGTTTAGTTGTACGAATGCAGTCAGATTGAATTTTAGGCGACACAATTTCCAGACTATTTTCCAATTCCTCTGCTGCCTGTACCAGCTCGTCTAGCGGTGAATGTGATAAAAACCTGTGCAGCAGTACTCGCTCCATTTTTAACATTTCTTTCTCTTTCTTGAGTCTGATTTATATATTTATTAGATATAGCATTCGCTACCACCACAGAGCCTCTCACTGGTTTGGACAGAGATTTAAAAAACTGTCTTGTTTGCCCACTTGAGGTCACACCTTTAGATTTTTGGTTTTTAGATTTCTTTATATTTACAATCTGATCACGGTTTTTAGATTTTTTGTTTTTTGCGAAAATTGTATAGGCTTCTTTGCCAGACTTTACATTTGTTAGCTTAAGCGGCACATCCTCGCGATCTGCAGCTGGCAATTCCGCAGAAGATGATTGCATGGCCACAGTTGGATCCGCTACGGATCCTAGAGATAGCTCACATATAATTCCTTCAACACAAGGAACCGCAGTTTTAGAGCAGTGTGTTTTTTTATCAACTACCTGTAATCCCCACTGCAAATCCAGTTTTCCAGTTAAACTTTTGAACACCAATAGGATCTCTGCATATTGTTTTGTTACAGTTGCCACTTCTTTCTCATTAGACGCTTGTCTCTGCGCCAAGAAATCACCACAAGAATGTTGCCAACCCACCAAATTTTCTAGTTTGGTATAGATTGAATTTACCTTTGAATTCAAAGCTTCAAACAATTTGGCAAGTGACATTAGAGCCGTATTTATTTTTTCCAAAGTTATTGAGGGAGCTTTCTTAATCTGGGCACCCAGAGTTGAAGCCGAATCATTTCTAATTGGTCTCCTAGGAGTTGGCGGGATAAAAGATATAGATGTTTCAGATTCTGAAATGTTTCCATTATGAAATATTGCCAGTGATTTGGATTCCACCCATCATGAAAAAGGGCAGACCACCACTATCAAGTACCTTGGACCATCAAACCTTTTTCCCATGTCCACGTAATCAATGTGCAGCTCACCGAAAATTCATATGGGGCGGGGTAATGTACCTAGCAGTGTTTGAAGGGTCATTCCTGAACCGTATGTCTGACACGTGATATATTCAATGGACATTTTATTGAGGTATTTTGGGAGATTTGGAACAAACCAGTCTTCCTGGATGTCTGTGGCTATGTGCTGTTCTGTTGTGTGGGCAAGGAAATACAATTGTTGGAATGCTACTTTTAATAATTTTACAGGCATTACCACCTTCCCCGTTGAATTTTGTCTCCAAAGAAGGTCTGTTGGTGATTTTGTACATCCTCTTTTTAACCATAGGTCCTGCTGTGAGTGGGGAGCTCTCTTTGCAGTTCGATTATTTGTGCTATTGGCAAAGCATTATACTCCATGTTACCTTTTTTGCAGTCAGCATTTCTGAAAAAGATGCTGATTTCTTGGCTGCGGCATCTGCTGCAGCGTTTCCAAGTGATATTTTGTCACTGTTGTTTGTGTGGGCTTGGCATTTTACCATCGCCACCACAGATGGTTCTGCAAGTGCCTCAATTAGTTAATTTAACAATGCTGCATGTTGTACAGGTGACCTGCCTGCCCTCCAGAATCCGCTCCTTCTCCGAAAGACAATCCAGGATGCACTGTGGTGGTGACATAAGCTGAATCTGAGTGTATTGTCATTTCACACCCTTTTGCTGCACGTACAGCCTCAATTAGAGCTACTAGTTCTGCAGCCTGTGCTGAATAATGCATGGGTAACCTTTATTGGACCAGAATCTCATACTTTCCTTCTTCCATTCTCATCACTGCTGCATTCTCACTTTCCCTCCTCTCTCTGGGCACTTAGATGCAGATTCATCTACAAAGTACACTTCCTCCTCATCTAGCGCATTCTCACTTGCTTTTGAAATGTCATCTCCTTCACAGTCATAAGTAGCACAATCATGGATTTGTATGTCCTCCATTATACATTGCTCTGTGAGGAACGTGGCAGGGTTTACTGAATGTTTTGGTTTGAAACTATGATTTTGTAAGCTGTCGCTATTTGTGGTGAGTGTGGATTTTGATCGTTCGAAGATGGCGAACAAGGAGTGTTCGATGAACGTGACGGAGCATCCCATCATGATTGTGGAGATTTTTTCTATTGCAAAAGCGGTGGCTGCATGGGCTTGTTCACACGCAAACTTATCCTACATCACTGAGTCCAGCATACCACTATAATAAGCTAGTGGCTTGTGTCCCAAAGAAGTTGTCTGTGTCAGTACTGCTGTCATTAATTTTCCTGCTCATAATCATGTTTGCAAGGACGGGTGCTGTTCAAATCATTTCCTTTAGTGTGTCGAAGGCAGTGTACATTTCAGGGGTCCACGTTATTGCTCTTTTTTTCCTTTTGGGCCTCTTTTATTCCCTGCTATGAGGGTTTGGTGTATGCTGCATAATCTTAAATCCATGCTCGCCAATACTTGCAAATGCCAAGGAATGTCTGCATGTCTTTCACTAAGTGGGGTCTGGCCACTGCTCGATCTGTGGCGGCCCTGTCTGATATTATTCCTTTACCATCCTTTTATATCAGGTGTCCCAGATACAATACTTCTGTAAGACAGTACTGGAGTTTGTTTTTGTCTACTTTATACCCCTTGTGGGATAACAAAGTGAGCAATTCACCCCCTATGGTGAATGCTGTCAAGTTCTGTGCGTTTGTGTCAAGGGGCACTGAGAAAAAGGGATTTTTTAAATCAACCATGTTGAAGTGTGTTGCCTTTTTTGGAATGCTACACAAAATGAACGCTGGATTTGGGACAAGAGGGAACTCTTTTTGGACAAAATCGTTAAGAAGGCGAAGGTCGTGCACCATCCGCCATGTCCCCCTTTCACTTTTTTAATCAGATAAATTGCGGTATTACATGGGGAAGTGGAGGGCACAATGATGCCGTGTTGCAGAAGTGCATGTATCATTTCTTTTATTCCTTCATCTGCCTCCATAGATAATGGGTATTGCGTCACTCGAGGCAACACCGCTCTGTTGTTCAATTTTATTTTTACAGGTGTAACTTCTTTTATTAGCCTAACATCATGTGAAATGGAGATTGGTAGTCCATACATTTGGGGGTACCTGCTGCAAATCTGTATTACAAAACGACAGTGGTGCACCAACAATGGCCATGAGGGAGATTGTTATTTGTCTATTCTGAAACATTATATCACAAGGTATGCATATTTCTATTATTATTTCTCCATCAGTGTAATTGTCGGTGAACATAACCTCATGTGTCAACTCTCGCAATGCTATGTTTGGATCTACGCATAACACTGTCTGCCATTCACAGCCGTGCATGTCCAGGCCAATCGCCACAATGTGATTTCTGGATACCAAACCAGGTTGAATTTCTGGGGTAACCATGGGATGGAAAAACAAAATCAGAAGGCACCCTCCAGTACTCATGTGTTATTTCTAGCAATACTCTTGTCAACACCTGAATGCCATAAACAAACATCCCCATTTAGGGGACATCCTCACACTACTGTTTCATTTGCCAATGTCTGTATCAATAAAATGGCCCTGTGAGCACACATGCCTGGTGTGGAGCACACAATATCCCTGTCTGTAAATTCTATTGTCATATTCAACTTGCTGAGGAGGACTCACAGGTGAATTTTTGTGATAAAGTAGGGGTGCCCGTACTGTTTTTTTTCCCCCACCCTGACGTCCAAATCTTCAGTGTAAGGAACCGTGACCACAGCACCAGAGAATCCCTGCGTCTCGAGATTTTTGCCTGGCAGCGGAAAATTGCCTTCACATAGACAGCACCGGATCAATGCCCCAACCTTTTAGTTTTGCCCAAAGTCTACTTCTGGAGAGCAGATCAAAAGCATTTTAAAAGTCAGCATAGCAACAGTAGAGCATGTTCTCCCCTTTCGATCGTAATGTTCTCAGAAATTGCAATTCTGCTATGTTTGTTGTTGTACTGTAACTTTTCCTAAAACCTTTTTGAAACATACTCAGTATGTTCAATCCAGGTATTTAATAGTTGCATAAGTACACCGGTGAATAGTTTTTGACAGGAGTCCATCATCGCCAACAATCTGTAATTTGTTGTTAAGAGTCTATCTGTTTTTGTTAATATGGGTACCTGAATTGATTGGAACCAGCTCTCTGGTATTTGACTACACTTTAGTATTTTTCCAAAATAGTGCCAATATCCTTGCCCAGAGGCTAGGGTCAGCCTTGAAGACCAGATTAGGAATGCGGACCGGCCCAAGGGCTCCAGAGGCTTTTGATTTTACTATTAGCATTTCCAGGTTAGTTACTGAGAATTCTTCTTCAAGTATTACTCTTGAGTGTGAGTTCACCCTGCTCCAAGCCATTGCCTCTCCTGCATCTGTCTCTACCAATAACTGACCATTAGGGGAATATAGATTTTTGATATGTTTAATCCAACCTTCCTCGGATATTGGATTTAGGTTGATCTTAGGGGAAAGATTTCTGAAGCTGTTGAAATTTTGCAAGAATTTGACCTTATTGTCTAGTCTCAACCATGTGAACAGGTTCTGCCAATTCACCGTCCTAATGGATGCTTTGTGCGTCTTTTTGCCAATTTCTGTATTTTGTGATCAGGATTTTTGTGATCCTCTTTTTAGTTTCTGGTGCTTTCTCTAGATTTCTTTTCACTGCTGCCTTATCCTTACTATATTTTCTCTTTCTTTCCTGGATGACTACATCAAATAGTTTTCATGCTGCTTCACTTTACTATTTCGAACATATGTAAGACTAATCTCTTTCATTATGTCTTCTGAATTCCGATCATCTGGTACGAGCAGGGTGTTCAGGGTGTTCAGGATGTTCAAGGTGTTCAGGTTTCCCTCATTTGTTTGTAATGCTTCATTCAGCCATTCAATATCTCTTTGAGCTCAACACAGTCTGTTTCCTGCAGTAGTTGGTATAATGGTAGCGATTCTTCCAATCCATTCTTTTGCATAGTTGTCCAGATACCACTATAGGACTGCATGTTGCTCGCATTGCCCTGTACACTATGTCGTAGTCAATTAGGGATGTGACAATGCTGTTTGACCATGTATATAGTTGGTCAGACACTTTGCAAGAACGCAACCTCAAGGGTTCCAGCTCGAAAAATTCAAACAGTGACGGCCAACTATATGTTAGCCCCACTTTGTTGCCATTAGGAATGTGTGGCAGTCGTCTGTTAAAATCTGCAGCCAGTACGACCTTACCTGTGGGTGTACTTTCTAACCAACAAGCATTAGCATCAATAATTACTGCTTGCATTGATTTAGACTTCCACTAGCCCTTCCCTTCTTGTGTCTTACGGCATTGTTGTATAGAATTTGAAACCCATCTATGAAAAAAAAAATGTGTGCACCATGTTTCTTGAAACACAAATATATCCACCTCCTTCATCAGTAACTGTCCTTTTGTATGTATTAGAAATGATTTGTGTCCTCTTGTATTCCAAGAGGTCCATGTCAGCTTTCCAGTGGCTTTTACTTGGGAGTTAGCCCCACTACATGCGTCCACTGGCATCCATAAAGTGGAAGTGATGACCTTGAGCATTGCCAATGAGTTATGTTCCTCTTATGCTCTTAGGGCTTCTCTCTCTGTCGGCAGTTTTAAGCTAGTGCTAGTATATCTTGTGTTTCACTCATATTGTACTTTTGCACCTTTGTTTTTTTGGCATGCTATTAGTGTGAAACCTGCTCTCAGGAGAAGCTATGAGTGTGTTTCAATAGTGACACCACTAACAGTGACACAAGCTCAATCAGTGCCCAATTTGTCTCACTAGTCCAGTCTGCTAGTTCTATTTTCAGAATGTCTCTATTTTCAGAATGTCTCTGATTGCATATACTCCAGGTATTTCAACTGTTTGAAAATTGACTGCAAGACTGTTCCTCCAATATTACCCATGTGCCCCCATCTTTTAACCGGGGTGGATAATTGGCAATTTATAACTGGCCTCATCCTGGGACTTGTTGGTTTGTGTATCATCCACTGGTTCGAGTAGAGTTTTTCCTGTCCCCGTCCTGCTCTGTTGACTTTTGCACATGGAGGCAGTTTTCTTCTTCTTCTGGTCAAGTTTAGATGTGACTTCTTGATGGGCTGTGGGCTTGTTTCTTGAGTCTTGCTCCCCAGTCAGCCATTTCTGCCAATTTGTTCCTGTACCTTCACTTTTCTGAAGACCTATTCTTTTACTCTTGCACATCTTTTGGGGCGATAGTGTTTTCATTACTTGCAGTGCGTATGTTTTGCGAGGCAATTGTTTCTTTTTTAGGACCTTCTTTAATTCTGTGGCAGAGATATTTGGACCTCCTCAAAGTCCCAATTGGGCTTGTCTTTATCGTTTTGTCCACTATCCTCCACTATGAGTTTTGGATAACATTTTTCTTGCTTTTGTACCACGTTGTTTGTCCCAGGTGTAATGGTCACCTTGTTACCTTCCCTTCCTGACTGCCTAGCTTTATCATTTGTGATAATGTCCACTTTTTTAACAGTGCTGTTATTATGTCTAGCAGTTTAAGTGAAAGGTTTTGGCTGACTCCAAGCTCTTCCCTTATAGAAGCCATTAGTACTGCTTGGGTATTTATCTTGCATTCCAGTGCCATCAGCAGGTTCTTTGTTGCAGTATCATCTACCACGGTTGTATCACCTACAATGGCAGACTCAATTGCCTCCTCCGAGGCCGATGTGTGTGATGAGTCTGAGTGTGTAGCAAAAAAGGTAAAATCTGGAGAATATGACAAACTGATGCACTCATTGGCCTCTGCACTTGTTGGATTTGGCAGCCTTTTCTCACCCCCCAATGAAGCTCTCTGCAAGTTGTTAACTAAATTCAATAGTGTGTTGTTATTGTCGATGGTGTCTGACAGACACTTTTCTTTGTCCGCTTCTCTTGCTTCAGATGACTGTCCATTCAGTTGTGATGGCTGGTCAAATTTGGAATTTTTTAGAACATCCTACTTGTTGCTACTGCGTAGATTGGGACATTTGTGCTGCACATTTCCCTTATGCAATTGCACCTTGTGCGTCATTATTATTATTTTATATACCTCCCAGAATTTA
Source organism: Ambystoma mexicanum (assembly GCA_002915635.3). Lineage (NCBI taxonomy): Eukaryota > Metazoa > Chordata > Amphibia > Caudata > Ambystomatidae > Ambystoma > Ambystoma mexicanum. The sequence continues at coordinate 830,428,693 of CM030321.1, forward strand.
ATAGGCCACTGTAAAAGTGGGGCACATGCTCTGGCCTACACTCAAGGCAATAATAACGCAGCAATGCGGGTTTCATTGTTCTGCTGTCTCCCTGATTTTCAATAAAAATGGCAGTCATTAAATTCACAAAGTCATATGGGCTGATGTAAGGTTATAACTTGTTCTTTGAACACTCAGCCGAGTTCCCCAAAGCTTCCTACACTTGGCTGTAGCGGGTTGTTTATGCACACAGCTGAGTTCCACAAATCTTCCTCACTCAGTGAGAGATTGAGGGACCACTGTTGGATAGTTTACACAGTTAAACACAAAGTTGCTGATTAAAGGAATTATTTGCGCAGAAAAATGGGGATTTGTGCGCCGTTCTGCCCGCAAATCCCCGTTTTCGGCGCAAATAATTCCATGAATCAGCCCCAAAATGTCAATGCCGTGGCAACACTTTTTGTTTATACACTGTAGGTGCTTGCTCCGGGTGCCTAAACACTGCTTCCTGCATTGCCATCTACCACTTGTCTCTATTACCTCGGCTTGTTGCTAACGGCTCCAAGCTTCCACAGTTCCCCACCGTCCACTTTCTAGACAACTTTCTGGACTGGGGAATGTAGACTGGCTCTGTGTACTGACAAGAGGAATGCCGCGGCACGCATTGTGTTTATGCACAAAAGTACTTGGTCAGTGTACCTGCACCCAACTTACCGCTTCATCTCCTGCTGCTTACCGCTGGTCATGCTGCTTCCAGCTAGCAGCTCTGTAGCTCGCGCCTCCCTGCTTTCCGTCTTCCTTCAGTGTATAATCTACTTTCTGCTCTGCAGTCTGCTGTCTCTGATTTTCTTGATCCCCTCTACGACGGGTATCGAACAGCGAGCGGCTTCCGTGTACAGCAGCAATGTACTAGAGGAAAGAACCTCTTCACGTGGAGCGTCAAACCGTCACCATCAGGAAATCAGTAGGACTCTAACGGAAAGAGTGTCATATTCATTTCAATGGGTGGCATATTCATTTCAATGCATGTCCTATTCATTCCAATGCAATGTTATATTCACTTCAATGTGTATCATATTCATTTCAATGGGTGTCATATTCATTCCATTGCATGTCACGTTCACATCAACATGTGTCATATTCATTTCAATGTGTGTCATATTTATTTCAATGCATGCCCTATTCATTTCAAAGCATGTCTTATTCATTCCATTGCATGTCCTATTCACTTCAACGTGTGTAATATTCTATTTTAATGGGTGTCATATGTATTCCATTGCCTGTCCTATTCATTTCAATGCATGTCTTATTCATTGAATTTCAATGAATGTCATGCTCATATCAATACATATACACATTGCGATACTTATTATACTCATCTCAATGCACGCCTTACTCATCTCATTGCACGTTGTATTAATTTCAATATGTCACATTCATAAAGGAGTAATGTTGACCTGAACGGCTTCCCATATATGCCACTGTTGAGAATAAGGTGACCTTAGCATTTTAGAAAAATACATACATGAAAAAGTGTGTGCTCTGCCCTCCTTTCCTTTGTGCTACTACTTGAGAATCTGGAAATGTATCATTTACTGAAGTCGTTCTGATGGGTTATGCAAATAACCTGCATTAATGATCACTTGAGCAGTCACATGTATTTGTTTAACACAACTGTCTAATTCTTTTAGATGTATTCTTATAATGTTATAGTGCAAATAAATTCTTCATTTTGCAGTACGTCATGTACTAGCGGTTATGTTAGATTGAATTCTGTGTTTTTTTTGCTCTTCATAAATCAACCTCACTTTGGAAATAATAGCAAAGAAAAGGCTTGGTTTAGCAACAAATCAAGACTTTGAAAAATGTTTGTTTGAGTAAACAATGCGCGTGTTCTTTCCCAGCCTCACTAGCCGACAGTAGCCTTTAATGTGCACACTTTATGAGAACCGCATGAAGCAGAGAGCAAGGAATTACCAAGTGGATGCTCAACATGTTTTGTTGACTAATGTGTTTCTTCCTTTCTTCAGGCGGCCAAATTACTTTGGATTTATGAATGCAGAAATAACTAACACGAGCAGAAAAGAGCAGTCTCCTACAATTGTGGACAAGCATATCTGAATGACTGAAGGTAACCCCTCCAAATGAAAGACACCTGTCGTCCATAAACCTTTGTTCACATAGGGTGCAGCGCCATTACATTGATTGGTAAATATCCCATGCTGTTAAAATAACTCAATTGCGATGATGGCTATTATGAAAGCAGGCACGGCAAGCAGGTCAGGTTTCACAACTTAATCTTCTTTATTTGCTTAAAGAGTTACTGCAGCCCTAGACCTCTGCATCCAGAGCTTAACGACCTCCCTCTTCTAAAGCAAACATTTTCTCTCTGCAACAGGTGACATGTCTAGTGCTCTATTATGGAACACTTGCACTGTACAATTCTTGAACTCAGCACACGTAGATTGCACCTTAACTGTACACTTCATCAACTATGTACATGTATACAACACACATCCTCCCCTTTATCCTGAGATGACATTTTTTTCTTATAAACTATGAGCATCCCTGTATTTTTCTTTTTTCAAACATGCATGTTATATACCATAATTTCTCTGTTTTGCATAAGGTTAAATCAACAAACTTGCCTTGAGGCTGGCCTCGAAGCTGCGCTTCTCACGATAGCCACTCTCTCCTTTCCCCATCTCTCTACATTGCTTAGTAACACAGTATTACCAAGATCCTTCACCGCCTTCAATGGCAAAGAAAACTTCATAAGACCTTTATACGCTCTTCTTCCTGTCTTCACCTTAACCAGCATGCTCTCTCTCCAAACACACTCCTTGACACAGTTATTCTTATCATAACTTTCGTTTGCACATTCCACATTCTATTGTGTAGTGCCTTCACTGGTACATCTTCAAAAGCTCTCAAAAAATGTCTTCATCCACCTTGGATGCAACCTAGTACCCTCTTCCTCAAGGCCTCAAACGGAGAAACTTCTGTCACTTGGTGTGGTACAATACCATATTGCACCACCCATTTCATTACCGCCTGCTCCCAATCTCCTACTGTCGCTCCAGCAATTCTGATTACTTCCATCAACGTCCTATTAAACTTCTCTACTGTGGCATTCCCTTTGGGATTATACAGGGCCGTTGTGGAATGACCAATTCCGTTATCTTCCAAAAACTCTTCCATCTCCTTTCCCAAAAATTGAGGTCCATTGGCTGACACTTTTTTCCTGGGAAACCCCTCTCTCCACAATACTGACTCCAGAAATGTTATAATCCTGCGGCAACTAATGTCCCTCACAATACACACCTCCGTCCGCTTTGGCAAGAGGTCCACCGGCACAACCAGATACACACTCTGGCATCCCCTGATAGATATGGGGCCCAAAATATCCATATCCAACACATCCCAGACTGAACTGGGAGGCTCCACCATCTTCAAAGGCGGCACTCTGGTACTCAGCACCTTATCACTGTCCTTGCACGCCTCACACTCCTTCAAAAATGTCTCAATATCGTGGTTCATTCCTGGCCACCAGAAATCTTGGCCCACCAGATCTATTGTCTTACTGATTCAAAAATGCCCCTCATGAGAAATCTTAAGCACAGTATACCTCATGCCCTATGGCACAAACAAATGCACCCCTGTGTCAGAATACCTCCCTCAATGCTCAATTCTTGCCTCACTTTCTTGAAACCCTTCAATCCCTCATCACACTTATCCATGGGCCATCCCTCCTGAACGCATTTCACCACTACCTTGTGAATCAAATCTTTATCACATTCTTCCCTCCAATCACTTTCTTTGGCCACTTTACAATTAACAAAAACCTCAATATTCTCCTCACATCCATCACTGTCATCCTCCCCTATGGGATTGCGGGATAAAGCATCAGCAATTATTTTTAACTCCCCTTTCACATATCTAACTTCCATGTTAAGGCCCTGCAAGGAGGAAATCCACCTAATAATCCTCCTTGAAACTCCATCCAAACCCTTCCTAGTGAAAATGCCAACAAATGGTTTGTAATCCGTCACGACCATAAACATCCTCCTCCAAACAAATTGGCAGAACTTCTCTATCCCCCACACACATGCCAAAGCTTCTCTCTCCAACACAGAGTAACACCTTTAGAACGTGTGAAGCAAAAGCCACAGTATGCAATACCTCAGATTTCATCTGCATTAGAACACATCCAAGTCCATTTTCACTTACATCTATATACAACAATACTTCTGTTAGTCAGCATCATATGCAGCACCCTTTGTGAACACCACACACAATTAAAACTACAAGTGTAAGTACAATTTCACCTTTCATACAAGCCTGTACTACACAGTAAAGTGGTAGCGATGGCTGAGCAGCCAGACCTATCTTAAGAGTAAAGTGAGCAGTACAAGAGGTTACACAAAGGACAACAATTAGTATGGTTCAAACAAACACTGATTCAAGGTTTTTGAGTAAAAGAATATACATACATTTACACCATTAGTTAAGAAACAGTTTGCTATTATAAAGCAGCATAAAATCACAATCTCAATGTACTACAACCCCCCCCAATCAATTCTGGACAAGTTAGGCTCAAAATGAAGTGTGTGCAAAATGGCACTCCAGCAATTTAAAAGGGAAAAAAGACAGGGTTATTCAAAATCAACACCAACAAGTTATAGGCAGGGCAATCTAGAAAAGGCTACTGCAACTAGGATTCAAGTCAATAGTCCTGGGACAACATTAATGGTTCAGTGCCTTTGCAGAGGATCACACAGTTCAACGTAGATCGCGGATAAGTCTTTGCTAAGAGTTCAAAACGAAGTTGGTTGGAGGAAACGTTATTCAAAGGAGAAGAGAAGGACAAGCTTTCGGAGAGGCGAAAGATTTCAAGCACTTTCACCACGGTCAGACAGAATGCACGACCGGATTTGCACCGTACCTTAAATTGAGAAGAATGCTGTAGCTGAGGCAGTTGTTCCTGCCAGTTCCTGCAGGCTCACGGTTCCTAAAGCTCCAGTCGTGGTGACGAGAAGGAGGACGTCTGGAGGGTCCTGCACTGCCCTGGGAAGACGCCAGCATCGGAGCAAAATGTCGAAACCCATACAGGCTCCGTTCCTCCTGGCTATCCGGGTCACTGCAGCGATGCACAGCAAATTCGATCAGGAGAGGGATGCCGGCGTTTGGTGTTTGGTGAGCTGGTTGGTCTCACCAAGCTCAACGGAAGAAGATTCCTTACAGATCTTCTCTGTCGTCGAAGTTTCGGGCGATTCGGAACTGCAGCAGGGCTTCACCGGGATATCCAGTAGTTGCAGCAGTCATCTTCCTTCAGCTTCTCTTCGGTTCTCTCGATCCAGTGGCGACTCTACCTTCCAGTCCCAGAGACTGGCTGTTTATGCACCAAACCCCCATTCACACAGCCTGGCTGTCAATCATACAGCAGGGTGGCTGTCCTGGCAGGACAGCCACCTAGCAGACAGCCCCCTAGCCAATCAAACTAGATTGCGACTTGGGTTTCAGTGGGCCTCAAACCCCTCCCTCACATCCTGTCCACCCAGACACTCGGGTGCCTAAGGAGGGCTTCTGTGCAGAGCCTGCCAAAGGACGGCAAACAAACAAAGGACCAAACCTTTAAAAATAAATGGTGAATACACTTGACAGGAACCAAATAAAAATAAAAGGGATCCAGAGAGTTAGAGTTTGAGGCTACCACCATAGCCTCTAACGGTACCAAGGCTATTTTCATAGCTCGTGGTAGAATATAAATGGTAGATACCACTGCCACCAGCCAAATCTTAGAGAAAGGGGAACATAAAAATGTCCCATGAGAAGTAGACAAAAAGGGTAACTATCAATCCTTCCAGTTCGCTATTGGAAGATAGGGTGTACTGGCTCTGTAGATTTAAAAAGACTAGTAAAGTCAATGGCAAGTTTACATGTTCTGGGAGACAGTAGTCAGTCCAAGAAAATGGAATTTAAAGTGGGAAGTCTGAAAAACACCCCTGTGTCACTGCACTGAAGGTGCTGTGTGCAACACAGTAAACAGATGATGCCTATGGGGTGGGAGAGACTCCATAGCTCATGAGGATAAAATGTACAACACAATGAAAAGGAAAAGTTCAAAGCCCAAAAATGTAGCATAAGAGCTGGAGGGCTCTAAGGTAGAGGGAACTTAGCACTTGTGTGAGAAATCTTCCTAAAAACTTCCCACAAGATGGGGGCATTCACCAAACAATCCCTTATGTCAGAATTCTCTCTCGCACCCCTCACACTATTGAAATCTTACACCTTTCTTTACCAGCATCCTCATGTACTTCGTCATCTCAGCCACATTTTTTATGAACTTCCCATACAATTCAACTAATCCCAAATAAGCAGATAATCCTTCTTATCCTTTGGTGGTCCCATTTTTTTAAACGCCTTGATGGTGGCATACTTTGGCTTTACACCTTCCACTGTCAATTCATGGCCCAAACACTGCACTTTTCCCAAACAGAAGCTGCACTCATTAATAGAAATTGTCAATCCTGCATCCGCTACTGTTTAACACTTCTTTCAGCCTCATGTCATACTCATCGACATCCTTGTCCCATACCAATATATCATCCTGGTAACAACACGTGCCTGCTAGACCCTTCAGTAACTTACTCATGACTCATTGAAGTACACTGGAGGCAAACACCAATCCAAAAGGCATTCCCTTACAGCGATATAGACCAAATGTTGTTTTAAATGTGGTAAGATTCATGAGGTCAGCATGCATCTCAACCTGGTGATAAGCTGTATTCATATCAAGTGTTGAAAAAATGGTGGCACCTCCCTCTTTCATGAACAGGTCATCTATTTTAGGACGAGGAAATTGGTCTGGCATCACATTTTTGCTAAGCCCCCAGAGGTCAATGCACAGTTTCAGGATCCCATTCGATTTACGTAAAGCCACAAGGGGACTTATCCATTCAGCTGCATCCGTCTCTTCTATGATTCCATCCCTCATGCAATTCAATTAATTCTCCACATCCTCTCTCAAAGCAAGAGGTATGGTGCAAGCTCTCGACCTTACAGGTAAAGCTCCTGGCTTCAACCTAATTAGATGGATGAACCCCTTCAGGCATCCTATCTTGTATGCAAAACCTTCCGGAAACATCTTTGCCATATCGGTTTCTTTTGTCTGCACTGACTTCACCCTTTTCAGAACTTTTCTAATGACCACACCTTGAGATGGGTGATCAGGTTCAAGTCTCAAACCAAGACCCGCTTGGGCATCCGAGGTCAACAAGTTACCTCCTGTGGTGGCCACTCTTACCATGCCCTGTACGCAACTGTCACCATACCTGAATTGTGCCGAGAACTCTCCCACCATGTCAATGGGCACATTTCCAAGTGCATGCTCTGACACAATTGCTTCCTGCAGAAAACAAGAGTTAAACTTCCCCTTCCAAGTTTTCATGTTCACCAGGGTGTAGTCTGCTCCACTGTCAATTAAAATCCTCAAGCACTGCATTCACCATGATTTCGGCATGAGGTTTAACCCTTTTGGGTGCCTCATCAACAGCATTCACTGCGCAAGCTTCATCTTCTCCACTGCTTCTGCCCTCCTGGTCCTAAGATATGCCTTCCTGGACCATTTTGATGCTTCCAAGTTTGTTCCAGTACTTGCGTCAGTGCGACACATGGCCTTTTCTCCCACAGTGCCTGCATATTACATGGCGGGCAAAGCACTGTCTATCACTGGCAATGTAATCCATGTTCCCACATCTGTAGTACTTTCTGACAAATGCCTTCCCTTCCTCCCCTTTTGCATCCATCCTCTCTGTGCTTGTCATTTTTCATTTGTCCTTACTTTCTTGCTGTTTATGTGCCTTAACTTGCTCCACAGCATTTGCACCGATGGGTGTTGTTTTCGCAGGCTCTGAATCCAAAGCCCTAATGCACTTTTCTTTTCTGTTTGTTCCACCATTTATATAATTTCAATGGCCCTCTCCAGTGAAAAGTCCACGCCACTGGCTCCCTCTTTCCACAGAGCTTCCCTAATCCTATGTCCTAGACATTGATATGAATGAGAGGCTTTACGATTGGCAGCAAAATTGCTTCCATACACTCCATGCAAATATCTCATGTATCCTTCCTTCCAGACTCCCCATTTGATATTGGGCTCCCCTATGTGGGTGAAGGCTAAGGCTGGCCCTGGAATCTTCATTGCTCCAGTGGATTTGTCCTAAGAATAATACACTGTTATTTTATGTTCATGCATATGTAAGGTGAACTCTTGTAGAATTCCTTAAGTTTTAAAATGCAGAAATGTTGATTTCTTTGTTCAGAACACAATGGTCCCAATTCACAGAACGAGTTCAAATGGGCTATGCCATTATAAAACGGTTCTGTGAATTAGGCCCAATGTGTCTTGGTTGCTTTCTCAGTCATGGGATTTTAATGGTTCATTGCATGGCTGTGCTGCTGTTTTTTCATTGAATTGCTATGCCGCCTGACCTTAAAATGTATGGGAAACTAGCTTGTATGGGTCTTGGCCGTTGGTCCGCCTGACCTTAAAATAGCTGCTGCGACATCTCCCGAGATTTCAGGGGCATTGCAAAAGTATGCTCAGCACTGCTCTGGGTCCTCCCCTTGCTTCCCGCACACGGAAGTCCCTGCAGTTCTGAGATGTTTGTGGCATTCGCAGGAGAAAAAACACCTGGTTTTGTGCTTTTTATAGCCCTATCCCATCCCATCCCATCCCCATCATCCTTGACCTAGCCAGAGATTGTTTTCTTAGTTTAACAAGTGTGATGTGTTTTTAACATGTTTTTACCGCTACGTTCGTAGACTATGGGCACAGTTCTTGAATTCAAAATGCCATCCATTTCAAAGGTTTTGATGCACCTCGCGTTTTTAATTGGACAATCAGCGTGTGTGTTTGTTGTCCACCAACACTACGCCATCGTCTGATTGGCACAGACATGTTGGCGGATGCCAAAACAGGAAATTAGTCTGCGACCAAGGTGCACATATCACTAATATTTTTGGACCTCGTTTTTAGCCAAAAATAAGACTCGTCAGATTTACACTAAGTTTGCAAAAGCACACTTTCGGGAACAAGCCTCCCTCCTCTTGCAAGTTTGGTGCAAATACGTCCAGCAGTTTTGGCTGTAGGTATGAGCAACATTTATTTTCCATTATGTCTATGAGGATTTCAAAGGTTTGGTTACACCCCTATAACTTCGCCCCCCCCCTTGACGAAACCACGCCAAACTTTGTAGCTTTATTTCGACATGGCCAAATGCTTTATTTGCAAAGTTTGGTGAGGATTTGTCAAATGGCACCAAAGTTATAAGCTGCCCAAAACTGCTCTTTCTATGAGTTAAGCAACTTAACCATATCTACACGCCTGCTACCGCAAGCCATGTAATGTACAATGCTGGCATACATTATTTATCTCTGGGACAAAAGTGGCTGAGGAAGCTGCACATAGGAGATTGCAGTGTTACAGTACTGTACTGTTCATCCTATTCCTTTTCCACAGCCACCTGTATTTGACTGTAAGCATGCTTCTGCTTACCTTCCAGTTGCTGGACCTTTTTTTAGCTCAAGGGATGATGCACTCAGATTGATGAAACCGGACCCCACCTTTTACCTGTGCTGCTCTTTATTTCATAGTGAATGACCCCCTCCAGGTTTTCAGTATCATTCGGAAAATTAAGTTAATACACAGCAACAACATGAGTTATGAGGTAGTGGTGCAGGAGACAATATTATTTTGACCTATGGCTATGCACATTCTGTAAAAGGAGTTTGAGGCTGATGGGAGACAATGGGATAGACCTCAGGGAGAAATAAATAGGGATTCTGGTGCCTGTCCAGATTGCCTAACACAATGCTCTCCTAGTTGGCCATTGAGCAAATGACCTCAGCAAGTTAGAGTTAGCATTCAGCCCGCCAACCTACTAAGGGAATTGAAATGGGTATCGGAAGCAACCATTTCTCTGAACCAAAGGATCTTGCCTACTATAACTCTTAGCAACTATCTTATGGCAATGAGTAAAGTATCCAAACGGCCCCCTTCCCTCTTTCCAGATCCTTGTGACATGTGGAGTAACATGTAGTAGTATATGTGTGAGCAAGAGAGAGGGAGAGAGGGAAAGAAAGGAAGAGAGAGAGAGATACAGAGACATGTCGAGAAGTGGAAGGTGGGACTGACAACAGCAGTCTAAGGAAGTGAAAATGGACCTGTCGGCAAGAGATAAGTGGTAGAAGCACAGGGAGGTCAGAAGGTGTCTCATGGCCTTCACTTGCGTTCCTACGTCTTCTAATGCCTTGTGATGACCTCCAAGCCTTGTTCATGCTTTGTGTTGCTAAATTATGGTCTACTATATGCAGTCTCTCGATTGTCCACCCATGAAGGTCTTTTCCACTTTCAGGAATTACTTTCTCAAGTATTTGACTTTGGACTATTCAATGAAGTAGTCTACTCATGCTGGGTTTGGTCAGTGAGACATACATGAGAACATGGAAATGCTTGGTGATAGGCTACCTGTGCTCCATTTGGTGCATTGAAGAATTATTTTAATGCATGTGTTGGGGTCTAAGATTGCTCCGCAGTCATGTGAGAACTGACACGCAGACTAAAGATTAATTACATGATTTGCCCTGCTTGTGCTACGACATGCACTGATTTAAAGTGTATGTATGAGAAGCTAGATTTCTACAAGAATGCAGATGTTATGGTCTCTGATTTCTAATGATTTTGTGGATGCACACTTAATGAATTTAGTGTTGACACAAGACTGATCAGCTGATATTTTGTGTGATGCATATTAGCTCTAAGATGATCAATAAAATTAATGATTATTTCTTAGAGAGTTATATCATTATAGTGGGATTGACACTTGTGTTGACATGCACAATTTATCAGGTTCAACCATGTTTGAGGTTAAAAACAGGGATTTGCTGGTTCCCTGTGAGGAATGGATGTGCCTTAATTTTATATGACTGTACAGGTGAGGGATACTCAACAGTGGGAATGGTGATTTGGTGTTTTATTTAATTATGAAATGCATGTCCAACTAAATACATATGCCAAGAGTTAAAGATCTGTCGGTTAGGGAAAATCAATTATCATGTGTGTCAAAGTATTGAGAAGGCTGAAGTAGTAATTTGACCAAAATGAAAATGAAAGATATTATAGGGCCTGCGGTAACATCCCTGTAGTTATGGTTAAGTTGCTCAACTCATAGAAAGAACATTTCTTTGGGTGGCTTATAACTTTGCCACCGTACGACGAATCCTCACCAAAAGTACATAGCCACCTCAGAATTATTTTGTAAAGTTTGGTGCAGTTGCGTCCAGGTGGGGCTAAAGTTATAGGAGGGGTCACAATATTTTTGAAATCCTCATATATACAATGGAAAAAGAAATTTGCTTGCACCTATAGCCCAAACCGCTGTATTGATTTTCACCAAACTTGCACCAGGAGTGATGGCCTTTTTCATAAAAGCGTGCTTTGATAAATTTGGTGTAAATTCTGTCCAGTATTTCTTTTTAGAAGGTAAAAATGCAAGTAAAAAAAATTCTTGAATTTTTGAAACGGTCGGCATGTTGGAGCACAGTAAGAAAAGCACCTGGAAATTGCATCTCTGGTTATTTTGTGCTTAAAAGAGGGGCTGTAAAGGGTGGGGGGTGGAAAAATGTTGATAGGGAGTCAATTCTAAAGGTGAAAAAAGTGGCAAAGTTGCCGTTGTGTACTGTACATACTTGTTAGATGGATTGATTGAATTTTGGAGGTGTGACCAGTGGAAAGATTCTAGGGGACATGGACATAGGCCATGCCCCCAAGAATCTTGCTACATGTTACATACACTATAATAATATGTGTATAATAATTATAGGCACTGTAGTGGGAGTATACAGTATTAGTAATATGGAGGGATGAAATCATTGAAGAGTATATGGTATTTTTGATTGCAGTAGAATTGAGGATAGTGGTGATGGAATCTGTAGATGAAAAGAAAAAACAAAAGATAATTTAACAAATATTAATTGTTACATACAACCAGGTAAACCTCAGCATGCCACTGCCCAATTCTTCAATGACCTATAGCTAATCCGAGTGGTGACTACACCAATTGCATGCCATGACCCTTCCACGAAACTAAGAGCCGTACTTAAGGACTTAAACCCATGTCTAGTTCCCTCATTTTGTAACTTGTTACCTTACTGTATGCTTGCAGTGTGCAGAAAGTTCTGATTTGTATCTTTTCATGGGCCTGCAGCTGTATTTTGAGAAGATACTTTTGCCTCTTTCTCTTGTGATAGATTTACAGTTGTTTTAGACTAGAGCATTTTGTGGTTGTATTATTTGATAGACTAGCAGTTTTTTGTTTTTGAATGGTATTGCTTGGAGATCTGGTGTAGGTTCTGTTTGCATTACTTTTCTTTTTGAAGGTGTTCTTTTTTCAGGTACAGGGTAAATAGCTAGGTGGGCGGTGTACAGTACATGTAGCCTGTTTTCTAGTATGCAACGAATGTCAGCGTTGACTTTAATTAAGAACTTTCTATAAGAAGCAGCTTCATCACTTTCATACAGAAGCAGAGGTTTATAACTTGTAAAGCTGCAAGTTTTAGTTTCATGTTTAAGCCCATGTACAATTTCTTCAGTGACTATTCTATATAAATGGTGAGTTGCTCATCATTTAGCTGTAATTTGAGCACTAAAAAGTTTTGTTCAGATTGTTTAGATTGATAAATGGTATTTTCTACCTCAGTCCTGGCTATTTCTATGAGTGGTTCTCCAAGTGGTTATTGGCTTCCTGTATGGGAAGGTTGACTGCCCTCAGTAGTGTATTTATGTAGTACAGCTTCAATGTCTTCCCCTTGCTGATGTTCATTGTCCAACATTTGTTTGTATTCTTTGAAATTGACATTTGTTATACTGCTTTCATTTGCTTTGAATGCAACTCCAAATCAGTCACAGTCAGCTAATAATTCTTGTTTTGTCTAAGGTTTAAAAAGCTGTACTAGGGATATGTTATAAAGTTCTCTATGTTGCAGAGATTTAGATGATAACTTTATGTGATTAATTAGGCTGGCTTTTGTAAGTTTTACTAGGCTTCCTTCACAAGTTGCGACTAAATATTTACCAGTTGTCTCAGCTGGTGTTACATTGCTTTTGTAGGAGTAATTTTGGTCTATGTCGTATAGACACGTTTTCCAAACTAGTACCTCGGTTTGGTTAGTATGTGTCAATTATATTGTTTTTTAATCTGGTGGGATCATGTGTGGCAATTATCTCTTGGTAGGATGTTAGTGATCTTTTTCGGGATGAAGCTGGACCAAGGTTTAGCCAGATAATGGGCTTCAATACGAGTTTGGAGGCAGCCATGCCCTTCCGAAGGGCATGGCTGCTTCCAAACCCGGGTCCGGGTTCCCTGAGTTGGGAAATACCGGGCCATTCCGACCTTGGAGGGCCCGGTATTTCCCCATTCAGGGAACCCGGACCATCCCCATTCCATTGAGCCCCATTGGGCTCAATGGGAATGGGGAGCATGCTAACAATGGGCCCATTAATGTCGGGCCTGTTGTTAGCATGCTGGGCCGCTCGTGGGACCCGCTAAGGACGTCTGGTAACACCAGGCGTCCAGAGCGGGTCCCGTGAGTGGACCTCATAATAGGGCGGTAAGGGGTTAATGGCTCTGGCACCTTTACCGGCACCGTTAACCACTTACCGCCCACCTCGTAATGAGGGCCAATGTGTTCATATTTGCCACATAAGGCAGTTCCTGTTAAATAGTTTGCAGCTTCATATCACGTGCATTCTCTATGGGAGAGCAGTTTTATACTGAAGCTGTATAATGATTGTGAACATTTTTCATAAGAAGATATGTTATCCCAGAAGTCTTTGAGCTCTGTTTTCTCAGCTTTGGTGAGATAGGCTGTGACATATCTTGCAACTGCAGTGCAATTGTCTGCAATGTATTGGATGTCTATAGTTGCATTCCGCAAGAGGGCAATGATTGCATTGTAATCATTGATGTATGTGGATGCTTCATCCCTTTTAATGCTGTATGTGTTTTTAGGGTATTTTCCTTTTACATTGCGTCTAACAGAAGACATTAAGTTATTTACTTGTCCTGTTGCGGAAACTGGTCTATTTAAACCAAAGCAACATTTGGTATAGTATTTAACTTTATTTTTATATAATTGAAGGAAGTATTTGCCACACTTATGTTTTTGGAAGTGTAAGAATTGTGTACGTAGGTCTGAAGGGATGTCACAGGTAATATATTTTTGAATAAATTGTAAAACAGTGGCATCACTCTCATGGCCAAATATGGGAGCATCATTTATTCACAAAAGTATATGGATGTGTGGTGCTCCTCTGTATTGATATGCTCTTCTCCAAAAGATGTGTTCCACTTCTCCAAATAGAGGGGTATTTTTTATTGCAGATGAAGTCTAGCATGGCAATGAAGCAATGGTGAAAGTACATTGACACATTATCATAGTTCTCCTGGTGTTTTTATATGTATTCCCTCTTTATTTTGGTTTGCAGTGCGTAAGAAGTTGTTCAAGTCATTCCATGCATATTCTGCGCAACTTAAAGTAACAAACCATGTGGGTGGGCCTTGGTTCCTTCTCATACAACGTACATCAGCGTCATGCTGTAACTAGCATTTGTTTGTACCATGCATGTTTGCCAAGAGATTTGTGATACTTGCTGCAAAACCTTATCTTTGTTTTTTATCTTTTGAAGCAGTTGGGTAGCAGATATGTTTTAAAAATTAGAGCTTGTGTTTTAATGTGTTTGCAACTCCATAACATATAGTTCCTAGTTCACTTTCAAACAGGAGGTGGAAAATGCATTGTACATTTTGTCTAAATCAGGGGTCTCCAGAATACATTCATAAAGAGCAATATTCTGATCCAATAATTTGTGTGAATCTTTCATCATATCTTCCTCCTTTTCCAGTAGGAATGTTTCTAATGCATATTTTATGGTGTTTTTGAGTGCAGTGGGTGAATTGTATAATGGTCTAAAATACTGGCTGCAGTTCCAGGATCTGCATATTCCAATTGGCCAGTCTGTGGTGAATCTTGAATTATTTGGGTGGTTTCTTTTAAGTTTTCCTCTGTGTTTATATCTTTGTATTATTCATGGTTTAAGGTATTGTAGGGCTTATCTAATTTTGTTTAAGTCAACTAGTTGTTGCCAAATTGTTTGGTCTTTTGTTGGTACATCCGATTAGTACAATCAATGATTGATCTGTTGGACTCACATTTGTGAAGTCATCTTTGATGCCCGGGGTGTTAGTCTTAGCATTGCACGATGGCGGCATGAGTTATGGTTACTTAGCTTACAATAACTGGAGAATTTCAACGGTTTTCCGGTTTAACTTGTAACCGTAACGTCCCTTTCACAATGTTTTTTCATTGAATTTCATGGCTTTTTGTTAGTGCAAATTAACCATAAGTCCATTTAACAAAGTTTTTTCAGTAAATTTCATAGATTTTTATTAGGGCAACTTAACCATACCGTCCCTTTAACAACATTTTTTCAATGAATGTCATGGGTTTTTACCCACCCTAATTTGTGACAACTTCCTAATATAATACTTACCCCCAACATAGAAGCATTTTCAACCAATGTACAAAGTTTTAACTTAGAACTGTAGCATTCTCCAACTCCTACCACATTTTTAACACTTCTGTACAGTTTTTTCCAATTGTTCCACTGTTTTTGTGTTCCCCGATTTTCACATATGTCTGATGTCATCGCAGACTTTCTGGACAGTGTCTTGTGAGAGTTTACCCTTGCACAGCTCCTAGACTTATTCATATCCATCTGAAATCCAGGAGAAAGCACATCCTTCAAAGAACATTAGCGGAACTGCTATTTATATCCATAAATGGCATCAGCTATTGCCATCCCTTCTCCCCAGGAGCCAACACAACCACCACCACCACCCCCATCTGGAGGGCCTACAAAACGCAACAAGCACAATCATGCAGAAATCAATCAAGAGGACCAGGAAGATGAAGCAGAGGAAATGGCTACCTTTAGCACCCTCAAACAATCATGGGTGTGGCATTTCATTATCACCGTTGGGGAATGACCAAAGGCTAAGACTACCAAGTTGAAATACACTTGTACTCAGTTGCAGACAACCTGGCCAGTACTCCCAGGGGACCCCCTCCATGGGCCGCCACACTAAATCCATCCACTGGGATGCTTTGAGAAAGGCTGTTCTTTTCTAAGGAAGTGTTAGGATGTCTCCCTATATCTCATCTTCCTCAACCAATACTACCACCACACAGGCTACTCCTGTGGGGCAGGAAATCCCACTTCTA
The DNA here is from genome assembly GCA_002915635.3 of Ambystoma mexicanum. Lineage (NCBI taxonomy): Eukaryota > Metazoa > Chordata > Amphibia > Caudata > Ambystomatidae > Ambystoma > Ambystoma mexicanum. The sequence continues at coordinate 830,445,013 of CM030321.1, forward strand.
CATTGGAAGCCATAAAAGAAGCTATTGATCCATATCATTCCAAAACAACAGTGCTCTGTATATCCCACACCACAATACACTGCATCCAGGAGTAATCTTTAAGTGCTTTTGAGGCTCTTAATCAAGGAGCATGAGAAACACTGCCCCCTACATTAAAATTAACACACCTACAACATCTTCCCCTGTCCATCTGCCTATTTTTATGTGTGGTTGGTGTCCCTTCCCTTAATTCCCTCCCCACCTTACTTCTTAACCCCTCCTGCAAAAAGAAAACACAAAAAAGGGTTCCTTTAGGATCCACCTTTCACAGTTCAAAAATAGAAGATAAAAAGAAGCGTATAGAGTCCATTTACTTTAAATGTTTCAATAAAGTAGTTTGACTCAATTAGATTCTCCAACATTTCTATTAGCAATTTGTACTATGCAAATCGAAGCAATGGACACTGGTATAATAGAGAAAAAGTAAAAATCACAGAAACCATGTTCTGTCACAAATACTTTTCTCTAGCATACAATGACCATAATCAATGGGCTTTTATAACTGTCTACAGTCCCCTCTCCAGACCAGGCTTCATTGAAACACCCGGATAGCATGTGCACACCATCACACAAGACAGTCCTTCTATCCTTTTCACTTTTATGATTGCAACATGTTTGAACAGTCACTGATCCATCCACCAATATCTTCCAAAAACTCCTCATATAACCTCATGAACATATTGACTGTCACTTAACAATATTCTAAAAAATATGTTCCATCTGCATTTCCTTTACTTATAGAAATAGAATTGACACAGTACTGCCATAAATGCACATATGCAGAAAGAGCAGTGGATTACAGAAAGGGGGAGTAGCGATGAGCAAGTACTCATGGTAGGCCAGCAAGGAAGAGCCAATGGGCCTCATTACAAATCGCCCGGTATGGAAACAATGGTGGCAGTAAACCCGCCGCCACCGTTGCCGGGCGATCACAACTCCTGCAGGTGGGAGGTGATGTTCTCGCCAGGTCTGAACTGGTGGGTTTAACACCGGCCACCTACAGGCGGACAAGGAAACACCAGCAGCATTACGAGATGCTGCCGGTGTTTCCATGATCCCAATTCCCATTGAGTCCCACAGGACTCAATGGGAATGGGGATTAACACCATTCCACCTCCGTGATTCCCGGGAAACCGGGGTTCTAATGCCCCAGTAATTCCGGGAATCACGGAGGCGGAATGGTAACACGAGTCCGGCGGTAACCAGACGGTTTTACCACCTCGGTTACCGCTGGACTTGTAATGAGGCCCAATGTGTGCCAATGTGGGAGGCAACTACCTAACTAATTGGCCAGAAGAGTGCCACGGGTGGGGTGCACACCCTCCATACAGTACACCCGCAAGAGCAGTGCTGAAGGTAAGTCTCAAGGGGTGGGGGGTGCTGGTCTCAACTACATATATTGCCTTAAATCTATAAAGATTGTATATATGGGCTCCTGGAAAACAAACCCTATTCTGCCCAGGAGGGCTCAATCGAAAATAGCAAAGTGAAAGGGTTAAATACTCGAGCCCTTTACTGCTCATTCATCATTTTCATTTGGCACCAGTAAAGAAAGCAACGCTCTTCATTGTTTGTAAGGAACGTCTATTGCTATATGAAAATATTCAATTACTGGTGGTTTTTTAAGTTGAACATCATTTGTTTATAAAGTAAAGCAAATCTATTTGCACAAAAACATAAAAAGAAACAAGTGCACATCTTTGCACATACATGTTTTTCTGGCTTTCGTACGGGGTGGACAATGTTGTCAAGATGTTCAAGTTAAGCTGAAATTGGAATGGAAGAGCATGAGAAGACTGTTCATGTGTTAGTTCATGTATAAATGAATCATAAAGTGTCTAATGTGTAAATCACAGGCAATGCTTACCTGTGGGTTTTATTAGCCACAAAAAGCAGGATCCCCGGCAAAAGCAGGGGAGGATTATGGGACTCGTAGTGTCCTGTGTTCGTGAGTTGTAGTTGGGTACCTAATACACAGATGGGAGATATGAAGGACAACTGTATTGTCTCTACTGCTCCCAAATTATACTTAAACCATGTAATGATTGGAAAAAATTGCATACATCGCGTATAGAGCGCTTACCTGTGTACAGGTAGCGCTAGAACAACGCTCTCACTCGGCATGTGACTCACCTCATTTGGTGGATCGCCTGTCAAAGAGTGGTCTGTCTCCTGTTGAGTAAGAGGTATATTTAGGATAGTAGGAGCTTGTGACATGACCCCATTTTAAATAGATCAACTAGTAGATCTGTTCAAAGTCCTCTACATACTTTGCTGATGTACTACTTTATCTTTCTGGGTGCACGCCATAGAATCCCTCAAACTACTGAGGCTTGGCGTAGAGCCAGAGCAGCTGTGTATCAGTAAGGCAAGCCCCTCGCAAACCAGAATCCCAAGCATGGACGAGTCGCAATGCGAAACGCCGTTGCTATGACATTCAAAGATTAAATACTGGCGGCCATGTTGGGGGTGGCATTTTGCAATAGCTGCGTTTATGGGGGATATCTGCCTAGTGGTGCTGTCCAAACTTGTACAGTGTAATTTAGGTGGGTCGCTAAGTCTACTGTTACAAATTGCCATCGAATTTAGGGTTGTTTACACCCGATGCCATGGTAACGGTGCGTAAGCATATTAGCGTATATACCGCGGGAAAAAACCAAAAGGTTCTTGTATGGATAGAAAAATCTTTTTGTTGCATGTATGTAGACAGTTGGGCCCGTCCTCTAAGGGAGTTAAATACCAGTTTTGCTGTATTATCATGATAATACCACATGGGTGTCCCCAATGGTGTGACCAGAGTGCTTCCGTATTAGTGCGTAAGTCATGTTAATGCATGGTCTGGGACAGGGCGGGAGTGTATGTATCATTGTGACCAGGTGATTGGTCGCACACAACAAATGGATACACATAAGTTACAGCAGATGTAAATGCAAGCGTTTACTAAAGGATGAAGCTATCACCCATATTTAACATATATCCACAATAAATCATTCAGTAGGCCAGACATGTCCCTTTCTAATCGACATGTGACAGTTCATGTTTCCAAATTTTTCAACATTTTTCAACAGAAACACTGCTACATAATCAGTGAACAGATACCATAAAATGGGTACATACATTTCACAATACAATTATGTATGGATCTAATTGCTAGTTCACAGCTGATTGGTGCGTGTGTCTTCCTGGTGTCTCAGAGAAATAGGTCATTAACAAGATGCAGTTATCACAAAGGTTTAAAGTCTTAGTGGGAAAATTCCCACACACGTGACAGAAAAAGCAATCTCATTTGAATGTTATTGGAAAAAGTAAAATAAATGATTTCCACTGTATGGAGATGTTGAGGCCTGAGTGTACAGTATCTAGCTTGTGGACCCACCTTTGTTCTAGTTGGGTAAGGGTCTTGTTAAGGCCTGCCCCCCCTATAGGCCACAACTGCCACAATACAATCAAACCATATAATAAGTATGTACAATACACGTTTGAATAACAAAACTCACCCAGACCCCCACAGACCCCCAATCCCAATAACGTCCATGGACACGCAAATTCACAGCACACATGCCATCACCTACACAGCTTTATTTCACCCTTTGCAAGCCCTCTTTCATCCACTAAATATCCCCAAATATATTTTCCAGGCTACATTTCCTCAATATGTAAATCAAAGAAGGCATTTGTCCTTGCGGAGAGCCAAACCCACCGTCCATGCACTAAACTTATATCACTATTTTTTATACTTTCATTTAGACACTTTGGAAAAATAAATAACAAGACAAATGTGCAAAAGCATACTTTCAGGTCCTTGCTGATACTCCTCTTGCAACTCCCCTCCCACATTTCAAGCTGTAGCCGCAAGAAGAATATATTATCCCATTCAAACCTAGGGCTTCAGCCATGTCACATGCCCCAGTATGCAAAACAGTACACATTTGTCCTTGCTCAGGGCCAGGCTAATTGCCCAGGCATTAAAGTTATATCAACATTTTATGTTCTTAAATTTTAACACTTTAAAAACAATAAAATACAGGACAGATTTGAAAAACCATGCTTTGAGGTCCTTGCTGATGCTCCTTGCACACACATGTTTGCTGCAATTGTATCCAGCACTTCGGGCTGTATCTGCAAGCAGAATTTGTTTTCACATTATAACCTATCCTTATTTCAAAGAACTTTAACACATAGCCGGTCCATGTTGTCCATGCCCACGTTATATGCGTTACCAGTCCATCATGGTCATGGCCAGTAGCCAGATTTGTCCAGGTCATTGGCTTTGGCAATTGTAATTGTAAAAGAAAGTAAGTGGGTATATGTGGTACTGGTAAAGTACTTTTAGTAAGATAGTTTGTTATTTATTAAGGTAGTAGAATTATTTGGGAAAAAGAGTTAATGAAGGTGGGTTGTGGGTGGTTAAATATGTTGTTAGAAAAAATTGACTGTGGCTTTTATTATGAATGAGATAGTGTGTATTTAAAGGTACTAGTAAAAAGATACCAGCAGCTTTTCTGGACTGTCTCACTGTGTGTTTAGTAATAGGAACACTGTGCTCCCGGCAGGTCTTAACTGCTGGGAGTGGAGGCTGCTACTGGCAGGCTTTACACTGAAGCACCGGCCTTGTTACTAATGGTGCTGGTGCTTCAAGGTTACAATTGCCATGGAGTCCTATAGTACTGTATGGGAATGGGAAATTAGTGTACTGATGCTGATTGTAATATTTTGCTTGCATCGGGATGTGAGGTAGTGGTAATGGTAATACAGGGCTGATGACAACACACTGGCTACTTGTACTTGTGGGCTTTAGCGGGAATCCTGTAACGAGACCCTATGAGTAGTGTTGTTTAGGACATTAGAAGGTGTAGGGCAAAAATGGGTGTGTAAAAAAGAGGCATATATTTATTTGCTGGTGATTTTAATAAGGGAAGGGTTGTTTTTGTGGGACAATGTATTTCTAATGTGTTGCAGTGTTTTTAAGGAATAGCGAAACTGTGGCCCGGTGGTAATGCAATGGCAGATTGTAGTTGGAGTACAGTTTGGTGTTTTATAGTAGTGTTTGGAAAAGAACAATAGTTTCTATGTAAAGAGAAGTGTTGTATATAAATACTTTAGGCCTGATTAATGGAATGTATTGCACAGTGCAAAGTGACTTTTGCACTGATGAAAAGTGAACCCTGATTCATGGAACTGTACAAAGTGTATTTTTGGACTGAAAAGTCAGTGCATGTTTATCTTTGCAGTATAAAGTGAGTTTGCATTGACTTTGTACTACAAAAATGCTGTTTGCACAATACCATTAGTCAGGGTTTGTATTGGCAGCACAAAGTTACTTTGTAGCAGTGCAAAATCCCTTTGAACTGTGCAAATAATTTGATGAACCGGGCTGTTTGGCAGTGTACAGTTATGTGCGAGCAGGTTGAGAATGGTGGCACTATAAGGGATGTAATGAGAAAGGTTGGAAACTTTGATGTGCATTTTAAAGTGAGCGTTTATTTTTCAGAGGATTTACGTGAAAGTAAGCAGCTGCACTGTGTCTTAAGTATTTTGTAAAAGTAAGGAAAAGCTGATGTGAAAGATGTGTAGAACATTTTTAAGTGGTACTTGGTGTGTAGAACTTTAATATGTTGGCAGTGCATGTAAGTAAGTGCCATTTGATGTTACCAGGTGCAGAGTTGCTGTCATACATGTCATTTCATAAGGTGATTACAAAGATAATGGGCCTCATTACACGTAGTGCGGTAAGGGTTTACCGGTACCGGTAAGGGCACCTGTACTGGTAAACCCTTACCGTCTTACTACGAGGTCCCTTTGCGGGTTGGTACTTTAACGCCTGCTTTTTAGCATGCGTTAAAAAGCAACCCGCAAAGGGACCAGGGTGCTAATTACGGTACCGCAATTTGCGGCACCATAATTAGCGCCTTCCCCATTCCCATAGAGCACTATGGGGCAAAAATGGGAATGGGGAAAGGCAATGGGGGAAGGGGGAATTACCGCCCGCCAACCTTGGAATAGGGCGGTAATTCCCCTTTCCTCCAAGGCAGTGCTGGTATTTTACCGGCATGGACCAAGGTGCTAATAGCACTTGGTCCACCGCCTACCGTGTAATGAGGCCCAATATGTTTATTGAGAAGGTTATTACATGGTAAGTGGGAGGAACCCGGTATATATATATATATATATATATATATATATATATATATATATATATATATATATATATATATATATATATATATATTCAAGAAAAATACTTTAGTTGCAGGGACGTTGACGTGAGAACTTCACGCAACAAAACCTCTGAAAGTCAGCTAAAGCCACATTAGCTTTGTGCACCCTGTTGCCCATCCTTTGACCACAATGTTGAGATTACAGATTACATCACTTATGACATCACTAATTATATTACAACAGCAACAGGCATTAAACATTGCCTTCAGCCATGTTCAGTGTGCATGGCAAATATATGTTTAACACATGAATGGGTACTAGTCATGGCCTTCATTTATGGACAGTGATCACAACCTTCACCCATGTTATCTGAATATTTTAAAACACTACCAGTGGATACAGCATTCAACTGTGTCCACTGTATATTGTATGCACTGGTCAGGCAATAGCCATGGACTGTGCCCACTATATATTCTAACATATATATGGGCCACTAGCCATAGCCTTTGACCTTGAGCAGTTTGTACATCTTTTGGCCATGTCCATGTATATTTTAAAATAATAAAATGCAATAAGTGATGGCCTTTGGCCGTGCCCACTGTTTGTTATAGACCACTAAGCATCCACTAGCTATGGCCTTCGGCCATGCCCACTGTAAATTATATACACTAACCAGCCACTAGCCATGGTCTTCAATACAGTACTAGCCAGTGGCCACAACCTTTGGCTGTGCTGACTGCATATTCTAACATATTAGTGGGCACTAGCTATGGCATATAGCCATGGCCACTGACTACATCATTAAATGTTGCCCATTGTGTATTTGAAAACAGTGATGGGCTAGTAGGCATGGCTTTTAACCATGCACATCAGTATTTTTTAACACTAACCGAACACTAGCTATGGCCTTTGGTGCTGGCCAGTGACCCCAGCCTTTGTACCGGGCAAATCCATGGCCTATACTATTATTAAGGTAATCAACATTTTCATAAGCTAATTTCTACATTATGTTATGTCTAATTCAATTATTGATGTAATCAGTTACATACAATGTTATTAGTGTTGTCAAAAGTGATGACATCAGTGATGTGATTTGTAATGTCACCAGTGTTCTCATACAACATGTAATTAGTGATGTCATCAGTGATGTGATCTGTGATGTCATCAAAGTGGTCATAGTATGCGCAACAGGGGGTTTTGTTGCATTAAGTTCTCACCTTAATTTCCCGGCAACTAAAGATTTTTCTTGAATTTTAAAGGTTTTGTTAAAATGTATTTCTCACCTTAACGTCCCTGCAACCAACTTTTTTCCTTCAATATGTATATGTGAAATGCACATATGTACACACACACACACACACAGTTGTATATTTTTTATATTGTAATTTGTAGCCACAGCTAAAGCATCAGCCAATTAATTGCAGATGTTATGTGCGCGGCTATGATGAGCAACAACTGGAGTGCTTTTATTTGCTGCTAAGCTACTGCCCCTGTTCACAGTGAATAGATATTGCAATACATTTTTACAGTATGTGTTCAATTTTATCTATCTATTTTTGTAAGTTAAAAGGGCCGTTTTGTGGGACGGGAAGATGGGGGTGGAATAAGGGAGGAAAACACACAAGGATGAAACGTATAACAAAGGGAATTAACATAAAAAGCAACATATATTTTAATTCTATTTTTTTGTTTTTACTTTTTTTTAGAAAAAAGGGGGGAAATGTGGCACTTAAAATGAAAATAAAAACCACAGAATGACAGGTAATCTGGTATTCAGCGATTAACTTCTGCCATTCCTCAAATGTGGCACCTCCTTTGACTACCCATTTGAGCCAATGGGCCTCATTATGAGTTTGCTGGTACAGTAACAACACTACAAGTAGGCTTGCTGGTACCGTTGTTACCATACCGGCAAACTATGAGGTCTTCTCGTGGGTGCCTTTCCGCCCGCCAGGTCTGACCTGGCGGGTGGACCTGCACCCGTGTGCAGACCATGTCAGATGAACCGGTGCATCCCGCCTCCCCATTACCCATTGAGTCCAATTGGACCGAAATAGAATGGGGAGTCATTTTTTCCTGCACCCAGGAATGGGCAATTATTTGGTCTGCCAGGGCCTTAATGCCCCGGTAATTGCCCATTCCTGGGCGCTGGAAAAAAAATGATAACGGCTGCAGCAGTGCCAGTTTTACTGGCATGGCTATGGCCGGTTTCATAATGAAGCCCCTTGTCTACACATGACTTGCATCATGGAAAGATCAGGAGTCGGTAAAACAGGAATCTTTGCAGTTGACACATCTGCTGATGTTGAGGCTTCTTTTTCAGTTGGTTGCACTGGTAAATGGAAGTGCAACATGTGGTACTGATGTCCGTCTACGCAAAGAATGGGACCTATGCATTTTTCTTTTATTATGTTTGTGTGCATTTCGAAAAGTCATTATTGATGTTATCACAGTGGGCTCACACTAGATGATTAATCATAATCGATGTACCCAGGCTTTGACACGGATCATTGAAAGGCCCACAGCGTAGAGTTTTGTTGCAGAATGTGCAAAGTACCTTGTCTGCCTCTTTTCTGGAACAGTGTTCTTTAACTTTAAAGAAGCCCCAACTGTCAGCAGTGGTTTTCATCCCAGTTGCCTTCTTCCTAAGTGGCAATGTTTTTCGGAAACCAAATGTTAATGTCATCACTGCTGGTACTTTTGCAGTTGGACATGTCCAACCGCGAAGGAATATGTAGAACAACAAAAATGACAACACAAAAAAGACAAAGGGCCTCATTACGGGTCCAGCGGTACCCCTGCCGCCGGGCACTTTTTTTTATTTTACTAGCGCCTGACTTTCCGCGGTGCTGGTTCCAATTCCCGTGGCCTGGAAGTCAGGCACTGGTAATTGTGTTATTCCCCATTCCATAGAGTCCCATAGGACTCTTTGGGAGTGGGGACACAGAAGCACCAGGACCGTTGTTAACAGTGCCGGTGCTTCCGTGACGGCTTTGCTTACCGTGACCGCTGCGGCCAGCAGAGTCAGACCTGTTGGGCACAGTGGCAAGGGCAGGCAAACCCAGAGTTTGCCAGTCCGGAAATATACCGGCATCCTTAATTCCGGACTGCCAAACTTGTCATGAAGCCCAATGCCTCAAAAAATGAAAAACTAAAATAATAAGTGTTAAGCAAAAAATATACAAACTGAACAAATCACAAGACAAACAAAAATAGGATTAGGGGAAAAGTGGGTAAAATGAATAAAGAATTTACAGAGTAAAGTGAAAAAAGACCTTGCAGTTACTGAAAAACACTTACACTAGCAAATACAGAAAGCAATAATAAATGTAAACTTCCTTTTTTGTGGGTGTGGTTATTATTTGCGTCTACAGACCTCTGTACCGGTGCAATTTCCAATTTGCATCATCCGACTCATATCAGAAGACTCTCACAGTCTTTTCTGACAGAACTTTGGAAGGGCCATGTTTTGGTGTTTTCTTGCTCAATTTTAGGCAAATTCAAATATACAACTGGTGAAAATAATCCTAAATGACAAAAATTACAACTCTAAAAAGACAATGGGCGTCATTACGAGCCTGCGGTAACCTGCCTGGTTACCATTCTGCCGCCATGATTCCCGGAATTACCGGGGCATTATGACCCCGGTGTCCTGGGAATTCCGCAGGCGGAATTCTGTAAATACCCATTCCCATTGAGTCCCATATGACTCAATGGGAATGTGGAAGTGGAAACACCGGCACCATCTTGTGATGGTGCCGGTGTTTCCACGTCCGCCTGCAGGCGGGTGGTGTTAAACCCGCCACCTCCCGCCTGCAGGACTCGAGATCGGGCGGTCCAGAAATATCAATGGCAGCAGGTTTACCGCCACTGGTATTTCCGGACCGCCCGACACGTAATGAGGCCCAATGTCTCAAAAAATGAAGCCTCCTCTTTGAACCTCTCTTGCATTTCTAATAACTCTTCAAAAGGAGTGTTTTGGTGCAGCAGGTGATTGAACACTTTAGCTTTTGCTTTAAGCACCTTTAATGGGTGCAGGTTGATTCTGCACAACTACAGCTCACAGATACAATAAAGGTATAGCACTACATGTATGTCAAAAATGGATGCAGTCCAGTAGGGCCCAGACCAGCTAATGCAATTTACAATAAACATCATCCACATCGTCACAGGAAACTTGAACCAAATAATTTATCATACTTTATGTTCCCAAGCTTCATATCCCATTCCATGACATACATCTTTTTTGTTATTTTTTCAGTTGCAATATGCAGGCGTGTCTTCAACTGAATAAAGACACTAGTTTTCCCCAGGATTAATTGGATGAACACTTCTGGTAGATGTATTGCATCAGAAAGAAAATATCCTGGGAAGGACTTTCCTCATCCAAGTGGTACTGCTGGAAATAGGAGCAGCACATCTGGAGACACTTAATTAAAAGCCTGTTCTCTGAATCTCTCTAGCATTTCTCATAACTCTTCAAATAGAGCGTTCCAGTGTTACAGGTGTTTTAAGACTCTGGCTGTAAATAGCAGCACCTTTAATGGGTAGATATTGATTATGCACAACCAACAGTCACAGCTATACTGAAAATATAACACTGTTACCAGAGCCTCATTTACTGGTGCCACCAAGATATTATGGCAGGCGTCAGAAATGGTACATCCTGTGAGTAACCTGAAGGTGTCTCCCTAGCTGGTCCACAGGGATCTGCTATCCAGGTGGCCAGGACATGGCCATCGCTATTGGATCCAGATCCTGGAGGTGAATCAGTGAGGGAGGATCACATGGATGGGGTCCTCAGGGAGTGAAAGTGGGACACCAACCGGTGAGATGCAGTATCCCCCTTCTTCCAACACCTTTTATCCATTCTATCAAGTAGGACATTCAGAAACACTGCCCCCCTTTTTCCACACGAACACTTTCACACACCACAAAAGACAACAGACTACTTCTAGAGCTGTTTACAAGGGTAAGGCAGAGTCAGGCAATTGACCAGAATCACACACACCTCACGGCCCTTACTAGCAAGGCAGACCGCATGATGAGAGAGCTATCCAAGCATGGCAGTTCAATAGGAGAAGAAAGGCGGTGAGTATTGAAGGGGTGACAAGGAGAGAAGCGACCTTGCCCTTTCCCACCCAGACTCGTAAGCCTCTGCAGAAGGAAACATAGGACCATGAAGAATAGCCCAAGTGTGTTGCAGTTGATGTCAATGGTAAATAGAGCGTGCCTACGCTGATAAGCAGGACAGATAGAGACACTTGCTACCATGGTACTGGCCTTGTCTCAAGATAAAGGCAAAAGCCAAGTAGTTCATCACAGCCGGTGAGAGTTGAATGGGGAACCAATAAGGAATCCAAACTGTGTTGAATGAAAATCGCAAAGTGGAACATTGAGGAAAGTTCAAAGAACTGTAAATTGTTTAGCTGCAGAGGGGTCCGGCACCAGGTGGGTGCTGACTCGAGAGACTCTGGTTAATGCCGTGTTTGAAAGAAACTACTGATACTAGAAGACAATAGGGGAGCCGCAGAGATAGGTCAAAGTGGTAATACATGGGTCTTGCAAAATACCAGTACAGTCGAAAGTCTTTGACCGACAATTGAGAGCGCAAGGGAATTGCATCCCATATCAGAAGAAAGTAAAGGCAATAGTGAAATGGCAAGAGTGAACCCAGTGGAGGGATGCCAATAAAGAGGGGCGGACTCCAAGGTCCCAAGAAATAGGGCCTCATTACACGGACAGCGGTGGACCAAGGTGCTATTAGCACCTTGGTCCATGTCGGTTAAATACCGGCACCGCCTTGGTGGAAAGGGGAATTACCGCCCTATTCCAAGGTTGGTGGGGCGGTAATTCCCCCTTCCCCCATTGCCCTTCCCCATTCCCATTTTTGCCCCATAGGGCATAATGGGAATGGGGAAGGTGCTAATTACCGCACCGCTCCCTGGTCCCTTTGCGGGTTGGTTTTTAACGCCTGCAAAAAGCAGGCGTTAAATTCTCCAACCCGCAAAGGGACCTCGTAGTAAGGCGGTAAGGGTTTACCGGTACCGGTAAAATACCAGTACCGGTAAACCCTTACCGCCTACCGTGTAATGAGGCCCATAGTGTGTTGACAGAAGTGTACCCGGCAGAGGGATGACCATGGAGAACTGTTTGAAAAGACATTAAAATTTGTGAATGCCAAGGAGAAAATATCTTTGTCAAAACCAAAGTGAATCCGACGGAGGAAGGTTGATATACGAGAGGGGTCTATGCCCGGAAGGGGGACACCCAGGTGTGAAGAATCATCACCTGAAGTGCAAGCCGAAAGAACTTTTCCAGCCCGATTTGGCTTTCTGCCTGAACATCCCCATACTTCAAACAGGGATTTTCAGCCAGAAAGGCACGCACATCTGCGTTTTTCACGCAAATAATTCCATGAATCAGGCACTTTGTTATTTGAATCTATCAGACCCTCGGAAGCAAGAGAGACAACCTCCGAAAATTCTGATATTGATAAGAACTGTTTGAGGCTGCTGCCCCCAGAAAAGGGGGATCCAGGGTTGAAATCATCACCCAATGTACATTTGGAACAGAACTTTTATAGTTTGTTATTTTTGGAAGCCATCAGATCCTTTGGGGCAAGAGGCTTTTTGTAGAGTGTGATGTGCTCAGGACTCCTGCCTTGTTCTGTGCTCAAAACAGGGGGAAGGGAGACACCCGGCAAACACATCCTGACTTATCATTTGTGAACTCGTCTTTCTTTCTTGTGAACCCCACCCCAAACTCTTTTGTATTTAGCCTAAGGATTGGCAATAAAGCTTTCTTAGCCCCTTTTTTTTTACACAACACCACTAGGACTGCTTTATTATAATTTGATGGTCATAGCTTGCTCCCATCTTAGATTTAGGTATAGATTAGGCATTTTTCCAACCTACCTATACAGGTTAATAAAAACCCTTGACCTGTGATCACTTGTGTCTGTCTATTCTTGATACCATGCCTTCCTTACATATGGTGTCAGAGTGGGATGTGACTCAATTGAAAGAAATTGGGGAAAGCTACTATTTCAAAAATTAGTCCGAGAGCCTCTAGCCCTGTCGCTGCCATAAATAAATCAACAGGGTTTGATATCTGTAGCAATAGGGAAGCTATCATTCCCCTTGGGAAAAGAAGAAGGATTCCAACAGATTTCGTCTTGATAACCCCTCCCGGGTGTTACATTCGATTGGCTCTTAAATCTGGCCTAGCGTGGAAGATTTGGATAGCCGTTTTAGCTGGCGTTATTGATCCCAACTTTCGGGGAGATGTGAAGTTTCTCTTACAAAAGCATGGTGAGATCTCTTTCGAGGTACGTCGGGGAGATGAAATAGCCCTGGGAATTTTGGAAAGAGCTCTGTTTCCTCACTTTAAAGAAAGCAAGCCAGATAAAACAGAAAGAGGTAACTTAGGCTTTGGGGAAGCTGATACATCTCTTAACATCGTAGAAAGGTACTGAGAAAAACCCACCATCTATCACGACCTAGCCTTCACCCAGCAAAATTAGCCAGCCCTCGCTGAAACTTTTTTACCAGCAATTCCGGAAGAAGAAGGCTTAGAGAAGGGGAGAAACCGCTTCAGAAGGTTTAATAAAAACCCAACTGGTAATACCCAAGAGTCACCGAAAGGTTGTACTGTAGATCGCACATTCCCATCATACCGGGGGATATTTAGGAAAATATAAAACCAAGGCACATATTAGTGACAAGTTTTATTTGCCAGGTATACAAGCTGATATAAAAACATTAATTCAGACATGCGTAATATGCATTCCAGCACCTGCCCCTCTAAACCCATTGCCGATCATAGAGGTCCCCTTTTCAAGAAGTAATATGGACACAATTGGACCTCTAGGGAAATCCAGATTAGGTAATTAATATGTCTGTGTGATTGTGGATTATGCGAGCCAATATCCCAAAGCATTCCCAATGTGAAATAATACTACACAGCAGAGCCTTAAACATCTTCTACCATATTTTTCCAGGGTCGGTTTTTCCAAGGAAATACTAACAGAGCAATGGTAGAATGTTATGAAAAAGCTTATAGCCGAAGTCAAAGAGTTACTCCACATTACCACCTTAGGAACTTCTGTGTACCATCCTCACACCGATGGCTTGGTAGAAAGATTCAATAAGACCCGAAAACACATTTTATAGAAATTGGTAGACAAAAAGAGAAAAGACTGGGACCAAACGATCCTGTGGGCACTATTTGCAGTGCAGAAACCACCCCCAGCAAGAGGAGCAAGAGGAGGCCCTCATAACTATCTCACAAACCAGCACCAAAATGCAAGAACATATGCAATTGAGTTTGGACTCATATGGAAACGTCCCAGAGCCAACAAAAGGCTAATTATGACAAAGGGCCTCATTACGACTCAGGCGGAAAGGGTTTTACGGCGGCGTTAACAGCGCCGACCCTTACCGCCTGAGTACGAGGTCCCTTAGCGCCATGGCGGACTTAACACCTGCTTTCAGCAGGTGTTAAAATCCATGGCGCTAAGGGACCATGGAGTTAATTACGCCACCGTAATTTACGGTGGCGTAATTAACGCCTTCCCCACTCCCATTATGCCCTATGGGGCAAAAATGGGAATGGGGAAGGGTAAATGGGGATTGGGGACTTACCGCCCCGCCAAGGTCGGAATGGGGCGGTAAATCCGCCAACCACCATGGCGTAAACGTAGTTTACGCCATGGTGGTAAAGTCACGGCCCAGGCGGTAACTTACCGCCTGGGTCGTAATGAGGCCCAAAAAAAGTTAATTTAAGAACAGTTTCCATAGGACAGAAATTCCTGGTCCTTTTTCCCACCCCACAAAACAAACTTGTCTCCAAGTTGCACGGAACTTATAAGATAGAACGAACGGGACCATGTACTTATAAAGTAGCCTGACAGGACAGAAAACAGAAAATCCACTTATACTACGTAAATCTCTTGAAAGAGTGGAAGGCGAACCCACCAGCCACCCATGCCAAAGTATTAGCCTGTCTGGTTCCTGAAGAAATAGATAACTTTGACTTAATTCCTTCTGAGCTATCTATCCAACAAAAAGCAATTTAAAAGATGTGGTAGTCTCATTCCCTGATGTGTTCTCTGAAAAACCAGGAAGAGTGAAAGGTCCATACCATTATATTAGAACACCTAAAGGTGAAGTGCTTCAATTAAAACTATACAGACTACCAGAATCTCGTAAACACAGATAGTGATCGAGGAAGTCAACAAAATGTTAAAAGCCAATATTATTCAACAGATCTATGTGATCACCGTGATCACATGTAATTGTGATGGCCGAAAATGCCGATTTTTTTCAAATTAAATCCCCTTTCCACCGCATAGATATGCAGGGGGAGACCCCCTGCTGCCCACCCATATTTCTATAAAATCCCATTACCCGGCATTTTCGGCCGTCGCAATTCCCAGATTCCTTATTCAACCATCCTCAAGTCTATGGTCCTCTCCTATTGTGTTAGTCACTAAACCTGACAGTTTGTGGAGATTCTGCATAGACTTCCGTCAAGTTAATGCCATCTCGGACTTCAATGCTTTTCCCATGCCACGCATCGATGACCTAATCGATAAACTCGGAGCAGCCACCTTTCTATCTACCCTAGATTTAACCAAAGGATAATGGCAAGTTCCCGTATATGGGCCAGATAAAGAAAATATTGTGTTCTCAACGCATCTAGGACTATTCCAATTTAAAGTCCTTCCTTTTGGCCCACACAGTGCACCAGCCACTTTCCAACGCACCATGGATACAATCCTACAACCCTATTCCGTTTTCTGTTGAGCTTATATTGACAATATTGTCATTTATAGTAAGACTTGGGAAGACCATTTTTTCCATATTTATACCATCATGATATCCCTCATAAACTCTGGCCTAACTGCTAATCAAGCTAATTGCAGATTGGCCCAATGAGCCGTAAAATACATTGGCTTCTTTGTGGGAAATGGGAGCACACAGCCTCAACATGAAAAGGTGACTACTGTCTTGGAAACACCAACTCCCAAAACCAAAAGAGAACTTAGAGCCTTTCTTGGGTTAATAGGTTATTACCGTAGATTTAGGACCAACTCTTCAGACAAAACGACCCAGCTTACAGATAAACTTAAGAATGCCGAATCATACAAACTTTGTTGGAATGACGAGGTGAGATATTTTTTAACACCTTGAAACAGACTCTATGCCAGAACCCGATACTGAAAGTAGACGACTTCTCTAAAGAGTTTGCCTTACAGTCCGATACCTCCCGTACAGGGTTAGGAGCTGTCCTGTCCCAGGTTTGCAATGGATTAGAACACCCCATACTATTCACCAGTCACACACTGTTCCGACATGAAAAAAATCAACTCTGTGTTCAAACTACAGGCTCTGGCGATCAAGTGTGCCATTATCCATCTTTGGTACTACCTATTGGGATGTAAATTCACGTTTGTTACTGAGCACTCACCTCTAGTTCTGATTGCCACACAAAGACTACAACCCTCGAGCCACACAATGGTTTCCAGACCTACAACCCTATTGCTTCACTGTGGAACACAGAAAAGGAAAGGACCAGGGAAATGTAGATTTTCTTTCCAGGTTTCCCTGTGAAACAAATGTGGCACCATCGAATGGAGGGATATGTGAGAAACCTAAAGGTGTATCCCTAGCTAGTCCCCGGGAATCTGTCATCCAGGTGGTCAGGACACGGCCATTGCTATTGGATCCAGTTCCTAGGTGTGGACCAGTGAGGGGGATCACCTGGATGGGGGCCCTCAGGGAGTGGAAGTGGGACATCGATGTGTGAGACGCAGTATCCCCCTTCTTTTGACACATTTTCCCCATTCTACCACATAGGGCATTTAGAAACAGTGCCCCTCTTTTTCCACACAAACACTTTTGCACACCATGAAAGACAATGGACTAACTTTAGAGCTGTTTATAGCTGACATGTCCCAACAAAAGGTCAGGCAGAGTCAGGTAATCACACACACCTGATGGCCCTTTCTCTTCACCACAGGGATAAAAGGTGGAGCACAAGAGCACAGTACGAGCAAGGCAGACAGCACGATGAGAAAGCTATCCAAGCACGGCAGTACAAGAGGAGGAAAAAGTTGGTGATTATCAAAGGGGCGACAAGGAGAGAAGCAACCTTGCTCTTTCCAACCCAGACCTGTAAAGCCTCTGCGGAAGGAAACAAAAGTCTGCAAACAATAGCTGAGTGTGTTGCAGCAGATGTCAATGGTACACAGAGCGTGCCTACACTGATAAGCAGGACAGAGGGAGATGCCTGCTACTGTGGTATCGGCCTTGATGGTAGAGTGAATAGCCAAGCAGTCCTCAGAGCCAGGGAGTCGAAGGGCAACCAATAAAGAAACTGAACAGTGTTGAGGTAAAATCGCAAAGTGGCACATTGAGGAAAGTTCAAAGAACTGTAAATTGTTAAGGGAAGACCAGCTACAGAGGGGTCCAGAGCCACGTGGGTGCTGACTCAAGAGGCTCTGGTTTAATCCTGTGTTTCAAAAACACTACAGATACCAGAAGGCCCATGGGGGTTTTGCAAAATCCCTGTACAGTAGAAAGTCTTTGACTGACAATTGAGAATGCAAGGGAAGAGAATGCTGCATCAGAAGCAAGTAAAGGGAATTGTGAAATGGCAAGAGTCAACCCCGCAGAGGGATGCCAATAAAGAGGGGCAGAGTCTAAAGGGATGTCCACAGATAACTGTTTGAAAAGACATTATGATTTGTGAATGCCAAGGAGATAATATCTTTGCAAAAGCCATAGTGAATCCGACGAGGAAGGTTGATATTCGAGAGTGGTCTACGCCCAGAAGAGGGAGACCCAGGGGTGAAGAATCCTCACCTCAAGTGCAATCCGAAAGAACATTTTGTTTGTTATTTGAATCTATCAGATCCTCGGAAGCAGGAGAGACAACCTCGAAGATCCTGATATTGATAAGAATGGTTTCAGGTGTCTGCGCCCGGAAGAGTGGGACCCAGGGGTGAAACCATCACCCAACGTACATTTGAACACAACTTCTTTTGTTTGTTATTTTTGGAAACCATCAGGTCCTTGGGGGAATAAACATTTTGTAGAAAAGAGACTTAATCACAGAGGTCCTGATACATGAAGCGGAACTGCTGTATCCTGCTGGCAAAGCCCGAGAGTTTGCTGTGCTCAGGACTCTTGCCTTGTCCCGTGCTCAAAACGTGGGGAAGGGAGGCCCCCGGCTAACACATCCTGACTTATCATTTATGAACACTTCTTTCATTCTTGTGAAACCCATCACACACTCTATTGTATTTAGCGTAAAGATTGGCAATAGGTTTTTCTTAGTATAGGTTCTTTTATTTGACAAAACGCCACTAGTACTGCCTTATTATTATTTGATGACCGTAACATGCTCCCATCTTAGAATTAGGTTTAGATTAGGCATTTTTCCAACCTACCTATATAGTTTAATAAGCACGTTTTTAATTACAAAGATCCTATCAAAAGGAAAATGAACCCAGACACTCTCATTCATCCCTGTTTATCAGAATGGAAGCCACCAACAACAATAGCTTTAACTGAACATCAAATATACACAGGTTTAGTACAGTCACAGTGACATTGTATACATAATTGTGCTCCAATGGAAATGCAAATGCATTTTTCACATTTCCAATATCTATAAGCTGTTGTCAAATGTTCTTATCGTTTTTGGCAACACAATTTACAAAAAAAACTAAAACAAATCTACAATTTTACACTTTACTCCTAGAATGTTTACATGTTCCTTCAAATTGAGAGGTACATTCACAACTTTGCCTCTAAAACCTTGCACTCATGTTTTTTAGGAAAGTTTGGTATCTTTGTTTGCATTCAAACAATAACTTCAAAAAGTACAAACAGTTTGCAATACAATCACTTCAAACATGTTCAATTTTTAAACACAACAGAACAATCAGACACTACCATGTTGTTCAAAACACTTCTTGCAGAAATAATTGTTTCATTATAAAACCCAACACAGTGTCTACAAACATATAACGCCTCATGTGTGTTAAATCGTTCTTCTACAAACAAATACATATAAAGTTTTAATAGCCACCATGGACATGGAAAAGAGACTATCAGGGTAATTCATAGAATTTCGCAGAAAAGTGTCGCAAGCGGCTGGCGCAGAGTGTCCGCGTGCGATTGTCTGCGCCAGGTTCTTCCGCTAAAACCGATTTCCGCGCACAGCGTATTCATGGATTTTAGGCTCCCAAACCAGCCGTGGCGCAGAGTATCGCAGCGAACCTGCAGCAGCGCCAGTAACGCCCCCAAGAACGCCCTCGCGCAAGGAAAAGCCATCAAAATCGCTAAAGCATCGCAAAGGGCAGCGCTAACCCTGGACCAGTCCACAGGGCTGCCAAACAAGGAACGCAAAGCGGGTAACGTGCATATCAGGGGTACGCGTGAAGTTATACACGCGATTAGCCAGGGTACGTGTATTACAGGGGTACGCGTGAAGTTTTACACGCGATTAGCCAGGGCACGTGTATCACAGGGGTACGCAGGAATTATCACACGCGATTTGGCTGGGTACGTGTATTACAGGGGTGCGCGGGAATTATCACACGCGATTTGGCTGGTTAGGTGTATTACAAGGGTACACGGGAAGTTCTACACGCGATTCGTCTGGGTACGTGTATTACAGGGGTGCGCGGGAATTTTCACATGGGATTTGGCCAGGTACGTGTATTACAGGGGTGCGCGGGAATTATCAGATGCGATTTGGCTTGGTACGTGTATTACAGCGGTGCGTGGGAAGTTGTACACGCGATTGGCCAGGGTACGTGTATTACAGGGGTACGTGGGAATTATCACACGCAATTAGGCTGGGTGGGTCCTCACAGGTGTTCCCTGTACACCCTCCACGGCTCCTGCAGGCAGCCCACAAAACAGGGGACTACCCTGCACACCTGCTCATGTCCCCCTGCACCCCCACCCCCCAGCAGTGCAGGGGCAGCCTCCACCAGGCCCCCACCCATGTCTCCCACCACCCCCACCCCCCAGCAGTGCAGGGGCAGCCTCCACCAGGCCCCCACTCGTGTCCCCTATCACCCCCACCCCCCGCCACCAGGGGCACCCTCCACCAGGCCCCCATCCATGTCTCCCACCACCCACCCCCCAGCAGTGCAGGGGCAGCCTCCACCAGGCCCCCACTCATGTCCCCTATCACCCCCACCCCCCGCCACCAGGGTCACCCTCCACCAGGCCCCCACTCATGTCTCCCACCACCCCACCCCCAGCAGTGCAGGGGCAGCCTCCACCAGGCCCCCACTCATGTCTCCCACCACCCCACCCCCTGCCACCATGGGCAGCCCCCACCAGGCCCCCACTCATGTCTCCCACCACCCCACCCCCAGCAGTGCAGGGGCAGCCTCCACCAGGCCCCCACTCATGTCTCCCACCACCCCACCCCCAGCCACCAGGGTCACCTCCACCAGGCCCCCACTCATGTCTCCCACCACCCCCACACCCCAGCAGTGCAGGGCACCCTCCACCAGGCACACTCATGTCTCCCACCACCCCCACACCCCAGCAGTGCAGGGGCAGCCTCCACCAGGCCCCCACTCATGTCTCCCACCACCCCACCCCCTGCCACCATGGGCAGCCCCCACCAGGCCCCACTCATGTCTCCCACCACCCCACCCCCCAGCAGTGCAGGGGCACCCTCCACCAGGCCCCCACTCATGTCTCCCACCACCCAACCCCCAGCAGTGTAGGGGCAGCCTCCACCAGGCACCCACCATGTCTCCCACCACCCCCACCCCCAGCAGTGCAGGGGCACCCTCACCAGGCCCCACTCATGTCCCTATCACCCCCACCCCCCGCCACCAGGGGCACCCTCCACCAGGCCCCCATCCATGTCTCCCACCACCACCACCCCCCAGCAGTGCAGGGCAGCCTCCACCAGGCCCCCACTCATGTCTCCCACCACCCCCACCCCCTGGCACTATGGGCAGCCCCCACCAGGCCCCCACTCATGTCTCCCACCACCCCCACCCCAGCAGTGCAGGGGCACCCTCCACCAGGCCCCACTCATGTCTCCCACCACCCCAACCCCCCAGCAGTGCAGGGGCAGCCTCCACCAGGCACCCACCCATGTCTCCCACCACCCCCACCCCCAGCAGTGCAGGGGCACCCTCCACCAGGCCCCACTCATGTCCCATCACCCCCACCCCCCCGCACCAGGGGCACCCTCCACCAGGCCCCCATCCATGTCTCCCACCACCACCACCCCCCAGCAGTGCAGGGGCAGCCTCCACCAGGCCCCCACTCATGTCTCCCACCACCCCCACCCCCTGGCACCATGGGCAGCCCCCACCAGGCCCCCACTCATGTCTCCCACCACCCCACCCCCCAGCAGTGCAGGGGCAGCCTCCACCAGGCCCCCACTCATGTCTCACCACCCCACCCCCCAGCAGTGCAGGGGCAGCCTCCACCAGGCCCCCACTCATGTCTCCCACCACCCCCACCCCCCCGCCACCAGGGTCACCCTCCACCAGGCCCCCACTCATGTCTCCCACCACCCCCACACCCCAGCAGTGCAGGGGCACCCTCCACCAGGCCCCCACTCATGTCTCCCACCACCCCCACACCCCAGCAGTGCAGGGGCAGCCTCCACCAGGCCCCCACTCATGTCTCCCACCACCCCCACCCCTCTGCCACCATGGGCAGCCCCACCAGGCCCCCCACTCATGTCTCCCACCACCTCCACCCCCAGCAGTGCAGGGGCAGCCTCCACCAGGCCCCCACTCATATCTCCCACCACCCCACCCCCCTGCCACCATGGGCAGCCCCCACCAGGCCCCCACTCATGTCTCCCACCAGCCCCACCCCCAGCAGTGCAGGGGCACCCTCCACCAGGCCCCCACTCATGTCTCCCACCACCCCCACCCCCAGCAGTGCAGGGGCAGCCTCCACCAGGCCCCCACTCATGTCTCCCACCACCCCACCCCCAGCAGTGCAGGGGCAGCCTCCACCAGGCCCCCACTCATGTCTCCCACCACCCCCACCCCCCAGCCACCAGGGTCACCCTCCACCAGGCCCCACTCATGTCTCCCACCACCCCCACACCCCAGCAGTGCAGGGGCACCCTCCACCAGGCCCCCACTCATGTCTCCCACCACCCCCACACCCCCAGCAGTGGAGGGGCAGCCTCCACAGGCCCCCACTCATGTCTCCCACCACCCCCACCCTCTGCCACCATGGGCAGCCCCCACCAGGCCCCCACTCATGTCTCCCACCACCTCCACCCCCCAGCAGTGCAGGGCAGCCTCCACCAGGCCCCACTCATATCTCCCACCACCCCCACCCCCTGCCACCATGGGCAGCCTCCACCAGGCCCCCACTCATGTCTCCCACCAGCCCCACCCCCCAGCAGTGCAGGGGCACCCTCCACCAGGCCCCCACTCATGTCTCCCACCACCCCCACCCCCCAGCAGTGCAGGGGCAGCCTCCACCAGGCACCCACCCATGTCTCCCACCACCCCCACCCCCTGCCACCATGTGCAGCCCCCACCAGGTCCTCACAATCCCAATCATGTGCGTAATGGTCAGCCTCCACAGCCAAAAAGCCCTACCAAGTAACCCATTCACCCACATGGAAATGAAAACACATGTTACACCCCAATGTTCATGAAGCAAATGAACCCATGTCCGTCACACACATATTTTCCAATTGAATGGGAAAACACACAACATGACATGCATGAAAGCAATGAGATGAAACCACACAGAGAACAATGGAAAAAAAATGTATTGGACAAAATACGAATGCTAAAGAAAGAAACTAACTACAATGTAAATGTGAAAAAATAAGCTGCATGTCCGCATAAAACACAAAAAGTAGAAAATCAAATCCAAAAATGTTGTCCAGAGTGAAATGTAAAAACTCTCCATGCAACAAAGAACTATGTACAAAAATAACAAGGGTCCATCATCACAACTGAACTAAGGAAACCTCCTAAAAAACCTACCTAAATATCAACTATATACAAAAAGTGGAGCAGTGTCCGTCGACTCCAAATCATAAGAAAAAACAAAGGAAACCTAAAACTAAAGAACTATATACAAAGGCGGCAGGCAAGTCCAGCGGCTCACTCCGTGGTGTTCCGGGCCAGGGCATCATCGAACTCCTGTTCGATGTCCCGGAGGCGGTCCAGTTCCATGGCCCCGAGGGTCCGCAGGGACGACGCCGTGTCCTCCTCCAACCCCCTGCGGATTGCCTCGAGGCACTCAGCCCGCCTCAGGGCCCTCCGCATGGAGTTCTCCACCCTGACCATTGTGAGCCGCGCCTCTTCCGCCCGCCGCCGCTCCGCACCTATGGCGTGGCCCAACCGCTGCCACACGGAAGACACTCTCTGTCCTGGGTCCTCCTGCCCTCCGGCCGATGCCTGCCCCTCCGATGTGGAAGGCCCCGAGCCTTCATGGCTCCCACCATGCTGCTGCTCTGCCTCTGCCCGTGCACTGCCTCCTGCTGCCTGCACATCCTCCGCCGGCTGGGGTGCAGTTGTTGATGTGGCCACCCCTGCTGGACGTCCGACTCCCGACTGTGGCAGGGATGCCTCCTCCACCAGCCTGGCCGCACTGTCAGAGGCAGCTTCACAGGGCACCCAGGTGACTGATGGGTGGGAAGATGGCACATAGGACGACTGGCGCGTAGGGGGTCCAGTTGAGGAGGGGGTCGGAACAAGCCCCATCAGACGGAGGAATCCGGTCTGGGTGACCTGTCCCAGCAGGCTGACGTGGTCAACGAGCCATTCGAGATGACGTGCAGTCTCTCCATGAAAAGACTGCAGGTCACCTCGCATGGCCCGTTGACGCAACGCCACACCAGCCAGGACAGGCTCAACCCGGACCTGGATAGCCACATCCGCAGGCAGAGGAAGGCCAGTTGACGTCAGCTCATCCCCTGCCTGGAAACGGGTCTGGACGTAGGCATCCCTGCTGGTGCAAGATGATGCAGGGACAGGATCGGGGACAGGATTGCACACAGGCACCTCCGCGGCGGCCTGTGCTGCCTCCTGTCCCTGGTCCTGGACTGCACCACTAGCACCAGTGGGATCCCCACCTCCAGACCCCGTCTCTGGTGCTTGCACGGTCTCCTCCTCCACCAGACCCCCCACCAACCTGGATGACTCCGTGCCATCTTCCCCTGTTGGGCCCTGTGGGGTCCCAGCTGCCCCTTCTGCTGCCGAGGAGTCCAACTCCAACCTCCGCCTCTTGGACCTCCCCCCGGCAGCTGCGGCCTGGGACGCGGCACCGGACTCCTCACTCCCCGACGAGATGACAACACGGGAAGGGAGCTGGGCCTTGCGTCTCCGGCTGGCGGTCGGATCCCCGCCGCTGTGCTCCACAGCACCTTCTCCGCCCTCTTCATCAGTTGACGCTGCAGACAGGGAGAAACAAAACACAGGCATCAGGGCACTGTACAATGGACACATACACACATGACAGTTGCACATGAGTGGCATTGGCAAACCTCAGACACATCACAATCCCCAACACACATGTCATTGCAACTCGCACACATGAGCCATACCACAGCCATATCGCAACTGCCACCACCATCCATACACATACAACAGCATGAGCAGCCAAAGGTTGACCCAGACATCACATGCAACACAGGAAGTGCACCACATGTACACACACCACCACACTTGCATGCATGTGTACACCTCTGCCAAGTGTCGCACTGTTCAGACGGGCATCCATGTCACATCTGCCAATCAGGCTTACACATACGGCAGTCACATGCATCCATGTTGCATCACTGTTGCACCCTTGTCAAATACACACACATGCACATGTACACAGTGCTCATACATGCAGCCCAAAACAACATACATGCGTGACATCACGGACATGTCTACTTACATACACATACATACAAACATGTGTGCACGCACAACTGCATTTGCCATGCAAGCCTACACACACAAGCACCATCCATGTCTCACACATTACAGCCTCGCATGTGTCAGCCCACGGCCATGTACACCCCCACCCATACTCGACCCCATACAAACAGATGTGCAACCTGCACAATACCGAATAATCACCACACGCACTGCTCACAATCAGGATGCATGTACACTCACCGCTCGACTCCAGACGGGTCTGCTTCTCCAGGACCTGGACGTGGAGCGCTGGGATATGCGTTCCAGGACCCCATCTGTTCTTTCGACAAGTGCCCCGGCGCCCCTTGGCATCCGCTGCCTTCAAGAGGCGCCGGGCCTTGTTCAGGGTCCTGGACCTGAAGTCCTCCCAGCGCTTCCTGACATGTTGTAAGTCCCGGACTGCCACCCCTCCGCGTTGATGGCAT
The DNA here is from genome assembly GCA_002915635.3 of Ambystoma mexicanum. Lineage (NCBI taxonomy): Eukaryota > Metazoa > Chordata > Amphibia > Caudata > Ambystomatidae > Ambystoma > Ambystoma mexicanum. The sequence goes on from CM030321.1 coordinate 830,470,582, forward strand.
CACAATGTCAGTCCAGATCCGAGTCCGTCCTTCCTTGTCGGCGCGGGAACTTCGAAGAGGGCATCATACTGCCCCGGACTTGCTCCACCAGGACACCAACTTCGGTGGCACTGAAGCCGGTGCCCCTCTGCCTCTCTGGCCGGGGATTGTCAGTGGTCCCAGATGGTGTTTGCCCCGACATGACAACCCCAGAGGCAGGAGTGGGTGGGCAACTGGGTCCTGGGGCTGGGCTGTGGAGCGATGGAATCCCAGTCGGGAGTCTTCGGTTCCAGCAGGGGTGGTCACAGCAACAGCACCCCTGGCTGATGTGCAGGCAGCAAATGGCAGTGCACGTGGGCAGCAGGCAATCAGGCAGCAGCAGATGGTAGGTGGGAGCGTGCTCGGGGCTCTGGGGGGCAGTAGTTCGGCCTTCTGGGCAGGAGCGTGGTCTTCCGTGTGCTTACGCGTGGCCAGCTTGGTACGGAGTGATTTGGCACGTGAAAATCCTGCACGTCAGCGTGAAAATCGAGGAAAGGCCATTAGCGCGTAAGCGCGTCAGCTCGCATACGCGATTCTATTGGACCAAAGGCCCTCAGCGCGTAAGCGCGTCTGTGACGTGACCCGCACGGGTGTTTCCCACACAGCACGTGATGACAGAGCACACGTGGAAAGACTGCACGTCAGAGTCTCATCGCGTGTGATTGGTGGAAATGGCCCTAGCGCGTACACGCCGCGTAAGTGACGCTGGACGTGTGGCCCTGTATAAAAGGTATGTGTAGAACACGTTTTCCTTGTACGTGCTTTTCGTGGAGAGCGAGTGGGTGAATTCTGTACTTCTTGTCGTTTCACATGCGATTTACTTCACGGCGTTTCAAGTTCGTATTCCCTGTTACCTCTGACAGCTTTTTCTCTTTTTTCGCTTTTACTGGTTTACCTGGGGCTGTTCCCTCAAACAGTGTTCCCTTCTACTGTTGTCCTGTCTCCTCAGACAGCGTACAAATCTTCTTTTTGGCGGGGGTGTTGCCAACCAAACGTGCTCCTTTTACACGCTCGTTTACCAGGCAGACGGTGAGTCACGCACGTATCTAACATCTGTGCTTGCCCCGTGTGTAGCCTACCCCTTCAGAGGTCATTCTAGGCTGTGTGTGACACGCATACGTTCATTCTTGTGTTACTGGGTGCCACAGCGTAGTGCAGGTTTCACTTTCTGCACACGTGGTCTAGGAGGGGTTGCGTGCACGTCATCTCCCTTTTTTGGGGCTCCTGTGCGTAGCGTGACCCGTCATCTTTCCCCAGGGGTTACAACCAGCCTTGCGAAAGCACTAGGGTACAATTACCATCTGGTACCCAACCCCTTTGACCCCCTATTGCCCAGGACAATAGTTTTCAGCCACTCCCATACGCACATTTACATCAGTGCCAAGGCTGGGAGGCGAGGATTCCATAAGGGTGGCAAAGGTGGAAGAGCCACAAGTGGTGGCCGTGGTGGATCCGGTAGGGGACGTGGTCGTTACTTGCAGGGTGAGCCTGTCCCCCCATGTGTGGAGGACCAGTCAAGGGCACCCATAATCCCCCCCCCTCCCGTTGAGGCTGATGTGGCTGACACCATCCATGCTCAGCCCTTGTTGGACCAGCCCATTGTGGCACCAGATCTGGTGGACTCCATGGCTGACTTCCAGGTCAGCAGGCCTATGACACGTGCGCTGGTGCACGTTGATGTCACCATGCCACGTGCATCTGGGCCAGCAAGGTCATCTGCTGCACCAAGGAGGCAGGGCGGAGAGGCTGCAGGGGCAGCTGCGGCTCCATCCACCCCAGCCTTCACACACCCAGCCAGGACAGTGTCGGTCCTAGTCCATGCTGCTGACATTCCCCCTGACACCATCACACTAGAGCCAATGCCTGCACCAACTCCCATGCTGAGTGTGCAATCCCACACTCCTGATACAGAGTCCACCAGGGCTCCTGCCCCTAGTGTCCAGAGCGGCGCAGGACACTCAGGATCATCACCACCTTCCAAGCGGAAGAGGAAGAGTGCTCGTCCGGCACAGGCTGATGCCCCAGACACGGCTACACAGTCCGGCCCATCCAGGAAGCCCAGCTTCACGGATGACGAACTGAATGCACTTGTCGAGTATGTGTCCGGACATGACAACGAGATGGTCATTGTAGCAGGATCCAAGACCACACCTGCACAACGCCAGGCACACTGGCAGACCGTTGCGGACATCGTAAGTGCCCTTGGAATCGTGAGGCGCACAGCCAATGATTGCTATAAGCGCTGGAATGACCTAAAGCGCAGGGCAAAGAGTAAGCTGGCCTCAAGTCATGCTGCAACTCTAGTGACTGGAGGTGGGTCTCCAGTAGTAGACATGGAACTCACTCCACATGGGTGCAGTCCATGGCACCTAGCACTTTGGGGAATCGTGCCACACCGTAAAAATCCAGGGCGGCAGCATGCCTTTCTGCAGGTGTTCTGGGCAGGTATATGTGCCTGCAGACTGATGGGCGTGCAGTCATGATGTTCAAGACCTGGTGTAGGCAGCGTGACTGGGTGGCCTGTGACACCCCACCCACTATGGCACTTGTCCGCTGAAATGATCCAGTGGCTAAGAAGTGCAGTACATTGAGGACCTTCTCCAGGGGGCTGAGTGCTTGGGAGCACAGGGTGGGTGATGTGAGGTCATCCTCCCACTCACTCACCAGGTCCAGTATAATGTGTGGTGGAAACCTGTACCTCCCATACACCTGGTCATCAGGCATCCCGAAAAGGCTGGTTCTGGGTGTGAATATTCTGGCCCTGACTATCCTCCTCCTCCTCCTTTGGTAGCCCACTGCCACTGCTGCTAGGAACGGTATGTTCATCCTGGCGTCTGAGCTTGTTATTGTTAAAGTCCGCAAATTTATGCTTTGCGCTTGTTCTAGGCGAGCGTGTGACCCGCGCACCCCTGGAATCCAGTTCCCAGTCCAATAGCGTGTGGAAATTCACCCGCACCACGGGATACAGCGTGTGACCCGCGCACCCCTGGAATCCAGTTCCCAGTCCAATAGCGTGTGGAAATTCACACGCACCACGGGATACAGCGTGTGACCCGCGCACCCCTGGAATCCAGTTCCCAGTCCAATAGCGTGTGGAAATTCACACGCACCACGGGATACAGCGTGTGACCCGCGCACCCCTGGAATCCAGTTCCCAGTCCAATAGCGTGTGGAAATTCACACGCACCACGGGATACAGGTTCGCTGACGTACTTGCGTGTGTAAGTGCCCGCGCACCCATTAAATACACGTACATAGGCCAATCGCGTGTACGCGCACTTTTGTCCAATTACACGCGATGACACTCTGACATGCAGTATTTCCACGTGTGCCCCATCATCACGTGCTGAGTGGGGAACACCCGTGCGGGTCACGTCACAGACGCGCTTACGCGCTGAGGGACTCTGGTCCAATAGAATCGCGTATGCATGCTGACGCGCTTACGCGCTAAGGGCCTTTCCTCGGATTTCACGCTGACGTGCAGGATTTTCACGTGCCAAATCACTCCGTATCAAGCTGGCCACACGAAAACACACGGAAGACCACGCTCCTGCCCAGAAGGCCGAGTTACTGCCCCCCAGTGCCCCGAGCAGCCTCCCACGTGCCATCTGCTGCTGCCTGCCTGCCTGCCTGCCTGCCTGCTGCCACCGTGCCCTGCCATTTGGTGCCTGCACATCAGCCATCTGCAGGGGTCCAGTTGCTGTGTCCACCCCTGCTGGAACTGAAGACTCCCGACTGGGATTACATCGCTCCACAGCCCAGCCCCAGGACCCAGTTGCCCACCCACACCTGCCTCTGGGGTTGCCATGTCGGGCACTTCCACATCTGGCACCAGTGGCAACCCCAGGCCAAAGGGGCAGAGGGGCACCAGCTTCACTGACACCGAAGTTGGTGTCCAGGTGGAGCATGTCCTGGGGCAGTATGATGCCCTCTTTGGATCATCCCGCGCCAGCAAGGAAGGACGGCAGAGGATCTGGGCCGACTGTGTGGTTGCCATCAACGCGGAGGGGGTGGCAACCTGCGACGTCCTGAAGATCAAGAAGCGCTGGGAGGACTTGAGGTCCAGGACCCTTGTGAAGGCCCGGCGCCTCGTGGAGGGGGGCCGGGGCCGCATGAGTTCCATCCAGATGAGGGTCCTGGAACGCGTACCCCCAGCGCTCCACGCCCAGATCCTTGAGAGGGAGGCCCGTCTGGAGTTGAGCGGTAAGTGTCCAAGCATTACTGTGTGAGACAGGGCATGTTGCGGTGTGCTGGTTCTATGATACTTGCCTGTATGTGTGCCATAGGCCAGGTATGCATGTATGTGTGCAGGGACATCATGGTAATGCATGTGCGATCAGTGATGTGTGACCCACATGGTTGTTGCATGTGTTCAAATGCCGCATGGGGAGCCCTATGCAGATTTTGAACATGAGAGCATGCCAGTCTCTGTACCTGGACATGGGTGGGGGTGAGGGATGGGTGCTGATGCCAGGTACATATATGGTAGCCATGTCTGTGTGCCTGACCTGCGTGTCTGTGACTTGTGCATGCCATGGATGCATGACACATGTGTGTGACAATGCACAGATTCAGTGAAGCAGCCAAATTACCCTTGTATCCGCTGTGTTTGGTGTGTTTGGGGCCAGATGGATGTGACTGAGGCGAAGTGTGTGCATGTAATAGGCATGAGCCATGATGCATGTGAGTTACATATCATTGAATGTTTCAAGAGTCCATTGGACATGCATGGAAATGTCCATGGCATGCACCATGCCTGTTACTGTGTGTGTTTTGCCTGGACTGACCCATGTGTTGTGGAGGGACATGATGGAAGTGTACTTTGACAGTGGTGCTCATCTGCTATTGCTTCCTGTCTAGGGGACCATTGTACAGTGCCCTGATGCTTGTGTTCTTTGTCTCCCTCTACGCAGCGGCTAGTGAAGAAGAGGGCGGAGACGGCGCTGTGGAGCAAGGCGGCGGGGATGCCCCCACGGCTGCAGCGGAAGGGGTGGGTGAGCCCCCACAGGGGCCTGCTACGGTGGGAGACGGTGAGGAGCCATCCAGGTTGGTGGTTTGCACAGAGGAGGAGGAGGCCGCCACTGGGGCTCACATGGGGCCTGGTGGGGGCATCCCTGCTGGTGCAAGTGGTGCAGTCCAGGGCCAGGGGCAGGAGGCAGCACAGGTCACCGTGGAGGGGCCTGTGCATGTCGCTGTCCCTGACCCTGTGAGTGCACCACCATGCACCAGCAGGGATGCCCCGTCCCAGGCCCGTCCGCAGGTAGAGGGGATGTCCATGTCACCTGACTCCCCTCCACCTGCGGACGTGGGAACCCCTGGCCGTGTGGAGAAGGTCCTGATTGGGGTCGCGATGCGCACGGCTGTGATTCGTGATGCCGTGCGTGCTTCCCGGGAGGACGACGCACGTCATCACGAAGTGCACCGTGCCGACGTGGCCCAATTGGGATCGGCCATGTTCGGGGGTTTTCTGCATGTGTTGTCCAATCTGGCGGCCCTCTCCTCCTCTGTGCAGGCTATACACCAGTCGTTCTCCTTGCCGTCTTCCGGCCCAGATGCCACCAGGGCCCCCTGTGGACCTGCCCCGACCAATGCAGCCAGCTCGGTGGGGATCCCATCCCTGCCACAGTTGGGAGTCGGAGGTCCAGCAGGGGTGGACAACACAGCAACTGGACCCCAGCAGGTGGAAGATGTGACAGCATCATCAGGCAGGGCACGTGCACGACGGCGTCGGTGGTTTCCATCAGCCTGGATGCCGTCGTGCTGGCAGAGGCAGTGGCGTCGGAGGCAGCAGCAGGCTCGACGTGGGAGGCATCATGGCTCGGGGCCTTCAAGATCAGAGGGGCAGGCATCGGCCGGAGGGCAGGGCAACCCTGGGATGGTGGTGTCTTCCGTGTGGGAGCAGTTGGTCCAGCGGATAGGTGCGGAGCGGCAGCGGGCGGAAGAGGAGCGGCTCACCATGGTCAGGGCGGAGTTCTCCATGCGTCGGGCGTTGAGGCGGGCTGAGTGCCTCGAGGAAGCTCGCAGGGAGTTTGAGCTGGACATGGGGTTATCCCTGCGAGACCTCGGGGCCAGGACAGAGTCCCGCCTCCAGGACATCGACATGGAGTTCGATGATGCCCTGGCCAGCAACATCACCGAGTGAGCCGCAGGACTTGCCCGCTGCCTTTGTATATAGTTATTTAGTTATTTAGTGTTAGGTTTCCTTTATTAATTTTTTTTTTTTTGGACCGCTCGGACAATGGCCACTTTTTTGTATATATTATTTTCATTAGGTAGTAGTAGGTTTCATTTATGGTGTTGGGCTCATGGACCCTGGAATTTTCGTGTATATAGTTTGCTTTTTGAAGAAATTTTTTTTTATTAATTATTGTGTTCACCATGAGGAAATGGTTTTTCATTATTTTACTTCCACATGATTTTGCTTTGGACAACATTTGTTTTTGGATTACTTTGTTTATTTTATTTTTACATTTGTTCTCGGACATGGACCATTTATTTTGTTATCGCCATTGTTGTATGTTTGATTTTTTTACTTATTTTTCATCTTTAATACATGTTCTTTTTAACTTTCACTTGTGGTATTTTCTCATTGGTTTCATACATGTCATGATATGGGTTTTGACATTGACTTGCACCCATTGTGTATGTGTGTGTGACGGACATGTGTTCATTTACAGACTTGCCATTGGGGTTGTATCATGTAATTGCATTCACTATGTGGGTGGATGCAATCCTTGCCTGGGTGTTTGTGCTGGGTATGCTGCCCATTACTGCCATGATTGAGTATCGTCAGGACCTGGGGGCAGGGGGACATGTGTGGGTGCCTGGTGGAGGCTGCCCCTGCACTGCTGGGGTGTGGGGGTGGTGGGAGACATGAGTGGGGCCTGGTGGAGGGTGCCCCTGCACTGCTGGGGTGTGGGGGTGGTGGGAGACATGAGTGGGGGCCTGGTGGAGGGTGCCCCTGCACTGCTGGGGTGTGGGGTGGTGGGAGACATGAGTGGGGGCCTGGTGGAGGGTGCCCCTGCACTGCTGGGGTGTGGGGGTGGTGGGAGACATGAGTGGGGGCCTGGTGGAGGGTGCCCCTGGTGGCTGGGGGGTGGGGGTGGTGGGAGACATGAGTGGGGGCCTGGTGGAGGTGCCCTGTGGCTGGGGTGTGGGGTGGTGGGAGACATGGGTGGGGGCCTGGTGGAGGGTGCCCTGCACTGCTGGGGTGTGGGGGTGGTGGTAGACATGAGTGGGGGCCTGGTGGAGGGTTCCCCTGCACTGCTGGGGTGTGGGGGTGGTGGGAGACATGAGTGGGGGCCCGGTGGAGGGTGCCCCTGCACTGCTGGGGTGTGGGGGTGGTGGGAGACATGAGTGGGGGCCTGGTGGAGGGTGCCCCTGCACTGCTGGGGTGTGGGGGTGGTGGGAGACATGAGTGGAGGCCTGGTGGAGGGTGCCCCTGCACTGCTGGGTGTGGGGGTGGTGGGAGACATGAGTGGGGGCCTGGTGGAGGGTGACCCTGGTGGCTGGGGGTGGGGGTGGTGGGTGACATGAGTGGGGGCCTGGTGGAGGGTGCCCCTGGTGGCTGGGGGTGTGGGGGTGGTGGTAGACATGAGTGGGGCCTGGTGGAGGGTGCCCCTGCACTGCTGGGGTGTGGGGGTGGTGGGAGACATGAGTGGGGGCCTGGTGGAGGGTGACCCTGGTGGCTGGGGGGTGGGGGTGGTGGGTGACATGAGTGGGGGCCTGGTGGAGGGTGCCCCTGGTGGCTGGGGGGTGGGGTGATAGGGACATGGGTGGGGCCTGGTGGAGGGTGACCCTGGTGGCTGGGGGGTGGGGTGGTGGGAGACATGAGTTGGACATGGGTGGGGGCCTACTGGCAGGTGCCCCACAGTGCTGGGGGGTGGGGGCGGTGGGGGACATGAGTTGGACATGGGTGGGTCCTGCTGGCAGGTGCCCCACAGTGCTGGGTGGTGGGGGTGCAAGGGGACATGTGTTGGTGTTCATTAGTTCAAGGAGACATGTGCCTTTGCTGGGGGGCATGCCCATGTTGGGTGGGCTGCCTGCGGGACATGACCAGGGATGCAGGGTAGTCCCATGTGGTGTGGGCTGCCTGCAGGGGCCGTGGAGGGTGTACAGGGTACACCTGGGAGGACCCACACTGTCAAATCACATGTGGGACTCCCCGGCACCCCTGAAATACACGTACCGTGCAGAAATCGCGTGTAAAACTTCCCGCGCACCCCTGAAATACACGCGCCCAGGCTATTCGCGTGTTAAACTTCCCGCGCACCCCTGAAATACACACGCCCAGGCTATTCGCGTGTGGAACTTCCCGCGCACCCCTGAAATACACGCGCCCAGGCTATTCGCGTGTGGAACTTACCGCGCACCCCTGAAATACACGCACCCAGGCTATTCGCGTGTGGAACTTCCCGCGCACCCCTGAAATAGACGCGCCCAGGCTATTCGCGTGTGGAACTTCCCGCGCACCCCTGAAATACACGCGCCCAGGCTATTCGCGTGTGGAACTTCCCGCGCACCCCTGAAATACACGCGCCCAGGCTATTCGCGTGTGGAACTTCCCGCGCACCCCTGAAATACACGCGCCCAGGCTATTCGCGTGTGGAACTTCCCGCGCACCCCTCAAATTCACGCGCCCAGGCTATTCGCGTGTGGAACTTCCCGCGCACCCCTGTAATTCCCGCGCACCCCTGTAATACACGTAGCCCGCTCCCCCAGGCCCGATCGCGTGAGGAACTTCACGCGAACCCCTGTAATACACGTAGCCCGCTCCCCCAGGCCCGATCGCGTGTGAAACTTCACGCGAACCCCTGAAATACACGTAGCACGCTCCCCCAGGCCCGATCGCGTGAGGAACTTCACGCGAACCCTGTAATACACGTAGCCCGCTCCCCAGGCCCGATCGCGTGAGGAACTTCACGCGAACCCCTGTAATACACGTAGCCCGCTCCCCAGGCCCGATCGCGTGAGGAACTTCACGCGAACCCCTGAAATACATGTAGCCCGCTCCCCCAGGCCCGATCGCGTGAGGAACTTCACGCGAACCCCTGTAATACACGTAGCCCGCTCCCCCAGGCCCGATCGCGTGAGGAACTTCACGCGAACCCCTGAAATACACGTAGCCCGCTCCCCCAGGCCCGATCGCGTGAGGAACTTCACGCGAACCCCTGTAATACACGTAGCCCGCTCCCCCAGGCCCGATCGCGTGTGAAACTTCACGCGAACCCCTGAAATACACGTAGCACGCTCCCCCAGGCCCGATCGCGTGAGGAACTTCACGCGAACCCCTGTAATACACGTAGCCCGCTCCCCCAGGCCCGATCGCGTGAGGAACTTCACGCGAACCCCTGTAATACACGTAGCCCACTCCCCCAGGCCCGATCGCGTGAGGAACTTCAGGGGTGAATAACTTCACGCGAACCCCTGTGATGCACGTACCCTGCAAATCGCGTGTGACACTTCCCGCGCACCCCGGTATACATGCACACGTATTTTTTGTCAGCGGGTGTCCGTGTTTGTGGGTACCCCTTTGCACGTCATTTTTCCTGGAGGGCCACAGTATGGGACATTCATCATGGCAGTATATAGGTGCTATTTGTTGGCGCACCTTTTGGCGCACATTTCTTACAGCCGCAGAGACGCTACCCGCTCCTTTCTTGTGGCGGTCGTGTTTGTGCCTGTGCGCTGGTTTGAGCGTGCGCTTTTTTCCCCTATTCTATTCCATGAATACGTGTTGTAGGCGAGCGTGTGGGCGTTCCGCGCACTTGTGCCCTGTACTTCCCCTGTGACGCCCACGTTTTGGCAAGTGGTTCCCCATTCCGAGTGTTACGCCCGTGTTCCGCCTACTTTTGTTGCGTGCGCCACGCAATGTGCGAATTTCGCTGTGGCCTGTGCAATTTTTGCTGTGACCTGGCGCACGCTGTTAGATGGCCTGTGCGCCAACGTGCGCCAATGTGCGCTGCGCACTTTTTTATCTTACATCCGCTGGTTTTCTCGCGCACGGCCTTCCATGAATCGACGTGCGCTGCTTTTCGTGCGATTTTCGCACTTGCACTGCGATTTTCGCTATTCCACTGCGATTCGCACGTATTTGCCCACTTGCGCCGCGCTAATTATTCCATGAATCGGCCTGTTTATGTAGCCCCTTCTCCCGTTCGATGGTGGCTATATTTGTGTTTATTGTGTATTGTTTTAAATGGCCACCATAGAAAGGCTGAACACACTTCATATCACTTTCCATGGCGGACATCGTTTTTTTCTTCCTTTTTTCAATTGCAAAATACTGGAGTATCTTGCAACCGAATAAAAACACTGTTAGTACCCTGGGATAAACTGGATGAGGACATCCAGTAGATACATTACATCAGAAATAAAAGATCCTGTGAATGCTTCTCGCTCATCCAAGTGGTGCTGTTGGAGATAGGAGCAGCACATACGTAGACACTTCATGAAAAGCCTCCCCTCTAAAACTCTCTAGCATTTCTAATAACTTTTCAAATAGAGTGTTTAAAGACTCTGGCTGTTGCTAGAAACACCTTTATGGGTGGAGGTTGATTCTGCACAATGACCACTCACAGCAACAATGACAAGCCAAAAAATACTTCAGCCCCATCTCATGCAATTTCCAATACACATCATCCCAGGAGATCCGCAACAAATGATTTATAATAATTGATGTTCCAAATGATTTATCATCATTGATGTTCCCAAGCTTCATATCCCAGATCATTTTATTTATTTTTTTTAGTTTGTGAAATGTGTAAGTGTCTTCAACTTAATAAAGACACTATTAGTACCCGGTTATGAAGTGCATGAAGATTTCTGGCAGATGCATTACATCAGAGAGAAAAGATCCCGGGAAGGCCTCTCGCTCATCCAAGTGGTACTGGTGAAGATAGGAACAACACATTTGCAGACACGTCATGAAAAATCTCCTTTCTGTACATCCCAACCATTTCTAATAATTCTTCACATAGGGTTTTCCAGTGCTACCAGTGTTTGAAGACTCTGGCTATTGCTAGCAGCATCTTTCATGGGTAGAGGTTGATTCTACACAACCAGCGCTCTTAGCTACAATGAAGATATAAGACCACATATAAACCAAAAATGACTACAGCCCAATATGGTCCAAACCATCTCATGCAATTTCCGATACACATCATCCACATCATACTAGTAGACTTGCACCAAATGGTTTATCATCATTGATGTTCCCAAGCTTCATATCCCAGAACTTTTGTTTTCTTTTTTCAGATGTGAAATGCTGGAGTGGCTACAACCGATTAAAGACAGTATTAGGATGAAGTGGATGAAAACCTCTGACAAATGTATCGCATCAGAAAGAAAAAATCCTGTGAAGCCCTTGCGGTCATCCAGTTGGTACTACTGGTGATAGGAGCACCACATCTTTAAACACTTCATGAAAGCCTCCTCTCGGAACCTCTCTAGCATTTCTAATAACTCTTCGAATAGAGTGTTCCAGTGCTGCCAGTGTTTGAAGACTCTGGCTGTTTCTGTCAGCAGCTTTAATGAGGAGGTTGATTCTGCGCAACTACTGCTTCCAGATACAGTAAAAATATAACACTACACTTAAGCCAATAAAGGCTGCAGCACAGTATGGGCCAGAGAATCTCATGCAATTTCCAATGTGCATCATCCACAACATACCAGGAGACTTGCACCAGATGATTTATTATCATTGATGTTCCCAATCTGTCTGATGGAACATTAGAAGGGCCAGATCTTAGTGTTGTCTTGCAAAATGTAAGACATATTCAAATGTTCAAGTGGCGACAAAATTATAAAATAAAACAAATGACAACTCTAAAAAGACAATGCCACAAACAAAGGATGCCACCTCTCTGAAAATCTGTAGCATTTCTAATAACTCTGGAGTGTTCAATGGTGCAGATGTTTGAAGACTTTAGAAGGGCCACGTCTTTGTGTTTTCTTACACAATGTGATTTCTGCTGTCCATAATTTCTCTTACATTTTCATTATCCTTTTTGATTTATTGTACTTCTTTTACAACATTCATTAATAGTCATTTTAATTATTTAAATTAACCCAGGATTAGTTTTGTGAGTAGCTGTTCTGGTGCTTCTTGTTTGGTTTTTCATCATACTTGAAAAACTCCGTCATCTGCTTGAAAATATTTCAAATACTTTTACACAATCGAAGATATAATACACTTAAAAAATAATTGTGTTGGTTGTACACAATTTATAGTAGGCAGGCAAAGTAAATTTGTGTTTGGTGACTAATATGTTTTCCTTAAAATATTATTGTTATTCTCATTGTACATATACATAAATAATGGACTTACAAAATGATGCATGTGTTGTATTTGTTTTGCTTCTTTTTTTCAACAGCTTCTTTTGTATTTATTTCATCTGTAAAAGAATTGTCCTCCAGCCATTGTATGTCGTTTTATGCTTTAGTGTGCTAGATAGAAATACTGCTGGCTACTTCAAATACTGGAATTAGAAATAGAAAAGCAGTTCATAAGAAGACATCATTGAATATTTATATTACCTTTCTGATTCATTGTTCATTGTCTATGTCGTGGGTAGTTGCCAATAGCATGTTAAGTACGTCAGATGCTGTTCAATTATTGACCCTATCGGAAAATGTTTTTTTTAGTGATGTTTATATATGCAAACAAAACTGTAAATTATATTATATCATTCTGTTAAGACTTTTTCTAAATAGTTTATTACATGAGAGTGAGTTGTAATTTTAGGAGATGTATTCTTGGATTAGATATTTCAAACATGCAGCCTATTTCAGACACAGAAGATTTGTATTGTTCAGAAAAGTTAGATAATGGCAGATGGTAAAACTGGAATGTATGGAGTTGACACTACTGTCTAAGTGTAGAGTTCATTAACTATTGGTGGCATCGCACTGGTGGAATCACCGACTCGGCGTGCTGCCATTTCCATACCCATAAGAGTGAACGGAGGATAGCACAGGGGCAATGGACTGATTCTGGAAGCAAGACCATGCAAAGCAACAGAGGTCCGGATCGGCACTTAGAAACCAACTCAGGCATGGTATTAAGCATGTAATAAAAATACAATGCATAAATAAAACACCGGAGCCCCAAGCATTTTTACTTTGTGATGCTCATGCAATTTCCAATGTGCATCCTCCACATTATCCTAGGAAACTCGCACCAGATAATTTATGATAATTGATGTTCCCAAGCTTTGGAACAGAACATTAGAAGGGCCACATCTTAGTGTTTTTATCGGCAATGTACACTGCACAGCCTCTGCCTCCATTTTAAAGCACTGTTTGTTGACCTTAAATATCTCCAACTGCCTAAACACATTTTTATTCTTATGACTTTTTCCTTGGTGCTGATGGATTGGGGACCCAGATGGTATTATCATCGCTGCTGTTAATCTCTTGAATAGACATGTCAACAAATTGCACAGCAACCATTTCTCAACTCGAAAAAAAGCAAAACAAAATGGCCACCATGGATCATGTGAAGGGACAACACATAGGGCCTCATTAGGACCCTGGCGGAGAGGGTGTTACGCCAGCGTAGTGCATGGCGTACCTCTCCGCCATACTACGAGTTCCCGTAGCGCCATGGCGGCCTTTTCCGCCTGGTTTTACCAGGCGGAGAAAACCATGGCGCTACGGGACCTCGTTGTTAATTACGCCACCGTATTTTACGGTGGCGTAATTAACTCCTTCCCCACTCCCATTATACCCTATGGGGCAAAAATGGGAATGGGGAAGGGCAGAATGGGGATTGGGGATTTACCGCTCCGCCGAGGTCGGAATGGGGCGGTAAATCCGCCAACCCCCATGGCGCTATCGGCGGCTTTCCGCCATGCTTCGCGGTGCATTTAGCACCGCGAAGTCCGCCTGGGTCCTAATGAGGCCCATAGTACCTACTCCCTTTTCATAGCAACCATTCAAATCAATGTTAAAAAATAAACAAACAGACATTAAATGCAACCATTGAAAGAGTGAACAAACTTTCTATCCGATTCATGGCAGAAATCTTTCTCAGTTTGAACATTCTGGTCTGTCTTCCGAGTAAATAAAGACACGGTTACTACTCCGGTCTCGTGGAACACAATCCTAATAGGAATTAACCCACAGCCAGGGGGGCATTCCTGCATCAGATAGTAACAAGATTATTGAAAAAGAAATCAGTGGGCATCATTATGACCCTGGCGGTACGGAGTGAACGGCGCTGTAAAAGGGGCCGGCGCCGTTCACTCCGTACCGCCGCATTACGAGTTCCCCTCGCGGGACATGGTAAGCATGCCTGGGAAAACCAGGCGTGCTTACCGGGCCCCGTGAGGGGAAGAGGGAGCAGACAACGGGCCATCTCGTAATGGCCCATTGTTTGCTCCCTCTCCCATTCAGCCCTATGGGGGCTGAAATGGGAATGGGGATGGGGAAGGACCATGTCTGGGTCCTCGGAGGGAGGAATTACCCGGACTTCCGAACTCGGAATGGCCCGGTAAATCCTCATTCCGAGGACCCGGACCCCGATGCGATTTCGGCAATAGCTGCATGGTTACCGCCGAACTCGTAATGAGGGCCAGTGTGTTTCCTATTTTAAACTGTCACACATGTAAACTTCCAATAAATCAACTCAAAGTTTTACAACCTTTAATCTGAGTAATAAAATAGTATTGCTGAACACATACTGCGCCTGCATTTAATGAGGGAATTTTCACCGAAAAATCCATTCCATTTTATTTTCTCCATAATAGCAGTTTGCACATCTGATAACATCCTTATGTTATTTATGAAGATATATTTAAATATAAAACCAATTAAACATTTTTGTCATGAAATCAAACATCAGGTTTCACAAAACAACAAACAAATAAACACAATGGGCCTCATAACGAGGTTGCCCGGTAAGGCAAAAATTATGCCGGTATGGTAATACCGGCATCGTTTACTGTCCTGTTGCATTCCGACCCGCAAACCCGGTATTAGCGGCACCCTAAATAAGGGTGCCGCTAATAACGGCATAGGCACGTACACGCGCCCCTTCAGGGAGCAAATACTGGCATGCCGGTAATAGGGGGAAATCCCAACCTACGCAGACATGGAAGTACCGGCATCGCAAAGCCGGTAATCACGGCTGCACAATGCCGGTCATACAGGCATCGCGGACCACCCGCAAACAGCAATCAGGATACAAGGCAACTGCCATAGGTGCACACAATCCCCACATGTGGAGTCAATGGAGGCTGGGCCAGTATAAACTGAGCACACCCACACACCACCCCACCACAGGTGGAGGCAATGTAGACTGGCCCAGTACAAAAGGAGCACACCTACACACCACACCCCTTCCGACACCAAAATGCTACCACTAGCTGTTGCAATCATGGCACTGGAGGACATGCCTATACTGCTACAACTACAGCAACAACAGCAACAACAACAAAAACTACAGCAGCAACAACAGGCAGCACAGAGGAGACACAGGAGGAGAAGGAGGGTGAGACAGGCCCAGCAATTACCACCAGCGCAGCCACCAGTGCCTCGTGGGCAGCCACTAATACCTCACACCAGACCCAGTCCATTTAACCTAACCCCTGAGCAGATCCAAACCCTGTACTGGTTGGACCGTGACACCATCACCACCATAGTGGACATGATACAGAATGACATTGCCAGCCACATAGAAATACAAACTGCAATCCCCCCACTACTAAAGGTGGTGTCTGTGCTACACTTCCTGGCCACAGGCACCTACCCACACACAGTGGGCCAGCTGCATGACATTTCACAACCACTATTTTCACGCATGCTGACCCAAGTGCTGGATGCCCTCCTGAAGCACGCAAGCACCCACATATCCCTACCACGGACTGCCCAGGAGATAGCCGAAACCAAAGTAGGCTTCCATGCACTGGCAGGCTTGCCCAATTGTGTTGGTGCCATCGACTGCACCCATGTGGAATTGGTAGTCCCCCATGCCATAGAGGCGGTATACTGCAATCGCAAGCAATACCACTCCATCAATGTGCAAATGGTATGTGACTCCAACAAGATCATCACCCATTGTTGCACCCGATTTCCTGGATACACACATGATGCCATGGTACTGCGCATCTCCACGCTACCTTGTCACATGGAGCGACATGCTGGACCACGTGCCTGGCTGCTTGGTGAGTTGCACCACTGTCCCATGGCTGTGCTGTGGGGTACTGATGTGTGCGGATGCAGAAGGGGGGGGTACTGCACCAGGGTGGAAAAGGGGGGGGAATAGTGCACCAGGGTGGGAAAGGGGGGAAATAGTTCACCAGGGTGGGAAGGGGGTTATAGTGCACCAGGGTGGGAAAGGAGGGGGAATAGTTCACCAGGGTGGGAAAGGGGGGAATAGTGCACCTGGGTGGCAATAGCCAGTGAGTGGAGAATGCATGCAGAGCTAAACACTCCTCACCTGAACCAGCCAAACAGAACATGACACATCACTGGGCCACATATCACAAATAATGCATATGGATGACAACAAGTAAGAGGCACAACCAGGCCACCATGGTGATGGCAAGCAATGCATGACTGAACAGCATGGCAACTGTGGCAATGTGGCTAGTGTGACCATGCATAGTGAAGAATATACAGCATGAATTGGAGGCTAAACATTGTCGCACTACCACAGCACATCTGCCTCAGCATGCATGATTACACCCTCCATCATCTATTTAACCCCATCCAATGTACCACACCTCATTACAGTATACATTGCATCTAGGTGGCTATTTTGTATACGTACAGGGACATGTGCATGCACACATCAAATAGCTGCTGTCATGACTGTGCTCCCTGAAGGTGGCAGTTCAGAGTGACACACACCTATTTGTATCTGCTTGCAGGTGATGGAGGATATCCCTTGAGGCCGTGGCTACTTACCCTGTGCGGAACCCGCAGAACAGCCATGAAGAGGAGCAAAATAGTGTGCAAACTCGTACCCGTGTTGTGATTGAGCAGACCTTTGGCCTGTTGAAGGTGTGGTTCCGCTGCCTAAGCAGGTCTGGTGGGGCACTCCTATATAGGCCTGAGAAGGTGGCAAAGATCACCATGGCCTGTGTCATGCTGCACAACATGTGCGTCCGTAGTGATGTACCACTGCCACCTGACATTGACATGCATGGGCCGGGTGAGGATGAAGGGGATGGAGACGGAGGCGAAGCAGCCCCCCTGCCAGTACGTGATGCATGGGATGGCCATGCTGTACGCCAAGCACTAATCGAATACTTTTGAAACGCAGGGACCATGAAAGTAATGTGCCAGTGACACACTGGCTGCATGTGGACATGCACACTTGTTTTGTTAGAAGTTCGCCACTGTTCACCATCACACATTAAATGTACATGCACAAAATGAAGTATGTCCAGCCATTGATTTTCTTGAAAACAACGGGTGTATTTTTCAGACACGTGATAATGTAAACATATTCCCCTCACAACCCCCAGTGAACTCCCTCACCCACCCTACAAACCACAAAAATACCCCAGTGAACTCCCTCACCCACCCTACAAACCCCAAAAATACCCCAGTGAACTCCCTAACCCACCCTACAAACCCCAAATGTCCCCAAATGTACACCAAACACTGTTCCCTTGACCAACGTCCATTTGTCCAATGGCATTGTCTGCCCACTCTACTTCTTTGCTATTTTGGGATCCGGGGATGCCATGTCCAAGCGCCGTGCACTCCTCCGCTTCATCCGCACGGGGCTTGTTTGGGCTGAGGTCGAAGGGGTTGTGGCAGTGGAGGTGTCAGTGGCCGGTCCCATGCCTGCCCCAAGATGTGGGTGCTGCATTTGAGGCAAGTTTGACATCAGGGCTTGCATAAGTGCCCCCAGACACTCCCTCATGGCAGTTGTGGATGCCTCAACAGCAGCAGTGTTGGCAGCGATGGCTGTAGCAATGGCCCTCATGGAGTCATTACCATCGGCAATTTGTTGCCGCATTAGTTCAAGCATCGACTCCTGTCATGTCTCAACCCTTGACAGGCGAGCCTCAAAGGAGTCGTTAGCAGCAGGAGTGCTGGTGGCCAGGGTGGTGGTAGGCAGGGTGGTGGTAGGCATGGTGGTGTTTGGCACTTACGTGGGGCCCACGTCCAGGGCACAGTCCTCCTCAAAGAGGCATATGTCAGACTCTCCAAGGTCTGAGTCGTGGAGGCATGGATCGTCGCTGCTCTCAGCCTCTGTAGGGGGGGAGGCTGGTAATGGTGTTTGGGGTGGGTGTGGTGGACATGACTGTGTCACCCTCGTTCTCCACATCAGCATCCGCAACGTCCGCGGTGGTTGGCGGAGCAGGAATGGAAACGCCTGCCACTGTTGTGGGTGGCTGCTGCTGGACTCTGGCTGCAGGTGTTTCCTGCTGGGTTTCTGCCCAGTGTGGCACACTGCCTGTTGGTCTGGGAAGTTTGTGGGGCTGGGGGCTGGCGGTGGCGGTGGCCCTGGTCCCTTGCCGTGAAGTAGATGCACTTGCACCCCTGTCCTGCCTGCCATCTTCCTCATCGGTGAATGGGGGATAGAAGAGATGCAGGTCATCAGTGATGGTGTCACATGGCAGCGATAAAATATTGCGCTGTGATATGTTCATACATTCATGCATCCAATTCTTACAGGGGTGTGGCATTTGATGTTCTGAGGGGGCATGTGGGCAATCAATGCATGGCTGGTGGCATGGCATTGGTATGGTGTCTGTGTGGTGAGTTACATGGGCACGGTCGAGTCATGTTGCACATGTGTTGGGATTGAGATTGGCACTCAGCATGCATTTGTGTGTGGCAGGGTGTGGCACACATTCTTGACTGGATATGTTGATGTGGGCCTGGGACATGCATTGCCTTGCCTAGTCTCACTTCCACGTCACTTGTGCCACATCATGGTTTACCCTACAGGTACCCTACAGGGATGTGATGGGTCACTCACCTTCTTCTTGGGATGATGCGGCGTCCCCCTCCTGCTCTCCGATTCCCTCTTTGGACTCCGGATCTATAAAGGTACTGGCTGTCTCCTCCCAGGGAGTCAACTTCACTGGTGAGTGTGGGCCCCCGCCTGTCACCATGGCGGCCCTCCTGTTGTCTGCCAGGATCTTCCTCACCCTGAGGTGGAGGTCATCCCACCGCTTGCGACAGTCGCGCACACTCCTTGGGGTGGTTCCCACTGCCGACACCCTCTGTGCGACCTCATGCCAGACTTCCTTCTTTTTGGTCTGGGCCGCATGCTTCAAGTCGGTACTCCTGATGGTGTCCGCATGCTGGGCCAGGGTGCCAGCGACATACTAAGCTCAGCTTCTGAAAAACGCTGTTTGCGCTTCCTGGGGGTCATCTTCCTGGTTGCCTTGGACATCCTGGTTATTTTCTGCCACAGCACAACACAAATGGACTCGCGGTTGCGGATGATGGCAATGGATTGTGTTTTTAAAGATGGCTGCCGGCCCATTTCCCGTTCCTACGCGATGACATCATTTCCGGGTCCGTTTTTTGCGAACAAGGTCTTACCATATTGGTATTACCGTGCCGGTATTTAGGGGTTGGTATGAGGCAGTACCGCTATGGGTGGGTCCGTGATGCCGGTATAGGGGAGTTGGAGGCCCTTTAGCGGCATGGCGGCATTGCCATTACCGGCATGGGGGAACGCGTGTGCTCACTGCTCATTCTGGCATGCCGGTAATGAACCCGCTTTTACCGGGTTTCTCGTAATGAGGCCCAATATAAATTCTCTTGTACATAAACACACAGTAACACACTTCAGCAAACAAAATCTTTTAATACACATTTTTAAAACACAACACATTACAAAAAAAATCTTTTTAAAACAAACACATTTTCACATCACCCCAAAAATCACTTAAACACACACACCATACGTGATTAAAAAAGCATTGTAGATAAAATCACATTTCTACTGCTCTGTGATCATTATTTTATTTTGAATGCAACAAGTATACTTCATGATTCTATATCACGTACCTTACCAACATTCAATGTCCTTCCTAATAAACTTCCAATATTTATTCCCACCCATTTGATACATATACAGCAAGACCACTTCATTGTTAACAAATACAGTAAAAAGCCCCATTATCAAATATTATCAAATCAAACTGTTAACAAAATAATGACAAACAACTGATTAATGACAATCATACTTTATCACAGATAATATGAACCGCACAGTGTGAGTCCTGCAGTCAAAATGATAAAGGTAGACTCAATGGGGAGTGTCATACGTTCATAAATCCAAACCAGAAAAAAGGACAACGTTGTTACAAAACTAATAAAATGGCTGACACATTCACTGCAACCTATCACGGTGAAGTACACATTTACAACATGAACACCAGCCAATTAGAAACACCGAAACACATACAAAACCCTGCCCAGCATCACTAGAAGCCGTGAATAATCACCGTAGCTACAAACCTTACCTGTAACCACGGCTACATGTACATTTTCTACAAACTAAAAAACAAACTAAGCCAACCTTAAAAACTTTAAATAAGACAAGACAACAGCTAAACACACAAAATAACTCACACAGATACTTTTCTGTGCTATATTTTCCACATAACAATATGATTATTGCACAAAAAATGTATATTTATACACGTGGCTATAAATATAACCGCACCTACAGCGTCAACCAATGAAAAGACGAAACATGTTGACGTGCCTACGCCCGTGTGTTTTATACACACAGTTATATAAGACCCGTACACACAAAATAACACACACAGATACACTTCTGTGCTATAATATCCACATAACAATATGATTATTACACAGAAAATGTATATTTATAAATGTGGCTTTAAATATAACCGCACCTGCAGCATCAACCAAAGAACGATAACTCAGGGGCAACATGCTCGACTTGTAAGCAAGACGACACGGAGCAACACAGGTTCGATCCCTGGGTCCCTGCTTAGAAACCTTTGGGTATTAAGCATGGTTTAAATAACCTATCATATCATATCATATACGATTAAACACATTGACGTACCTACACACTTGCGTTTTATACACGTGGTTATATAAGACCCATACATGAATGTTTGCTGCTACCTGCAGCTATTCACAAAAACTCTGAATTAAAAAATATTCCAAACTCCAAACAAGTGTCCGTAGCACGCATACCAGTCCTCCTCCACTCCCCATGATCCTCCTCCACTAACCTGATCGCCCTCAATTACCAAAAACACTCAATGCATCTAGGATGCTACTCCACTCAAAATGTTGCAAACCCGCGACTACCGCACGTCCACAAACACACAATGTTGCATTTGCCCTAAACTAACTGCGGATGCACAGGGTAACATGTCTACCCGTGAATATCAACGCTGCGCACTGTAGAGCTGCTGAGTAGTCGCTGATACAGTTCTACATGGCCAATTTTTATAAACATAACTCAGAACACCTAACTGATAAGAAAATGCAGTGTAAATGCAAAAACAAGGTTTTTATTATACTCACGGTTTTCATTGACTTTCATCATAACCGTGGATACATAAATTAGATAAAAAGGGGGTCTCACTTATAATACAATATAAACGCCGAAGTCTCACATATATGAAAGACTGAAAACACACAGCCAAAGTAAAAATGAGTTCCTCATACCTACCAGGTCACTGATCATGGCCTTTGACCATGGACAATGATTTTTCACCCTCAACGTTACAATACATAACTATCAAACAGAAATGAAACACTGACACCCCAAAATTCATAGCCGCCGGAACAGAACTACTCGTACCCGCAGTTATCTTTAGTCCTTTGTAGCCTAGGATATAGCAGTGAATATCGGAAAAATGCCCCCCAAGAAAAATGCTTTACTGCACCCTCTGTACCTCACCAAATGCCCCCCTCATCGGTGCCAGCTCCCCCAACACCCCAGATGGTCTCCTCACTTCCCCTGCCCTCTCCCTTTCCCCCAAAACAGACGCTGTTTCAGTGACACAGTTTGCTTTCAGATGTCGGCTATAGCCGAGGCTACAGAAAGCTTTGTGGTGGAAACTCAGTACCTAGACCCATCCAACTGGACCCCCTCCAACTCCAAAATGTCACTTGATGCCCTACAGCCTTCCCCTCCCCTCTAGCCTGATGGCATCTGCATGTTTTCTGACCTGAAATAGCTTTTTTCCTGAGTTTCATTTTCCAATATGCTCGGCTATAGCCACGAATATCGCTTGTATCGAAAGAAAAACAAGATGGCAGTTGTTTCATTTCTAAAAACACCCGGTTTCGGGTAAATCCGCTAAATATCACTATCTATTTTTGGTAAGGGGGACCCCCATTCTCCGTCCAATATTTTAAAAACTACAGCACGGAATATCCCCATTCTACACATGAATCGCAAGTCAATGCTTTCTGCCTAAGTTGTTTTGGACCTGGTCCAAGTACATCGAGCGATTTGGGCTGTGCGCTTTGGGAAAAATGTACCTTATTTGTCTATGAGGAAATGAATGGGACATAGACCACACTTTTTTAAAATTTTATTTATGACGCTTAATAACTTTTTTATTATATAACAAATCTTTCCAAAACTTTGCAGAATGGGGGGGCCCGCAGGTCTTCAATCGCTTTTGCAATTTCGGCCAAACCCGTTACTCGAAACAAAAGCAATTAATGATAGACTTTTGATGGGTTCCTATGTGTCTCCGACTCACCTTAACTATAGGGTGGCGACCGCTGCTCTATGACATATATACATATATATCACAGGGCCTGCGGTCATGGTCCTGTAGTTATGGTTTAGTTGCTCAACCCATAGGAAGAGCACTTTTTGGGTGGCTTTATTACATCGTCCCCCCACCCTCCCTGAACAAATTCTCATGAAACTTTGCAAAAGAAGTATATGGCCAAATCAGATTGATCCTCTGAAGTATGGTGAGGTTTTGTCAAGGGGGGAGTTATTGGGAAGTCCCAAAATGTGTGGTTTTTCCCATAGACGCAATGGAAAAACAAATATTCTCATGTCTACAGCCCAAACCGCTGAACAGATTTTCACCAAGTTTGCGGCAGGAGTGATGGCTTGGTCCCGAAAGAGTGCTTTTGTAATTGTTTTGTAAATCTGTCCAGTAGTTTTTATTAAAATGAAAAAAAAATAGTTAAATCAAAATGAGTGATATCTGGGTTTGGTCCGCGACTGCCTCCGATTGCTCCAGCGGCCGACCTGGGGTCTGTGGACATCGGGCACGCACGCTGATTCGATGGTGAAAAGCCTGAGGTGTGTCAGATTTTGGGAAATGCCCGCTGTGTTGGATTTGCAGACAGTAGACGGTGTCTGCGCATATCGCTGTGAAACCATATTGAAACACACAAAGTTGCACTTGTCAAACTCGTCAAAAACTCTCTGTGGAGGTGAGGGGTGATGAGGATGGGATGGGATATGGTGTTAAAAAGCCCCAAAACAGATGTTTTTCTTTTCTGATGTCCGCAAACATTCCAGGACAGTCCTGTGATGTCCGCAAACATCTTAGATATTCGGGGGCATCTATGCTTATGTGTGCATTACAGGGTTGGTGAAAAGCAGATTTTGGATGGCTTATAACTTTGGTGTCACTCAATGAAACTGCATGACATTTTGGAGTGTCATTCTAGACCTGATACTGAATGGTATTACAAAGTGAGATGTGGTTTTGTTAAGAGGCCACAAAATTAGAGGGGGGGTCCCACAATATTGCAGAGGCTTATAAATATGGTGCCATTAGACGAATCTGCATTAAGATTTGCAAAACGATTTTAGATCTAGATATACATGTTTTTGCAAAGTTTGGTGAGATTTGGGGGGTCTCAACATTTTGAGTTGGATTATAAAAATGTTGCCTTTTGTAAAATGTGGCCAAGAATTTTCAAAATGATTATAGACCCAACCTGGATATTGTCAAGTGAGGGCTATGTTATATTACTATTGTATGTACGTGCATATTGACACTTTTGAAAAAATAAAACAAGGCCGGATTTCCAGCAAACTTGTGTAAGGAACATTGGCAAGCACCTGAAAGCATGGTTGTTTAAATGTGTCAAAGTTTTATAGTGTCATAATGTAGGTACATATAACAGTGATATACCTTTGATGACTGAGTTATAGCCTGTGGCCATGGTTAGTCTACTGGCCATGACCACGAGGGACGACCAATGGGGTTTTTCAAAATTAGGAAAGGCTTGAAAGGGAAAAATATTTGCTTGTGGGTACAGATTGAAGTGCTGGATGGCATTGCAGCAAATAAGCATGAGGAGGGTCACCAAGAACTGGAGAGCATGGTTTTGCAAATATGTCCTGTGTTTTTTTTTTTAAGTGTCAAATGGAAGTACACAACACCGTGATATAACTCTGGTGACTGGGCAATGGGCATGGCCATCAGCAAGAATAAATGTGTACTGTAATTTGTCTATTAGGGCATGCAAGAAGGTTTGAATGGGAAAACATATTCTGCTTGCAGTTACAGCCTGAAGTGGTGGAGTCGATTGCAACAAACTTGCCTGACAAGCATTACCAAGGACCTGCAGACATGTTTTTTATTGTGTCCGGGTAGTGGGCCCTTGGCAAATGCAAATGGGTAATCTGGTTTGCTTATTGGGCAATGTGGCAAGTCTATGCCCAATGGATGTTGAGACTGCCCATGGTTTCAAGCAATTAGTACTGGCCATTGATTACTTTATTATGGTATAGTGGACATTGAACTAGGATGCAGGGTATGTGCAGAGAATAATAGGGGAGGTTTGGTTCGGCTGGGGTCATGTCGTAGGCAATTGAATGATGATTTCCATTCCCAGCATGCACTGCTAATAACAACAGACATAAGTATGCGTTGCAAAAAATGTGTTTATTAAAGGAGCTTTAAAGTTCTTTCACATATGTGAAAAGAGGAATTATGAATAATTTCTATACAGTGATGAAACACCATGAAACATTTTCACTTATAAAAATCTTAAATTGATAGAAAATAACTTTGTTATAGGGATGTTATGGTTAAGATGCATCCCACCCTTGGGACTCCTCTGCTCCAGTAGTTACCCTGTGGTGTCCCACCTTGCCATACCTTGGCATTTCCCTCCTGGGTTCTCACGAGCACTTGCCCAGCCGTACTGCCCCTTCTATTTACGCACTTCTCTCACTGTATAATGCATATATGCATGTATAGGAATATTGTGTACTTTTTTTGGGGATAGGTAAGGGAAATGTAGATGGAAAAGATTTGTAAAAGATTGTTAAGTGGCAGTTGGTGTGTGTTAGCTTAATATGGTCATAGGGTTCGCTCTTCACCTTCTGCATGCCACCATGTAAAGGTAAGAGGGGTTTTGTATGGAGCCCCGCCTTCCCTTTCCATGGTGGCCATCTTGGAAAATGATTTTCCTTCCTACACCAGGAAACTACACGCATCCCGCTGTAGGAGGGAAAATCCTTTTTTAGCACCCCGGGTTACCGCTTTGGCAACTTGTGGGCCGATAACTTGGGCTGCCTGACCATTATCCCTGTTCCAGTCCCTGGAACGGGGGAGGAACGCCTCATTATTCCCATTAGCATAAAACAATATGTTAATGGTAATGTTGGAAAATCTTATTGAGTCTATGTACTTTACTGATAAATCTAAAGTAGATGGATCTATAATATTTCTTATCTGTGAAAGGTGGTTCCTAAAGGAACCTATTTTGGTTGTTGTTTTTAGATTTTTTTTGCAGGAGAGGTTAGAAAGGAGGCAAATGAGGAAAGAGGCACCAAGCACTAATATGGAGAGGAAGGTGGACAGGGGGAGATGTTGTGTGTTTGTTACATCTAAGGTAGGGGACGGTGTTTCTCATGATTTGGTGGTGTTTGATTGTCTGTGAATTGATCACGGCAAACTGTTCGAAAAAAAACAGCCCACATGCGATCAATTATCAAACCCGCTCACACCAACCCACACCCCCATCCCCTGTCCCCACTTAACTGGTTGCCCGCCGCCTGATCCACCTCAGCCCTGTGGCGTCAGATCTGTCCCTGTTATGTGGGTCGAATCTGACACCGCAGGGTCACTTTTTCTTCTTTTTATTTGTCTGGTTACCCACCTCCAATATTGAGGAAGCAGGGGACACCCACCAACACCAGAAGGCTAATACATACCGATCATAGGGAGTGGGAGACACCCCCACAACCCCTGCTCCCCATGTTTGGTATGTATTAGCCTAATTGTTTGTTTTCATTCGATTGAATGGTACTGGCCAAATTTGTTCAAATGTATCATTCAATCAAATAAAAATGAATAATTATGCTAATATAGTTCTCATGTCCTTGATTACAGCTTCAAAAGCACTTCGAAATTGCTCCCCCTGCAGAATGATGTGTTGCAGTTTATACAGAGGACTGTTGTCTTCGAAAGATATGGATCAACGGCCTCTTTTATTGCTTGCAAGGTAGCTGGTAGGATTGTGTGTCCCACAGAAGTAGGCATGTGGTTACTGTATTGGTTGAGGAATATGAGGTGGAAGAAAACAGCCTACTACTTGCTAAGAAAGGAACAACATTTCTGAGAGCATTGTGGTGGTTGGATTGGGTGTGCCGGAGCAATGAGTTAGTCCCATATGAGTACTGTCCAGGTAGTCTACAACTGAGTACTATGTTGCACTGAGTGCTCTTCACTTTGGTAGCTTTAGCCTTTGGTGCATTCCCGACAATGGTAAAGAACTGCCACACCCATGATTCTCTCTGGGTGCTATAAGTAGGCACTTCTTCTACCTCATCTTCTTGGTCCTCTTCATTGTCTTTGGAAGTACTGCACTTTTTTTTGTTGTGTAGGTCCTCCAGCTGGTGGTGGTGTCTCTTTGGGAGAAAGGATGACAATAGCTGAAGCCATCTTTAAGATAAATAGCAATTTTGCTAATATTCATCCAAGTATGTGCTCTGTACTAGATTGTTAATGGATAATAAGTAAGAATAGGTGTAGGAACTTTGCAAGTCAAACATTTTGTGCTTGAAAGTTCCTAGATCAGTAGAAAGTGCAGTTCCGAACTGTTTCCGAAGCACAGATCTGATTGTGAAGTACATGCACATTTGCGAACATTTCGTCATGCCGCACACACATGCAAGGTCATGTGAGACTGTCTGGAAAATTCTGTGATGATGTCAGATGTTTGCAGACGTCGACGAAAGCATAAATCATGAAAAAAGTTGCAAAAAGTATATAGAAGTGTTAAAAATTATGCTTGCAGGTGGGAAATGCAGTTTTAAGGTGAGACTTTGTGAACTGGACGGAAATGTTGCTGTATTGGGGTAAGTATGATGTTAGTAAGTTGTAGGAAATTAGCATACACTGGTAAAAACCCATAAAAGTGACTGAAAAAACTTTGTTAAAGGGACGTTATTGTTAAGTTGCACTAATAAAAAGTGTTTGGAAATTGGAAAGGTTTGAACATCACACGCCATACCACTGACTGGAGGGTGGACACGTCATCATCGTCCTTTCTGTCACTTTCACAAATTCCTACACATATTAGAATATTTATGGTAAATGAGATAAGTATTACATTTAGGTTAATTTGTGTTATTTTGTGTAAAGGCGATACATTTCTAGATTTGCATGCACATAGAAACATAATGATGAAACATTGTCATACAGAGGGTCCCTCCCCACTGAGGTGAAGCAGGTGATCAATATGTGAATGCGGAGTTTAGCTGTATGAATGGTGGTCATGAGAGGAGATCATAATAGGTATACAATACACACATAATGCTATACTTGTATGGGAAATATTTTTCAAATTTAGTAAAAGATATGAAATATATGAGGTGTTGTTGCGCTCTGTTTGATGGGTCTTCGTATTGTGGATTCGTTAAAATGGTGTTTTCACAATCTTGGCAAAGGCTTACAAAGGGCCGTCAGCAGTCAGGGAACAGGTTTTGTAAGTTGGTCAACGAAGTGGCTGTGGTCAGTTTGCAGATGGCTTTAGTGCTGGAGGGCAAAGGGAAGATATGATCTCTGGTAAACAGGAGAGATCATTGTTGTAAGGGACAGACATTTGTGAAACTCGCGTGCTGTTTTGAACAGGTGACTTCTCCCAGTGCACTTGCAGTAGTAATACATTTCAGGAGAGCGATTGTGTCATCAGAGAATGGGCGGAACTCATGTGAATTGGAACCGTCAGTAGTCATAGAAATCGGACACTGGACAGGTTTGGGCAATGCAGGCAGCAAACATGAATAGGTCAAAAGGGATCTACATGTCTTTCTCTCATATTCATGTGCTTAGGTATTTTTAGGGCAGGTCTGTGTGCGTCATGAATAGGAATTCCTTTGTTGAGTAACTAAGAGGCAATGCTGCCACCAAATATGGAGAGGTTTTTCTGAAGGGGTGTGTTGAAAATGTAAACCTTGTAATTATACGTTTTTAGGGGAGTGTGTTATAATGTCTGTGTCCAATGAACTGTGTGGGTTTTAGATTTCTCTGTACAGGACAACCAATCATGTTTGGGGGGATGCCTTTGTAACGGTATCTGGGGGAGTGTATTAACTGTTGCAAACTGTGTATAATGTGTATTCTTTGTGTGGTTAGTGTGGCTGCTTGATGTCATCTAAGCTCCCTCCCGGCTGTCTGTTTATTAAACTTGCTTTATGGAAAAAAGTTGCACTTACTAATTCTAGAGGTAGGCCTAATTTGCGTAAAGGTGTGAAGTTAAAGGTCAATGCCTATAAAGCTATGAAATTTACTGAAAAACTTTGTTAAAGATACATTATGGTTAAGTTGCACTAATAAAAACCTATGAAATTCAATGAAAATACTTTTTAAAGGGATGTTATGGTTACAAATAATACACAAAACCTCAGAATTTCACCAGTTATGTTAAGCTTAGCAACCATAACTCGCACCACTACCATGAACTGCTAATATTAACCCCCAGGACATGAAAGATGACATCACAAATGCCACTGATGACACTAGTCAAATTCTTGACTTATACCTGAGACAAGTGTTGTCAGGATTAGCTTTAGCATTTCTGTGTTGGACAAGCATTTGCAAACACAACTGGTCCAATCAGTTTAAGTGAATGTTGTGAAGAATTGGTGGCAATTGAAAGAGAAGATTCATTGTCACATTAGCATAACAATTTACTCCAGTTGTGTTTCTGAATTTAAAGGGACCAGAGAGTTATGTATGTGCATCGTTTGATGGGCCTGCAGATGTTTCTGGAGAAGAGACAATTGTGTGATTCTTTTTGAATGGATATGCAGTTAATTTTGTACTAGAGAGTTTTGTGGTTGTATTGTTTGATGCAGGAGTTGGTCGTTGTTTTTTAGTGGTATTGTTGGGAAATCTGCTATAGCTTCTGTTTCTAATATTTCTCTTTTAAAAGGTTTAATTTTGAGGTACAGGGTACATATCTAAATGGGGGTGTATAGTACCCATAGCCTGTTGTATTCCAGGATGCACAGAATGTCAGCATTGACTTTCATTGCATCAAAGTTTACTAGGAATATACCATTGAGTGTGTGCAGACATGAAAGTGCTACATAACTCATACCGTATATAAAGACTGTGCTGTCAATCACTGCTTGATCTAGGTTTAGCCCTTGTGATTTCTGAATAGTGACAGCATATGAAAGAGAAAACTGCTCTCTGCGTACATACATGTCTTTGAAAAGAAGGAAAAGTCCTATTGTCCGGACAATTTTTTTAACTTCCACAAGTTTGTCAAAGTGGATATTGACAAACTGAATGTTGTTGTCAAGCTGATATGATTGAAAGCCAACAACTGTACCAATTGTTCCATTGATTAAACCTTGTTCTATGTCAAGGTTACATTTTAGAATTACTATGCAGTTCAGGCACAACATTAATATTTTCTCCAATCCGGCTGTGTTGGAGGTACATTCTTCTAAGCTATTTAGTCATGCTGTTGCTTGTTGACACATGGGGAGTATCATGCCATGCACTTCTAGTTTGTCTGTGGAGCTGATATGCAGTATGGGTTGCATTTCCTTTTTCAACATTGTCTCGTTGAATTGACTACAGCTTTGCAAGGGTTGGCATTAAGGACATGCATTTTAGATTTGATTTAGTTAATTGTTCCATGACAACAGGAGCAGAGTTGTTTTGTCCATTAACTCATGGATTAGTCTACTATTTAAGATGGATTTTGCATATTTAATAACCAGCCCAGTTCTAGTGCTTTTTAAACTGTTGGCATATGTGTTAGCATATGTGAAATCTGCAGACTGGCACATGTTTTGAGTTAGTTATCTGCAGTAAAAATGTTGCCAGAGATTTGCATTTTCAATGCTGCTGAGAGTATTGCAGCATTCTTTGTGTCCTAAAGTTTTGAAAATAGGTTGCCCTTTCACTGTTGTTAAATATAGGAGGTCTCCGAAAACAAATTGAGATGCATTAAAGCCAACATGAGGTTGGAAACCATGCTTACTACATCTATCAAGAGCATTTGTATTAGAATTCTGTGTACTTCAGTACCAGCTTCTGCTAACAATTAGTAGTATTCTAATTTGTTTTGGTGTTCTACGCGGAGAAGTAGTAGTACACCTATTTTGCAGGCATGTACATCTGTGGGGGCTGTTACTACAGCCAAAAGGCTGTTGTTTGTTGAGTTATGTAGAAATGTGCTGATTATTTTAATTAAGAATGTTTTCCCAGAACCAGCTTCACCATTTAAATACGGGAACAGAGGTTTATAATGTTTACAGCTACTGGTTTTAGTTTCATGTTTAAAACCATGTTCAATTTTTTTTAGTGACTTCCCGATAAATGCTGAGTTGTTCATCATTTATATGTGTTTCCAGAACTGCGAAGCCTGCCTCAGATTGTTTATATTGATGCATGGTATTTTCTACCTATGTCATGGCTATTTCTGCTTTATTTAAAATGAGTGATTCTGCAAGTTGGTATGGCTTCCTGTAAGGGAGGGTTAAATGCCCTTAGGAGTGTCTTTGTCTAGTTGAGCTTCAATTTCTTCCTCTTGTTGGTGGTTATTGTCCAACATTTGTTTGTATTGTTTGTTATACTGCTTTCATTTACTTTGAATGCTGCTTCAAATAAGTCATGGGCCTCATTAGAAGTTTGCCGGTCCAGTAACTACAGTACTGGTAAGCTTGAACGGTACCGTAGTTACCGGACCGGCAAACTATGAGTTCTGCTCGCGGGTGCCTTTTCGCCCGCCAGGTTAAACCTGGCGGGCGGACCAGCACCCGTGAGCAGACACTGCCGGTAGCACCAGCACCAATCTGAATGGTGCTGGTGCTATTGGCCTCCCCATTCCCATTGAGCCCTATGGGGCTCAATAGGAATGGGGAGTACAAGTATCAAGCCCCTGGCAATGGGGAAATACAGGGTCCACCAGGGTTGTAATGGCCCTGTATTTCCTCATTGCCACTGCCTGGAAAAACTCACATGTTTGGTGGCAGTCTGCCGGTTTTATTGCAAGGCTTCCACCAGACTTGTATTGAGACCCAAAGACACCTAATAAGATTTTTTCTTTTCTCCAACATTTAAAAAGTTGGAGTAGGACCTTGTAATACAGTTCTCCATATTGTGGCGATTCAAATGATAACTATACCTGATTAATTAGACTGGGTTTGATGAGTTTCACTAGGCTTCCTTCACAAGTTGAAACTGAATATTTCCCAGTTGTCTCATTTGGTATGACATTTGGCTTCATTACGAGTCTGGCAGTAACCCTGCCATTGTACTGCTGCATTGCCACCAGTCTCGTAATAATTTGCAGAAACCTGACTTCCGGGATTTAAATTGTACGTCCCCATTCCCATAGAGTCCAATAGGACTCTATGGGAGAGGAGACATGGAAGCGCTGGCATCATTGCTAACAGTGCTGATGCTTCTGTGTAGTGTTTGCCTACTGTGGCCGGTGCGCCTGGGAGGGTCTGACCAGTGTCTGACCAGTCGGGCACAGTGGCCATTGCAGGCAAACATGTAGTTTGCCAGTCCGGAAACAAGGGTGCCAGTGAGTTTACCGGCACCCTTGTTTCTGGTCGGGCAAACTTAGAATCAGTCCCATTGTTTTTTTAGGTGTGGTGTTGGGCAATGTTGTATAGACACATGTTTTACTTCTGTTTGGTTAGTATGTGTCAAGTATTTTTTTTTAAATGTCCTGCCTTTTGGGATAATTTATAGCTATGTTTTCTAACTCTTGGTATGATGCTAGTACTCTTTATTGAGATGAAGCTGCTCCAAGGTTCAGCCAGACAATGTGCTCAGATTTGACACATAAGGCTGTACCTGTTAAATGGTCTGCAGCTTCGTAGGACCCACATTCTCTATGGGAGAGAATGTCTATAGTGAAGCTGTAAAATGTCTGTGATAGTGTTTTGTCAGATGATATGTCATCCCAGAGGTCCTTTAGCTCTGTTTCCTATCTTGCAACTGCAGTGGAATTGTCTGCAATGTATTGTATCTCTATGTTTGCAATCCTCAAGAGGGCAATGGTTGCATTGTAATCATTGATGTACGCGGATGCTTCATCCCTTTTAATGTTGTGAAGAGGGATGGGGAAGCCTACCCCCTCCTCCATCTCCGATGAAATTCATGACACGGAAGAAGGCCTGGCAGTATCGCAATCACCTATTCTTTTTCGGACCGATTCCCAGTGGTCCCATGATTAAGAAGTATTTTGAGAGATATCCCTCTGCCAACCATATTCACTCAACCAGCCGTAACGACCAGGTGCAGAGCGAATTTACCCCAGAGTGGACGGAGAGCCACAGGCCATGATCAAGTACACCTCTTTTAACAGCCTGGACTAAGCACCACAGAACCATGTTGCTGACGTTGTTAGAGACACCACAACATAGCAGTGTTAGACATGAAGCACACGTGCCATCCACACTTCAGGACACAAACACACACTTCAATACATGAAGAACATGAGCGTGTAGTTCTATAGCTAGAGGACACACACGTATACATACTGTAAATGCTTTTATTATTTTTACCATTAGCCAAACATGGCATGCAGAAACTGCAAGAAGCAAGAGATCCTGAACAGAGCTTGCAGATGCTTACATGCAAATAACCCCATGGGTTTGCAGGAGCAGCTATGGGACCTGACAGAACCAAGTGTGACTAACCTATGGAGAATGTAGTATTGTGTAGACACTGTAAAAACCACATTATAATGGTTTAGGAAAATTACAGCAGCCCACAGGCCTCTCAGAGCCAGATACGAGCTGAGCTGATTCATCTTGGCAAGAACCAAGGCGTGTGAGACAGCACCCCTAGCCAAGATCAACAGATACAGATAACATTCCAATCCACAGGCGACAAAGGCACTCACTGCAGTAAGTACAAATAATTATTCATAATTCAGAGCTACACAGCTCAAATTTTTGGTAGCTGAACACGTGACCAGGCCGAAGTAGACAATGTACAGTGACCAGCTTTCGGAAAGGGAGCCAGTCTCAGGCTACCATACATAAGACCACAACAAATATGCTACAATGTGAGACAAGTGTTGCACTGAGCAGAGGAGCACACTCATAGACAGAGTATGTTGTGGTGTACACAAGTCACACTGCAGACACATCGCAATTCTTATTATGTTGAAAAAGTGTACAGAGAGATGAGAATATTTGCAGATCCCATCCCTGGGGATGTCAGCTCTAGCCAATCACAGCGTAGCACCCTAAGGGTAGGTAGTGACGGGCAAGAACCAATGGTAAGCCAACCACACTACAATATTGTTATAGATAGTGACTTGGGGATGGACCCGGCAGGCCACCTGACATGCAAGATACAGTAGAATAACATGAATAGTTTCCACTATAAGTGGTAAGGTGCTTAACACCCAATCATGGAGCCCGCCAGGTTTTCTGTAGATGGGCCCAGGTTGTGATGTCATGCTTATGAAATATCACACTAAAACCGGCCTGCGAGAGGAGGGAGCTTGGTGTTGTGCTTGGATTTCCTTGTCCCTGTGCTGATCCCTGTTGATTTTTGCCTGTAATAAACCACAATTTGCACTTGCCATTCCATGTGTCTGGGAAGGAGGGAGTTGAGCTCTCCAAGTCTGAGGACTTCCAATGTCCCTCTGGCATACCTGGGAATTCTTCCCACAGTTGTAAGTATGTTTAGGGGATTTGCCTTTTACACTGTGTCTAATATAAGACATCAAGCTATTTACTTGTCCTTTTTTGCAAACTGGTCTAGGGAAGCCGAATCGACATTTGGTATAGTGTTTGTTTTTATATCTGCATTGCATTTGCCACATTTATGTTTTTGAAAGTGTAACACTTTTGTATTTAGATCACTAGCTGTGGTTTCTGAACCGATGTATCAGGTAATGTATTTTTTATTAAACTGTAAAACAGTGGTGTCACTATCATGGCCAAATGTTGGACCATCTTTTATGATATTCTTTTCTCCAAAAGAATTGTTGCACTTCTCTGTGTGCAGGGGCAGTTTTGTTGTAGATAAAACACAGTATGGCACTGAAGCGATGGCGAAAGTACCTTGATACATTTACAGGGTCAAGAGAACAGAGTTCTTTCTCCTGGTGTTTTTATGTCTATTCCATTTTTATTTTGGTTTGCAGTGCAAAAGAAGTCGTGCAAGTCATCCCATGCGTACTATGCAGAACTTAAAGTAACAAACCATGTGGGTGGGGCTAGGTTCCTTTGCATACAACATACATCAGCTTGACGTCGGAGCCAGTATTCTTTTGTACCACGCATGTTTGCCAAGAGATTTGTGATACTTGAGAGCAAAACATCATCTTTGTCTTTTATTTTTTGAAGCTGTTGGGTAGAGGATATGTTTAAAAAGTTAGAGCCTGTTTTAATGTGTGTGCATCTCCATTATATAAAGATGCTAGTTCACTTTCAAAGAGGAAGTGGAACATGTATTCAACATTTTGCCTGAATCTGGGGTTTTCAGAAAACATTCATAAAGAACTAATTTGTGTGCACCTTTCATCATATCTTCCTCCTTTTCCTTCCGGAATGAGTACAGCAAAAGGGTGTGCTTCGACATTTTTTTCCCATAGTCATTGCCGATCCTTTTGTTTGACGGATTTGATATGTTGTTTGTCTTTTTTTGGCACACCATTAACAAGTACAATCACAGATTGATCTATTGGCCATTGTTGTACTAGAGTTTGAACATTTTCTTTTAGATCCAATTGTAAATATACTACTTTGCGACAGATGCCCTTTAGTAATTTGGATTGAGGTAATTTGGCTGATTTTGGTTGAAGAAGTATTATATTTTGAAATGGGTGCATTGTTTGTATTATAAGGATCTCATACAAGTTAAGGTGCTAGAGTGCTTTTGGAAGTGGGAATATGTCTACATTAACTGAGTGAGAGCACTTGTTGGCATTTGGTTATTATCAAGCTTTGTGTTGCACTATGTGCACACTCTTGAGAGGTTAATTACTTTGTATATACCTTCTGTTGTTAGATATAATGCCAATTGGAACCATTGGAATTCTTCATTGTCTTTTATTTTGTAAGCTAGATGTACTATTTTCGTCATCTTTTTATAAAACGTTCTGCAGCAACAGAGACATATTTGGTCTGGTATTTCAGCATATGGGTTTTGAAACTTAGATATTTCTTTTTTGTATGTCTTTGTTAGGACGTTGATGTTTATGAGGTTTTCGCTAATCTTTTCTAAAGGTACAAAATTGTCTAAGTCACCTTCAGTTCCAAAGTATCTGTGTTGGATGTACTCTATTTCTTGAATGAGTTATTTGGCTGTTCCATGTAGGACAACGTTATTTAACCCCTTAAGTGCTAAGGGAGAGGTATCTCGTTCTTGGGAATACCTCCCTGTTGCCAAAGACGAGACACCTCGTCCTTGGCACTTAAGTGGTTCATGAAACATAAATCGTTAGAAGGCATTAAATGGTGAAATACCAACATCACCAAAAAAGACCTTGACATTGGGGCAGAGGGAACCCACGGCAGTTAAAAGGTTAAATGTTGCAGTTCTAGAGCAGGACGTTTTGCTTAGTATAGTCGATGCACAAGATTCCGTATAGAAGAATGGTGTGTCGCTAACGTTTAAATGTGGTGGAAAGTGCTTTTGAAAGCAGTTCCTAAAATGCAGGCTAATGAATGTCCTCGTAGACCAGTGTGGCTGCGATTGGACAGGAGTTGGTTTGTCAAGTTTTAATTTTACTTTTGTCTTTTAGTTTCACATAGTGATTGAAGAATTGTCGATTGTTGGTGTACAATACACATTGAGCTGCATGTCGATGTGTACACTGGATGGTTTATTTGGGTAAAAGGAGCTTTTGGTTCAAACTTTTTTTGGGGACTTTTTTCTAAAAGGGTTTCTTTTGCCATAATGGTTTGTTCCACCATTTCATACACTCAACCACTATTATCTATGGCAATTGCATTTTGTTGTTCTTGTTTATAAGCTTCTTCATTGAAGTATGGTTCTGTGCTGCTTGTGTGAATCCATTCACCTTCACTAAAGTTTGAAAATGTCTCTATATTGACACGGTGCATGTTTAGAAGTACTTTTTACAATGTATTGATTAACATAGTTAGTGGTTTTGTTCTGTTTAAAATCAATATAAACAATTTTCTCTTGAGTAGAAAAGTGCTGTCAATTAGAGGTTGCAGGATTACTCTCCTGCTGTAGTGTGTAAGGCAAGATTGTTTTTTAGATGTTTTTATAAGATTGTGAAGAACTCTATGGTAGAATGTTTTTTGTAACATAATCTTTTTGGATTGCTTTACTGTGAGTAGGTTAAAACTTGGTGATAGAGGATTGGGTTTGCTAGTGGGTCTGCTTTTCTTTGTACATAGTGTTTACTTTTTTTTTGTTTTTGCAAGAGGGGCGTTACTTTCTTTAGGTGTGGCCTCTTTAGTTTTGTTTAGTGAGCATACTAGCTCTTTTTTTTAATGTTTTCTATACATTTCTTTAGAGGTAGATGCCTATGTGGTGTACTTTTAGTCTTATTTGCTCTATTTTTTCATCTTTTCTACAGAATTGCTTTTTAGTAGGCATGTTTTTTGTCTGTTGGGAAAAGAGAAAGGTTGCATTGGAAAGTTTTGCAATGCATATGCATGTATGGTGTATGGGTGAGTGTGTGTGATTGTAGAGATGAATATAGTGCTGGTTGATTGTGAGGTGTATTAAGTGTGGTTGGGATGGTTGTGAGAATACGAGTGTACATAGGTGTGATGGTGTTGGGTTAGTGAGGAAGGCAGTGGTGGTGTAAATGGAATCTGTAAGATGATTGTGCTGTTTAGAGGAACAGAGTGGGTGTTGCAATCGAGGTGTAGATGGGAATAGTAGGAGTGTGAATGGGGTAATATAATGGGCTAGAGTGAAAGAAATGTTCGTTTGAAAAGAGTAGTCTCAGGTAATGTATGTAGTGGAACTTTGTTGCTATAATTACATACATATAGCTGATACATAAATGTTCTTACTTTGTCAGATGTGAACAGTATTTGTTTTTCGGTTGGTGATTGCAGTGATCTGCTTCTTTCCTGTAATTGTAAAAGAAAGTTAGTGGTGATATGTTATAATGGTGAAATACTTTTAGGGATCAAGGTTCATATTCATAATGGAAGGAGAAGTGGTGGGGAAAAAGGTAATAAATTGGTGGATGGTTAAAAATGGTTGCTTTTTGGAGCATTTTCATGAACATTGAACGGCTTATGTATCTTTGTGGAAGCTCTGTAACATTTTGTAAATGAGAAGAAAAGTTGATGGAAAAGATTTGTAGTACACTTTTAAATGGCCATTTGTGTGTAGAAGTTAAACTGACTATATACATACTTGCCAACATGATGCATTCTAATCTGTAGGTGTTTATGTAGTTCTAAATTTTATTTTGCATTATGGGACTTGTAGTTCCACTTTTACCATTGGCATTCCATAGGAGGGCAATCATTGCATTGTAATAATTGATGTACCTTGATGCTTCACTCCTTTTAATGTATTACGTGTTCGTAGGAGATTTTCCTTTCACACTGTGTCGAACTGAAGACATGGATCTGTTTACCTGGCCTGTTGTGGAAACTGGTCTAGGGAAACCAACGTGGCATTTGGTGTAGTATTTGCCTCTGTTCTTATAATTGCGTCGATAATACTTGCCACACTTATGTCTTTGGAATTGCAAAATGTGTGTTCGTAGACCACTATGTGTACTTTCCAAAGGGATTTCGCAAGTGACATATTTGTGAATAAACTGCAAAAAAGTGTCATCAGTCTCTTTTAGGAGCATTTTTAATCCACAAAAGCATGTGGATGTGTGGTGCTCCTCTGACTTGGTATTCTTTTCACCAAAATAAGTTTTCCACTTCTCTGAGGGGAGAAAGTGCTTTATTGCAAATGAAGTGCAGCATGGCAAGGAAGTGATGATGAAAGTAGCGTGAAACATTCACTGGATCGAGAGAGCAAAGCTCTCCTGGTGTCTTCCCATGCATACTCTGCACGACTTAAAGTGACAAACCATGTGGGTGGCCCAAGGTGGCGTAGCATACACCATACATCTGCGTGCCGTCAGACCCAGTATTCTTTCGTACCACGCATGTTGGCCAAGAGATTTGTAATACTTGACTGTAAAACTTTGTCCTTCTCTTGCACTTTTTGAAGTAGCTGTGTAGCAGACATGTTTTGAAAATTGGAACATGTTTGTAATGTGTGGGCAACTCCATAACATAGCGTTGCTAGTTCACTTTCAAAAATCAGGTGGCGTATGTACTCCACGTTCTGTCTAAATCTAGGGTCTTCAGAATACATCCGTAAACAGTGGTATTTTGATGTTGTTATTTGTGGGCCTCTTTCATCATATCTTCCACCTTTTCCAGTCGGGAAGGGTAGAGGAAATGCTTGTGCTTCCACACTTTTTTTTCCCATATACTGGTTGGTTGTTTCTCTCAGGTTTTCTTGAACATTTATTTCCTTATAGTATTCATTGTTTTCTTTATGGCTAACTTTGGTTAAGTCCACTAGTTGCTGCCTCATTTTTTTGTCTTTTGTATGTACACCATTTAGCAGGATAATCAAAGATTCTTGTATTGGCCTTTGCACTCGTAGAGTGTATATATTTTCTTTGAGATCTAATGTTAAATAAACATCTTTTCCACGAATGTCTCTGAGTAATTTGGTGGGAGGCAATTTTGCAGAGTTCGGTTGAAGCTGTATTATTGCTTGAAATGCGTGCATTGTTTGGATTACAATGGTCTCATAGAAACTAAGCTGCTTCAGTGAGTTTGGCAGTGAAAATATTTCCAAATTATTATTAATTGCCCATGACGTCCTTTGGTCATTGTCAAGTTTTGTAGTGCAGTATGTGCACAGTATGTAGGTGATTGTAATGTTGTATTTGTTTTCAGCTATAAGGTACAGAGCTAATTGAAACCATTGGGATTCCTCATTGCTGTCTATTTTCTACATTATATCTATAGTTGTGGTGATATGGAAAGTTCTACGACAACACACGCATACTTGGTTTGGCATTTCAGCAGATGTGCCTTTGAACTTTTGTATTTGTTTTCTGGATGTGTGATATACAAAGGTGATAGCTGCACTGTTGTCAGTACTGTTGTCTGAAAACGCTGTAGTTTGTAAGTGCTCTTCAGTTCCTCAATATTTCTTTTGGATGTGCTCTATTTCATGAAGCACTTGTTTGGCTGTACCGTGTAGGAGACTATCATTTAAATGTTGGAGTGCTAAAGCTGGACTGTTTGCATAGTACAGTTTGTAAACTAGATTTCTGACTGTTGAATGGTGGGTTGCTAACATTTTGATATGGTGGAAGGTGCTTTTGCAAGCAGGTCCAGAAATACAGGCTAAGGAATGTCCTCGTAGTCCAGAGTAGTTGCGTACTGGACAGGAGACCATAGTTTGTAGTATTTTAATTTTTCTTTTGTCATTGCCTTTGACATGCTGAATGAGGAATTGATGCAAAGATTTGATGAAGCATTTTGGAACGTTACACATTGATGTGCAAGGCCATTTGTAAGTGAGTCATGTTGCTTTGGTGGAATGGAGAGTGACATCTAAGTTTGATGGGGATATTTCTGAAAGCAGTGTTTCCTCATCCATTATGGTATTGTGTATCTTTTCATACCCTCGTCCACTCCGACGTAAGGCAATTTAGTTTGTTTGTTTTTGTTGTTATGCTTCTTCATTGAAGTATGGCTCTGTGTTGGTGGTGTGACTGCACTCACCTGTACAGATGTAGCCAAATGTCTCTATGCTGACATTGCTTTTGTTTCAAAGTAGTGCTTGCAATTTACCAACTAATCTTGTTAGTGGTTTCATTCTGTTTAAAATTACTATACACTATTTCTGATTCATGCTCATTGCACTGTGAGCTTTTAGGATGACTTTTCTGTGGTAGGTTTTGAGGGTTGAGCGTGATATCTGCCCTCTATTTATAAGGTTCTGAAGGACTCTATGGTAGAAATATTTTTGTAACATTACTTTTTTAGAATGCTAGCTTGTGCTTACATTACAATTGATATGTGCTCTCTTAGCAGTAGTGTGTGTTGAACTGTTTTTAGTGGTTTTCTTTTTATTCTCACTTTTTGATAGATCAACTACACCGTTTGTACTGGTAGATGCATCCGTTTTCTTTAATGACTGAATAACCTCTTCTACTTCAACTTTCTGTTTATGTTCAGCTTGCAGTGGATGGCTACTTTTGGTATTTTTAGGTTGCATGGCTCTCTTTTTGTGTTGCTTTCTACGGAGTTGAATTTTGGTAGGCATTGTGTAGTAGCTGTTGACGAAGAAAGGGAAGTGTGGGTGTGCAAAACCTGAAATGTGTATGTGTGCAATGTGCATAAGTGGGTCAATAGGAGGGTAGGCATTTACCTGGAAGTGCGTCACTGTGCAGTGGTGTCTAAATTTCCGTTGGGGACAGTATATAACAAACACTGAGCACCTGTCGAAGTGTCATGAATAGCAATGAAGTACATACTGGTGGATGTCCGCAGATCTAGATGCTACAATACAACAATAGAGTACTCTTCTAGTAAGACATACTACAGTATGATGGTATTGCACTTACTTTGTTGCTTGTTGAGAGTAGGTTTATTGCAGGCTTTATTTTAAAGTGCTCACTCCAGTGGCTTTCTGGAGAGAGATGGGTACTGCACCTGTATAAGAAGATGTAACAGAATATGTTAGCTAATGGCATAGTACTTACATTTCTACAATACATTCTTGAAAATTATAGGGGGATGTCATGGTGAGAAGAGGAAGTGTGTGTGTATAAATGGAAGGATTCCGATATGAATGCACACTTGGGAGTATAAGCATGTTTGTTAATGAGGTATTTGTGTTATTTGGGAGTGTATTGTTTGACTTGTTATAAAACACGTGTGTGTATTAGTATTATTTACTTTGAAAATGCAGTACTTTCTAATGTGGAGGATGAGAAAAAGTTGTGCAAAGATGTAGAGTGCAAAGTAGAATGTTTTTGTGTGTGCATGTACTTCTCTGTAAATGTATGCTTGATATGTGAGTGCAGGCATCGCTTTT
Source organism: Ambystoma mexicanum (assembly GCA_002915635.3). NCBI lineage: Eukaryota > Metazoa > Chordata > Amphibia > Caudata > Ambystomatidae > Ambystoma > Ambystoma mexicanum. Next base: position 830,512,068 of record CM030321.1, read on the forward strand.
GGGCTTTACTTTCTTAATGCATATTTATGAATGTTACGGTTGTAAATGCACACATTCATGTTTTTTATTGCTTAACTACTGTTGTTATCTATCACGTGCAGCAGGAATCTGTCGTTATGCTTGCAATGCATGAACTCGGCTTAGTTTGGTGGGAAAGGCTGCATGATCTATTTGTGTGCGATTTTTACAAATTTGATAGGAGGTGCGTTAATCGGGGAAAGCCTTGTAAAATGAGTAGAACAAAAGAACAGAGTAACCGTTTCCACATACCAATGGCTGTTATGGGAAAATGGCAACTTTGCCACCACCTACCACTGTAGGAGCGATTTAATGGCAGGTGATGGGTAGAACAACAGTACACATTTTGAGTATGTTATGGAGATTTACTGCTATGTACCCTGTTGGTACTAAGTTATAACACAGTTGCCACTGTACTGTGCAAAAAATAGTAATACCAACTAGGCGTGGTGATGGGTAGCGATACCGATGTATGTGGGTGCTGAACTCGTAGGTCATTTTACTGTACTTTCCTGTGCAGGACATTTGACCTCTACGTGTTTAACAGTTGGTATGGACTGTTCAATGGATGTGATAGCGATACATGCACAATTCTTGGATGTAAATGGTGGATGCTTATGTTATCGTTTAAACAGGTGCCAATCAGGGAGTGCTGGTAAAAGAGTACTGGAAAAGGAAGAAGGACTGGCCCTGATTTCCGGGGGCATGGCCCTCGCGGTAGTTGGCCACACCGCACATGCTGCTCTTCTTAATGTATGTGTCATGTAAATGGGACTACGGATTATTGATTCCGGTGTATGTATGTTTTTCTGTTCCATGCTAGGATGTTCTTCTGTGCCCATGAGAACCTTAGTGCTTCTAGTGTGACGTTTGTCAGTGGCATTGATATTTTCCCCCTATTGAAATTATCCATCTATTGCACTATGAACAAGGAATGCTGCAGACACTTGTCTAGTAATGAAAGGAGGAAAAGCAGAGAGCAATCCGTAACAAGGAGCACACAAAAAGGTGTTCCTTTAACGTCACTTTAGCAAAATTAGAAAAACACACTTTTCCACCAAGATGCCCATTTTCTACGATGCTTAAAATGTGTTTGTGCAGCCCCCCACACAGGGAAATATGTTTGCATAAGCCGGAACATTTGGTGGTGCGCACGTGCTACATCTGGTACATCTGGGTATGTTCAGGGTGGTTGAAATGGAAAAGGGACTGTGCAGGAGTTGGGATTGGTCAATATGATTTTCTGGGTGTGGTGTGTAGCAACAGATTGTGCCAGAATGTGTGTTTGCAAATAGGAGTGGAGATGGCTATGGGTATGGTTGTGCCATTCACTAGGCAGACTATATGACATTTCGGCAACTGCTGGATACATTCGGTACAAGTTTTCACAGAACGCTGTGCACTGGCAGCACACCTTGGGTTCCATAATGTCACTGTAGAATGGTACAAAATACGTGGGATGAAGTGGCTCCATGTGGGTCCTCTTTGTGCCAGTTTGGTAACGCTCGCTCATCCAGAAATTATTATTGTTCATTGTGGAAGGAACAGTTTAGGGCATGTTAGCGGTCTCTCAGTGCAGTTTGCAATGAAGGAAAAATGTAGGCAACTCATGGAAATGTTTCCAAATTCATACATCATTTTTTCTCGCATTGCCCGGAGACAGATGTGGCTGCGTTCTTCCTCGTGTGGGCCATAAATGAAGAAAGCGCAGCGCAATGTAAACAAGGCTGTTTGTTCTTTTTTGCACAGAGTTGGCATGTTCTCCTTCCACAATGAAAACATTACATTTCGTAGTACCAGAATTTTTTCATTCAGATGTAGTTCATCGGACTTATGCTTGCAATGAACTGTTTCCGAGTAATATCCAAAATGCAGTGCAGCACTTCCTACAAGTGTAGCAAGCATTTTCCCTGTGGTAGTTCACCCCTTCTAATGTTGCAAATACAAACAGCACAAAAAGGCTCTTTTCAGAGCCACCACTTCGTTTTGCAAATGAGTACAATGCTTTTGCCAGAGTCACGCTGCCCATTGTTGCCATTTCTGTGCGCAGTGGTCATAAGCTGCACCACCACCTGCATGCTTTCTTTCAACTTCTATTTTTCAACGGTGCAAGGTGGCCTTTTTGTTCCCCCACCCCCTTTCTGGTTCTGTAGCATTTGTCCTGTTGTTATAAGATACTCCTCAAAAGCTAGCAGTGGAAGGGAGATTTGGCAAAGGGTTCCAATCACAGGGGTAAGAAATAGTAAGTGGAGAGTAGAGAGTAGAATGTGTGGGGTGCACTTCACTTGGGTAGGGGGCACTCTTTGTCATGCTCCCAGACCAACGAGTGTAGGATCTCTGTAAGTGTGCACTGTCACTGTAACACTCCATACATTGCAGAAAATGGTCCTCTTTTGATGTGCATGGATCTGGCTCGTGTCGCCAAATAAGGGACCACATGCAGTGTTGTTCCGTTAACATGGTGATGTCGCCATTGTTCTCCATTTGGATGCCTGTCTGCGGGACGTACATTGGCTGAAATGCATTGTGGCCACGTGCATAGCTCTCCTACGGATACTCTTGCCATCCACATACTACTTAAATGTATGGCACACGTGCATTGAACATTTGCACATAAACTTGGTGTGAACACGATACAGTAGGTCGAATGTTTACATGCAAAGATACTCGCAGGATGTGGGTGCGCGCTTCCATCTACTACAACTACATCAGATGTTTCTTCGCATATCATGACCAGGGACATTGTTACCAGGCGTCACAGGACGAGATACGCATGTGTGCAGTTGTGCGAACGAGAAATGTACGGTCATGCAACTATTCACAGGCAGTTCTGTGCATGCAAATATGCAGCCCATACTGGCGTCCTACGGGTGCTTTCATTGTGATTGTGCATAGGGCAGCCAGGCATGGCTGTTGTACGACTCCTCCATGTTCCTCACGTGCAATCATGCCCACTAGTGATGTGCCCTTCACACTTACAATGGCCTCCCTAACACAAAGGAAAAGGCACATATGCAATCAGTACACATTAAATTATGAATGTTTATTAACAGAAATGCGTAGCCACTATTCAGAAAGGGAAGGGGGACCAGAAACAGATACATATACTGGGGATTTTTCCATTTCAACAAGCTGCTGGTGAGGGGAAGATGGGATTGAGGTCATACAGAAGCATCTATCATGACACACATTTTGCGGGGATGGGGGCTGGGAAATGGGGAAGGCAAGCTTGTGCAAGTCGGGCAGTGATATCTTATTTTCCCCATAATATGTTCTTCTACAACATTTTTCAAAGCAGCAAATTGGAGGAGCAAGTCATCAATTTTGGCATCCAGGCAGTGTACTTTTATATGTCCAGCATTTACTTCAGTTTCGGTGGCCGTATGTTGCTGTGCAAAACGTGCTGCTTCTGCTGTACTCCTTTGTATTCCCATAGGTTCAGTTAATGGACAACAAATGTGGTTAATTTACATGAAGCACTACATTGCAATTGACTTACTCTTGCCACCTATGGGATTACTATGCTCACTCATCTCGCCATGCGGGAAATTCTCCTCCAGCCATTCTACAGTACTTGCCCTTGCAGTAACTCTTTCCCTTTTCACAGTGCAGCAGGTAGCAATAGGGCTATCGTCCTCACTCATTTCTTCATGGGGAAAATTCTCATCCAGCCATTCTAAGGAGGTAACCATTGCTGCGCACAAACAGAAAACATCCTACCATTGTACACTACCGGGCCTGTGCAATTACAACATAAACTTTTGTGTACTCACCATGTTGCAGTGACGTTCTGATCTCGGTAGTGGGCGTCTCAACCTCTGCCTCTTGGTCCTTTCTTCGATTGTGAATCAGGTGTGCGGTTATATTGATGAAGGCAAACATCACTTCTGTTGTTGGTGCTTTCCCTTATGCTACATACCCTATGCCCTTGCTCTCTTTGTTGCGAAAGTACAGACTTTGTACAGCTGCTGCATTTTCCCTTCCCATTCACGCACTTCCTGCTGTTTCTATATGTTTTTTGTATTTGCTGCATGCTACCACTTTTTATGACCACCTGTCCCTTTCTCGGCACATTGGACTCCACCTGATGTCCACAAACAGACGCAGTATTCCCAAACACTGTGGCTATTAGTATAGAGCCAGTGGCTTCAGTATGCTGCACTGTACATCTATACAAACTAAGCGTATCTTGTTAAAAAGTAATGGAATATAGTCAGAGAAACATTATTAAAGGGACACTATGGTTCGGTTGTGCTATTAAAACCCTATCAACTTTCCTAATAAAAATATGATAAAACAACGTTATGGTTAAAGCGCCCTACTAAAAACCTATGAAATTCACAAACAAAAAACATTGTTAAAGGCGCGTTATGGTTAAGTTGCGCTACTAAATCATTTCCCCTTTATTGAAAAAACTAGCCTAAAGCAACATTACGGTTAAAGTGCCCTACTAAAATACTATGAAATTCACTAACAAAAAACCTTGTTAAAGGGACGTTATGGTTAAGTTACACTTCAAAAAAACCTATGAAATTCATTGGAAAAACGTTCCTACAGGGACGTTATGGTTACAGGTAAAACCGAAAACCCCCATAAATTTGCCAGTTACGGTGAGGTATGCAACCTACCACTGTGCACAGCAAGGACTAACACCCATGACCTCAAAGATGACATCACTAATGTCACTGATGACATCACATATCTGGTCCACTTGTTTTTGTTCACTGACATATCTAGGGCAGGTGGTTTTCTTCACTAACAGTCAGAATATTAAAATTAAAAAGCTGCTGTATATCTAGATGTTAACCTTGTCATATGCTCTTAAAGTACTTTACTTAGGGTTTGGTCTGAGCTCATGGTGCACATACATGGGGCAATAGGCAGGCCTCAAACATGCAATTTGTTTGTATAAATGAAGATAAACTTTCATTGCTATTGACATTTTCTGATGATGCTGTTTCTTTCTTCGGTACTGTAGTTTCCCTGTATGTGCTTCTGATGTGTATGCATTTCCCTGTATGTGCCTTTAATGTGCCTCTGATGTGTATGCATTGTGTATGCATTGTGGGTCTTTATATGTAATGTTTGTACTAGCAGAAGTGTGTAGTAAGTCTTGAAATGTTAGCTACTTATTACATGTTTACAATAAACAATCACATAACAAGAGGCAACTAAATGAGAGGATCACAGTGACATCAACAAATAGCATCCAGGTGAGAAGACAGAGAAATACTAATGTGTACAAGCAGGCTGGGAGCTTCATAATAATATCACACAATGGCACCATCCTAAATATTGAAACACCACCGCTGCAAATGTATTACAGCCCCATTATCAGTGAAAATGTGTAGACCATAAGGCTGCTTAATGTTGCCTCCAGTGCACGCTAAGTACTCTGCAATGCATGCTAAGTACCTGCATGTAAGACAGCGTTTCTTTACAATGCATGCTACTGTTAACTGCAGTATAAAACAGAACAAATGAAGAGACAAAATGGTGCATGTTTAACTCACTGGGAAACAGATCTGTACTATCACAAAAGCGTACACAGTCACTCTAGGATCAGGATACAAACATTGTGGAATTGAAACACTGTTGTGATTGGCCTCAGTAAATAAGGTAGCAATTAGTGTATTGGAAGCATGCTAACATAGAAATAGAATGGAGAGACTAATATAAGAAATATTCTATGTCAGATTTGTGTCAGATTTGTGTAAAATTGAATGTAATCTGGACAAACAATCAAGTAACACAACATATGTGTGCTGTTTAATTACAGGTGGATTAAATTAATTATCCTGAGCAACAGAAAAGGGATAGACAACAACGCTACAGAGTACATGCACAAACTGTTGAACAACCAGCATCCAGAACAAGTAACAAAGCAGAGTTGTATCCCCTGTTTAAATACCTACATTATAGGATATACTGATCTAAAATATTGGCACACACCCGAGTTTTCTGTAAGATAATTGGGCCCCTGAAGAACTTCCATGGATTACGTCTAAAGCCATAACATTTTGGCCAGGCTGTTTCCTGTAATGATGTTTTTTGTGATGAAGTCACAGGAAGACGGTTTTACACGTCATTGATTTTGAATCGTAAGCACATTTGCAATTTCTAGTATGAATGAGTATGTCTGAAGGAATTAAACAGAGTTGATCAATAAACTAATGACAGCATGTCTGAATAATTAGAATAGGGTGTTTGCACATGCTTTTTAGCAAAGTTAAAGAAGATGCAATTTTTCTGTACGCCAAAGGAAGTATACAAATACAAAATTGTGATGGGAATGAGATTTTTGATACAGAATATTTTCTGATACCGTGATTAAGTAAATACTAATTTGTAAATCTAACTGTAATAGTAGTTTCTTGGTCTCAAGGCTTATGAGTTTAAATGTCAATAGAAGTTACAGTACCAGGGATAGTCATATAGCCGTCCCTACCCTGGAGTCTCTTGTTCAGTAAAAGTGATCTCTTTTAATGTGTACCACTTTTCTTTTCTCAGTCCGTGGTAATAGGATATGTGTGGTTACACTCTTGGGCTGCTAGGTGCAACAGAGACATCTTTGAAGCTTGGCCATTTGCGTCTGTAGGAAGCCTTGCCCACTATACGTCTTGTATATCGGTGTCATTGGACAGGGGCAGGAAGTGTGGGGAATATATGGAGTCTACCAACAGGCCTGCTGCACTTCCATCAAACATTTGCACCATCCATGCAAACAAGGACTTGCCTGCTCTCTGCCTCAACTGAGTAATAATCTCCACAACCTACAACTCCCCTTGCCCCAAGTTTTGGGAATGGGGGCCAGCCCTAATCCTTGTTACTGGTTTGGCAGCTACTGTCTTTTTGTCAGGTTTGAATTTAAATTCTGCATCCACCTCTTGGCTACATTCGGTGGAATTCCAAATATCAACATCGCACCGATCTGGGTCCCAATCCACCCTTGCTGTAGCAATTATAGCTGCCACCTTCCACTTATTTATGTTACCTTACCTTTTTCTGTATGTATATCGAGAAACCCTGATAGCTGCCCACTTAGCCACTGCCTTGTATTTATCTGCTTTTGTTATGCCAAAGTTTTATTTTTAATTGCTGCATTAATGGATGTGCCATTCAGCAGCTAATTATTTCTATAAACGCAAAATATTTTCATTCTGTTCAACATTTCTCTGGGGCATTTTTCTAAATGGATGCAATAGGACCCACGTTACAGAATTATTATGTTTTGAATCAGAGGTGCTGAAGATTGAATAGCCACCTCTGCCTCCCATCTGTTTGTGTTCCAGAAGTGTCAGGAATTCATATGTGATCTTTGAATGTGTCTTGTGCCACTGCACAGTTGGTGCTGAGGGTATCAGTGAACTATTTCAGCAAAGGCATGTTTGCAATATAATTTAGGTATGCATCATTCATGAAAAGGTGTCTGCTTAGCAGGCCTCCCTTTCAGAATCAGAATGACCAGATTCACTTTAATAAAAAAAAAGAACCTATGCTATCCTGCTCTCACCTCACCTTCCATTTCAGTACTGTTATGAGCATGAGGTAAGTGGCAACTATGAGCATGAGGGAAGTGGCAACTATGGCTTTTAGTTTCATGTGTCTACTTAATTCAGCCTGTTGCTTAATTTCTTGTGGATAGATATTTTCAAAACAATTCATTTGGCATGTCATTGCTGGCTCATGAAGTGTTAGATGGATCGACAGCAAGTTCACACTCCACATAATAATAATAATGTGTGGTCTTATAAAGCCCTCCATTTTCAATTGCTTCTGCTTCTTAGAGCTGTAACAACAGGTGTTACTACCCAATTAAATGGTTCTCAATTTATCAACATCAGAACGATGAAGGGGCACGTTAGATTTGCCACACGATTCAAATGTGCAATCTTCACCTGACATAAAAACATATCGAGATAAACGTATTCACATAAGTACAAAGTAGAACACTCATAAAATTAGTAAAATGCTTCTTACATTCCTCTGTATTCATTTTTGCATTTATACATTAGTCATATTGTTTCTAGTTGCATTAATCCCAGTTCTTATTTTGTTACCTCCACAATTTCCATTTCCAATTTCAAATCTTGTGAGAAATGTACAGCTGCATACCTTAGTACTTTGGATTCAGTGTGGAGAATACTTTCCCATAGTATTTGGGTTTTTAACTTAATATAGGATCTGTAAGGTATTTTGTATGGATTTGGGGCCTAGCAGTATTTTTTTACCGCCAAAATGAAAATAATTCAGTAATAATCACTCTTTGCATTCAGATTAGATTTTGTATATAGTACTACAGTATACATACATTATTTCAGCACACAGATACATTTAGTGGTATACATTAGGTTGGTATGCGTTATTGGTGGTATTTCTGGTGAGCATAATTCCTTTGTTTTATATGTGGTACCAATATCCAGAACCCCTTATGTTTGCTTAGTTTGTTTGTGTGATCACCAGAGAGGCCTCAGGCTTACATTTCAAGAACACCACATTTTCAATTGGAGTGCCACCATGGGCTGTCCTCACTGTTTTATCTACGGCAGCGAGCTAACATGTGGTATTTATCACCAACTTATCTACATCGGTGAACTATGTCCAGGGCCTCTCTTTCTGCTGACTCATGTACCTCCAGCAGCAGTCTATTTCATTATATTATTATTATGTTCCGTTCAGAAAACATATACTTATATACTGAATGGAATCATGCACACAGCTACCGCTAAGTCTTATTTTTAGCTAGCTTAAAAATGACAATTGCACTGTCTAAACCTCTCCACATATTATCAGTTCTGTAATGGTAGATGCACAAATAAAAGAGAAAAATAAAACACACTATCCGTCTGCTTTCAGATATTTTTTGTGTATTATAAAAATTGCATTTCAACATGATCTTACTCTTTTTACAGAAATAAATGGAAATTGCACAGTAACAACCTTATCTGTAACAAAATGAGAAGAGAGCGGCAAGAACATTTTCAATTCGCAACGTTAAACATGTTGATAAAACACTGGAGTTCCCTCTTCCATGCTGACTGAATAGTTTTGCACACATACACACTGCCCCCACACTGTCATATAATTACCAGGCCTGTTCAGCATGTGAAATTCGTCGGCTGGTCGCCTTCTGGAAGTGGTTCAATGAATTCTTCTTAAATCACCCCAGCAAGGACGAGCATCTGCCGTCACTCAAACCGGGGCTTATTGACTGGAATTCCCAGTCTCTGCAGCAGTGCACTGGGATCTGCTTTTCAATCAGGAAAATCCCCAGCCACCAGCCAGGTCTTTCTCCCAGCTGTGTAAAATGTCTTCTCTTCCCTTCTTCCCCGAGATTCATTAGCAAAGCTCTGTTACAGCCTGCCAAACAAGTTCAACCAATGAAATTCTATCATGTCCTACCCTCCTTTTCTTTAACAATGGCTTGGCTTATACAGTTGCAACTGTAACCAAACTGATTTCCTGCTTATTCTAGTCTTTGCTTCCTGCAAATACTGTGGACAGAGCGCAGATAGAAGCAAAGAAAAAAAAATCTGGATGCGCATTTAAAATGACTTTCAGAGCCTGTCATTTTCATTTCATTTTGCACTGGAGAACACATTATATTATTAATGAGTTAGAATCGTTAGTATTGTTAATGAGGTTAGTTCATTAATGCTCAAATGTGTCTCCTGCAACAGAGGAATTTCAGGTGAGAAAAAAAATATGCTTTTAACTGTGAAAAAAAAAATATTTGCATTTTAAATGTAGAAATCGTTTTTGACTGAATAGCCTGTTTTCATTTACATGTCCATGTCACACTGGCAACACATGCCTTGCTGTACCGCATTATAGCAATGCACCAAACCCATGCAGTGGTGCTGCATAAAAATAATGCTAAATACTCTTACATATTCAAAGTAATTCTTAAAGTATTTAATTCTCTGTACTATCAGACCGGTAGATTCTACCATTAATGGGTTTCAGAGTTTCATTTATTTCATTGCAACATCTGCACAATGGATTGGTTTGTTTTAATGGGTACCATTTAGTTGTAATTTCTTTAGATCGTCATACATTCAATGAAAGTCTTGTGAAACCAGCACAATGTTGGGGGTTAAGGGATTACGTTAAATAGCTTTCCATTATCCCATATTGCTTAAACAACAGAGGATTTATGTGAAAGTCTTTGTATTTCAGACATTGTTCTCTGGTCTTAATCCAGTTGCTTTCCCACAGTTTTCCTTTACCTCTTTCTGGATTGCTTTGTAGCAATACTTGCAAAATATCAGCATCTTGCAGGTATTCAAGTACCTTTGATTTCCAGCCCTTTATAAAGACATCATGAGAATTTTTAACATAATCAGATAATATTACCAAGAGTCCATTGTTATTATCTTTAGCTGTGCATTTGCGATATAGGGCACATATTTTCCATTTATAATTTGCATGCAACGATATCAATCCCAGCTCATGTCTGACTATGGCAATAGGTCCAGAGGATGCCAAATTCAATAACGTCTTCCAGTATTTCCCCTCCATTCTGTCCCAGTATGCATCCAGTTTCCATTGTTTTGTCTCAGAACCGTACAATAAAATAGGCATCATCTTCTGTTTATAAAATGATAATATAGGGCAGATAGAAAACATACAATATCGGCCCATATATGCCCATATATGATATAAGCTTGTCACAGAGCTGTAGTTAATTTCCCGATTAGGCTCGCACTGTAGGGTGGTTATTTACATTGACTCCCAGATTTTTTAGCCCCTTCAGTGTTTTAGAAATAAGAACAAGATCGTCTGCATAAAGCAATCATCTCCCTACATCCCCGCCCAGTTTAGGTGAGTCTGTCACAATGTTTTCAAAACCCCTACCCACATGAGATATAAAAAAGTTGGAGGGCTGAAGCAAGTATACACCCTTGCTTCAGTCCTCTTTCCGTGGATATAGGAGCAGACAGCATGCCATCCAAGCTCAATCTTATCCGAATTGCCGTATTTTGATGGAATTCAATCAACCATTTGAATATATTCCAAGGACACTTATGGTCCATCAATTTTTTAAAGAGTAATCCCATGGGCACAGAGTCAAATGCCATTTGAAAGTCAACAAAAGACATGTATAAAGGCTTCTTTTTTTATGGTTATGAGCTATAATAGCCTTCAAAGTTACCTAATTAACACTTGTGCCAAGGCCCGCAATAAAACCTGTCTGGTATGGGTCTCGTATTTTTTATTTCCATAACCATTGGTTAAAGTCCCTCAAAACTAAGCGGGCAAAGATTTTGCCAGGACAGTCAAGTAGAGCTATGCATCTGTAAAATGACGGGTCTGTTCTGTCACCTTTCTTAAAAAGTGGAATTATTGTTGACTTTTTCCATGATAGAGTTATAGTACCCGTACATATGACTTGTGTGAAGATCTTCTCCAATATAGACGCCCAGATTTCTGGGGTCCTTCTTAACATGGTATTATAAAGACCATCCGTTCCTGGGGGTCAATTTAAATATGAAAAATAGCATGTCATCCCGATCAATGTCTATTTCATGGTTCCAATTGACCGCTCCAATCTTTAATTGACATTTCGGCAGGGGAGACTGATAGACCCCTTGATAGTAATCACTCTACGAACTTTCAGCAATGGCATTCATTTAAGTAGAGGCTTGGGATTTAAAAGTGGTCTCATTTAAGAAAGCCCATACACCTGCTGTTGTTTTATTTGCTATTTGAGTTAGCATATGTTCACTATCCTGCTGGTATTGGAGGGCCCTTCTTCTACGTAGCCAGTTTTTATAGGTCAGTTTCAGAGGTTTTGCCTGCAATATTCTTTCTAATGGGGGAGATTTTTTTAATTCTGGTATCCTTTGTCTGAGTGCAGATTTTCTCTCTTTGAGAGTGCGGTCAAATGCATGAAGGTGTTTATAATCATACTGATGGTTGTTCATTTTTATTTGTAAATATTTCTGCACAGTTCTAACATAGCATTTCTCTTGTGGATTTGTCAGTAGTTTGTCAAAATCTACTAACAATGCTTCTGAACATTTTAACTGATTTCCCCCATTATTTGCTGTAAATTGCCCTCCAACTAGTTGTTTAACTTTTTAGTCATTTTCTAGTCTCAATGTCCAGGTTAAGCACCTTTTATTGTGATCACTCATTTACCTGGGTCTATAACTAGGCAGTCTATTATGTCCATGAAGTATGATTGGTGTACATATAATCAATTGTTGCCTTTAGAGACCCTATTAGCCATTTGTGATGGGCTGGGATATCGCCCTGAACGGCTCCATTAAGCATCACATATTGTTGTTCCTCCATTAATTCCCTCCATCTAATATCTTCTGCATTGAGCTGTCTATTCACATAAGGTAGCATATGGAGATTCAAGTCCCCTGCAATTATGACATCATTTATGTTCCTTTCTAGCAATACATTATCAAGAATTGTTTCAATATGACATCCTTGGGTAATAAGCAAGTTCTGCCCCAATAGCTATTTATTATCACTACTATGAATATGTCTTTCTTAATCTTCACAACTTGTATATTTGCCTAGGCTGGCACTGAAGTTGTTCAAGTGTTTGGTAGTTATCAATAATCCTGCCATTGGACGACCTCTTGATTGTGTCATAGCTGGTATTGTTAACACAGTGAAGTTGTTCCATACTGGTGGGTCTGCTAACCAAGTCTCCTGGAGAATGATGATGTCATATGTGTCCAATTCACTTTCAGCTGAATTAATGAAGGGTGTAAAACCTTGTGTATTCCAGGTGACTAGTCGGACAGTTTCTTCAATTGGGGACTGTTATGCTTGTGGTTGCACATCTTGAGGCCCATATTGGCAGTTTTCATGCATGCTTCTTTGCCGATCGGCACCATAAACTTTCAAGCCTTTTTTGGTGCATATTGAGCTTCCTCTGTACCTAACTGTGGGAGGTCCTGAGTCAGGTTAAAGCCAATTCCATATAGAGAAGATCTTGCTCCCCATATGGTATTATATACCACTCCTGACCGAATAAACATTCAAGCCTTTGTGATATCAAAGTCATCTAGGAACTCCACCACATCAATGTCAGCTGTAGTTATATCTTTTATTTCAGACAATTCTTTTCATATGTTTAATATGGTGGAGCGGTTTAAGACATATTTATCAAAAGGATGTTCACAGCTTTCAGGTATAAGACAGTAACAGCTAATATAATTCTGTTTGCTGCTAGATGTCGGAATCAACCTATTATTATTTGCATGATTCCATACCGGGAGCTGACCCTTGTTAATCAGCAAATTCTGGTCAATTGTACACCTTGGCTGGGTTGGCTGTTTATTTACAGCATGCGCGAAGATCGGCCCTTTCAGGATCGGTTGATAAGAGGGGACTGCTAGATTATATGTATTACACTCAGCATGATTGAGAGCCTCCTCTTTGTTGCCTGTTATATATATATGGCAATAGATTTCCTTATTTCCTCCTGTAATAGGTCAGATGTCACGAACACTGGTTCCATGGGTATGGTTGGGGTCCATTTTGAAAGATCATCTACTTTATCTTGAGGTAAAGTTGTTGTTGCTGTGTATTGGGTTCAACTAAACTTGACTAAGTCACCGAGGGCAATTAAGTCATTTAGTGGCTTATAATTGATATGGATTGGAGGCATATTCATTAACGTTGTCACTGCCTGTTTTTGTATTTCTTTATTTTCTACGCCTTCCTGAGTGCTCTCAGTATCTATTTTTTTACAAGGCGCTGTCAGAATTTTGATAAAATGCCTTGTTTTTGGTTTTTTTACATAATGTTTTTGGCTTCGCCCATTCTTCGTGCTTTTATTTTTTTCCATTCATTTGTTCTATTCTTCTCTTCCACTTCAGGCCCTACTTTAGAGAAGATATTAAAATCAGATTGTAATGATACTTTTTTTGATCATTCATTTTACACACCGAAGACTTGGTGGCATCTCCAGCCACAGTCACTTTTGTAGAACAGTTCACCATTTTATTAGTTTTAACCTAATGGGTTTCCATTGAGGCGTATTCAGGAAGTTTGGGCTAGATGATATTAGTCTTCACATGAGACCGATTATTAATTTCTTGCACAAAGGGTTCCATTTGAGTGCTCATATCCACTTGACTGCAATGTCTAAAGATTTCATATTCTATACTAGGTGAGATTGCATCATCATGTTTCCCACTGGAGTCTTTGCGATTTGCCAATTGGGTAAGAATGATTGTCTGATGATTGATTTTCTGATCCACAGTCTCATATAGCCTCGCTAGGTCCAATAAAGTAGCATTGATTGCTGCAAGAGTGTTATTTACAGCAGATGTGTCTGTGTACGATTCCTGGGGTGGGGACTGGTCTTCTATTATATGCTTTGCTTTAGTTGCACTCATGGGGGTATTTACATGTCTTGAGGTGGGAGGAATGAATGACAATGACTGAGGAATCAATTGATGTGAACAATTAGATGCATTGGGTGATTGCAGACTTGTATGTTCCCCTGATATATTACTTGTCACAATATCTTCTTTAGTTAGCATTACAGGAGATGTTCCCAATGTTCCATTAATTGGAGAAAGATCTTCTAATTGCATTAAGTCTCCTGTATTAGAGTGGATGAATACAACCTCATCTGTATCAACATCAGTGCAATTATTTGAATTAATCAATTCCATAGTCTCATCATCAACCTGCCGTTTTATTTTAAAAAACATCATAATCTTCTCTTGTTGAGCAATCACTGAGCACTCTTTTAATTTCCTTTCACTTTGCCTTATTTCACATAAACTGCCATTTTCTAATGGAGGGTCACATTGTATAAATACTGTCTCAATTGTTACATCCAAAAGCCCTGGCCTTGTACCTACTGATGCAGTGATCTGTGAGGCAGATATTTTTTATGGCTAGAATTTCATCATTAATTTGTCTGTCAAGAATGGATGACTTGCTAGTTTTGCTATGTTGCTCACCTGTGCACAAGGTGTGAGTTCCATTAAAATTGTAGTACATACGTGTGTGATTTTCCATTGAGACTGTGCCGCGGCGTGTTTTTATGGAGTTTTTTTATCCGCCATTGGAATCACCCTTTTCTTTTGCAATGGCGTGTTGTCATTTATGGACTCATTAATGTGGCTATATGGAGGCAGGCCAGATTTCAATGAGTACAGAGATAATGCCATAACGGTGAGTCATTTTGTCACGCCTCTATTTCTGTGTGTTTATTTATATTACCCCTTGCACTTTAAGGGCCAGAATCCTCTTAAATTGTACAGATGTGGTAATTAAGCTGAAACTTGCTTAACTAATTCAATTTGTTTCGAGTCGCAGAAAACAAATGCCAAGCAAGTGCACAATTAAAGAGAGTTTGCGTCATCTTTGACGCTGCGCCTTATCGCAGCTTCTACTCGCTGCAAGGCGCGTACATTGAATATACAAAAAACAGTTATCACCAATGTAGTACTTGTTGATACAATCTTGTGGCTATTGTTGGCAAACAACAGACAGCTCGAAAACATAGAAATAAAGTAAATCAATCAGTCAGTTTCGGGTCATGAAAGGCAAACACCATACAGATACAAAGCCTTATGAAATGCATGACGCCTTTGACGCCACCCCCTAGCACAGGCTCTACTTGTTACGTATCAGGTAATCAAAAACTCTTATGTTAATTCAAGCTGATGAATGCAAAAATGCTAATCAATAAAGTTTCAAATTATAATACATGGAAAATGTACCTCCTACACCACTGCCAATACTGCCCAAGACAGCCACAGAAAGCCCTTTTGAAACAGGGCAATGGCGCATGTACCTTAGGTGAAATAGGCTTCTGGGCAGTGGGGGTAGTGGTTTAGACACTTATAATTCTATTTTTTAAAGAAACACCATTGTATCAATAGAAGCAAGGTCCAGTATCTAACCTTCCCCTGAATTCATTGGAGTTTACCCAACTAAAAAAGTGCCCAATACTCGAAACATTTTCCAGTCTGACACTCTGTAGCGAGGGAAAATTTAGCATAATATACTTCAGGGTCTGTATTTCTGAGATTTGTTCTCAAAATTTGGAGGAATTAGATGGAGTGAACAAAGAGTTTCTGATGCTTATCTCTCTCGTAAGGATCTGATTTAATCGGAGTCTTAGAAAATTGTCCTTATATCTTGTATCATGAAACACCTTCAAATATTTAGCAGGAAAGAAGCCCTGCTTTTTATTTTCTGGAGCTATGGAACTACAACATTTGTATTAATGTCTCTTACACCAGTCCCAATCAAAAACAATATTCTTAACCGCTGTATTGTTACAGGCCAGTTCTTTTTGAGTTAGATTCAGGTTTACCAACAAGTCTGGACGGTTCTGCTTAAAACATCCAAGAGTTCCTGAATTCATACTTTAAATTTGTTTTAAGAGATTACAATATAGGTTATTTTCAGATGCCACAATGATTTTCCTATGCAAAAGAAGTGTTCTCCATAGATAATGCGTGTGCAAAGAGATCAAGCCCAATTCATATCACACGAAATTGATGGGGACACAATTAGGTATCTATTATGCCTTGCATCAGATCTTTCCTTGCAATCTCTCCAATTTCTTAGAGTCTTCCACATAGCCAATCTCTAAACAATACATAATTGATGATATGACTTACGCCCAATAGGAATTAATCAATGGGATCATTGTAAATCTACTGTATTTTCTATTTTTATATTTCATGTGTGCCCCAAATTGTTCTGCTTTGTTACTTTTTTATCCAATTCAAATATTCACAGGCTAGACATCAAATAGAAGCCTGGGTATTTAACTCGTTGAACAATTTCCAATTTCTCTGTTCCTAACTTCCAAGGAAATCCTCAGTTTTTATTCATCCCAGAAGATCAAATTCCTTTGGTTATGTTTACATTCATTTTTAATTGTCTTTCCTTACTGTGGAGATGGAATTCATTGATCAGATTGTGTAAACCAGTTTGAGTGTGGTCTATAAGAATCACATCATATTTGTAGGTAAGCCAGCAGATTTTACTTTCTGCTAGTTTAGGGGGCGATAAAAGCAAAGTTTTCTAAATATTCCGCCATGTCTGAAATGTAAAGGTTAAAAAGGCGTGGCTCTAACATGCAGCCTTGCCTAAGCCCTGTAGATTTGTATATGTCATTAGATAATTCTTCCTGTAAATTCATACAGATGCGTATTTGTATGTAAATGGATGAATGTGTTGAAGAGTTTATCTGGAATTTGCCAGTTTCATAGTTTATGTCATAATCATGTACGATTTATCATATTGAAAGCCAATGATAAATCTTTAAAGGAGGCATACAATGGAACAGCATTTGTTGCTTGCTCTTTGTTAGGCAGAATCATGTGCAGTGCCTTTAGGGTCAACTACACACAATTAAGACTACAGGTGGCAATACTAGTTTTACCTTTGGTACAAGCCTGTACCGCTATGTCAGAGTGGTAGCAGTGGCAGAGCAGCCAGGCTTATCTCAAGAGCATATGAGCAGTAGCAGAGATTACACAAAGGGACCACAATTACTGTGACTCAAGCAAACACTGACTCAAGGTTTCAGGTAGAAAAATATAAGTTCATTTATTTTTAAACCATTTGTTATGAACACAACACTTCTATTAAACTTAAACAAAAAAAACACATGTTAAATATACTACAACTAACCAATTCACTTTGTACAGTATGTCTCAAGGTAAGTACCCTGTGTTTGAATGAATCGGTGTTACGAACAAAACACGTTACTGCGAATACGATTGCGATCACTTTTTGACAGTTCGGTCTACTATATAAACATGTATCCGTGACATGAAATGCTACCGGGGCAAAACACACTTAGCACCTGAGATACCCAGAGGGAGTTGGAGGCAAAAATCACAGGCAATATTTTGGTTAGGCAGACAGAATCGATAAACACTCAGAGACAGGAGTTAAAAAGTCAAAGGGCCGGAGCCAGGGTCAAGTGTCACCGGGGGCCTGTTGCCGAAGATCACACAGTCAGACAGTTCACGATTCAACGTAGCCAAAAGTACTTCGATATTGTCAATGTTCCGAAGCAAAAGTTATAAGAAGGAGGGAAGACAAGGGCAAGCCTTGGAGATCAAGAAAAGGGGTTCACCCAGTTTCCTCAAGCAGAACACAGTACCTTATTCCAATGGTGCAGCTGGTGTACTGGCAGTTGTTCCTGTTGTTTTCCAGCAGACCCACGGTTCCTGGAGCTTCGTTGTGAAGGAGGACGTATGAAGGGGGTCTGCACCACACAGGGATGAAGCCGGCAGCAGCGACAATGGATAAAAGGTGCGCTCCTTAAAAACAGGAGAGGCTCATCAAATGGCTATCTCGACCACTACAGCAGTGTGCAGCGATTTCAACCAAGGAAGAGCATCCTCTGGCTGGGGAAGATGAGCTGGTTATCCCCACCAGGCTCAAGGGAAGAAGACTCCGGACTGGATCTTCTCTTAGTCGTTGACGGGTAGATAGCTCATGATTGCAGCAGGGCTTCACCGGGACGGGGTAGTTGCAGCAGCCGTTGTTCTCTCTGCTTCTCTTCAGTTCCTTGTAGTTTCAGTGGCGACTCTCTGACTTCTAACCCAAGAGACCTGCCTTTTATGCGCAAAACCCCCATTCACACAGCCTGGCTGTCAATCACCCAGCAAGGGGGTTGTCCAGCCTGGACAACCACCTCAGCTAATCATGGCAAAGTGCGACTTAGGTTTCCTAGGATACCCTGTGCAGGGGGTGACTACACCCCTCCCTCAAATTCAGCCTACCTAGACATCCAGGCGCCTGGTGGAGGGCTTCTGAGCAGGAGCCCGCCAAAAGACGGTGAACAAAGAAGGCAAAACTAGTTTGCCGCGCAAAGTAAAACACAAGAAGGACTTTAACAAAAAGAAATGGCGAATAAACCCAACCGGAGCCAAATGAAAGACAATTTGGTCAAGCAGGTTTATGTTCAAGGCTAATATAATAGCCAAGAAAAATACCACATTTATCTAATATAATTGCAGTAGAAAAGTTAGGGTAGATACCACTGCCACCAGCCAAGTCTAAATGTTAAAAGAGCGAAACAATGCTCTAGGAGGTACAGATAAAAAAAAGGGATACAAATTAACCCTTTCCAGTATTAGAAGATGGGGTGTACTGGATCTGTGGTAGATTGACTAAGTAAAGTTAATGGCAACTTTACCCTTTTCTGGGGGACTGTAGTCAGCCTCAGAAATGGAGTCGGGGGAAGTCTCAAAGACAACCCTGTGCCATGGCACTGAAGGTGCTGTGTGACACACAAAAAGAAGGGGGCTACTGAAGTGGTGTACTTCAGAGTCCACAATCACAAAAACAGAGAAATACACATGGCAAAACATAGGTAAGAGTGGGGGAAAAACTCACACTCTTACCAAGTGGAAAAAAAATAAACTCCAGAAGTCCAGCAAAGCTGCTGGGGGGACTCACTAGGTGAGGGAAATTAGCCATAAATGAGAATTCTGCCTAACACTCTTTGGGCAAATGTATCCATAGTAAACCCATGTACGGAGGAACTGACTCCTTTCCTGAATCCTTTTTGGAATTTCGACAGTCTTCTCACTGGTGTAGGCCAAACATCAATATCTCGCAATATCAGAGATGCACATATTTTGCTTTCTGTATCTAGTAGTTCAATAAGGCCATCATTTTCTGTGTTTTTATTGTCTCCCTTTTTTATAGATGGGGATTATATTTGAAACCTTCCATGAGCTGAACTATTCCCTGTAAGTAATATATCGTTAAACAATTAGTAAAGGATTGATGCCCATACCTCTGGAGCACCTTTGAATACTCTGTTGCTAAGGCCATTAGGGACTGGCGCTCAGGGATTTGATACTTTTTTGATCAACTCCAAAATGTCACTACTATCTTTGTTAATTTCCCAAGGTTCTGCTTGCATTATTTCCTGCAGGTCATTTTGTGACACGTATAAGCCTTCAAGTGCCTTTCCCACCGGTCCTCACTTATAGGATTATATTGGATTTCTCTGTGTTTTGTTAAAGGTTGTTAATTAATCACCACAAACTAACTATAATATTATAATATTGCCATATTCAGTCATTTTTGGCATCCATGAAATTGTATTGTTTTCAAAATATAGTGACAAGCTTACAGCTGCAGTGTGTTCAGATGTAGCCAATACCCACTTAATTAACACGTGGTGATCACTTAGATTTGTCTCTTTGATATAAAAAATTAAAAAAATGTTTGAACATAGATTCTGTTAGAAATATAATTCAGTCCTCTGTGCGACCTGTTCCTCCTCAGTACATCAACTTTCACACTGCAGCGCTGCGTAAGCCATCCACAGTCTTTCATAAACGTGTTCCCTTTTAATCCCGATGTTTTTTTTTGTTTTACATGTGAGCTTTCTCATTCGGCAGTATCATACAGGAGGTACTGAAGTAACCCGCAATTAAGTTATCCCAAATCTTGAAGTCACAAATATGTAATTCCAAAAGAATCTGCAAATCAACACAACATTTCTCTTTTTTTGTGCCATCTACTATTGTTGCCTTTGCAGCTAATAAACCTCTGAATGTAGCTGTGATTTTTGTATTGGTTTTAATGTCTATTATCAATCCCTCAGATGTTCTGCCATTATTGCTCAGATGGTCTGCCATCATTGCCTCCTGAGGCCACAAACCTCACTCTGTTTCAACTCTGGGCTTCCAAAACACTTCCTTCATAACTAGGGGTCCTTTCCCTACTCTGGACACGTTTCCGCCCTCTCTTCCTTCAGCCCCCTTTCTGCCTGCTTGTTCACACTCATTGCTATCTTCTGTATCTGGGTGCATCTCAGTTGTGACTTTGTTTTTATGCATTTAGTTCATTTCAAATTGTGCTCTGTTGATGCATTTAGCCCATTTCAAATGTTGTTGTGTTGATGCATTTAGCTTTTTTCAAATGTTGCTGTGTTGATAGAGTTAAATCAGTTGCACTCATCCTCTGCACATCCTTACCTCTCTTTCTCCTTTTCTCTAACCCTCCTGTCACCTATTTGCTTACTTGTTCCATCTCTCCCCCTCTGCTTGCATGTGGTCTGTCTCCCTCCACCTGATGCCCCCTCCTCTCTCCTCACTCCCCTCCCTTTACCATATCATCCTTAGCACTTACCCTATCAGAAATGTCACCTGACCTATTTGATAGCAGCTTGTCTTTCTCCCCACTCCCTCATTTGTTCTCCCCTTTATCCCTCTCTAGCATTATCTGAAATATCATCAGGCCTAGTGTGATTGTTGCTTGTTTTGTTCCTCTCCTTCTCCCTGCTCCCCCCCTCCCCACCCTCCTCGTGTTAAATGTCCGTCACTACCTTAACTGTCGTCAGGCCTAGTAAGGTAGCCACTTGTCTGTCTCATTCTCCTTCCCACTCCCCCTTATCATTGTCAATACTTACTCTATCAGAAAGGTCACCACTTGACCTGTTTGATTGCAGCTTGTTTGTCTCCTCTTCCACCCTCCCTCATTTGGTCTTCCTCCCTCTCCCCCTCCAGCACTATCTGAAATTTTGTCAGGCCTAGTGCGATAGTAGCTTGTTTTGTTCTTCACCTTCTCCCTGCTCCCCCCGCCTCTTGTTAAATTTCCGGCACTACCTCAACTGTCATCAGGCCTAGTAAGGTAGCCGCCTGTCTGTCTCATTCTCCTTCCCACCCTCTCCCCTCCTTATTATTGGCAAATGCTCTCGCACTAACACAAATGTCGCTAGGCTGAGAATAATAGTCAATTTCCTGTAAGATCCTGTAAGAATGTCACTGTATTCTCCCTTGTTCCCTCCGTGCCTTGAAGCACTTTGAAACACATTGGGCCTGATTCATAAAGCATTTTTCATTGGGAACATCTCTTTGAAAAAAGCTTTGTGAATGAGGCCCTTTGTGAATAGGCGCTATATAAATAAACAATCAATCCATCAATTGCTACAAGTTGTCATTTGTTGGACCAGGTGGAAACCATCCAATTTAATTGGTAAGTTTGCACATACTTCCTAAATAAATACAATAGTATGAGTGCTAGGATTGGCGCAAAGTTTCCTATCGTGCAACAATGTTGTGTCACCCCTCACCTTACAAGACACAAAGGAGATTCTATCTGTATCACTAAAGGCAGTGTCTATCCTTTCTTAGTAGTTGATTTTCTTTTGATAATGTTGCCAGAGCAAGACCATTCATTGTCTACTTGAGCTCTAATTTGTTCCGTTTCTACCAATTGGACCCTTCGATTCCAATCGTGTTGATCAGTACATGAAATCTTTTGATCCATTCCATGTTTTATATTGTGGTATTTCGGCTTACTCTTTTGCGTCTCCACACCCTTGCTTAAAGGTGACAGCCAGCAAGAAGAATTCCCTAATAAGCTCCAAAG
Source organism: Ambystoma mexicanum (assembly GCA_002915635.3). NCBI lineage: Eukaryota > Metazoa > Chordata > Amphibia > Caudata > Ambystomatidae > Ambystoma > Ambystoma mexicanum. The sequence goes on from CM030321.1 coordinate 830,534,439, forward strand.
TTTGTACATCCTATTTCTCTTGTTCTTGTCAGGAAGCACTTTCTCCTTTAATTTTAATTCTAGGCCTTTTGGTTATTATCTATACAATCAGCCTCATTGTGAGGTTGGCGGAAGCCCGCCCGGGCTATCAGCGGTTTGCCTGCAACCTCGAAACACTGAATGCACTGCCTGACTTCCCGGTGCCACAGGTACAATACAATACAGATACATTACAAGTCTGGGCAGAGTAGGAAGTCAGGCGGCAGATTCGGTAAGTCCCCATTCCTGTGGAGGCCCAAGGGACTCCACGGGAATGTGGACTCGGAAACAATGGCACTGTTGCAAATGGTTCCGGTGCCCGTGAAAAATCGGGCACATCCAAGCAGCCAACCATACATTTAAGTGTGAAACCTTTCACCAGACAGGCACACACACCCAGGCACCTACCCATACATTTAAGTGTGCACCTGTTCACCATACAGGCACACCCAAGCAGCCACCATACATTTAAGTGTGCACCCTTTCACCATACCCTCACAAAGACAGTCACCTATACATTTAAGTGTGGACACTTTCACCAAACAGGCACATCAAGGCAGCCACCCATACATTTAAGTGTGCATCCTTTCACTAAACATGCACACACGCATACCCAGCCACCCATACATTTGTGTGCACTCTTTCACCATACACTCACACACGCACACGTCATGGAGTTGAGGGGAGCCATAATACTTCAAAAATAAATTGTTTCATTTTGAAGTCACTCTGACTTCATAATGACATTATTTCCGTTAAGTACAGAACCATAACAGAAATAATTTCTTTATGAAGGCAGAGTGACTTCAAAAATATATATATTTTTTTAAGTCATAGGGCTTTCCCCACCCCATGACATGGAGACCTCCAGCCTAGGGTCTTCATGTTATGGGGTGTGGTTAGCCCCCGGACTTCAAAAAGAAAGTTTCTTTTTGTATTCACTCTGCCTTCATAAATAAATTATGTTCTGTATAAACGCAGAGTGAATTCAAAAAGAAAATGTAAAAAAATGAAAGTTGATAAAAAATTATTTTCTTTTTTTTTACTCCAAGTGGGACCCCCTCCCATAACATGTGGTCGCTGCGGGGCCCCTGTTACGCTAGTGGGTGCCTTCCTGCTTGCCACACTTTTCCCTACTTAAGGAGCCCTCCAGCCTCTTTTCCTTTGCAGCTGGGGAGCCGGTGTTAGTGGGTCACCTGACCTAAGCCCCGCCCACCTGGTGCCTTCCTGCTTGCCGCTCTTTTTCACCACTTAGCAATCCCCGCCCACCTGGTGCCTTCCTGCTTGCCGCTCTTGTCTCTACTTAAGGAGCCCTCCAGCCTCTTTTCCTTTGCAGCTGGGGAGCAGGTGTAAGTGGATCTAGGTCACCTGGCTTAAGCCCCGCCCACCTGGTGCCTTCCAGCTTGCCGCTCTTTTTCACCACTTAGCAAGCCCCGCCCACCTGGTGCCTTCCTGCTTGCCAATCTTTTTCACAACTTAGCAAGCCCCACCCAACTGGTGCCTTCCTGCTTGCCATTCTTTTCCCTACTTAAGGAGCCCTCCAGCTTCTTTTCCACCTGGTGCCTTCCTGCTTGCAGCTCTTTTTCACCACTTAGCAAATCCCGCAAACCTGGTGCCTTCCTGCTTGCCGCTCTTTTTCACCACATAGCAAGCCCCACCCACCTGGTGCCTTCCAGCTTACCGCTCTTTTTCACCACTTAGCAAGCCCCACCCGCCTGGTGCCTTCCTGCTTGCCGCTCTGTTCCTACTTAAGGAGCACTCCAGCCTCTTTTCCTTTGCAGCTGGGGAGCAGGTGTAAGTGGATCATTTTGAAAAATGTTCAACTCACAGAAACCCACAAGACACCCGCTTGGCAGCCTACAACTTGATTCAAGAATTGTTTGCTTAAGAACTCAAGTGCAAGTTTGCCCAGATTTCTCTGTGTTTTGATACAAAAATCCAACATTTCAAAACCATATTCTTCCATGCCCTCCCAAACCATGTGGTGATTCAGTTAATGTGTGATTTTTGTAATTTGAAAATGCTTGAGTGGATAATGATGCAGGCTACAAGGATCTGTGAATTACAGAACCCAACTACACCCAAAATCAAGGAACAGAACCCCAAACAAATTGCTCCAGCTGCCATTAAGATAGCTGAAGTGAAGAGTATTTATCAGTTGGACTTAAAGACAGAAGACCCAAATACATATTTGTCTATTGTCAAATAACCTAACAGACGGAAAAGATCCTCTGTTCAAAGCCAGCTGACTAGTCCTCCACCTGGCATGCAAAATACTGACCCTACAAAACCAGATACTTACATCATTTCTCAGTATATAATAGGCTCAAAACTCATCCATGGCTGTAAGTTTGCTCCTCCCATAGATAGTAATACTCAGAACACAGGAACAAAAATACATTTGAATCAGAATTATTTCAGGCAGAGAAGCTAATCAACAATTTACAGGAGTAATTACCAAGTAGGTTACCATCTTCCTTCCCATAGGCTCCAGGATAGCAGACCTAAGTACCATGGCGAGTGGGGATCCAACAATAGACACCACAATAGTTCTCAGAACTATCAAAAATACTCACCTCGAAGAGACCCTTCTACAGAAGAACATATATATGAACAAAGAAGACTGTGTAGTTCAGAAAGAGAAAAGAGATATTCTCACAACTCTTCGTCATACTACACTCTGCATCCCTTCTGACTTCATCTGGCATTCCTGATTGTCTGTCCTCTATCCAGTCTTGGTGTACCTCCAATGATCGATGTCTCAATGCCAGCAAGACTGAGATACTTCCTATCGGGACTCCTTTTCCCTCTTTTCTCTCTTCACTCTGGCACCCTCGATGGGCTCTCCCCCCTCTCCTTCTTCTGAGACCAGAAACCTTGGAGTTATCTTCGACTCCTCTCTCTCTTTAATTCCTCACATCTGGAACCTTGCCAAGAACGCCATTTCCAACTCTACCTCCTCAGAGGCATCCTCCTTTTGCGCACTTTCCCGCAGAAGCTTAATGTCTCTAGAGCTCTGGTTCTCTCCAGGCTGAACTATTGTGACAGCCTCTTTGTTAATCTGCCTTCTTCTCCCCTCCACCTAATCCAGAATAGGGCTACGAGATTTATCCTTGGTCTCAAGCACAGGGACTGTATCTCTCCATCCCAAAAATCTATCCACTGGCTTCCGCTTGATGCACGGATCAAATGTATATCCCTCTGTGACAGCCATAAGGTTGTCTGGGACCAGAGAGCACGCTATCTACAACTTGCTCTCACCAAATACTCTTCCTCTATATCACTCCAATCCTCCGGCTACAACTCTCTGCTTGTCAAGCACTTCTCTAAGCAGAGAGCAGTCAACTGTTCCCTTTCCTCGGCTGGCTCCCTCCTCTGGAACAGCCTCCCCTTTTCTCTTCATCTTGAGCCAGATCTCCTCAAGTTCCACAAGCACCTCAGGACTTTCCACTTCTAATCCTACCCTCTCTCCTTCCTGTGCTAAATTCCACAGCCATTATGAGTGGTGGCCTGGGCCCTATGGTGACCTTCTTGGTCTTGGCCTTTTGTCCAATCGCCCTTAGCACCTGCCATCCCCCTGTACTTGCCCTCAGGCAACGCTTAGCCTGTGTTGTCTCACAGGCCTGCACTTATTGTGTGAGCTGGTGACTCCTCTTCCATCTAGTGGTCACTGTCTGGCACTTACCTGTTGCAACTGGCTCTCTGGCACTTACCTGTTGCCATTGCAATTGGCTCTCTGGCACTTCACCCCTTTGTGGAACCTCTAGCATTTACACCCTGTCCCTCATCCCTTCTCTCTCTATGCACTTGTACGATCCAAATGTTCACAAGGCCTGAAGGACCATTTTTTTGTATTTTGCTCATCACTCTTTTTTCATATTCCATTTGCTTGCTGTTCCGTAGTTTCCTTCCCTTCACCTTGCCTCGTGGGTGCTTTGAAATACAATTCCTTGATGTATAAATGTCATACAAATGCCCAATAAAAAAAATAAATAAACTAAAGCAGTGGTCCATTCATGAAATCCTGATTCTAATGTTCAAAGAAACTCAAAACAGAATGTATCGACAGGTCATGGTGGACAATGACAAGAAGAAATACTTCAAGTTCAAAATACACAAGGAGAGTAGGAAAGGGGGAGGCAACAGTAAAGATATGCCATGGCTGATAGGAAACATATTTTACCTTCTGCAAAAATACCCCTGTGTGTTTTCACAAATTGACAACGGCCAATGGCAAAAACTCTTTGTTCCTTGAAATAAAAAATGAAACCAGAGAAAAATATAAAAGTAAAATTCAGCAAGGAAAAAATATAACCATTACATTTGAAAAGGTAGAGAAATGTAAGGAAATAAAACCCAACATTGCTTCTTTCACAGATGTTATAACTCCTCTAAAAGAACAATGCATCCAATTGAAAAGAAGTCTGACAAAGAACCAGAACGAAAAGGAAGAGATTAACAAATAAACACCTAGACATGAGACCATAGATTAACAAAACCAATAAGTTTAAAAGAAACTCCAAAACAAAAGAATATTCCTCCTGCTTTTTGTGTTTCAGGCAATGCAATCCAAACAATAGCAGTGACCTGGAACCCACCATAAAGTCACCATTCCGCAAGTAATCACAACATTTTATTTTTATTGCGGCATAGTCCTTGACCAACCAAATTAAATTTTACCCTGAGGAGAACACAATAAAGAGCAAGATGATACGTGTTGTTTACTTGCCTCCAACCCCCTCACACAGGAACTCTATAAGGTTTTCCAGCATCACCAGTCCTGAAAAAATGGACCGTCTGCTATAACTGATTTACACAAATGTATAACAAGTTTATTATTCAAATAATTCAAACTGAATTTAAACAAAAAACACTACCCTCACCTAACACAGTGTACTAAACATTAAAAAACAAATATAAAACAAATATAAAACATCAGATAACTTATTTATACGACACAGAAGATATCACATAACACACAAAAAAAATCTGAATGTGTCACTAAAACAACAAGCATCCCAACATGTTTCTGTTCTTAACTACCCAGTTCAGGCGAACATTCTTCAGGGGATAAATTTAAAAGCATCCACTAATCTCTTCCACACCGTGTTGAAAGGGTAGATTCAGGCACCCAAGAGGGTAAAAGGAAAACAACCTCCAAGCCTTTAAATGGTGAAACTTCAAAGCACGTCACAGGATGACAAATTTGCTGGTTTCCCTCCAAATGAGAAATCAATACTTCAACAAAGCGTCACAGTCCGCTACAGTATCGCCACACCTCCACAAATGGTTGGCAACCATAGACGCTTTGAGATTGTGCAGCAGCCATGGCTCCTCTGAATCGAGTGCTGGCCGAGTATGTTTGAATGCTGCAAGTGGAGTGAATAAACCCCTCCGTGTGTATAGATTGACTGTGTACTTTATTGCTTGATCGTATGGATGTTTCCATTTCAACTTGTTCATTACTGAATTGTGAATTGCAGTCTTGATCCCTACATTTGTGGAGGTGTGGCGATACTCTAGCGGACTGTGACGCTTTGTTGAAGTATTGATTTCTCATTTGGAGGGAAACCAGCACATTTGTCATCCTGTGACGTGCTTTGAAGTTTCACCATTTAAAGGCTTGGAGGTTGCTTTCCTTTTACCCTCTTGGGTGCCTGAATCTACCCTTTCAACACGGTGTGGAAGAGATTAGTGGATGCTTTTAAATTTATCCCCTAAAGAATGTTCGCCTGAACTGGGTAGTTAAGAACAGAAACATGTTGGGATGCTTGTTGTTCTAGTGACACATTGAGATTTTTTTTGTGTGTTATGTGATATCTTCTGTGTCGTATAAATAAGTTATCTGATGTTTTATATTTGTTTTATATTTGTTTTTTAATGTTTAGTACACTGTGTTAGGTGAGGGTAGTGTTTTTTGTTTAAATTCAGTTTGAATTATTTGAATAATAAACTTGTTATACATTTGTGTAAATCAGTTATAGCAGACGGTCCATTTTTTCAGGACTAGTGATGCTGGAAAACCTTATAGAGTTCCTGTGTGAGGGGGTTGGAGGCAAGTAAACAACACGTATCATCTTGCTCTTTATTGTATTACATATATCTATATCCCCGTTGGTGGAGTAGGATGTTTTCATGTTAATAGGGATTCTTTATACCTATTTAAACATATTACCCTGAGGAGAATGCCATGCCCCTGGGGGACTACTCAAGGTAAAGCTTATGAAATCCCAAATATTCAACTAATGGAATCTGAATTATTCACCAACTCACAATTTCTCTGTGGTGACATTGTTATCTAGAGAAGTATTTGAGAGTCTCAACCAAAGAAGAGGGGAAAGTCGTCCTATGTTTCTCAAACTCTCCTTGGTGAGCTTCACTATTTCGATGGGACCCACATCTCAAAAGATGGGATTACTAAAATCGAAATCAAAGTTGAGCAACATAGTCATAGTGATAGTAGTGGCTCCCCAGAACACACACGTTTTACTAGGAAACGATTTGCCCTGCAGGCTCTCACCTTTCATAGATTGTATGAACCAGGCCCTCTGAAACTCGCCACCTGATAAAATTAAAAAGAAGTGCCAATTATGTCAGTTTGAATGGCACTTGTTATTCATTTGATCAAAAAACATCCTGATCGAGTAAAGATGAATTCTCAAAATATTCAAGTCACAGACATCACTATCATATTCACGATAGACCTCCAGTGAGGATCACGGTTGACCGGAGGATGACTACAAAAATAGAACCAGTAGTCTAGCTCCACTACATAGAAATGGAGAACTCATATATGTCCCTATTCAACTCAAAGACAGTAAGGAAACCATTCTCTCCAAAGTTCAGTTAACTCAAGAAGTACCTTCATTAGAGAAATATTACTCAGGAAACTATAAAAGGATCAGAAGTTTCCCACATTTAATCTGAACGGAAAAACAATGGAAATTAATGTGATACTTCAATACACATGATAACCAGCAGGTTCATGCTGGAAATGTGATGAAATCCAACACCCAGGGTAGATGTAAACACCTTTATTCCAGACCCCGCAGCAGCCGCTGAACATCAGCACATCCACTTGAAACTGCCCCGCCTGGAATGTTGTTCTACAAACCAGAACAACATTCCATGTGTGGACAGACTGCGACACTTCTTCCCCCCTTAACAATCCAAAAACACAATTTAATAATAATCATTACATTGAAGGAATAAAACAGGTAAATATGAGAAATAATGGAAAAACAGAGCCAGACAAATCATAGAACAATTTTAAATGATAAAACTAGCACACATAATCTCTTAACCTGATGGGGGGACCCCACCTTCTAGCAGGATGACTCATGGCAGCATATACCACCCCATTGAGAACCTCACTTCCACCACCATCCACCTCACATGTGTCAGCCACAACCACCTCACATGACTGCCACACAATCCCCGCGGGAATGGAAGATGGACCACCATGCAGAACAGGATCAAATTCAGACACTGCGTTATCAGAACAACCATCCAGATCCTTACAAGTAAACACACCATTTTTGCGCCCATCCAAAATCACAACACGCCTTTTACTCCACCTTGAACCATTCTCCAATTGTACATACCCCTCACCACACTTCACAACCCTTAAAGGAGGCATAAATATACTCCTCCCCTTCGGAACAAACCAGGGATTCCTGATGCACACGACACCCCCCACTCTCACCTGCAACCTTTTTCTTGTAATTTGACTCAATCTCACCCCTTCCTGATGCATGCGCACCTTCTGCTGTACCTTATTTAAATCCATGCAACACAGGCCACCCCAACCTAACGCCATGGACCTTGACCCCGCCTTCTTACCTCTCATTAACTCAAAAGGCATCCTCCCAGTGGTAACAGATGGAGTCCTCCTGTACACAGAAAGATATTCTGTAACAACATTCTGCCAATTAAACCCATTGGCTAGTGCAAGTTGAATGGCACTCTTGATTACACCATTCACCCTTTCTGCAAAACCATTGGCACAAGGGTTATACAAAGCGGTACGGTGATGCTCAATACCAAATTGTTCCAAAAACTCCCTCATCTGTTGGGAGACCAACTGGACCCCATTGTCCATGACAATGCTTGCACGAACCCCCTCCCTGTCAAAAATGTTCCTAAGGAATCCATTCACTGCCTCTGTCGTCACTCTACCGTATGCAGCAACTTCTACCCAACGTGAGGTGTAATCGACCAAAACCAGTAAAAATGTTGATTCAGACTGCAAACACTCAAAAGGACCCATAATGTTCAATGCCACCTTTTACCAAACTTCTTTAGGAACTTCCACAGGACAAACTGGCTGCGGGAAAACCACCTTGCTCTTGTTACTAAGAGCACACATACCACAGTCCTTCACCATCACCTCAACATCCCGGTCCATGGCCGGCCACCAATATTCCACACGCAACCTCTTCTTAGTTAACTACCGTCCTAGATCGTTCCCTTTTGGACAAACGGCTGTGCGAGGTGGCGGGGACTCAGTGGGTTGCTTCCTTCCTGGGACCCCACAATGCTAGAGTTTCTGTGGATAATGCAGCTTCCATTCCAGGTGCCATCACTTGCGGGTACCCCAGGGGTCCTGCATCTCGCCAACTCTTTTTAATATTTACATGCTTTCCTTCCTGACACCTCTTGACTACCTGGGTGTGCAATATGCCAACTATGCAGACGACACACAGGTGGTCCTGAAGCTTGCAGGTATCTACACACAAGACATGGCAACCATCAATATGGTTTATGGTGCCATCCAGGTCTGGATGGCAACCAACGCGTAGGTTTTGAACAAAGGCAAAACAGAGCTCCTGATTGTTGCCACAGGACATTGGCTAAAAAAAAACTACCTGCAGACTTTGAAAACTGTAACATAGCTGGATCTACTATCCCAGTTGCTAAGTGCATTAAGACATTGGGGGTTACCCTTGACTCTGAAAGGTCCATGAAGTCCCACATAGCCATCCTAGGAGCATCCTGTGGCTACATTAATAAACTCCTGGGTAACATCCATCCTTTTGTGTCGCCCAGTAACATGGCCCTCCTTGCTTCAGCACTTGTTAATTCACATTTAGACTACTGTAACAGTCTGCTCCTGGGTACGTCCAAGGCAAACCTAGCAGCACTCAAGGCAGGGGTGTTGCTAGGTCTGGAAAAGATCAGGGGCTAAGCTAATGTCGGGACTGGCTGGATTTGGAGCTACCTATAGCCTTTTAGTTGTAGTCCGGGGATACAACCAAAAGACCCGGGGCTATAACCCCCTCAGCCCCGCCCCCTAGCAACGCCTCTGACTCAAGGTGATGCAAAATGGTGCAGTCCAGGCTATTAAACATCTAGCCAGACTAGACCACATCACTCAAGCAAGGAGGGAGCTTCACTGGCTCCTGATGAAACATCGGTTTACTCACAAGGTCCTGACACTGAGCCATAAATGCCTGAATCTCGAAGCCACTGCATACCTTTGCAAATGCACTAAGGTATACCAACCCGGCGGATCACTCCGCTCGGCTGATAAGGCTAGCCCCCAGCAACCTAAATACAAACTGAAAGGTTTTGGTGGCACCTCATTTGATGTTCAGGACCCCAAGGCATGGAATGCACTCGCGCTTGAACTGAGAAAGACAATTTCCCTCAAAGTCTTTAAGAAAAAAATCAAGACGCCCTCTTTAACATGGCATAACGTAACAATTCTAATTGATCCTCTGTTCCTTCCTCCAGTTTGTCTCCTTTATGTGTGCCCTGAGACCTAGGGGTGAGCGGTGCATTAAAAAATTAAAATAACTAAATATAATAAATAAATCACCTCTGGCAACTGTATTGGCATTGCAAAACTACTGTCCATTGATTAATGGGGAACATGTAATAGTGGAGACTTCCAACCAGCCTATACAGTATTTACAGAGTGACCACATTGGAACTGGGACTGTCTCTAACTCAAGGATTACTTCCTGGATTCTTTCTATATATGTTACCGTTTGCCAATCAGGTATGATCAAAACAAGAAGAGACATAGGGCGCAATGATTAGCACATCTACAAAATTGTGTTCAAGACAATCATGTGAACGATGAAGACTTAAAACCCACTAATAATATGTTGGTGTAAATGACAAGATCACCTGTCAGGGAACGCCTACAGTTTATGTGGATGGATGTTCCTACCATATTAAAGAAAATGATGAAAGAGATAGTAGCTGAGTAGCTGGCGTTGGGACTATCTTGGTGAATGACACCTATGAACACATCGCCGATTATAAAATTGGTCCCCAGAGTAGTCAGTTGGAGAAACTTAATGGCAATATATAAAGCTGTCCTTGCTGCTGAAAATCACCAGATCCACTAACTAGTAATCATACATTTTTCAGACTAAGTCCTAAATGGATTTGCTGAGCATATAGTGAACTGAACATCCAGCGATATGCTTTGTGTCAACAATAAACTCCTGAAATAAAGAAAGCTAATGCAAACCATAGACAATTTAGTAACATCAATCAATATGACCCTATATTGGAAGGAAATCGAGGGTCACTCAAAAGACAAACTCGCCAATAATGTAGCAATCCTGAGTGAATACATTGACATGAAAGATCTTCTTGGAGAAATACAAATAACATCAGTGACTCGATCACAAACACAAGCTGAATATGAGCCTCCCATTTTACAACAGAGTACAGGTATTCCAGACCAAGATTGAATTACTGCATAAAAAGAAGGCCCATTGTAGGACTATTCTATCTGTATGTAGATGTCCCTGCAAACTTTCCATTATCTGAACAAGACTTGAAAGGGATAGGGAAACTACGAGATTTGATGAGATTTGAAAAGATGTTCAAAGTTCAAGACTGACTTTAGGTTAGGAAATCCAATTCTAGTTATGATACCTACCTCTTTCCAAAGCATATTTTTTTTTAATCACAGCCATGATGTAGTAATAGCTGGTAATCAGGGTTTAGAAAAGACAATGGAACTCCTCTATGAGGTTGCTTATTGGCCACATATGGGTCAAAACTTAAATATGTATTTAAAGGGGTGTCTAGTGTGTGCTCAGTTCCAACCAAGTTCACCCACTCACTGGGCTCCTCTACAAGAGAGAGGAATGGTCTTACGATGGTTTTATCTTTAAATCGACTTAATTGGTCCAGTGATGGTTTCTTCACACAGCAATTTATATATGTTGACAGTTATGTATCTCTGTCACTAAATGGGTTGGCTGTCTTACCGCTCCAAATTGTGAAGTGGAAACGGCAGCTACGTTGTTGATGAACCACATATTTTCTTGTTTTGATTTGATTTGTTTATTCATATAGCACACAAAACCCAGAGGTATCTAGGTGGTTATACTTAAGAGATTACTTGCAGTGCTTCAGGTTACAGAGAGGAAGCACAGAAGGTGATTACAAAATAGAGGAACATACAGAGGTAATAGATCATTTGTAAAGTGCAGAAGAGAGTTTGGGGTGAGCAAATACATGGAGCCTAACCACATGTAGCAGGGCGGCAGAATGACACAAATGCAAGAGTCAATTAGGTAGGCAAAAACATGGAGCCTAACCCCATGTTGCAGGGCGGTAGCATCTCACAAATGCAAGAATCAATTAGACAGGCAGATACATGGAGTCTAACCCCATGTTGCAGGGTGGCAGCATCACACAAATGCAAGAGTCAATTAGGCAAGCAAAATTATGCTTACTGCAGAGCTATGGCATCTCGGCCTGGCGCGTCCTGGTAGCGGACAGAGAGCAGTCAGAGGCATTACGAGAGGGCCTTTGGTGGGAGGGCAGGCCAAACCTGCCAGCAATCCAAGAGGCCGCCATATGCGCCCCCACAACCAATTACAAAGTAGTTCAATAAGTCAGCACAAAGGACACCAATGATCCCAGTGAGGGCCGCCATCTTGAAATGGCCGGTGAGAGCTAAGTAAGAGGGAGTGATAATATGATTCACAAGCAAACACATGTACTCCCCACACCAAGTTTCAGGTCACTTGATCCTGGCCTGAAGAAGCGCTGAGCGCAACCAGTGCACAAAAAAGAAATTAAGAATGGCACGAACGTGCGCACTGCAGACAAAGCCCAGGGGCTTATCTTGAATCATCTGATGTTGCAGAGAGCAGTTTGGAAGGTTCCTGATGTGGGGGGGAGAAGCGATTCAGCTGGCAGCACGTTGGGAGAGGGGAGGAAAGTGAAAGGAATGAGGAGTGGAGGGGGGCCGGGCCTTCCTCAAAATATTAAGTCGAATGAAGTAGTCACTTCACCAGTTAGATGACTAAAAAGTGGAAAATGTTCAGAGTGTAGCAAAAACTACATATTGGCTACCACCCAGCATCCAGCGTGGGCCGTAGCTAGACAATACAACTATCATTGACATTTTAAAGAAGTTTATGTTGGTTTATGGACCAAGTTTGGAGATAGGGTCACCACTAGTCAGGATGGCTTTGACATCTACACCTACTTCTGCAACCGAAATCTCCACTTTTGAACAAATGACTGGTGGGAAGATGTTCTTGCCTCAACATCTCTTATACCCAACACAGGAAAAGACGTTGATCAATACCTCTTTGACTCATGAATATGTAGAACACCTTAGAAAACACCTCCAACATGCTTTTACTTATGCTTAGAGGAACCTTGAAAGAGCTGTGTTAAGTACCAAGGCATATTATGAACTGTGGACATCCAAGAAGAACTACCAGGTAAGTGATAAAGTTTATCGTTATCATTTCTAAAGAAATAAGACCAAGAAACAATAATTCTTTGCCACCTGGAAGGGATCATATTGCATCAATGAGAAGATCTCTCCTGTTGACTATAAGATTAGGATCCCAAAAGGGAAAGAGATTGAAGGATGTTGGTTTCATGTACACCAACTGAAAGTCTGCTATCCTCAAAATGCTCTTCATCGAATGAAGAAATCAGCTCCTCATCCTGATCAGGCAAATTTTGACCAGACCAAGGGCGAGAAACCAAAAGGTGTCTTACCCGCCAGTCCCTGGGGATCTGTCATCCAGATATCCAGGACATGGCCATCGCTTTTGGATCCAGTTCCTGAGGGTGTACCAGTGCAGGAGGATCGCCTGGGTGAGAGGTATTCAGGGATAGGAGTGGGACACCGGATGGCGAGACATGGTATCCCTCCCCCTGTAACACCTTATCCCATCCTACCAGGTAGGATACATGGGAACTTTACCCCCCCCTTTCCCTTCACAAATACTACCACACAGACAGCTTGCTCTGGGAGAAAACAGACTCACACCCGAGCAGTGTACCTGACATGTCTCGCACCAATGGTCAGGCGAAGTGAAGCAATCACTCACATCTGACTTCCAATAAACGTCGTCACACGGATAAAAGACGGAGCACAAAAGCACACTCTGAGTGAGGCAAAGCACATGAAGGAACAGCAGTTTCGATTCGGCAGCTGAATTATGTGAGAAAGACAGCAAACCAAGAAGGGTTCGCAAGGAGGGAAATACCCTTTTTATCTGCATGAAATCATTCCTTTCAAGAAACCTTTGAGTCAGAAAGCATAAAGCCAGGAAACAAGGCTGAAGAATCCTGCATTGTGTGTCGGAGATACCAGAGACTCTCCCATGTAACTGACCAAGGCTGGGAGGAGCAGCAGCTGCCGGGGTATCGTCCTTGACTTCAGGGTCAAAGAAGCACCAGAAAGATCAACACACTTGGTTAGTTGGGGACACCGATGCAAGACCGGTCTGTGTTGAAGTCAAGCATGCAATCGGCAACATTGTATAATGAGTGCTGGAAGGAACATTGAAAGACGCGAGTAAAGCTAAACGACTGATGAATGTTTGAACTTGAGAAAGAAAGATACAAGACCATTGACAGTGTGGTCCAGCACCATGAATGTGTTCAATCAAAGGTCTCTGTAAGGTATCCCGCTAGGTATTGGTAGAAACGAAAGTAGAGGTTTGATCAAAACATTGTACAAAGTGAATCAAAGTGGTCTAGTGATGGTTTAAACAAAACCCATCACACATTGAAAAGTCTTCGATTTTGATATCAAGAGGAACACATAGAAAGTGAGATTACATGGTTCGAGCCTGAATGAGGGAGACCAAATGTGAATATTGTGGAAAAGCTATCCGAGACCAAACGTGAGAGATCCATGATCCAAGCCCAAACTAGGGAGATTAATGATCCAAGCCTGAACTAGGGAGATCCATGGTCCAAGCCCAAATGAGGAAGACCAAGTGTAAACATTTCAAAACAAAGCTTTGAACTGTATCTTCATGGCAGAGAAGCCAGAGTTTGTGAGAAGCTCGAGTGTGACGCCTTGCCCCATGCAGAACACGTGGGGAAGGGAAGCCAAGTGCTTAACTAGCCTTGACATATTGTTTCTTGAATACTTTTCTTTTTGCTTACACAATTGTCCCAAGTCCTTTTGTATTTAGAAGTAAGTATTGGCGATAGGTTTATTTGTATAGGCCCTTTCATTTTGACAGGGACTTGACTAGTACTGTGTTATTATTATTTGATGATCGTAGCTTGCTCCCATCGTTAGATTTAGGTTAGATAGGTGTTCAACCAACCCATTGAAGTTCAATAAACACCATTGAACTGTGATTACTTGTGTCTGTCTTCACTGTTTGATGCCAGGCCTTCCTTACACAAGGAACCTCCGTAAAGCGGTAAGTACGAATGTTAAGACCAAACCGATGAATGTTTGAAAAATAACAAAATATAAACAAGTATCATTACATTTGTTCATAATGTATATGTAGTGTGTAAACAGAGTAGGTCAGCATAGGGAAGTCCTAATATTGTAAAGATAAAAATGTGCTTATATGTTATACTAAACCAGCCTTTGTACTCCTCAGTCTAGTGAAAATTAACAAATTAAATTCCAGCTTCCTGCACCACAGTAAAAGGGAGAGGGATAGGACATTGAGTGACTGTATTACCCAATACAGGAAATCAAGGTGGCAGCCCAAGTTCCCCTCTCCGTAGAGAAGAAGAACTTCGAAGCTCCACTGCAAAGATAGACTATGCAACATATAGTTCTATTTGATTAATTAATGTTGATAGTATGTCCTTCAATTCCGGCCCTTCTCCTGGAAACATCAATTCCAGCAGGGGGGGTTTAGTAACCCATTTTTAGATAATAAACCCTGAGGGCTTGAATAATTGAAAGGGGAAAGGCCTTCCTGATAAGGAAGAGAAATAAGATGTAGCAACTTTGACAATTATATGGGATTTCTGCCTCTAGCTTGCTTTTATGTTAAAAGGGGACACTTGTCAGATTGTGGTGTGGGCTTGAATGTTGGAAAATAAACTGTTGAAAGTATTATTATTATTATTTATTATTATGTATTTATGAAGCCAGACTTCATAGAACAAGTGTATAGTGCCATATTTTCTTTCAGCCATTGGACAACCCACAGACATCTATTTCCATTGATGCTCATCTTGAATGTGTTGTGGAGTACACAAGACTTCTAATCAAAATGTATCCCTATCATGTGAAATCCTGAGCCCAAAACATCAAGCAAAGGACAGTATTCATTTGGGATGCATCATTGCGCAAATAAAGCTACAATGTTTGAACTGAACTGCCGTTTGATTTCCAAGAATGAACCATGCTACATATAAAAGTCAGGTCCAGAATAAAGTAGTTATTTTGCAGGGAATACCCAAAGCCATTTAATCTATAAGTATATTTGGATTTCTTCGTTTGTCTTTCCTGTGTGAATAGCTTATGTAAAGATGATGTAATTACTGCGAAAGACAATGCCATTACATCAATTCGATTTCTTCTCTCAGGATGTCATAGGTGCGTAGAGTGTTTGACATGATTATTTTCCTGAATAGTCTCATCGTGCTTTGATCCACCATTGATGCTGAGGATACCAGGCCCAATTCTCTCCTGATCACCGGCATAGCTGTCGATTTCGAAAGACCTAAGAGCGCTTTCCATACGTACCCCTCCAATTTTGTCCATAGCTGGCACGATATGTACAATGAAGACTCCATTCCGTAAACGATGGCACTACCTTTGTTTTATAAAAGGTTATCGCCGGAGTTAGCGAAAATTCTCCGTACTTCCTGTCCACTGCTCTTGTTTGTGCATTCAGACGGTTAGCTTTCTCCCACAATTGACTTTGCCATGCGCTGTCTGTTCCGGAACTATCCATCAAAACGCCCAGGTATTTGATGCTCTTGACAGTTTCTATTTTGATGTTATCGAGAAACAATGACTGTTTTTTTTTCGTTTGACTTGGGCCTTTTTCTATAACTAAGATCTTTGTTTTCGACTTATTTATCTCAAGGTTGTTTTCACTGATGCAATTTACCAAATTGTATAGTTTCCGTTGAAGTCCCACTTTCGTTTGATCGATCAGGATCACGTCGTCAGCATTCAACAGGCGTGGAATCTCTGTTTTTCCGATTTTAGGCGGAAATGCTCTTATTTTACTTTCTGAGTGCTGGTAATCTCCCAGGAATGCTATGAATAAGGCCGGGGCCAATGGGCACCCATGCTTAACCTCTCTGTTTACCTCAATCTCCTCCGATAAGGTGCCCTGTTGGTTTAATTTCACCCTGATTTTAGTCTCGGCATGAAGTGCTTTTATTGGGTCCATCACCTCTTCGGGGCAATTCCAAGTTTGAAATTTAGACCATCGCTTGTTCCGGTCTATCCTATCAAAAGCCTTTGATCGTTCCACAAAAGCCAGAAAGATCTTAGGCGCCCCTTCCTTTACTTTGGCTTTCAAGATGGTCAAAAATAGAATGTTGATCACAGTGCTGCCATTTTTTTGGAAGCCCGTTTGCAGGAAGTCTTTCAATGGACCGTTTTGTTCCCAGATTCGGAAATGTGAGAGCAAGTGAGTTGCGAAAATCTTCCCTATTATGTCCAATAGGGCGAAAGGTCTGTAACTTTGTGGCTCACTTCGGGCTCCTTTCTTATAAATTGGAACTATGACCGCGTTCAGCCAAGTTTTCGGGATCATTTTTTTCCTTCTGCACTCCTCGAAGATCTTACTGATCACTTCCGACCATTCCTTCGGGCACAGTTTGAGGTCCACGTTTGTAAGGAGATCAGGCCCCGGGGCTCTAGATATTTTCAATTTGTTGATTGTCCTTTCAATATCAGCTGGATCGGATACATCTCTCTAGGGTGTGTTGGACCGTTGATTCTCCATATGCACAGCTCTGTCCGGGCTCTTAAATTCTGTGGTTAGGTACCGTATCCAGCTTGCTTCAGGCACAGCGTTACTCTGCACGGAGCTTGGTGTGTTGGTCATTGCTTTTATTAGGCCCCAGAACTCACTGGATTTTTTTTTTTATTGCAATTTGCCCATCATCTCTTCTGTGTCCTTTTGGTATTGGCGTGCTCTGTGCTATTTTCACCAATTTTTGTACCCTTTCGTTTCCTGCTTCCATTTCTCCCAGTCTTCCAGAGCATTTGTTTTTTTGGCTATTCTTTTCCATTTTCGTACCACTTTTCTTTTATCAACCAATGCTTTGTCAAATGCGTGTCTTGCAGCGTCTGGTTTACTGGTGTTTTTTGTCGCCTGCATTCGAAAAGCCAGTAACAGCGGTAGGTAGTTTGGCCTGTCTTCAATATTATTCATCTGGTTATTGTTTGCCTTTTGGGCCGAAGCTCGTTAGATTTTCACAATGTCAACTTCAGTTATCCTGAGTTGTGTTTTTTGGGCGTTAGCTTCGATAGCTATTTCGTAAGATTCTTTGCTTGGTCTGCTGCCTTGCCATGTGCAAGTTAGTAAATTGTGGTCGCTTTGTTGAGTTTTTATGACCTCAAAGCTCCTCATGTCACTTGTGAGACCCTCTGAAATAAAAATGTAGTCCAGGGTCTCTCTTGAGGAATTTCGTTCCCACGTTGGGAGGTTTGATTGCGAAGGGAAGAGAGAGGCTGTGTTTTATATGTTCCTTACTCTGGTGACTTCATTCCACACCTTTCCTCTTTCTCCAGCTGCTTCTTTTATCCCCCTTCCCTGCGCGGTTCCCAGCTGTGTGGTCCCCGGATCAATACATTTTGCGTTGAAATTGCCGCAAATTATGATTTCAATCCTCTCAAATTCCTCATACAGCTGGTCGATCGTGGCGATCATGTTAGCACAGAACATTTTTGTGGACATCCGTTGCGAGTTCCAATAGCAGTTTACTATTGCTAGCGGCTTTGGGTGCGAGGCTTGCTTCCTATCATTCGACTGTCTCCATGACATCAGAACCACCAGCAGTTTTTATGCCTCTTTCCATTTTCTTAGTTCCGATAGCCCCTGTCCTGTTTTAATAGCCACAAGGAGACCGGACGACGGTCTACCTAGCAGAGATTTTCACAGTATAGCCATCAAAAGCCAGCTTGTCCACCAACCATGTTTCTTGTAGACATATTATGTCGTAGAGGCCCAAATCGACCTCTCCGACTGTTGTCAAATGTACGTGGCCTCTTGTGTTCCATGAACCCAAGCTGAAATATTCCTTTTCGGGCCTCTCCGCTCCAATGCTGTAATTTTTCTCAAGGACGCTGGGTGACCCTGGTCGTTGCTATTTTCCTGTGTTTTTGTTCCAACTTTGTGTTAACCATTTCAACGGGCTTGTTTTACGTTCAGTCGATACTACCCCCTTGCTGTTGGCCTGGGCTCTTTTCTTTTCATCGTTTCTCCTTGGCTCTTCAACTGTGGCCCTCTGCGACTCACGATGCTTGTCTCTGCTCGGGCAGTCCGATGTATATCCATGGTCCCTGTCCCGGTTATCCCTAGTGTTTCGGGACCAACTTGCGTCGTGGGTTTCTTTACCCCTCCCGCTTCTATCTCTCTTTCGGACTCCTCCCCATCTGGGGTCGCGGTGGTCCTTTCGGGCTGCGTCCCGCTCCTTGGCGTAATTCCAGCCGTTTTGGCGATATAGCTCTTCCGTCTTAAATTTATAGTGTTTTAGTAGTTTAGGACTTCCTGCCTTTTCCTTTGAGGGGGGCCTTTTATCCCTTATCCTAGTTAACTCCGTCAGGCGGAAGCCCAAAGATTCGATTTCATAATAGGCCTGTTGGTCAATGTGTTCAATTCCTGCTGATTTAAGATGTAGATAGGCCTTTGCCCTCTTTTCCCTGTGATATGGCTCTACTAGCTTAAGGTCTTCCGTTCTGATTTTTTTTTATTTTTTCATTTTCTTCGTTATGTTCAAACCTATAGGTCTATCGAGGATCAAATATCCTCCTTCAGTGTCCATTTGCTCCAGCTTAAACACTCTTATCTCCTCTATAGTGCTCTTTTTGTTTTTCGGATCTTTGCTCTCTCTCTTTACGTGGGCTTTCTATTATGGTGTTTTCTTTTGCTTTGTTCTTTATATTTTCCGTCGTTGACTGGTGTCTATTTTGGGGTTAAAAATCTGTTTGATTTGCCGGCAGTGGCGTGGTAGGCTCTTTGGAAGCATGCTCTTTTTCTGCCCCCCTGTTTACTCCATCCAGATCCTTTGTTTGCTTAGCTGGTTTACTGATTTTCACTACGTTTCTTGAATCTTTGTTTGGTTCTGTTTGCTCCTTTTCTGTGTATATGGACATATTCATTAGATCAGAACTCTCCATGAATTCCTATGTGGTTTTTGGCGATCTGGCGGTGCCATCGTCCATCCACCGTTCAGTTGGTTTTACGTGTTTCTCCTTTTCTTGCTGCCCTGACTGGATGAAGATTATTTCTGATGGTTCGCAGGCCTGGCTCAAGTCTTTTATCGGGCTTCTTATTTCCTCTGTCTGATGCAATAGCACTTGGACTGTTTTCTTTGTGCTTTGGCCTGAGTTGACTTCCCTTTTCTCCATGCAAGGTGTTGGCAGAGGGTTTCCCCTCTTTCTTTGGCTGTGGCTGCGCCACCTGGGATTTGGACTTCAGACTAGTGATTTGTTTTGTGTGTTCCTTATATAAGGCTTCCATGATTTCGATCTTCTTTTCCAGCATTATGATTTTGCTTTCCCAATTGCAAGGCTGGGGGGTAACTCGGCTTTCTACAGCGGTGATATGGCTTTCCACATAGGCCAATTTGCTTCTCATATTTGATAAAATTGCAGTGTTGTCTTTGAGATCCGCTTTAATTGCCTTGTATAACTTGCAGAATGGTGCTAGTACAATTGACATCGCTGACATAATTGCTATCATGTCTGGTTTCTTATTTGGAGACTCTTTCTGCATTGAGGTTGCAATGTCACTTAATCTTCTCTTTTTCAGAGATTCTTGAATTTGTTCCTGTCTTTGCGTGGCCGCGAGAGGCTCTATATGTAAAGCATCCAAACGGGGACTCTGAATTTTGTACTTTTTCGGTTTGGGCCCCGCTGACCCCTCATTCAGTAGGATGTGTTCCCAGTAGACTTTGGACACCTCCCTTGCTTCGATAGGCAGATTGTTAGGCGAGCCCAACACCAGATGTGGCTTTGTCCATGCCACACGCTGCTCCCTATCGATCTGGCACTCAGGTCTTTGGTTTATGTTCCTCGGAGGCTGGCATGCTGGACCCGTTGCTACGTCGTTACCCTCCGCTTGTTCTTCCGTTGAACATATGATCTCCTGGGTCCCGTTTTTTTGGGGTTGTGTTTGGTGCTTTGGTGCAAGGTCGCTGAGCTGGCCCCTTTCCTCCAATACTTCCCAAACCGTCTCCCCTCCGCCCTTATGAGGTACTTCACTGTCCTTTACCCTCTTTTCTGGTATGACCCCTTTAGCCTGTTCCTGGCTGTTAGGTGCGGTGGCATCCAGTTCCGTTCTTCACTGCTTTAATGCTGGTGATGTTTCGCAAACTACTTCGAGCATTTCAGCGTCGGACACTTCATCTTGCGTAGGTAGCTTTCTTTTATGGTGTTGAGTAAAGAAAGCCTTTAATGGACATGGCAGGAGAGGAGTGGGCAGCCCTTACCTTATGGCTCCTCTTATTTTCCTTTCCTTCTTAACCTTCTGTACTTTCGTTGTCTGTCTACTAAGGGCTCTTTTGCTTGCTGTTTTTATTGCCCCTTGATTCGCACCTTGCCTTCCCAGTTTCATGAGGGTTTGATGGTTTCATCCTTTTTTTTCTCCCTTTTTCTACTTTTTCAGGATTTGGTTGATTTGACTCAGTTTCCTTTGTTGCCTTGATTTCGTCTTCTGAGTCACCAGACCAGGTATTATCCGAGTCAGAAGCTACTTCAATCACTCCCTCGTCAGTTTCTTTACGACCTTCCGAGTCCATATCGGTGTTGGAACCTTTATCGCTGCCACTGGTCCCCCTAATGCACTTATGTTTGTGAAATCTCCTTTTGGTCCTTATGTAAAGCCTTTCCTTCTTTTGAGGGGTGATCCAGTTCCCACTGGTGTCAATGTGCATCATTGCCTTTATTTTTATTGACTGTCTTCTAGGCTCTGACTCCCCCTTCCTTCCAGGTTCCGATCTCCCCATTTGATGACCCAACAGCTCTTGTGTAGTCCCCCCATGGCAGTTTTGCTGGTTTGGAGCCGGTCTGGAAGGTGTATTGGCGTTTGACTCCGCCTCTATGGCTCCCCTCTCGTGACAGTCTGTGGATCTTGGGGGACTTTTACTTGCGGGGGTGCTGCCTTCAACTTCCCAAGCACCTTCGTGCTGGTTCGGGTGTCCCCCCTCCGCCTTCACTTCCGCCTCCCTCTCTGCACCTTGCCTTCCACCGCCACTGGACTTCTGCCTGGCGTCAGGCGGGCGCCCTCCTCCGACCGCGCTCGCACAGGTACCACTCGCTTTACCGGCAGACAGCGGAAAGCCAGCAGTGGGACCATCCGGGGTTGCGGGGGAGGGCGTGGCGGTAAGTTCTTCCACCCGTGCACCCTCAGTAATCGGTGTAATCGGTGTTTGCGAAGCTGCCACTTCCGGAGAGTCTGGTTCTGCTTGTGCTAGGGCCGAGTGTGACATGCTCAGAATCCCGGCAGAACTTCCTAGAGTCGGGATCCTCTCGTTCGACTTCAGTTGCACACCGGCCACTCTATCACTGGTAGCGTTAGGGTCTCCATCAACCAACCCTGAAGGGGGTGGGGGCTTGGCTCTTGGCACGCTGGGCTCTCCAGTCACAGAGGCCATGCTCATTTGAGCTGGGTGACCTGGCTCTTCGAACTCGTCGAGGGGCATCCTTGCTGTCTCATCGCTGACTACGACTTACTCCTCTCTTTCTTTCCCGACGCCATCAGCCACGTGGGTTTAGAACACTTCTGTGGTCTCACGTCGGGCTCCATGCGGCTCTGACTCCGCGTCTGAGGTGGACTGCTGCAGACTGCTTCTTAACTCAGCTTCCCAACTCTGCTCACCGCTCCTCGGTCGGTGTGGGTAAATATAGTCTCCACCTCACACTGAAAGCACAGTAGACAGATTCCTGTGCTGAACTGCTGCAGACTGCTTCTCAACTCAGCTTCCCAACTCCGCACACCGCTCTGCGGTAGGTGTGGGTAAATATAGGCTCCACCTCACACTGAAAGCACAGTAGACAGACTCCTGTGCTGGACTGCTGCAGACTGCTTCTCAACTCAGCTTCCCAACTCCGCTCACCGCTCCACGGTAGGTGTGGGTAAATATAGGCTCCGCCTTACACTGAAAGCACAGTAGACAGACTCCTGTGCTGGACTGCTGCAGACTGCTTCTCAACTGAGCTTCCATCTCCGCTTCAAAGTTGAGGACCTTGTTGAGGGGAGAAAAATAGTATATGAGCAGGTGAAGATAAGGCTTGTGCAGTGGTTCCGTTTGCTGAAAACCAACGTAGAGATAAAGCTTTTAGTGAAGCAATGTGTGATGTCTGAGTGGATGTTTGCAATGTTTGGGTTATAATGTTTAGCTTTCGTAAAGTGACAATGGTAAATTGGAAGAGTTTTAGGATGAAACGCCTTGAAACACCATTTACTGTACAGGTGCCTTATAAATGCTAAATAAATAAATAAGTGCATACATAAAATAAAATGCTATCAAACAGAACCGTAAGGTAAGCAGCCATGGAATATGAGGTGATGAGGCCAGGGAAAGTAGGTGAGACAGGATAAGGGAGATTTAAATTAAAGGCAGAGAGAATGATGACTTCTGTGTTTGAAGATTTGCACATGAGGCAGCATAGCACAAATAGTGGTTAGGCAGTAGTTCATGAGTTTATTGATTGTAGGGGTGATGCAAGGGAATACACACAACATTTGAGTATCATCAGTGTAGTGGTGCTACTTAAAATGTTAATCGATTCTGACCCAGAATTGTTTGAAAGGTTTAGTGTGAAGTACTCTCTAGTGGGTTAGCGTTTCAAGTGTGGGTCCCAAAGATTGTGCTGCTCATGTAAACATCAATAGGCAACATTTTCTCTCAGCTTTATCAAAAAACACTTGATTAATTTGTACAAACACTTGCATAAAAAGCTATCAACTTTGCAATGTTCAATTAATCTCATAAAAAAAGAAATTGGTGAAAAATCCAATTTTGTATTTGTCAAGATCACAAAAATATTCACAGGACTAGGCGGCCATTTCTGAGTTCCTGGTTGGCCATTTCAGGTTCAATGAACTAGACCAGTTCTGAAAACATTAGTAGGTGGCAGCCATAGTAGCCAATAGAAGACAATCTGATTGATGATGGCCATCTGCAGATATGTCAAATAGCTTCATTGCAGTCAACAGCTTTTATCAGGGTCCTACAAACACCCTTCTGTGGAGTATTTTAAAAGTGTTATATTACAGCCTGTGTGGGAATCCCCTGAGCCAGACCAAGGTCTGGGAGGGTTATGGGGCGCAATACGCCCACACAAAAGAAAGAAAAAGAACAGTTTAAGACAGCAGAGCCACAGACACCATCTGTAGGTTTGATATAGGGTCCATAGGATTCAAGCTAGGTCTATTAGATCTAGCCAGATCCTTAACTCGGCCTAAACCTGTGAATCTGTCCTGCAACAAATGGTCACTGGACTGGGCCTTAGGCTGCCCCCACTGGTAACATTGTGAGGTTAGGGGTGGTTGGGACATGGCTAAAGCCAGGCCCCCGACTGCCTAGTGGAAAGGTCAGATGGAATGGGTGTGGCCAGCTCATGGGTAAAGTCCATTACCTGTGCAAAATGGCCGGGCTATAGTCTTTGGCCATGTCCAATGGACACTACACTTGTCTCAACAGTGCCCATGGCAAGAACTTTGGTCATTCCCTCTGTAGCCGCTTGTGGTGTTCGTAACATGTCCTAAGGCCATGCTCAATGGCAAAGCCTCAAGTGCACATGGCCGCAAACAATGCCCACTTTAATGATTGTTTGTGGGGCAGAGGCTGAGTCATGATTGCTTCGAGAACGCCATGTCTGGCTTTGTGTTGCTTTATATTGCAACTATATACTTTTAAAAGGGTACACACTATTTTTGTAAGCAATTTAAACTTGGCCCATAGTTCATTGTTCTACAAAATCACTATATCTTACTACTTTTCTAAAAAGCCATTTAGTTTCATGTGAGAATGCCCAAGTAATATCACACCTGTTACATTTACGTGCAGGACTGTTGCTTTTGGTAATTATATTCCTTCTAAAGTTCCACTTTAGCCAATGTGTCAATTTAACATGCTAATACAGAATGAAAATGAATTATACATGTATCTTGCTTATGTGACAAGAATATATTTGAATGAAGATTTATATTCCAACTACCAATTATTTGTTCTTACCAGTTAGTAGTCATGTGAGGATTTTGACATAAAGACTTATTAAGACATGTGGGTGTGGGGAATGGTGAATGCTAATACGGTTGTTTTGCACTCACATCTCACTGCAAGAAAACATACACTTTGCTATTATTAGGAGTGTCCTCGAGCTTCACTAAATCAAACCTGTGTAGACATATTGTTTCATTCTACTTCCTTAAAAAGCATAGCAAGAAATTCCTACAGTACCCAATGCTGATGTGCTGAAATGTCTTTGCCATTGTTTTCTATGGAGATGCCAGCCCTGTTTTGAGTCCCCACAAGGTAATGCCTTCCGAAAGACTTAAAACAAGCTAAAAGACATCTCTGCCAATTTTTATAATTTTTTTAAATATAGCTTTGTGGGGACCTGTGTTTATTTTGGTGTGTTGATTTTTTACTCAGTTGTGCCCCCTCGGGCTGGGTGTGGTACTGCAGTCATCAACAATTACACGGTAGGCGCTAAAAAATGTGATTTACCGTCATGGCGCTATTAGCGTGTCCGCCATCGTAGGAGACCGCTAATAGCGTTCCATTACGAGTTAGCGGACACGCGCATAGGGCCATGCCGGTAAATGACCCTACCGCCATGGCGCAAAAGCACCTTACCAGCTCCGACCAAAGTGCTGATAGCACCTCCGCCCTCATGCTGCACGCTATTAGCGGTCACTGCTGTTAGCGGTCACTGCTATTAGCGTCACCGTAAAACACCGGAACCGGAATAGCGTCATCGCACCGGAACGGGAAAGAGCCCGGCGGCCATCTTTAAAAACACAATCCATTGCCATCCCCTGCACTCAGGACCTGCAGCAACACCACGACTGGCAAAACCACATCCCACAAGAACAAACAATGCCCAAGGCCCTAAAGAAAGCCGATGCGCGCCAGCGCAAAGAACGCTTCTCAAACGAGGAATTGAAAATGCTGGCAGACACCCTGGCTGCAAATGCAGACGTAGTGTTCGCTAGCGACATGCGCGCCCGGCACTCCTGAGAAAAAAGGAAATCTGGGCTGAGGTGGCGCAGAAAGTCAGTGCGGTGGGCTCCACCCCCCGCACCGTAAAGGACGTGCGCAAGCGGTGGGATGATCTGCGCCTCCGTGTACGCAGCATTTTATCGGCCAACAGGAATCTGGCCATGGGCACAGGAGGCGGAGGTGGATCCCCGATGAAGATGCAGGAGTGGGAGGAGACATGTGCCAGCACCATTGGCATAGAATCCATCGAGGGAGTGGGCCGAATGGAGTGTGGTGTGGCAACAACGTCAGACGGAGGTGAGTGACCACGCAAAACACAGCAATGCCAAGCATGAGTCCCTCCCCCAAATGTGAATTGGGAATCAGCTAATGGATGGGGTCATCACACACACATGTACACAACCCTGCATATATGCCCTGCACATCCCCACACAACCACATGCATGCAGCACCTCACACAGTGTGTCACCCTGACACATGTCCTGATGACCCACCCATCTGGCCAACAACCTGCAGGCCCAAACTAGATGTCCAAATCCAAAGAACTGCAGCAACAACAACATATGCATGATGCACGTTGACCCATCACTGATGTTATCCCTGTCTTGCTCCCCCACAGGGTCACAATCTGACAGTGAGGAACTGGACTCTGCAACGCAGGCCCCACCACCCAAAAAGCAGGCCAAGGGAAAGGATGCAGGCACCAGGCCCAGTACATCGAGGGGCACTGGGATATCTGGAGTGGCCCAGCGTTCAAAAGCCACCCACGCAACGACCACACCAAGGGTCAAAATGCCATCTGACACTGTGGCAGCACCCCCACCACCCACCCCCACCACTCAGGAGGCAGTGCCAGAAGGCACGCCGTCCGCAGCCAATAGCTCCGTCGGGGAAGCAGCAGCCACGGCACCTATGAGTGATGTGGACGACCCATGTCCGACACCGGAAGGGCAGCGTACACCCAGCACCCAGCTGTCCCCACTCCACAGCCCATGCAACACATCCAATGGCAGCATCCATGAGGTGCATGCCGGAGATGCAATGGATGGGTCATTCAGTCCCGTGGCGAGCTCACCTGATGTCAGCCACATGCAGCAAGCTGCGCCGAGGAGTAACAGGGGCAGCGCCGCAGACGACACCATGAGCCTGATACGCCAGCGCCAGGAGGAGCTCAGTGCCCTGGTTGCCCGGCAAGTGAGCGAGGCTGCCTCGACCAGGGAGGAGATCCGGGTGTTGTCAAGGGACATGAAAGCTGCCATGGACAGCAACACGAAGCGCCTATGTGACGAGATGGCCGCTGTGAGGCAGGTCCTAAAGCGCATTGCTGAGGCGATGGAGAGCATGCGTCACTCACAGGGAGCAGATCAACCAGCCACCCCCTCGTCTACTAGCTCCGACCAGACAACCATCCTGCGCAGGTCCAGCCGGTCCTTGCGGCGGTCAGACTCACAACCCCCAATGTGGTAGTGGAGGAGGGAAGTAGGGCCAGCCTGTCCCTGTTGACACTTGGGAACTAATGCAGCACTGATGTGCACACCATGTTCCGTGGAGTTGTGGGGGGAGGGGGTGAGGGTGTTCGGTGAGTTGTGGGGGGAGGGGGTGAGGGTGTTCGGTGGAGTTGTGGGGGAGGGGGTGAGGGTGTTTGGGGGAGTTGTGGGGGAGGGGGGTGAGGGTTGTTGGGGTGGAGGGTACATGCACGTTTGAATGTCATAATGCTCAATACACACGTAATGGCATGGATAATCACATGACTGGACATTGATCATTGTGTATGTGTGCTTTATTGTTGAAGGGTGCACTGTGTTTATGTCCTCCATACACCCCGTGCCCTGAGCTGAACACCAATTGCACCCTCCTAATCCATGTGCATCAGAAACAATGGTCTATCAGGTGCTGCCACACAGCACGTCCCTCATGGGCATCGCCACCTGCATGACCTGCAGCCCCCTCTCCTCCATCCTCATCCCCGTCATCATCCTCAGACGGTGGTCGCAGTTCTATGTCAGGGGGCATTGGCACATTCCGTCTGATACACATATTGTGAAGCATGACACATGCCATGGTGATCTTGGCCACCTTCTCATGCCCGTACAGGAGTGCCCGCCCGACCTGCTGAGGCACCGGAAGCGTTCCTTCAATAGGCCGAATGTCTGCTCGATCACCATGCGGGTACGGGTGTGTGCATGATTGTAGTCCTCTCCGTGCCTGTTCTGTGGGTTCCGCACAGGGGTAAGGAGCCACCTCTTCAGGGATAACCTGCATCACCTGCATGGGTGCAACAATGGGTATGTGTAAGTGTCTACATAATGTGGAGCGTGCACATATCACACAAACAAACATTGCATATTCAACGACATCCACTGATCCAAGCACGCATGGCAATCAGGGTAACTGCAATGTGGGAAGGTGAGGTGGTCCTTGCAAGTGGACATGCACCATGCATGCATACAGCAGGGATTGCCATGTCCCGCCAGAGTTTAAGTGATTTGTGTTTCCTGGCCCTGGCAACGTTAGTGCCACACTGCTAGTACACTGCCATTCCTTAGTTGATGTCCCCATGCTGTTTTGATGGCAATTCTGTGGTGGGGTACGGGTGTGCCTCACCACAATGGCTACAGGGGATCCATTTGTATGCACTCATGTGCGCGGACCATTTCTGATGTTGTTCAGCGTACATTTCAGTTGTGATTTTGATATGCATGTTGCTGATTTGTGTAATGGGGGGAATGGTGTGTTGTGGCGGTGTGCATGTTGTTTGGAATGGCCTGTTTGGCGTAATGGATTGATATGTTTGCCGTGGCACTCACTTCCAGCATGTGGTTTTGTCTCTGGTCCATTGTGGGCTGCCTCACTGTACAGTGATGCAAATATGTATGTCCATTCTTCTCATGACACCAGTTCACGCCCAGTTGGAGTATGCATCTCTCCCCCCCCCATTCACGCCCAGTTGGAGTATGCATCTCCCCCCCCCATTCACGCCCAGTTGGAGTATGCATCTCCTCCCCTCCCCCCATTCACGCCCAGTTGGAGTATGCATCTCCCCCCCCCCATTCACGCCCAGTTGGAGTATGCATCTCCCCCCCCACTCACAATCCACATCACACTGACATGTGGTCGGCCTGCTACTCACCAAGTAGCCACGAACGTTGTCCAGCATGTCGCTCCATGTATCGTGGTATTGTCGAGTTCCGCAGGACCATTGCATCATGGGTTGAACCGGGATATCGGGCACAGCAATGTGTGATGATCTTATTGGAGTCACATACCATTTGGACGTTGATGGAGTGGTATTGCTTTCTGTTACGGTACACTACCTCATTGGCATGTGGACCACCAGTTCTACATGGGTACAGTCGATGACCCCGATGCAACTTGGGATGCCTGCCAGTGAATGGAAGCCAACTTTGGTGTTGGAGATCTCTTGGCAGTCCGTGGCATGTATATGTGTTGACTTGTGTGCTGCAGGAGGGCATCGAGCACCTGGTTCAGTGTGGCGTGAGAATACTGGTTGTGATATGCCATGCATCTGACCTAACGTATGCTGGTAGGTGCCTGTGGCCAAGAAGTGGAGCACTGTTACTACCTCAGTAGAGGGGGATGGCAGTACGGATGTCAATGAGACTCACAATGTCGTTGTATATCATGTCTACTATGGTGGTGATGGTATCCCAGTCCAGACGGTACAGGGTGTGTATCTGCTCAGGGGTTAGGTTGACTGGACTGGCTCTGATCCTGGGAATTGTGGCTGCCTCTGTGGTATCACTAGGTGCACTGGTGGTGCTTGCTGCGCCTGTCTTGGCCCTCCTCCTCCTCCTCCTGCGTCTCCTCTGTGCTGCCTGTTGTTGTAGCTGCTGCACTGCAATCATGTCCTCTAGCCCATGTAATGCTGCTAGTATTGCATCCATCTTGGTGTGGGAATGGGTGTGGGGAGGGGTGTGGTGTGCTCTTTTGTGCTGCCAGTCTCCATTGCCTCCACCTGTGCTGATTTTGTCCACCTGTGGCAGGTGGGAACTCTGCTGTGCTCTTTTAACGTGTGGTTCGCGATGCCGGTATTAGCGCCTTGCCGGTAAGGGTTCTTTGGGTCTACTACATGCCGGTATTGCCATGTACGCATGGCTCGTGATGCCGTGATATTAGCGCTATGCCGCTATTTCCGGTCTGAGGGGCCGCGCGCTCACGGACTTGCCGCTAATAGTGCCACCGTACTTTGCGGTGCCGCTAATAGCGGCATGTCCGGTTCGTGATTGGGGAGGGGATTTACCGATACCGGTAATCCCTTACCGGTAACGGTATGTCCCTACCGCCTACCGTGTAATGAGGCCCATGGACAGGAATTTAAACACACTTGATAAATCGGATGCCCTACATGCTTAGGCAACAGACAGGAGATTCATGGGAAACATTTATACACAAATTCATTCAAGTTTTAAATGGCCAGAACTCTGCATTTAAATGTAAAATAATTAAATGAAGCTGCTTTTATTGTATTTTGTGTGTTTACAGAATTGGATATAATTGATACGCAAAGTAAGTCTTCCCTCACTGCACAACACACTTCCAGATTCATTTTAAGCATTGGCTACTTTTGTAACAAACCAATCACAATCTGACTTACTTTACTTCCTTATTTTTCTGTGATTTTGTTAAAGTCCCCTTAGGGGCGGTGTGTGATGATATTGAATTCCACACTTTGAAGACAACACATTGCGTGCACTGATGTCATCTTGTCTATAGTCTGATATGTGAATTAATTGAATGTTGGCAACACATTTTGTCTGATTATACAAACATATTCATTGGGTTAATGTTTAATTGATACTAATTTTTCATTACAAGTTCATCTCTAAGGGGAAAAGGTGGCATGAATGGAATTGCCGCCACTTTGATCAATCTGCTTATATAAGGGTTACTGAAAATGAACGCTAATTCCTCTGGTGGAATTAACCCTGAAGAAATTAGCGCTGGAGGAATAAGCAATGAAAACAAGTGATCATTCCACCAGGGCTAAATCCTCTCGTGGAATTAGCGCTGGAAATAAAAATGCTAATTCCATCCTATCTTGAGGTTAAAATACTGAACGAAACACTGCTAAAAATAGTGGCCAATTTAAACAAAAATACCGAAAAGGTGAACCAAAAAATGCATTCAGGTGATGCAAATGAAGACACAAATACACCTAAATGGCCATACAAAGGTATGTGAATACGAATAGTATGTAATGATACCAAAAGGATGGTGTGTGGTCATGTTGCGGGCCCCACTGGGATGTTGTTTGATGATAGAGGTCCTCACAGGGATGGTGTGTCATGGCATAGAAGGCCCCATAAGAATAGTATGCAATTATGCTCAAGGTCCCATAGAGATGAAATGCAATGATATTTAATTCTCCAACTGGATGGTGTGTGCTGATGTTGAGGTCCCTACAGGGTTGATATGTGATGATATTGAAGTCCTCACATGGATGGTGTGTGCTGATGGTGAGGTCCCCACGCAGAGGATATGTGATGATATTGAAGTACTCACATGGATGGTGTGTGCTGATGGTGAGGTCCCCACGGGGGATGATATGTGATGATTTTGAAGTCCTCACATGGATGGTGTGTGCTGATGGTGAGGTCCCCACAGGGATGATATCTGATGATATTGAAGTCCTCACATGGATGATGTGTGCTGATGGTGAGGTTCTCGCAGGGATGATATGTGATGATATTGAAATCCTCACATGGATGGTGTGTGCTGATGGTGAGGTCCCCACAGGGATGCTATGTGATGATATTGAAGTCCTCACATGGATAGTGTGTGATGATGTTGAAGTCTCCTTAATGAAGATGTATAATGATATTAAAGTTTTCATATGTGGGCTCTTTGACATTACATGCCTTACAGATATATAATGCTTCAAGGAAGTAATGTTGAAATAATTTAAGAAAGTATTTATAGGCCCGCGTGTGTTTTATGTTAACTTGAACTCATGTAATGGTAACGTTACATCAAGCTCTGCTTAGTGCATGACGAAATCAGAAATCAAACAAAATCTCACCTGACAATGGGGATCATTACAAGTTGGGTGGTATTCTGTCTGTGAATCCATTGGATTTACCGTTACTGCCACTTGATCTGGCAGATTGACCGCTGGATTTCACGTGGTGCTGGCGGACTATGTTCCAATTTTTTCCGAGTCCATTGGAATCTATGGGGCATTTTTGGCAGAATTACTGCAGCAGTAACTCCGCTGCAGTAATTTTGTGGAACATCGGTAAAAAGTCAGCAGATTTACCTCCAGTTCATAGCTGGAGGTGAATCGTTCACATGTCTGCCAAACACCTACTTCACTTTGCCCATTTGTTTACCATGAAATTAACGACTGTCCTTCTTTACCGGCATGTGGAAGCTGTCCCTTACCTCTCCATTTAGGAGATTTGTTGTTGCTTCAGAGACCACAGCCCAAAATTCAAAAGATAACTTGGCCAAGGTGCAGGATGCACTTAGTGCTTTCAGGGCAAGGATGCCCGTAGTTAATATCTTGTGCCCTAAGCAGCCAGACCCTTGCTACCCCTGTCAGGAGAAAAAGGGGGAAACTGGTTTGGAACCTAGCCATCATGACATTCACCACCAAACCTTATGGGAATGCATGTGTGGAGTGTGGCAAGACCAACCCCCTTACATTTCTTGGAGGCACTGCCGAGCTCACCTCTGGTGTGCCTATACCTATCCTACCCTACCTACTGTCCTAGCCGTGCATACCCTTTCTCTTCTCGGGGTTAGTGTACATATTTCTAGTGTAAGTTTCCATTTTTCTTTTGGGTAAATAGGTTTTTTGTGCACATTTGTGTATAAGGATGTGTTTATATTCTTGTAATAATTGTGATTTGCCACCACAGCAGATAGACAGGCACCATCTTCATAAATCGGGTCCCAGTAGCCAGGTGGGCTGAGCGTGAGGGGTTTAAGACTAACCATTAATCCATTATAGGTGATGTCGCATGGAGCACACCCCTACAACAGGTGCTCAAAATTGATGGTGTCTCTATAGTCCCTCGAGTCCCTCACATGCTAGGTCAAGTGCCTGGGTAAAGACCTTGGCCTAGCAGGGACCAGTATCCTGGTCTGCCATGGCCCTTAGGAAGTCGACCCTGAAAGGTGTGGCTCAGTAGTGTCCTATCCTCTTTGGGCATTAAACATCTGGCCAGTGTTAAGGGCTAGCCTACGATCCACAAAACCTATGTCTAGCTCAAGACCTGCCCTGCCCTGACCGACACTGCATGCATTCACCCCGCAGTGACCACTGCAGGTGCCATCATAGCTGCACCCACAAGCAGCCCTAGTTCACCTGGGGTTTTACACCAGAGGATAGAGGCACCTTACTGAACGCTTCCTCCGTGGTGAATGCATTCAAGCATATGTTGATTGAGGTTATCATCTGTCACTGAAAGGCACAGGAGACCCCACACTCTAGATTAGGGTATTACCGTGATAATTCATCTTAGAAAGGAAATCCAGAGGAAACCATTTTCAAAATAAGGCATATAAAGGATTTTATTGTACCCAATACATTTTTTTCTCTGTGAATTTAATCACGAATTAATCTGCACTGTAGCAATTTTTATTTTACATAGCAGGAATATTTTAAAAACATCACAATTTGATAAAACTCATCCTATTAAATCATGCAAACATTTAACCGCATTCATACAACATCCATCCAAATACTCATAAAACTCATCAATAAGTACAAGGTAAAAACATAACAAATATAACAATACATCCACAATTTCATAGTTATACAAACAATTTTTGTGCAAAACAAGACATAGTGCAAGGCCACAATGGATTTTTTAAGTGGTCAGCAACAGCAACACATAATGCATGACCACGGTAGATTTTGAAAGAAGTGATCAGCAATCGGGATAGGCCAAACAGAATCTTCACAAGTGGCCTTATCCGAGGTTTTTCTCGACCGGTTTCGACGTATAAACGATGGTTTGGTAAGTCTTCATCAGGAGATTAAAAGTAGTTGTCTAAAAACAAACACAAATATATAGGCCCATCAATTCCCTATCCAACACTAAGTGCAAGTGAAAAAGAGAAGAGACCAAGTGAAAGAAAGCAGAAAAGGAACTAGCAATACATGACTTCACAAAGCTAGATTGCAGACATAGAATGTTCTGCTACTGTCCTGCTGGAAGTGACCCAATATCTATATATATTGGGGTTAACCTCAGGGCGTCATGCATGGCGTGCTACCAAGAGAAGTCAGTGTCCCTAGACCAAACTAGTGTAGATCATAGAGATGGCAGTGGGGGATGTAAAGATTTTTCAATATACATCAAATGAAAAGGGGGGGGGGCAAAAGCCACATGCAATTGTTGAGAAGACACCTTTCTGATGGGAAAAACTTTTTTTGGAAACCAACCTTGGCAATTTAGACATGAGTCAATCCTTTATATAAATTCTGTTCGAAACAGAGACACTGTCATATGAAATTGGCAATGTTCTGGTAAACGATCCTGCAAAGCAGATAGCTGGAATTGGACTCCAATCTGTGAGGGTTACAAATGAGATTGTATCAGAGACCCTGGCCAATAATGCCTAGAAATAGTTTTAACCATAATGATACATAAATGTCTTTATATGGAGAAGGATGTCTAGACCTTAGCACAGTACCCAGAGTTCAAAGTAAGGCTCCACAGCAGATTAAAGCCTAAGTGGGCGAGTTAAGGGCCATTAAGTGCAGACATATTTTTAAAAATATTTTTTTTTGTTTAAAAATTAAAGAAGTCACATTTAGATTAATTTGTAGTCAAAATCCGAGACAACCAGTCTAGGCTGAAAAAGTCTATGGAGAGAATAGAGAGTACCTCCTTGTCACCACCCAAATGTTTCATTCTAACAGAGGCCGGGAAAAAGTTCCTTGTAAATTATCCGGCTCCAAAGGACTGTTTACCTGCAGAAAGCATCCCATGGAGTGTGTCGCTGCTACTCGAACATAAAAAAACATAAAACAATAAAAGGCATCATATTAAAAAACTGGCGCATTTTAAATGCTTCAGGAACTATGGTACCCAAACCCCTTTTTGCATTTAAAAAAAGTAAAAACCTTAAACAGAAGATCACACGCGCCAGTAGAAGCAACCAAAAACCGACGATGATACGGGACCTGAATCAAAAGCCGGTCCTTCGGCACTATCCATGTACCACCTGTGTGGCCTGTAGATTTTCTAAAAAAACGACCTCGTTTTTCATGCAACAAAAACAGTGGGACCTCCGCACCTTTGCGACTTGCAAAAGTAAAAATGTTATTTATGCAATTCGGTGCCCTTGTCAAAAAATGAACATTGGTAAGAAGACCCGGGAAGTTAGCACACGGATCAATGAGCATCGCTCGAAAATCAAAACTCGTAACCTTAATGCCCCTATGGTGATCCATTATGTTAAGATGGGCCATAAAGCAGATGAAATGGAATGGTTCTGTGTGGAAAGAGTTTTTGGGAATAATTCCACTCAAATCCTTAAAAACCTAGCCTACAAAGAAGAATTATGGATCTTCAATTTAAAAACATTGACCCAAGGGCTTAATACCTTAGAACCCTGGCATGTAGGTACAGAACATTCCTTGTCCAATATTCTCCTTTATATATTGGGTTAGAGGTCGGGTCACA
Source organism: Ambystoma mexicanum (assembly GCA_002915635.3). Lineage (NCBI taxonomy): Eukaryota > Metazoa > Chordata > Amphibia > Caudata > Ambystomatidae > Ambystoma > Ambystoma mexicanum. The sequence goes on from CM030321.1 coordinate 830,569,742, forward strand.
TTAGAAGCTGTTTTGTTGCTTTGGAAACCTGTGTTGCTGTTAACTCTCGATCCACTACAAGTGTGTGGATTAGATGTACAGGCATCGTGCAGGTGTTTGCCCAGTTGCATTTCTCTTAGGAAATGTTTTTTGAGAAATACACATACCTGGGTTTGGATCATGACTTGGTATTTCCTTTCTCCCAGATTATCTAGCTGATTCAATCTGGGTAAACAAGATAAACTACTTGATTTAGTTCGAGTGACTGGTTGCTGTGGTAATGGCTGCGCGTTAGCTACGTTGCCCAGCATTCACAGGTGATTGTTGTTAGTGATATGTGGACCAACGATACCCAAGCTAATAGCTCCATGGCTGCCTCCATTCTTGTAATGAGGCCCTCAGTCTTATTACAGGGCTAGCTTTGATCCTCCATAATGTGTGGTGGGCCAGTTCCATGCTGCCCATTATCTATGAGGCACACCTGCATGGAGACAAGGAAGTACAGTTTACGAGGACCCTTAGGCCAGTGACTTTAGTTATATGGAGGAAGACTCAGTAGGGTTTGTCAGTGGTCTCTTCCACATGCTCACCTACCATCTTCTAAATTCATTAGGGACAATGCCCTTGCAAAGCTGCCTCCTCATTCTCTCCTAGTATGGTTCGCAAACTTTTTATGAGGGCAGTAACAACAAAGTATGGTGAGCAAGGCACAATAGGTACAACTGCTCCAACTGATCTCACCACAACCAAACTCAGGCTCCACATGAGACACTTCCTGCTTAGGTTAGACATAGACCCAAACCTGGAATTTCCCTGAGTAAGCCCTCTCATTGTTTTACCACAGAAGAGGTAGACAGAAACATTGACTGAAAACCTCTTGACCAATTGAGCTACCAGGGCCACCAGAGTCAGATGGTACATAGAGTTACAGAGAGGAGGCACAATTTTCTCCTGACCCCAAATGGCCACCCAGCCTTTTCAAGCATCGGGCACTGCACACCAGCCAGCCAGATGCAAATATTGAATTATCCCCATGGATACAGAGCAACTCATTCGAAACAACCACAATTCAATAGGGTAAGCCACTCCCAAATAGGCAATTGGGGTTATGTGGATTTATTTTCCTTACATTGAAAATAATATCTTGTTTGTAAATCAAAAGGTGCTTTCCTTGATGGGAAAATGCCCCCTTTAACCACCAAACATATGCAATTATGCTACAGTATTCAGTAGGAAACAGAATGACATTGAAGTCCCGACAGAGATGGTGTGCTCTGATATGTGAGGTCCCACATGGATGTTGTGTGTTTTCAAAGCACTGTTGTGTGCTAGGTCTCCACAGAGTGTATGGTGATATTAATGTCTTCATATACTTCACATGAATTGGACATGATACTGATTTACGTACTGCATACATTGGGATTATAATGAGAATAGTCCCAACAGTATGTGTAAACGTCCCTGCAGTTTTGCTGTGTCATGACATTGAAGTCCCCACAGGACTTCAGGCAATGGAGATACAGAGGTCAATGTAGTGATGGTGTGTGAGGATATTTAAGTTGCCAATGTTTTTTTAAAATGTTGAAGTACCTTACAGGGATAGTTTGTGATAATATGGATTATCTTCACAGTGAAGTTGTGTGAAAATATTGAAGTCTATGTGGAGTTGGTTTGGTGGTGTTGTAGATGTCTCTCCCACTGAGGTCCCACTTGCCTCAACCCCTAAGGAGGGCCTTGTGGTGGCCAGATTCTAGGGTGCATGACCGTATTATGCTGTGGTGGTTGTGGCCAGTACCTAGACTCTTGTGTAATATGGCCATGCACTCAAGAATCTGGCCACTGACCACAAGCATTGTAATAATATATGTAAAAAAATGAAATTTGGCGATTACATGTACACATGGTGAGATGTATATGAAGATGGGGTCTTCAGGGAAATCGACTCAATGCAAGAATAAGAGGAGATGCCGAGCGGGCAATTTCTCCAGGTTCCGGTGCAGCAAGTTGTGTTTATCCAAGCAGCGAGTCAGGTGGAATGTGGTGGCACAGAGTGTTTTGAAGGTGGCATACGAGCAATGCAGGTTGGTGCCTTTAGCAGGATCAGTTTTGGGTGTCAAGCCGCTTTGAGATGTGTGTTAACCGCTGGGTATGGTCAGTGAGTGGTGCTCCCGTGGTTCAAGTTAAATGTCTGTGATGGTTCAAAATGGTGATCTTGATTCTTAAGTGTGTGGTTCAGCAAAGCGACAGTTCGAGGTGAACCAAGCAAAATCATTTGGTAACTGCTGGCTTGAGTTGGCGAATGACACTCCAGTGGTTCGAGTCAGAATCTAGTGATAAGCAGTTGATTCAAGGTGAACAGGTAACAGCTCTGCAGGGCACTATGAGGTGTTGAGTTGATTCCAGATACAGGCAAGCTAATTCAAAGAGTTTGGTTGGGTGCCAAAGGCAGACATGGAGTGTCCTGTGGTTCAAAAATTGTTGACCCCAGTTTGAAAGCTGTTTGACCGGTTCAAGGTTATGAAAACAGGGTTCCTGGATGTATTGGCTATTAGGATGCTGCGAATCCCAATCCAGGGATTAAAGGAGTAGATTAGTTCTTGTTCTCGGGCTAGGAAACAAAGGGGAGGTAGGCACACAACTGCAGGTATCCTTCAGCATGGTGATGTCTTGGGTACCCTTGTGGCTGGTGGAGAGGCAGGTCTTGTTCCTGTTGATGGTTACGGGACAGAGGTCCCCTCTGTCTTGGACACACAATATTCACCTCACTGGCAGAAGACTTTGGAAAGATCAACTCTCCCAAAAGATGAGAAATCAATTCTTAAGTTTTTTTCCAAAAGTGAATCACAGAAGGAGTGGGAGACTGCTTTTTTAAAGGCAAAGGTGCACAGGAAATTGGACCAAAGCTAATCCGGGGTTCAATCCCTGTCATTGGCAAATCATCACACACAAAGTGCTGTGTGCTACAGGATGTGGAGGGGACAGGAAGGAAAGAGAGAGGCAGAGTTAAACAATATGGTGGAACATTCCTCCAGCTGTGAGGATCTCCCTCTGACTACACTAACCCTGTCCCCTACACCTCTAAATGTATCTTTCGATATGCATAGCCCTGGAATGAGGCTACTGCTTTTGGGAATGGGTGTGCCTTTTGATTCTTGCTCCCAGGACAGCTTCCTGTGTATTTGTATTGGCTGTTCCTCTGAGGGGCATGTTTGCTTTTTTGATAACAAAACAAAGATAGGCAACCCCAAGGGGCTACATTCCTGCTGGCTTAAGCAAGGACAGTCCGGCAGGGGGGAATAAACATAATCTTTTCACAGCTGAGCTGAACTCACAGGGCCGACACAAGTGTGATATGAAATTGCTGTGGTTTGGATAATTGTGAGAGATGCTGGCCACCACACCTTAAATTCATGAATGGCTTATAGCAGCATGGCTTACAGCAACCTCATAGATATGTTGTTTTTGGAACAGAGGTACATATCTTAAATGCAGTTCTTGCACTGCAGAGACTTGGCCACCATTGCAGCTGTCAGATCGGCAACTGTGACTTCTGAAACTGCACTGTTCCACTTGAGAGCAGTTCCTGTCGATTGGTATTCTGTCCCAGGAGACACTGCTGTAGACCATGCTTTCAGCATGGAGCCTGTGAAATGGGAATATCATTAACACTCCTCCTATGTAACACTCACTGTCCACTCACAGTGCACCTGTGGCCAGGACCAGCACATGAACGAGTGGGTGCTGACAACCCCAATGAATGACAAAGTACCACCTAGTGGGGCAATTATAAACAGTGTCTCGAATTGCTGAGTGTGATCAATATAGAAAAGATATTGGGCACAAACCAGCGCCAAGGTTTGTGACTGATGCAGCTCATTCAATTAAACAAAAGCAAGATGTGTATAGCATGCTCACTGGACTCTAATCAATAAAATACAGCTAGCTGAGGCACACAACAAATTAAAATATGTATGAAAGATTGATATAACTGTTAACGTGGATTCATGGCCTGACTACAGCATTTACCATTTTCTCATTGAATGGATCTTCCTCCCCTGAATGACAGCGATGTAGCTGGGGGCCTATGACATTTGTGCATCTACAGGGCTCTCACTAAGGAAAGCCTTGCTTGGCAGCAGACCTATTATACAGAATAAACTGCAGACCCGTGCACAACGCTAGATTTCCAATGTAAGGGGTCTACTGCTCAGCAGAAGTCAGGGTTAACAACGTCATATATCCTTCTTTATTTCCTTCAGGTCTGTGAAAACCCAGAAAATGAAGGGAACATTATATATTCCCCTGCCATTATGTCTCAGCAACCTTTTTTCCCAAGGTTGTCGAAGGCAAATTATATTCAGGACGCGTGTCAACATACTTAACTCACTCGCAGGCGCTTGATATTCTTGTTCAATCCTTTCTGGTGGCTTTTGGTGAGGAAGATGAGTTCTTGTTCTTTTCTAAAGAGTTTTTATTTGTTTCTTGTTACATCTTTTCCTTCCTGTGATTTGCAAATTACTGTCCATCGTAACTCGTCTGCTGTGTGTTTCTGTTATTGAAGTGCTTAACCAATAGGGCATTTTCAACGTTATTACTTATACAGCTTTTATGTTCGGTAATCCTAGTGCGCACTATTCTTTCTGTTTTTCTAATGTACAATAGTTTACATGGGCACCAGATTGCATAGACCACCATTTTGCTATTATAACTGGTTAGAGATTTTAGATTCCATGGTCTTGGCAGACCTAGGTCGCATTCAATGCTTCTTTTAGTAGATGTGCAGCCTCTGCAATTACTGCATGGTGTATGGCCGATCAATTTGTTCAATCCCCATAATTCTACCAGGTTTTTTCTTTCTGAATTGGTAATCTTATCTCATTTATAGTTAGCTCATCTTTCAGATTGTTGCTGCGTTTGAACACAAACACAGGGGTGCAGGGACTTGACTTTTGCTTCTTAAAAATCCTCTGGTTCTTCCTTATTGTTCTCTTAATTTTATCTGAAGGGTGGCTACAAATGCTGACATAGACAAGTCTTTCAGTTTCTTTTTCTTTGGGTTGATATTCTAGCAAGGTGTCTCTATTGTTGTTGCTTGCTCTTTTATAGGCTGGTTTTACTATTTTCTTGGCATAGCCTAATTCCAGTAGTTTTTCTTTTAGATGTTCTTCTTCATGGTTGTATATTTGTATATTGGAACTATTTATTTTTTGTCTTAGGAATTGTTCTAAGGGCAGATTGTTCCCGGTGTGACTGGGATAGAAGCTGTGAAATCTGTCAGAGCATTCTTGTCAGTGGGCTTTTGGTATGGTTTCACCCATAATTTATTGCTTACAAAGATTGTCACATCAAGAAAGTTCACTTGGGTATCGCTGTAGGTTGCTGTGAATTATAAATAGCGGTCTTGGTCATTCAGCCAGCTTACAAACAATGCAGCTGTATATCACCCTTCCATCGTCGATGAATCTTTTCCAAAGATGAATGCTGTTTTTATCGTGATTTGTGTCGATTAATAGTTCGTTTTCTTCTAGCATTTCTACATATAGATTTGCTACATTGGGTGCTACTGTGGCACCCATCATGGCCCCATGTATTTTTTTATAGATGGAGTCTTGGAATTGGAAGTAACTTTCTTTGAGGGTCATTGACAAGCACCACAGGATGAACGAGTTTTGTACTATTCCATCTTTTTGTTTTTCCATAAGCAGTGTCTTGGATCATTTCCATACTGGCAAATTGCAGGATCATTTGCATAGTCATGTGAATTCCAAGCTCATCCAAATTTCCTTCTCATGATCGAAGGTCATACCTTTTATGATTGTGATGATATCTGAAATGTCTTGCATGAAGGGTTACATTTCTTTGACAAATGGCCTTGAATAGACATCTGCAAAATTTGAGAGAGGCTCAATAATCAAGTCATTGTCTGACACGATTGGCCTTCATTTATTCAGAGTTTTGTGTATTTTTAGGGAGATTATAAAATGTGGGCATTCTAGGGTTAAGTTTAACGAGGACATTTTGTCTTGAGAGGATAGCTCAGGGGCAGCTTGCTCGCCTTGGAAGCAAGATGACATTGAGGAACACTTGTTCAATCCCCGGGTCCGCGCTTAGAAACCGCTGCGTATTAAGCACGTTATAAATAACCTATCATATCATATCATAAATCTGCTTCTTGTCGACTGATCCATCCTCTCTTGTGTGCTTTTTGTACTTTACCTCTAATCAGAGATATTAGTTGGAGGCTAGAGTCTTCTTCTAGTCTTTATTAACACATCTGGTCTCATCTGCTAGTACCTTCTTTACGAAAACCCAGGACTCTGCTGAGGACGAACTACTGGGTGGTGTAAAGGTCAATTTTTTTCTTTAGTCCTGTTTCATTTACTTCCTCAAAGAATTCTTTTAGATGGATTTTTCTCATAAATTGCCTAGCAAGAAACAAGCTCAGCAGTTCATAGGGGTGTTTGGGTTTGGAGACAGCATATCCCTCATTTAGGGCAAATATTGGCTCTATTCTACAAAGTGACTCAAATGAAGTAAGTGTTTGAGTGTGGAGAGAAACAACAGAGAGTGTTTGAATTGGCAAAAGACACTGCACAGTGTGTACTTGATCTGTGGCCTTCGAAGTCAGCAGAAGTGTCAGTACAAGAAAATTATGCTAACTAGAGCGTGGGCAAAAGCAAGTCCGAAAACGAGTTCCCTTAGGATTATGGAGTTGCAAATTACCAGAGGCTGGTGATAGATACACTTGGTTTGACAAGCAATTGCTAGCATGCTATTGGGCTCTTCTTGATACCAAGCAAATGACAGTTGGTCATCATGTACTGATCAGGCCCGAAATCCTGTTTATGCAGTGGGTTTTGAGTTCTCGTAAAACACACAGGATAGGACATGAACAAGAGGCCAGTATTATCAAGTGAGATTGGTCTATCCAAGATACATGGAAATCAGGGAAAGGTGGGATATCAAAACTGCATGAGCAAGTGGCCAGTGGACCACCTGTACCACAGGAACTGACAGATGTGCTCAAGTCCACTGTAAAATGGGGAGTACCTTATGGGGACGGTAGAACAGACCCAACATGGCTGGTTCACCGACGGTTCAGCCCATTATGTAGGAACTGAGTGTTTTTGGAAAGCTGTGTTGTATACCCCAAGACAAAAAAGGTTCTAACCATGTGAGGTAAAGAAAAGAGTAGCCAGTTTGCAGGACCGTGTGCAGTATGTCAAGCTTGGAAACAAGAAATACCCGGTCAATGTCACTTGTACACAGATTCATAGTCAGTGGCTGATGGGCTAGCTACATGGCTGCCGACATGGCAGAAGAATGGGTGGAAAATTCACTCCAAAGAATTGTGGGGAAAGGAACTGTGGCAAGATATCTGGAAAATGCTTTCACAAAGTAAAGCAATAATGTATAATGTGGATGCGCATTGTACTAATAAATCATTAGAATACTAGTTCAATTTTGTTGCAGACAAACACACCAAGATTTCCTCTGGGGACACAGGAGGGCGATTTGGAGGGTTTGGCCAAGTGGGCTCAACAGAAATGTGGAGAAATGGGCGAGAAGGATACTTGCAGGTGGCCACAAGCTCGAGGGATTAATATCACAGTCTCTCCTTGCACACCACACCCAGGAAACCATATTGACCAAACATCTAGCCTCCACAGTCATATTTACATGCCTACCATCCTCAAAAGTTCCTGATGTGGCAAGAGCGATCTGCAACCTACTGCGGGATTCTCGGGAAAATTTAACAATTCAAGGGGTTGTGAGGAGAAATGTAACCCAGTGTAAGAGATTTTTGCTATTGTGGTGGCTCTGAAAAGAGCCTTTTTATTTAGTTGCTACTGAAGAAACACCTTTTGTTTTCTATTTTTTTCAAGTTTATTTCTCTTCTGTTCCTCCTTACTGCCTTACATCAACCTCTGCAAAGCATCCCTTACATTCCCAAAAAACAAGCATTTCCAAGAAAGGACAACAAAAGGCCACCTCCAGTAAAGTAGTGCACACTAAGAGAATCAATGTTCTTATTGGAGAAAACAGACATCTCAGCAAGCTGCAACACTACACCAATGCCTCTATTAAAAAGACACCTTCCAATATTTTGCTGGGGATTGAAGACATTGGGATTGTTCCATTGTGCTCTTGGTATTATTTACGAAAACAAAACATTTGGAGTAGGGACAGCACCATTAGGTCTTCCACAAACAACTTCAATACAGAAACCAAACTTGAAGCACTGATGTAGCCCAAATGCTCTCCTCCACAGTGTACCACCAAAACATCAGGACTACCAAAAGTAGCCATGTTTCTGCAAACAGTAAGCACTGCCTGCACATTGCGGCTAGGCACACTAGACCATAAAACCTCCAGGCCTGGCAAACCAAGATCTGCCAAAAATCCTCTTGCCTTTGCATAGCTCTCCAGATCATAAACAAATGATCTCCCACTATCCATACAATAACTCCATCCATATTCACTACACAACAACGCAGCAATGAAAACAATGATTACCTCCCTTTTTGTTAAGCACATCCTGAACACCCGATTGGATAATCCCCACAGTCCCATTTCCATGCCAGTCATACTCAGAAGCCACAGATGTGACTTGTGTGATCCGTGACCTGCGGCGGTGGTCACGGATCTCATCACATTGGAGCAGACCTTCTTCCCTTTCCACTTCACACTTTGCAGCACTCTCTCATTGGCTACTGGTAAACAGTCCCACAACCACCCACCCATCTAACTATATCAACTCACCACAACACTGCAGATCTACTGTTCAAAACACAGAACACAGGTCTAGTATGATTCCCAAGCACCTGCATCCAAAACTACTGTGAAACTCTCCACAATCTCTACTTCCAGAATTATCCACATATACATCCATCAACACAAACTACAGGTATGCATATGTTTTGTAATGTACGCAGAAAATAAAAACTGCATATATGCATACATGCCAATATACTCCACTACATAATAGGGACATTCCACTCCAGAAAGCAGGACAAAAGAATGTTCACATAGGAATGCATTGGAGTTTTACTAATTTCAGACGGGACTAAAAAGAAATGACAATCTTTTTTATCTGAAAATCGGAAGTCTCCCACCTACATCGGGACGGTTGGCATATATGTGTATGTTACCAAACCATTACAAGTACATATATTGCATGCATATAACCAGGGTGCCTTCCACTTGCCCTGCATAACCTACTCAATAATCATACTGTCATTGGTACCATCTCCTCAAATCAACTGACAGCAAAGACAGACCGCTCTTTGCTTTCACAGTTTTCTTGTACTACCCATTAGTATAATAACTACAAACCACATATTTCAATTCAAGCATCAATGCCTGTGATTGTTTTATGAAGAACCACATTGGGAACATTTCACAACACATCCAAATGCCACATCCTATCTAAAATTCACACAATGCACACATAAAAAAGTGAAACCACATGTATGTTAGCAAAGCATGTCAATTATATGCATTGCACAATTCACCAAATGGAAACATAAATCAAACAACAGAAAACAGCTTCTGCACTCATTTAGCGAACATCCATGTGTCACAAATTTAACAAAATTCCACACACAGTAACAGACCCCTTTCCATTCTCTACATCTTTCCGACCTTTTTCTCACTATTCTATGACTTCCACTAATCCATTTTCAAAACACATACTGAAAACACATCTCACAATCTTCAAATGTGCAGCTCCCTATACTACACGTATCACTGCGGCACTGCCCCATACCAACAATGCTAACACTCCCAAGTACCCACTTGTATGCACTACTGTTGAATTATATACACATACACACTAACTCTTCCTGCATACACACAAAAGCAAAACTTTCCCACAGGAACACACACACATATCACTACAACCTTTGCTAACACAATGAATTAGCCCTTTGCACAATCACACTCCTCTATGTATACCTACCTTCATATTCAAACACTCATGCACAGTACACACAAATACGTTGCAAAACTTCAAAATCCACACTTTCCTTTTTTCTCCAACAGACACAAACAATGCCTACCAAAAAGCAACTCTCTAGAAAACAACACAGAAATAGAACAAACAAAACTCAAACCATGCAAAATGCCCATCCACCCCTAGCAGACTTTGTAGAAAAAGTTCAAACAAAACAGCAAATACAGTCACTGAGAAAAATGGAGCCAGGCAGCAGGAAAAATATTGTTGCTTTTCTTCCACAACATAACACTAACACTAAATCTATTAAGAAGAATGCAACTACTAGTAGTGCTACCACTACATCTACCAATATTAACATAGCAATCCAAAAAGATATTTTACAAAAAATGTTCCACCATAGAATCCTTCAGAACATTTAGAAAAACAGGGGAGAAATCAACTCACCCCTTCAAACTTACCACAGAAAAGTAATACTGGAAGCTCTCATAGACAACAGTGCAATGCTCCTCAAAAGAAAATTATTTATATTCATTTTAAACAGAATGAGACCACTGGCAAAATTAATTACTAAACTACAAAAAGTACTTCGCAAAATACATAATATCAACATAGATACTTTTGCAAACATCTGTGCAGGTGACTGGATTCACACAACCAACACACAGCCATATTTCAATTAAGAGGCATACAAACAAGAGCAAACAAACCCAATTGCCATACATGGCAGTGGCTGAGGGTATGAAAAGGTAGACAATACCATTATGCCAGACGAAACACTCATTGAAAGAATATCCCCAACAAACTTACAATCAATTCTCCATTCCAACAAACTAATCTGTCCTGTCTACAAATGGCTGTGCACCTCAATGTGCAACGTACAGAAACAATCCTTCACATCTTTGCAGCAGTTCCTCAATCAATATGTACAAGACAAAGACAAATTAAAAATTAAAATATTACAAACCATGTACTCCTGTCTAGTGCACAAATACACAGGACTGCAAGGACATTCATTAGATTGCATTTCCGGACCTGCTTGCAAAAGCAACTTCCACCACATCAAAATGTAAGCAACACACCATTCTACTATATGAAATTTCGTTCAGAGACTCTACTGTGCAAAACATCCTGCTTTAGCACTGGGGCATTTAAATCACATTCTCCTACATGGAACAATTGCTGGAAGAAATAGACCACATCCAAAGCAAATATTTTGGAAGTGAACAGCACTTACAAAATCCAGTAACTTTAGAAAAGAGTAGTGACAACCTTGCAAATACCAACATTCTGTTACACATGTACAAAAAAGAAATAGCCACTTTTAAAAGCACATCTGCTGAAATTCCAAACCAAGTATGTGTGTGTTGTTGAAGAACTTTTCATACAAAGAGCACCAAAACTATAGATATAACATACACAATAGAAGACAATGAGGAATCCAAATGGTTCCAATTAGCTTTCTATCTTATAGCAGAAAACAAATACGACATTACTAACCACTCAATACTTTGCACATACTGCACTGGAAAACTCGACAATAACCAAATGCCTTTACTGGCTATCAGTAATAACTTGGAATTATTCCCACTTCCAAAACCACTCCAACAGCTTCATTTGTATGAGAGCATTATAATTCAAACAGTGCACCAATTTCAAGCAATAATATGCATTCAATCGAAAACAGCCAAGTTGCCTCCTTCTGAATTACTGCAATGCATTTGTGGCAAAGTCGTTTATTGGCCATTCAATCTTAAAGCAAATGTAGACACTCTGGGAGTGCAACAGACAATATATAAATCTTTGATTATCCTAGTGAATGGTGTACCTATAAAAGACAAAACAATTTGGCAGCAACTAGTAGAATTAAACAAAGTTAGATAAGCCCTGCAATATCTTCAAAACAACAATGAATACTACAAAGAAATAAACATTGAAGAAAACCTGAGAGCAACCACAGAAATAATTCAGGGTTCCACAGCAACTGGCCAATTTGAACTTCTAGATCCTACTACAGCCTCCAATATTTTAGAACAATATGCAATTCACCCACTGCACTCCAAAGACACCATAGACGATGCGCATAGAAACATATTGAATGTGTCAAGCCAAAGGATCTTCAATCAGCATATGGGAAAAAGGTGTAAGGTATGATAAAAGATGCATAAGAATAACAGCAGCAGAATACTACTCTTTACAAATGTATTCTGAAGACCCCAGATTGAGACAAAATGTTGAATGCATATTCCACCTACACTTTGAAAGTGAACTAGCAACTCTATGTTATGGAGTTGTGCACACATTGAAAACAGGTTCCAATTTTTGAAACATGTCTGCTACGCAGCTACTTCAAAAGGTGCAAGAGAAAGATGAAGTTTTACAGTCAAGTATTACAAATCTCTTGGCAAACATGCGTTGTACGAAATAATACTGGTTCCGACGTCACGCAGATGTACGGTGTATGCTACAAAACCTTGGCCCACCCACATGGTTTGTCACTTTAAGTTGTGCATGGGAACACTTTCCTATGCATAGCAAATGAAAACAAAGTTGGGATAGACATGTCTTCGGTTAGACACCGTGTGAAAGACAAATTGCCCAAGAGCACATACTGCATACAAAGAACTGAAACATCCAAGTACATCAATGATTACAATGCAATCATTGCCCTCCTGTGGAATGCAAGCATAGATGTGCAGTACATTCCAGAAAATTCCACTGCAGTTGCACCATATGTCAAAGCTTACTTAACCAAAGCTGAGAAAACAGAGCTGAAAGACCTCTGGGATGACATATCATCTGACAAAACACTGTCACAAAAATTATACAGATTTGGCATAAACATGTTCTCTCATGGAGAATGTGGGTGCTGAAAAGCCTCAGATCGTTTAACCGGCACAGCCTTTTATGAGAAATCTGAAAACATAGTCTGGATAAGCCTGGGTCCTGCAACATCCAGAAAAAACATAGAAACAATAGACACAAACTATCTCAACAGCCAGGACATTTTGAACAACAATTTATTGGACACATAGTACTCAAACAGGAGTACTACTTTGGAAACAATGGGCCTCATTATGAGTCGGGTGATAGCCGTGCCAGCAATGAGGACTTACTAGTGAATTACGGCCCCGGCGGTCCTGGTATTTTCCCATTGCCGGGCGCTGGAAAATATTACTCCACGTTCCCATTCGAGTCCCATAAAAATCAATAGGAATGGGGAGGACGGATGCACCGGCACCATTCATAAATGGTGCCGGTGCATCCGTCAAGGTCTGTGAGTGGGTGTCTTTCCACCCGCCAGGCGTGGCACCCACTCGCAGAACTCGTAATTTGCCAGTCCGGAAACAAGGGTACCAGCAAGCTTACCCGCACCATTGTTTCCAGACCGGCAACCATGCAATGATCCCCATGTGTCTATACAGCATAACCCAAAACTTCTCATGCAAAAATAATATTAAACCAGATGAGAATAAAAGCTAAATACATAGTCGAAATTTGTGAGGGCAGCCTGGATAAACTTACCAAACGCAGCCTCATTAATCATATGAAGTTATCATTAAACAACTCCTCATCATAAATAACTTGCCCACTGCAACTTTTTAAACCCTGGAGAAAAGAAAAGATTTTTTGGACACCCATGCCTACTATGAAGATGCTTTCAATGCAAGTGAAAGCACTATAACAGAACTTTGCACAGTACAAACACATGTTGGAGAATGAACACAAAGAAGAAGAAGAACTTCAAGCACAACTAAATGTAGACACTCCTGAGAGCAGTCATCCTTCTCTTACAGGAATCCAAGAACCACTTGGAGACCCACTTATAGTAAATTAGGCAGAATTAGGCATGACTGAAGTAGAAAACACCATGTGTCAGTATGAGCAATCTGAAGAAAAGTTTGCTGTACTGCAATCACAACTCAATAATGATCAACATAACATTTTCCTAGAAGTAACTAAAGTTATTGAACATGATATGCAGAACAAAACTATAAACCTGTACTCCTGTATGTAAGTGGTCAAGCTGGTTCAGGCAAAATATTGTTAATAAAAATCATCAGCAAATTCCTCCAACAATTATCAAACAACAAGCATTCTGCTGTTGTAACTACCCCCAAAGGTTTAGCTGGCTACAACATAGGTGGTGTTCCTTTACACTGATTGCTACTCATTTCAGTAGAACACCAAAACAAATTGGACTACTGCAAACTTTCAGCAGAATCTGCTATGGAGCTACGTAGAGTTTTGAAACAAATGAAAATGCTCCTTATAGATGAGGTGAGCATGATCTCCAACCTAATGTTGCCTTTGATTCACCTCAGATTGCAAGAGGTCCTCAAAACAGAACTACGAAGAACTCTTCTGAGGAACGCACATTATTTTTTTGGGAAATCTTCAATTAGCACAAGTGAAAGTTGAACCTATTTTTAAAACCTCAGGACCCAAAATGTGCCATAATGCACTTGCCAACATTTCTAATACAGAGAACTAATTGAAAACATGCATCAGTCTGCAGATCTCACCTATGCAAACATTTTGAAAAGTATTCGGATAGGTGTGCTTTCTAAGGAAACACAGTCTATCTTAAGTAACAGACACATCCATGATCTATACAGGCATAACACATCTGCTACTGATGTCATGGAACAATTAGCACACATAAATGTAAAAATATATGTCCTTAATGCCAGCCCTAGCAAGCTGTGCACAATTCAAGAAACAATGTTGAAAAAAGATCTGCAACCAATAGTGCCTATTTACTCCACAGACAAACTAGACGTGCATGGTATGACAGTACCTTTGTGTCAGCAAGCCACAGCATGATTAAATAGATTAGAAAATTCTATCTCCAATACAGCTGGGTTGGAGAAAATATTAACATTGTGTTTAAACTGTAGAATAATGATGAAGCGTAACCTTGACATGGAGCAAGTTTTACAGTTGCTGGCTTCAAGACATACCCACGTGACAACAACATTTAGTTTGTCAACATCCACTTTAACAAACTTTCAGAAGTGAAAAAGGTAGGACACTCAAAAGCCTGATTCCTTATTTTCAAAGATAAGTATGTATGCAGATAACAATGTTCTCTAGCATACACCATCACTATTCATAAATCGCAAGGTCTAACCCTAGATCAAGCATTGATTGACATTGGCAGCATAGCCTGAATGAAGGCATTAGTTATGTAGCACTGGCACACCTACGTACACTTGAAGGAATATTTCGAATCAATTTTGATGCAAGCAAAGTCAAAGCTGGCATTCCTTGCATCGTAGAGTACAATAGGCTATGTGCCCTCTACACACCCCATCTCAAAATGTACCCTGTTCCTCAAAAAGGCAAACTTTGTCAAAGAAAACTAGCCCTAACACAAGTTGTACATGATCTCCAAACAGTATTACCAAATAAAATGAAAGCATCTGCTACTCCATCAATTATCACAACCACAACAGTGTTTACTGAAAAGGCAAATGCATACACAACTGCAGAAAGAAAGAGAAGTACCTCTTCAAAACAAGCACATGGACTTTAATCAAATGACTCAGGCACAGAACTGTCTGGTCTACTCAAATTTTCAAACACAACTGGTGTAAATTGCTATGCAAATGTACCAATCAATGTTCTATTCCAATTACCACTAATTGTTGAAAACATTTACTTAAATGGTGCAGACAAATTGTGTTTGCAAATGCTACTCCTTCATAGGAATGCAACAAACAATCCTGACACCATTTACAGTGTCTCAGGAATAAGCAGGAATTGGACTGCTGTGCAGGAATGGTGAGATTCACTATAAACACACAGGAAGATCCACAAGAATTTCTAATGTACTTACTGCAAGTACTGGAAAGCAAAAACATACATATAAATGACATCTTCCAGATTTCATACATGTGGGAACATACATGCACTCTCTGCAGCCATGTGGATCAGGAACAAGTCCATTTCAACAGCTGGTACTAAATACAAACCATGGCATACTATGTACTACTTGCGATTCAGACAATCGATCCACTTTACAGATACAATTACATAGCCAATACATAATAGTAATGCTTTTATGATACAAGGCAGATGGTACCAAAAACAACTGCAAGCTTAATAACTTCAAAGAAGGACAAGTATCACTTGGTAAGAAAACCTTCATAACATTAGCCAAAATCTACCACATGGGCACCACAACCAGTGCAGCTCACTATACTGCATACTTAAAAAGAAATGTGGTTGGTTTGTATGCAATGATACTGCCATTACTCTGAAGCAGAGATTACCAGCAAATCTTGCAAATGCATACTTAATATTCTTGAAACCAAAATTCACTTGCTGACCTACAAAAGTAGCATAGCCTATAGCACAAAACCCACCAACAGATATGTAACTGCAAACCAAAAACAACCTTCTGCCCCTCAATAAGTTTCAAACTACGAACAGTTAGAATACACCAACAGGTATTTAATTGCCCCCACAATCCTGCAATATTAGTTTCCAATACTACACTACTTAGAAAACATCAACATCAATCAAACACATGAACACAGACTTACTGCTAAAAGAGGAAACAGATAAACAGTTAGAATATGCCAACCAGTATCTATCAGGAACCAGTACCACCACTTCCAAAATAACAACATACATCATTTCATTTCCTCCTACTACAACAGTGCTTATAACATCAACTGCAGAACGATTTACACCAGAGTACACCAATGAAACAGAGTGTGCCACATAAAAACAACTGTATGTAGAAGTTTTTTGTTTTTTTTAAATCCTGCATGTATTATTTTCCCCACAGACCCAATGATTATGCAAACAAACAGAGGAACAGAGCACATTGCACAGTACACTTGTTTAAAGCATAGCACTTCTAAAGTGCTAATTATGAGGGTCCACAAAGTACTGAAATGTATCTGAAATTGAATGCAATACCACATTATCAAGTACCTACCCTAACATGTTATGTTTTTTTTTATTACAGACAATGAAACATTGAAACAGAGATTTCTCCTGCACTTCCACATGCCACAATATTAAAATATACAAGTGGCATGCCAATGATATTGTACACTCAGTTAAATAAAAAGGTGTCCAGTGCCTCAACAATGTATACAGTGAGTATACAATTATTGGTGTCATGCTTCTATGTAATCAGCTAATTCCATTTCTATACACGTATTTCTGCAATCCATATGCCAGTGTCACATTCTTGAGTGCAGTGGTTGTGGCCAGGCCGTACACTCTTTGGTTTATGGCCTACGGCCTATGGCCATGCACCCAAGAGTCTAGGTCCTGGCCATAGCCACTGCAGTATAATATGCCCATGCACCCAAAAATCTGCTGATTAACCACAATCCTTCTTGAGCTCTTCGCTCATCCGCCTCCAACTCCCTCATGGTCAGTCACTTCTCCAAGCAACAAGTTGGTGGTAGATCTCTTTCCTCGGCTGCGGCCTCCCTCTGAAATCATATCTGGTCCCGGAAGCACCTCAAAACCATTCTCTTTGCATCAGCCTTTTCTCCTCTTCTCCCCTGCTGTCTTGCTGGCCGATACTGAAAATGCACTGGTTACCTAGTCACCCCCTGATCTTGGGCCCAGGTCCCCCTGCCAGTCGCTCACCTACACTGCCTTCCTGGCAACCCCCGCCAGTCGCTCACCTACACTGCCTTCCTGGCAACCCCCGCACATATGTACTGTTTCTATCTCGCTACAGTTCCACCACCTGCACTTGATACCTGATGTCTGCACTTACCCTTGCACTTGCCACCAGCTGGCCCTACGCTACTTATTGTTTATTATTCTTTATCCCATATATGGCACTTTCCCCCTCCCCATTCCCATCCACTTGCATGATCTGAATGACACCTGGCCTAGTAGGATTGTTGTCTGTCTTCCCTCTGTTCCCCCTCCCTTGCTGTGTCGGGCCTTGAAACACTTGTATATAGGAGTGTTATAAATTCCATATCATATATCATTTCATATCATACATAAGCCAGCCACATGAGGCCCTATCCACTTCAATTCACATACTATTACATTACTTGCACCCACTGCACACACTCTCATACACCCAACAATCTCAGCACAGTTCAATAAGGCAACTGCCACACACCCTGTACACTTCTGTGCACATACTATTACAATAATTGCATGCAGTGGTCAGACTTTTGGGTGCATGGCTTATAGCCATGCAGTAGATTCTAGCTGCGCACAATCACCACACCATAATACAGCCATGGACCCAAAGATCTGCCCATTTGTCACAACCCTGAGGGCAGTCCAATAACCCAGCTGCCACACACCCTATCCACGTCTGTACACAAACTATTACAGTATTTGCAGCCACTGGGCAGACTGTTGGGTGCATGGCCTCCAGCCATGCACCCAAGACACCAGTAGCTCGCCACACCACCACAGCATAATACAGACTTGCACCCATCAATCTACACACTGGTTTAAACCCACACACATAAGCCAACCGCCAGAGGCCCTGTCCACTTCTGTATACATACTATTGCAGTACTTGCAACCATTCGCATTCCACTCCCCTACCCTAAATCGCATGCAACCCTCTACACTTCTATGCACATACTATTACAGTACTTCAACCAGTGGCCAGACCCTGGGGTGCTCCACAACCACCAGAGCATAATACAGCCTTTACAAACATCCCACTGTAATGAAGCCTGCCTGCAGTCACCACATAACTTACTTGCCTCAGGACCTACCCGTGAACTGCAGCAGTCTCCACGGCCACAATGGCCACACAACACAGTCTTCTTGCACCTAAACAAATACATCATATGAACAATCTTTCACTACCACACCCTTTCCAGCCCCTCTTCCCAACACCAGATATCCAAAACATGTTTTCCAGTCCTGTTCATTGCTGCGCTATCTGGATACAACATGGCGGGCGTTTCAGAAAAATATAACGCACATCAAGCTTCCGACCAGCTAATCAGCGGCCAGGTCCTATGTCCGCAGACATCACGCGACCCTCCGGGTCAACCAGAGTCCTATCTATCGAGCAAACTGGGAAATGGATCCGATGAGCAGAGCCAGATATCACAAATCTTCTGGCACCTACATTTTGCCTATTTTTAAAAAAACTACCAGACAGATTTTCACCAAATGTATTAAAGCACGCAATTGGGACCATGCTGCCGCTCATGCTACAAATTTAGTGAAAATCCGTCTACCGGTTTGTCCTGGAGGCGTGAGCAAATTTGTTTTCCATTCAGTCTATGGGAAAAAAGATGTTGGGACCCCCACTATAAGTTTACCCCTTCACCAAACCTCACCAAACTTACAAATAAAGTTCAGAGCGGCCCATATACTTTTTTTGCAAAGTTTAATACAATAAGTAGTTCATGATAGGTCTCCCGATCACCCCCTGACATCTTGTTACCAACATTATAATAAACACAACCCCTTGTAAGGACTTTTCATCAAAATTAGTTACACATGTGATGTTATCAGTGATGCCATCAATGACATGTGTGATGTCATCTTTGATGTCCTGGGTATTAGTCTTAGCAGTGCACGGTGGTGGCACGAGTTATGGTTGCTTAGCTTACCATAACTGGTGAATTTCTGATGTTTTTCGGTTTTACTTGTAATCATAACGTCCCTTTACCAAAGTTTTTTAATTGAATTTCATGGGTTTTTATTAGTGCAACTTAACCATAACGTCCCTTTAACAAAGTTTTTTCATTGATTTTTATAGTTTTTTTATTAGTTCAACTTAACCATAACGTCCCTTCAACAAAGTTTTCCCATTGAATTTCCTAGGTTTATATTAGTGCAACTTAACCATAAGATCCCTTTACCAAAGTTTTTTCATTGAATTTCATGGGTTTTTATTAGTGCAACTTAACCATAACGTCCCTTTAACAAAGTTTTTTCATTGATTTTTATAGTGTTTTATTAGTGCAACTTAAACATAACGTCCGTTTAACAATGTTTATTTCAGTGAATTTCATGGGTTTTTACCATTGCATGCTATTTTCCTACAAGTTACTAATATCATACTTACCCAATATAGGAACATGTGTGTGCAATTTACAAGTTTCACCTTAAAACTCTGCCGTTTCCCATCTTCTAGCATCATTTTTAACACTTGTATACACTTTTTGCAACTTTTTCAACTGATTTTGCGTTCGTAGATGTCCTCGAACATCTGACTTCATCGTGGACATTCCAGACAGTGCCACGTGACCATACGCTGGCGCTCGGCATGATGATGTGTTCGAGAATACGTCTGCACATCGCAATCAGATTCTTGCTTTGCGGACAGTTCGTAATTGCATCTTGTACTGATCTAGGAACTTTCAACTTCAATATTTCCCTTGCACAGCTCCTACATCTATTCATACTCATTATCCATTAACAATCTAGTACACAGCACATATTTGGAAGAATTTTAGCAAAACTGCTATTATCTTAAAAATGGCATCACCTATATGCCATCCCTCCTTCCCAAGAGCCACCCCCACCACAAGCTGGAGGACTTTCACCAAAAAAAAGCACAGTACTTCCAAAGACAACGAAGAGGACCAAGAAGATGAGGTAGAGGAAGTGCCTACCTCTAGCAGCCAGAGAGAATCATGGGTGTGGCAGTTCTTTACAACTGTTGTGAATGTACCAAAGGCTAAAGCTGCCAAAGTGAAACGCACAGAGTGTAACTGTACTCAGTTGCGGACTCCCCAGACAGTACTCCTACGGGACCACCTCCATGTGCTGCCACGCTAAATCCATTGACCGCAATGTTCTCAGAAAGGTTGTTCCTTTCTAAGCAAGTTGGCGGCTATCTTCCTCCACCTCATCTTCCTCAACCAATACTGTAACCACACAGTTTACTTCTGTGGGACCCAAAATCCCACCAGCTACCTTGCAAGCAATAAAAGATGCTGTTGATCCATATTCCTCTGTATATACTACAACACATCATTCTGCAGAGGGAAGCAATTTCGAAGTGCTTTTGAAGCGGTAATCAAGGAGCATGAGAAACACTGCCCTCTACCTTGGAAGTAACACATGTGCAACATCTTCCCCTGTCCATCTGCCCCTCCATATTAGTGCTTGGTGCCCCTTCCATCTTTTCCCTCCCCACCTTTTGTTCTAAGCTCTCCAGCCTAAAAAAATAAATACATCAAAAAACAACAAAAACATTTCTTTAGCTACCATCCTTCACAGTTAAAAAATACAACAAAAAAAAGTTAGACTTCATCTACTTAACATTTCTCAGTAAAGTAAATAGACTCAATAAGATTTTCCAACATTCCCATTAGCATGTGGTGTTATGCTAATGGGAATATTGTAGCATTCATCCCCCGTTCCAGGGACTGGAAAAGTGGATACCAGCCTGGCAGCCTAAGTTATCAACCCAAGCAAAGCAAGGGTGGATAACAAGGTCTCTGGACCATTTTCTCTCCATTCCAGCCCCTGCAAAGGGGGATAAAAGCCATTAGCACCCCCAGTTCCCAAAGCGGCCACTTTAACCCCATGTGTTGTACCTCGTGGTCATGGCCAGTAGCCAGATTGTCCGGATCATTACCTTATTCCATGGCCACAGGCTACACCTCAGTCACCAAAGGTATATCACTATTTTTTGTACATACATTATGAAACTTGTCAAAAATGTAAACACGGGCACATTTGCAAAACCATGATTTAAGGTTGCCAATGCTCCTTACACAAGTTTCCTGGAAAACCACCCATGTTTTATTTTTTTAAATGTGTCAAATTTATGCACAAACACTAGTCATATAACTTAGCCTCCACTTGACAAAATCCATTCAGACTTTACAAAAACATCTTTCTGCAAACTTGTGTGTAGATTCGTCAAATTGCACCACACTTATAAGCCTTTACAATATTTTCGGATCCCCCCTAATTAAGTCCCCTCTTGACAGAATACCACCAAACTTTGCAAACTCATTCAGAATCAGGCCAAAAAACATAATTGCAAGATTTCATGCAGTTTAGTTAAGTGGCGCCAAAGTTATTAGCCATCCAAGAACTGCTTTTCACCAAACCTGTAATGCAGAGGTGTACCCGAACGTCACAGACGAATATCCAGACTGTTGGCTAAATTTTACGGTGAAAAACACCTGTTTTTTGCTTCTTGCCACCATATTTCATCCCATCCTCATCACCCCTCACCTCCGCAGAGATTATTTGATAAGTTTGACAAGTGCAATGTTGTGTTTTATAATGTTTTTACTGCGAATCAAAGATGGAGGGCGTTTCCAAAAATCTGACAAACTTCATGCTTTTTAACATCCACTTAGTGGGTGCATCTGATGTCAGCAGACACCACGTTGCCTTCTAAGCCAATCGGAGCCCTGTCTGCAGACTGAACAGGGAAATGGGTCTGCAGACAGAACCCAGAAAGCACTAATTTTTTTGGGACCTACTTTTTAGTCATTTTAAAAATAAATACTGAACGGATTTCCATCAAATTTACAAAGGCATGTTTTCGGGACCAAGCCACCGCTCCTGCCGCAAATTTGGTGAAAACCTGTCCAGCAGTTTGGGCTGTAGGCTTGAGCAAAGTTTTCCTCTATTCAGTCTATGGAAAAACAAAATAATTGTGGCCCCCATTAACGAAACCTCACCAAACAAAATCAGAGCAGGATATATACTTTTTTTTTTGCAAAGTTTGGCGAGGATTCGTCCAGGGGGAGCGAAGTTATACGCCACACAAAAAGAGGTCTTCCTATGGATTTAGCTACTTAACCATAAATACATAATATATATGTTTATAAACTGAAACACAGAAATGTCACAGAAAGAGGAATGCAGAAATGTAACACATAACACATTGCACTCAGTGAGTTGAACTATGTTCTCTGCCAGCGACTGGCACATAACACCAAGAGCTAACATTGACTATGAATGACATTGTGATATTTGTTGAAGCATGCTATAAAACAATGACATGTTTGACATCAATAGAAGAGGCAGACTGTATTTTTCAGACATATACCACAATTCAATATTTTTTGCAGTGGTATGAACAAAAAAAGTGGCTTTTAAACGAACTGTGCTCTAGTACCTTGAAGCATCTGTGTGCTAGATGGAATGACCAATACAATAGCTCAGAATAAATAAACTGGCAGTCTCAAAGGAGATGGTTAAGCACTGCCTTAATCTCAATGAAGTAAAGCGGGGCGGATAAACACTCATCAAATCGATTCATGCAGTATCACAATGTCTTTTCGATTATACTCAGTTTATATAATGCAAGATGTATGATGTCATCCTTTGTGGCAAAACCGTAAAACCTATCATGGGATGGGATTGGATTAGGGAGACATGTCTACATATAGGATGAATAAATATTAGTTTCTCATTGGCCACTTATCTGTTGGGCACGCTCTGAGCTATTTCTATACACATGGTATAATACACTCACCATAGCAGAAAATGTGGTATCGGAATAATACTTTGCACCATTGTATGTGAAAGTGCATGGTGAATTTTACTGATTGGTTGGCAACCCAAATCCAACCATAGACATTTGGCTTGCTAGCAGCACCTACATAGAAACGAAACCCAGGTGCTTGGAGAGACATCAGCTCTGTCCTTGTTTCCCCAGTTAGGCTACCCTCTCTCATCGGTAGGCATCATGCCAGTGTCTTTTGTTTGAAGACTGGCCTTGCTAGTCTGCACTGTCTCGGGACTTTCGAGGGAGTGTAGGTACACCAATATCTTAGCTCCAGACTTAATAAATAGCCCTTTTGAGCTCTCCATCACGTGTAACAAGACATTGAATTTGTCCTTTTCAACGGTGTATTAAATACCATTGTATTCAATTATGCTGGGTGCATTTGCTCCTTTTGGCCTTTAGAGACTTGCTCACTCTATCCCATATTAACTTCATGCCCTTATAACTGTCCCATATTTGGCATTAGTAAATGTTCCTCCTAATCTTTGGGAAATATGTCCTTGCACATGGCCTGCTCATAGAATCACTTTGAGATTTTCCTCCATCTCTCAAAATAGCATCCTTGGTTCCAAGCCAATTTACTCATCTATTTTGCAAGGGAAAACAGTTTCTTCATCATCTTTTCACTTTCACGATCATGGGCCCGTATTTGGAGGTAGCTGGGTTGATTGACATAAGCAATCGTCATTTTGTTTCTAATGGTCGTTCAGAACATTGAATATATACCTCTCATAAGCAAGCTTCTATGTATTCTTTCTCCATTCCGTTTCAGCATATTTAAAGTTATTTACCAGTGAGTCACTTAATTCTTCTTTGTGTTCATAAGTACTGCATCATGGAGTACATGTTTCTTTTAGTACTTCAGTCACATCCTCTTTCTTACGTATTTCCATATTGTTTCAGCATAGGTTCTCACATCGTCTTTATGTTCAAAGCAAGCTTCTATGTATTCTTTCTCTGTTCCGTTTCAGCGTATTTAAAGTTGTTTACCAGTGAGTCACTTCATTCTTCTTTGTATTCATAAGTACTGCATCATGGAGTACATGTTTCTTTTAGTACTTCAGTCACATCATCTTTCTTACGTATTTCCATATTGTTTCAGCATAGGTTCTCACATCGTCTTTATGTTATTCTTTTGCAGTTGGCAGACTTTGTTTAAACGCACATCCATTATGTTCATGGATGCATTTTGACAGCTCAGAAAAGTGCATCCTTCTTGGTAACCTTCCTTCACTATATCAGCTTGTCGGTATACACTGAAGGGTTGTCTGAGTGCATACTGTCTCTCATATAATCAATGAGGTGCAGGATCATTGCAAGGATTCAGGCATGAGTTCCCCATCATGGCTCTTCGTTTGTCATTCCATTATGATGGTGGAAACGTGACATGGACTAAGGAGAAGACAGGTATCTCCTCCTCTACAGAACTAAACATGTCAAGAATTATCAAAGGTTTCCAACCAGAAAAACAAACATGTTTTTCTTACAGTAAGAACTCTGAGTGGCACAAATGGACAGTTTGGAAGTAGGGAGAGAAGGGAGGAGACAGAAGTTAAGGTGAGAAAGGTAGTATGTTGCAAAGAAGAGCTGTGAGAGGACAGAAGAAAAGAGGCTGGTATGGGAGGGGGACAGAAGATTTTCCATGCCACTTAATAAAGCTACACAAATGGAAAGCACATCTGTGGGCATAAAAACAACACACATGAAGAATTGTATGGAATTGTGTACAAGTGGAAACTTATTTCCCTTGAAATGGGACTCAGTGGAGCACCCCATTCTAAAGAACAATGTCAGGTTACATGGGGGAAACAAAGCATTGTTCTCTAGAACGCACAGACAATTGATCACACTGGGCCTCATTACGACCCAGGCGGTAAGTAATGGCCATTACCGGCATGGCGCAACTAACGTGTCCGTGCCGGCCAGAAACCGTTAAAAGCGGTACATTACGACCTCTCGGGCACGAGCATTGCGCCATGCCGGTAATGCAATCTGCGCCATGCCGGTAACGTCCCAAAAACGACACCTACCGGCATTGTATGCCGTGCAAGGTGCACTACCACCACCCTACCCACCGATATTAGCGATCACCGCTGTTAGGCAGAAACCTGTGCAGTTCCCCCTGGGACCACTGCAAAAACTTTAAGACTACAGGAGTTAGCAGTAAACCCAATTGGTAGCAGTCTGTACCATCCAGATTTACCTGGTAGCTGTGGCTGAGCAGCCAGACTTCTCTCAAGATGAGTTAGGCAGTTTTTAGAGTATACAAAATAGGGCAATCTACACAGTAGAACAAGCAGACACTGATCAGAGCTTGGGTGTAAAGATATATAATATTTATTTAAAAACACATCTATGAAAGACACACTGGCACTAATACGGCAAACAACTTCAATCACAATTACTATATGTATCTCAATCCCCTAACAATATTTCGACAAGTCTAGGTTCAACGGCACCACTTATTTGCAGACAGAGGTGAATGCTTTAACCTAGATAGCACTCTAATATTCGTTAGAAAGGGAGAGAAAAGGCAGGGTAGGGAACCAACTCAGTACCAACACTTTTACGAAGCAAATGCACGACAAGCAAGGCAGGGTCTACTGTAGATCACAAAGTTCAGAGGCCAGGCCCACTCGGAGAAAGGCAAGGCGGTATGTCCCAAAAGTATCACAGTGGAAATGCACTTCAAGTCTTTGTAGCAAAATGTCACAGAAAGGTTGGAAAGGTTGGACCAGTTTTAGAACAAAAGTTTAAGAAGGTCTGGAGGCGACCCGGTGGAAAGGTAAGGATTTAAGACACCTCATGCTAACCGTCACAAGGGAAGCCAGGCAGACACAGTACCTTGAAAGTGAAGAGACAGCTCCGGCCAGAAGAAGAGATGATCTCGAAATTGAGGAAAAGTTGAAGATTGTTGTACCACCAGGGAAGATACCAGCCACGGAGTGCTCCGTCACAAGGCACCACCTTTTGGTCGCAGTACAGTTGTTAGTGGCTATCCGGTTGCCGGGGTGCTCAGCACGGGCAATTCGACCACTAAAGTCCTGGAAGCGAAGAAAAAGCAAGGGACTGGTTGTT
The DNA here is from genome assembly GCA_002915635.3 of Ambystoma mexicanum. Classification (NCBI taxonomy): domain Eukaryota; kingdom Metazoa; phylum Chordata; class Amphibia; order Caudata; family Ambystomatidae; genus Ambystoma; species Ambystoma mexicanum. Next base: position 830,596,210 of record CM030321.1, read on the forward strand.
CCCACCAGTCAGGGGAAGAAGACTCTCCAGCAGGGAGATCTCCTCTGTCGTTGGGAAGTGGTGAGTCGGTTCAGCAGGGCTCCACCGGAGGTGTCGTCGTTGCAGGTCGGCTCAGCTTTACCCTCATCGGATTCTTAGGTCCTGTGGCAACCTCTTAAATTCCAGTCCCAAAAGCCCTGCTTTTATGCAGAAAACCCCCATTCATTCAGTCTAGCTGTCACTCAAACATGCTAAGTGGTGTGCGGGGCGGCTCACCACTTGGGCCAATCACACCAGAGTGCGACTTGAGTTGGCAAGGCAACTCAGTCCAGGGTGCCTTAACCCCTCCCACAACCCCTGTGGTACCCAGACAGAATGGCACTACCCTGGAGGGCTTCTGTGTAGAAGCCTGCCAAAAGTGGAACAAAGGGCTCAACCTTTGGTTTGGAGTTACAGAGGCGAACACATACGCCATTTTAAAAACCGAGTTCTGGCAGAAAATACCAACCAGTGAATTTATTTAAGATAAATAAACCGGCGGTATGTTAGAGACTAATGTGAAAAAGTATTAGCCTCGAACAATGGGAAGAATCCCATAGGAATATATTCGCGGTTGAATATAACAAGTAGAATCCACTGCCACCAGCCAAAACTCGACGAGGGGGGACGGGACAGTGCCCCCTCGAACAACAGACCCAGGGGTAATCGAATTACCCTTACCAGTACGTCCACAATAGGATGGTTTGTACTAGTTCTGTTAGTAAATTTAGGTCTAGTAAAGCCAATGGTGACTTTACAGGCCCTGGGAGACAGTAGTCAGTCCCAGGGTATGGAGTCTATGGTGGGGGTCACCTAGGACACCCCAGTGTTACGGCACGGAGGGTGCTGTGTAACACATATAGCAAAATACATGAGATCCTATGGAGTAAAAGACTCCATAGCCCATATAACACATTAACGTTCAAAGAAATACCACAAATCATGTCCAAGAGTGGGAGGAAAAGAGTCTCACTCTTGGCGGGATGAAAAAAAAACTCCCGAAATCCAGCAAAGCTGCTGGGGGACTCAATAGGTTAGGAAATTCAGCCTAAAGAGAGAATTCTCCCTAACAACCGCAAATAGCGGTGACCGCTATTAGCAGTGCCAGTAAAAAAATGGATCCGGACGTTGCGCCATCGCACCGGAACGGGAAAGAGCATGGTGGCCATCTTTAAAAACACAATCCATTGCCATCCTCCACAACCAGTGCACATCTGACCCCGAGACCCACCACAAACCTTCATCCCCCCATCGTCAGAATGCCGAAAGTTGTTTAAAAAAGTTGTGGCAGGAGCGCTTCACTAGGGAAGAGCTCACCATGTTAGCAGAAACCCTACAGGAAAACGCAGATGTTGTATTCTCAACTGAAATGACCAGACCGGCAATAGCACGGAAGAAGGCCATATGGGACCTAGTCGCACAGCGGGTCAGTGCAGTTGGAACAAAACCCCGCACCACAAGACAGTGCCGGAAAAGTTGGGACAACATCCGGCTCCGCGTAAGGAGTATACTGTCTGCCAACAGAAACCTGGGCATGGCAACTGGTGGAGAAGCAGACTCACCGATAAAATTGCAGCCGTGGGAGGAGATATGTGGCATCGAGAGCATCGAGGGGGTCAGAGAAATGGAGAAAGGAGCTCCGACATCAGGTGACGCAGGTAGGTGCCTCAAATCAAGCCATGCAAAACTCTCTGAAGTCCAGTTTCATGGGAAGCACAATGTTGCCTAATAGGGTTAACGCGACACATCAGCAGAAGACTGCCTACAGGCATTATTGACCTACACCCTGTACACATGCAATATGCACACTCTCACTGTAGGCACCCACATTCCTGCATGCTTCTCCCACCCAAAAGGGAGACAACCTGTATGTCACTGCCTCCAATGTGCACCATCTAGTTATCAAAATGATGCCAGTCATCACAATGCCTGCTCAATGTCCGAAGACCCATCAATAACACTTTCCCTCCTTTGCTCCACCACAGGCTCCCATTCGGACATTGGCGAGGAAGACACTGGCACCACACCTGCCAAGAAGGCCAGGCCCAAAGTGACACCACACCAACCCTCCACCTCTGCAGGACAAAACAAACCCCCACAGCAGCCAAAATCGACGGCCACAACACAGGCCAGGGTACCGATAAGCACCAAGGCAAGCAGCACGGTACCACCAGCAACAGACATCCAACAACTGGTGGCCACTGAAGGGACTGTGTCTGCAGGAAGCAGCACGATTGGGGAGACTGCTGCCATTGCAGCTTGCTCGGATAGTGATGTGGGGAATGATGATGATGTTGTAGAATGTCCACCCACTGCCCACCTTCATTCCCCCTACCTGTCCCCATGTAGCCTGCATGATGATGGCACACAGGGGCAATCCCCTGATGACTCCTGGCCAGCCACTTCATGCCCGGTGGAAGGTGTGGAGGAGAGGATCAGCCCAATGAACACGCCACTGGCATTATCCAATGCCCAAAAAAACCAAGAGTCGCTGGACCAAATCTTAACACGCCAACACCAACTGTCCTCACTCCTGACTCAGCATGTGGCCGAATGTGGAGGTGCAAGTGCGGAAATGCTAAAATGCGCCAAGACTGTGAAGGCAGCCATACAATCCTCCACCAAGGATATCTGTGTAGAACTTGCCGTGGTGCGGCACGTCCTCTCGGAGCTTGTACAGACAATGAGGGACATGCGTCCTAGTGAGCAGCCGAGTACCTCCTCCGCTGCCAGTTCTGCCCCAAGCAGCCCCGTCCGCAGGTCGGCCAGGAACCTGTGGAGTACAGGCAGGGGTGCCCTGGGGGCCGGCAGAGGGGGCTGCCAATAGAGGCCGCCCAGTGGAACAATCCCACATTAGGCACTTCACCACAGGCATCCACGCACTTTTGCGGGGAGTTGAGGGGGAGGGGGAGTGGGTGTGTTGGGAGTTGAGGGGGGTGGGGGAGTGGGTGTGTTGGGGGTTGAGGGGGGGGTGAGTGGTGTGTTGGGAGTTGAGGGGGAGAGGGAGGAGTGGGTGTGTTGGGGAGTTGAGGGGGAGAGGGAGTGGGTGTGTTGGGGAGTTGAGGGGGAGGGGGAGTGGGTGTGTTGGGAGTTGATGGGGAGAGGGAGTGGGTGTGTTGGGGAGTTGAGGGGGGAGGGGGAGTGAGGTGTGTTGGGGAGTTGAGGGGGGAGGGGGAGTGGGTGTGTTGGGGAGTTGAGGGGGAGGGGGAGTGGGTGTGTTGGGGAGTTGAGGGGGAGGGGAGTGGTGTGTTGGGAGTTGAGGGGGAGGGGGTAGTGGGTGTGTTGGGGAGTTGAGGGGGAGGGGGGCAAGTGGTGTGTTGGGGAGTTGAGGGGGAGGGAGGAGTTGAGGTGGAGTGGAGTGGTGTGTTGGAGTTGAGGGGGAGGGGGGAGTGGTGTGTTGAGGAGTTGAGTGGGGGGAGGGGGGGAGGGGTGTATTGGCGAGTTGAGGGGAAAGGGGAGTGGTTGTGTTGGGGAGTTGAGAGGGGAGAGGGGAGTGGGTGTGTTAATTGAATTCACATTTACAATACAATTTTTGCTTGAGCACAAATCACATGTGTGGACATTGCTCATTTTGTATGTGTGCTTTATTGGTGAACAGTCCACAGTGTGCATATCCCAGACACACACAGTGCCCCAATTGCCATCTCCATGTGACACCCCCATCCGTGTGTGCTAGAAACATTGGTTGATCAGAGTCCGACGCATGTCACGTCCCTCCTGTGCATCAGCAGAAGACTGCCTACAGGCATTATTGACCTACACCCTGTACACATGCAGTATGCACACTCTCACTGTAGGCACCCACATTCCTGCATGCTTCTCCCACCCAAAAGGGAGACAACCTGTATGTCACTGCCTCCAATGTGCACCATCTAGTTATCAAAATGATGGCAGTCATCACAATGCCTGCTCAATGTCCGCAGACCCATCAATAACACTTTCCCTCTGTTGCTCCACCACAGGCTCCCATTCGGACCTTGGCGAGGAAGACACTGGCACCACACCTGCCAAGAAGGCCAGGCCCAAAGTGACACCACACCAACCCTTCACCTCTGCAGGACAAAACAAATTCCACAGCAGCCAAAATCGATGGCCACAACACAGGCCAGGGCACCGATAAGCACCAAGGCAAGCAGCACGGTACCACCAGCAACAGACATCCAACAACTGGTGGCCACTGAAGGGACTGTGTCTGCAGGAAGCAGCAAGATTGGGGACACTGCTGTCATTGCAGCTTGCTCGGATAGTGATGTGGGGAATGATGATGATGTCGTAGAATGCCCAACCACTGCCCACCCTCATTCCCCCTAACTGTCCCCATGTAGCCTGCATGATGATGGCACACAGGGGCAATCCCCTGATGACTCCTGGCCAGCCACTCCATGCCCAGTGGAAGGTGTGGAGGAGGGGAGCAGCCCAATGAACACACCACTGGCATTATCGAATGCCCAAAAAAAACAAGAGTCGCTGGACCAAATCTTAACACGCCAACACCAACTGTCCTCACTCCTGACTCAGCATGTGGCCGAATGTGGAGGTGCAAGTGCGGAAATGCTAAAATGTGCCGAGACTGTGAAGGCAGCCATACAATCCTCCACCAAGGATATCTGTGGCGAACTTGCCGCGGTGCGGCACGTGCTCTCGGAGCTTGTACAGACAATGAGGGACATGCGTCCTAGTGAGCAGCCGAGTACCTCCTCCGCTGCCAGTTCTGCCCCAAGCAGCCCCGTCCGCAGGTCGGCCAGGAACCTGCGGAGTACAGGCAGAGGTGCCCCGGGGGCCGGCAGAGGGGGCTGCCAATAGAGGCCGCCAGTGGAACAATCCCACATTAGGCACTTCACCACAGGCATCCACACACTTTTGCGGGGAGTTGAGGGGGGGGGGAGTGGGTGTGTTGGGGAGTTGAGGGGTGGGGAGTGGGTGTGTTGGGAGTTGAGGGGAGGAGGTGGGTGTGTTGGGGAGTTGAGGGGGAGGGGGAGTGGGTGTGTTGGGGAGTTGAGGGGGGAGGGGGAGTTGGTGTGTTGGGGTGTGGAGGGGAGGGGGGTGGGTGTGTTGGGGAATTGAGGGGGAGGGGGAGTGGGTGTGTTGGGAGTTGAGGGGAAGGGGGAGTGGGTGTGTTGGGGAGTTGAGGGGGAGGGGGAGTGGGTGTGTTGGGGAGTTGAGGGGGAGGGGGGAGTGAGTGTGTTGGGGAGTTGAGGGTGAGGGAGGAGTGAGGGGAGGGGGAGTGGGTGTGTTGGGGAGTTGAGGGGGAGGTGGGAGTGGTGTGTTGGGGAGTTGAGGGGGAAGGGGAGTGGGTGTGTTGGGGAGTTGAGGGGAGGGGGAGTGGGTGTGTTGGGGAGTTGAGAGGGGAGGGGGGAGTGGGTGTGTTAATTGAATTCACATTTACAATACAATTTTTGCTTGAGCACAAATCACATGTGTGGACATTGCTCATTGTGTATGTGTGCTTTATTGGTGAACAGTCCACAGTGTGCATATCCCAGACACACACAGTGCCCCAATTGCCATCTCCATGTGACACCCCCATCCGTGTGTGCTAGAAACATTGGTTGATCAGAGTCCGACGCATGTCACGTCCCTCCTGTGCATTGCTGCCTCCCTGAGGTGCTGCCCCATCCCCACCCTCCTCTTCCTCATTGTCAGGTGGTTGCAGTTCAGCGTCAGGGGCACATTTTGTCTGATGCACATATTGTGTAGCATGACACATGCCATGACGATCTTTGCCACCTTCTCATGGCTGTACAGGAGTGCCCCACCAGACCTGCTGAGGCAGCGAGACCGTGCCTTCAATAGGCCAAATGTCTGCTCAATCACCACACGGGTTCTTGTATGTGCATGATTGAAGTCCTCCTCGTGCTGGTTCTGTGGGTTCCGGACTGGGGTAAAGAGCCACCTCTTCAGGGGATAGCCTGCATCACCTGTATGTGGGCAACAATGTATGTGTCAGTCATAACATCAAATCTCAAATCATGACGTGCCATCATGGCATGCATTCATCTCTTACTTTGTACCACATGTACATGCACAAATGGAGTCACACTATGTGACCGGTATATGTGTATTCCTCTCATGGACTGTTTTACATGCCATCAATCAGTGTATGCAGAGGAGTCCAGTGCCTTGTGAGTGCCCATCCACTGTGTTAGTCCATGGCATTTGTTTTGTTGACCTGGCTGGTGTCCAGTGATATCAATGCTCTCATCATGGCAAAATTGCTGTCAGCCTCATGATGACCCCACTGAGCACTACTAATGTTGCTAGGCAATTTTTTTGTGCCTCGGTGTCTGTGTAGTGGTGTATTGATGTTTTTGTCCGTCATGTGCCTCCTTTGTGCGCAGTTATGGGGGACTGGACTTTCAGTTGATGGTGTTTGGTGCCGTGTATTGGCTGAAGTCATTGCATGTATGTGCATTTCGTTGAGGTCGATGTGGTCCGATTCGGTACAGTGCACTTGCAAATGGTTGTGTCATGGTTGGGACACACCTTCATTCACATGGTAGGGCTGCTTACATCGGGCATTATGTGTTCAGGTGTCAGTTGACGTTTGGGCTGCTTTAGGGTATGAGCTGGCTCCATTGCCTCTGGTACTCGCAGCCAGGTAAGGTATGCACCACTCCCCCCCCTTTCAGCCAGGTAAAGTATGCATCTCCCCCCCCTTTCAGCCAGGTAAAGTATGCATCTCTCCCCCCCCTTTCAGCCAGGTAAGTAAAGTATGCATCTCCCCCCCTTTCAGCCAGGTAAAGTATGCAGCTCTCCCCCCCCCCTTTCAGCGAGGTAAAGTATGCATTGATACATCAATCACCTACCCACTTCACATTTCCATGGCCATGACATGAGACTCACCGAGTAGCCAGGATCTTAGCCCTGCATGTCGCTCCATGTAGCGTGGTATTGTGGAGTTACGCAGGACCATTGAATCATGGGTTGATCCGGGGAATCGGGCACAACAATGTGTGATGATCCTGTTGGAGTCACATACCATTTGCACGTTGATTGAGTGGAACAGTTTACGGTTGCGGTGCGCTACCTCAATGTCATGTGGGACCACCAATTCAACATGGGTGCAATCGATGGCACCAATGCAACCAGGTATGCCGGCTAGTGCATGGAAACCCACTTTAGTGTTTGCGATCTCCTGGGCAGACCGTGGTAAGGAAATGTGGTTGTCTGTGACATGCGTCGGACTCTGATCAACCAATGTTTCTAGCACACACGGATGGGGGGTGTCACATGGAGATGGCAATTGGGGCACTGCGTGTGTCTGGGATATGCACACTGTCGACTGTTCACCAATAAAGCACACATACGCAATGAGCAATGTCCACACATGTGATTTGTGCTCCCGCAAAAATGGTATTGTAAATGTGAATTCATTTAACACACCCACTCCCCCCTCCCGCCTCAACTCCCCAACACACCCACTCCCCCCTCCCCCCTCAACTCCCCAACACACCCACTCCCTCTCCCCCCTCAACTCCCCAACACACCCACTCCCCCCACCACCCTCAACCCCACAACACACACCCACTCCCCCCTCCCCCTCAACTCCCCGCAAAAGTGCATGGATGCATGTGTGAAGTGCCTAATGTGGGATTGTTCCACTGGGCGGCCTCTATGGCAGCCCCCTCTGCTGGCCCCGGGCACCCCTGCCTGTACTCCGTAGGTTCCTGGCCGACCTGCGGACGGGGCTGCTTGGGGCAGAACTGGCAGCGGAGGTGGTACTCGGCTGCTCACTAGGACGCATGTCCCTCATTGTCTGTACAAGCTCCGAGCACAGATATCCTTGGTGGAGGATTGTATGGCTGCCTTCACAGTCTCGGCACATTTTAGCATTTCTGAACTTGCATCTCCACATTCGGCCAAATGCTGGTTCAGGAGTGAGGACAGTTGGTGTTGGCATGTTAAGATTTGGTCCAGCGACTCTTGTTTTTTTTGGGCATTGGATAATGCCAGTGGCGTTTTCATTGGGCTGCTCCCCTACTCCACACCTTCCACTGGGCATGGAGTGGCTGGCCAGGAGTCTTCAGGGGATTGCCCCTGTGTGCCATCATCATGCAGGCTACATGGGGACAGGTAGGGGGAATGAGGGTGGGCAATGGGGGGACATTCTACGACATCATCATCATTCCCAACATCACTATCTGAGCAAGCTGCAATGACAGCAGTGTCCCCAATCGTGCTGCTTCCTGCAGACACAGTCCCTTCAGTGGCCACCAGTTGTTGGATGTCTGTTGCTGGTGGTACCGTGCTGCTTGACTTGGTGCTTATCGGTGCCCTGGACTGTGTTGTGGCCGTCGATTTTGGCTGCTGTGGGGGTTTGTTTTGTCCTGCAGAGGTGGAGCGACTAGGTCCCATATGGCCTTCTTCCGTGCTATTGCCGGTCTAGTCATTTCAGTTGAGAATACAACGTCCGCGTTTTCCTGTAGGGTTTCCGCCAACATGGTGAGCTCTTCCCTAGTGAAGCGTTCCTCCCGCAGCCGATCGCAACTTTTTTTTAACAACTTTCGACATTCTGACGATGGGTGGATGTGTGTGAAGGTTTGTGGCGGGTCTCGGGGTCAGATGTGCACTGGTTGTGGAGGATGGCAATGGATTGTGTTTTTAAAGATGGCCGCCGTGCTCTTTCCCGTTCCGGTGCGATGACGCAACTTCCGGATCCGCTTTTTTACGGTCACCGCTAATAGCGGTCACTGCTATTTGCGGTGATCGCTAATATCGGTGGGTAGGGTGGCGGTATTGCACCTTGCACGCCATACGATGCCGGTAGGTGCTGTTTTTGGGATGTTACCGGCATGGCGCAGATTACATTACCGGCATGGCACAATGCTCGTGCCCGAGAGGTCGTAATGTACCGCTTTTAGCGGTTTCTGGCCAGCACGGACACGTTAGTTGCGCCATGCCGGTAATGTCCATTACTTACCGCCTGGGTCGTAATGAGGCCCAATATCTGGTAAGTGGGCTCTTGCCATATGACAAAGTGACTAGTTCTGGATTTTTGTGGCAACATTGTTTTACATACTAGGAATATCCACATATGTATTTTGAGGCCAACTAAAATGCAAGTTCTAGAATAAAAAAGGATGTTGATTCAAAAGCTAGCACTGGCTTACGGCGGGTGCTTTGCAACTATGTTTTTTACTCCCTATGGGCCTCATTACACGGTAGTCCATCAGAAAGTATAATGTTAGTGGCAATGGTGACGTTGTTGTTTAACCACACATAAATTATTCGTTGTTAACACAGTAGGCGTATTCCTGTCACAGTGATTTACAAGGCGACGTGAATGGCTGCGAACTATGACACCAGAAAGGAGGGTATGTTGCTTCTTACTGCTACAACTGCGTAGGGACATAGAGGTCCGAGGCGGTCATCCAATTCAATGATGATGCCCATACAACCGGTGACAAATAGCTGCAATTGACGATTAAAAAACCCGTCACTCGGACACTGCAATCCATGACACTCGCAATACAGAAGGAAGTAGCTGAGGGGAAAATGACAAAAAATATCTATCAATATGAAGCCATTGCGGAAATGTAAGGTGTACTACATAGCATCTCTATAAATAATGAATGTTATATAGGGAAATGTACAGACTCCCTACAAAAGGTGACAATATGCAATAGACATACTAGGTAAAAAAGTATCAGTGCCACATAAATTTCGTAGGTGATAGAGGAAATTGTAGTGACATCGTACAGACCGTGGTAATGTGCAATCTGAAATTTCATAAGCACATAAACTTCCAAATGCATTACTAGTAATGGTAATGTGCAATCTGAACTTCAACTGCACACAAACTTCCAAATGCATTGCTAGTAATACTTTTCTTTTTTTTCACACTAGGGCCTCATTACACGGTAGGCGGTAACCATGGCGCTATTAGCGCCATGGTTGCCGCTGTTATTTTACCGTGTCCACCTTGGTGGATGGCGGAATTACCGCCCTACTCCAAGGTGAGCGGGGGTGCTAATTCCCCATTCACCAAGGCACTCCCCATTCCCATTTTTGCCCCCATAGGGCATAATGGGAATGGGGAAGGCACTAATTGCAGTACCGCAAATTGCGGTACCGTAATTAGCTCCAAGGTCCCTTTGCGGCACCCTACTTTAACGGCTGGTAAAACCAGCCGTTAAGGTCGTGTCCCGCAAAGGGAACTCGTAGTAAGGCGATAAGGGTTTACCGGTACCGGTGCCCTTACCGGTACCTGTAAACCCTTACCGCCTAACGTGTAATGAGGCCCTATGTATTTCCTATCTACAAAATGTGGTGGTTTCGTTTTGTGGCAAAGAAAGTTTTACCTAAAATTACAGAACACTGTAAAATGAGGAATGGAAACTGCAATCTATTTGTGTGGCATGGCTCATTTAAGCACTAACCTAAAAACAAGGGGTCTGATTTGTGGAATTATCTGCGAAGAAAATAGGGACTTTGCTTGCCAAACTGCATGCAAACTCCTGTTTATCAATTAATGTAATCAACTGAGTGGCATGTTTTCATACTTTGCAGCGAGTGGATGTGGCTTACGCAGAGGGCAGGGAAGGGGCGGAACTCGGAAAATGAGGAAGAACAAGGGGCAATGTGAGCGTTATGAGGGACGGTTCAGAGGCAGTCCATTGCACGGCCACTATTGCACTGAATGATACGTATTTATTGATTGGACCGTGCAACCTCTCAGCGGGGAAATGGCCACCCAAAGCCCTCATACTATCCGCCCCCCCAAAGGCAGGTGTACAGACATGCACATAGGATGCACTGTGCAGAGGTAAGATCAGGTGTCAGATTTCGGGGTGTGTGTAAGCAGCTGGGGAACCAATCTAACTTAGGGGTGCACATACACATTGGAGTGGGTTGCAGGAATGGTTTACGGGGGTTTGCACGCAGATTTTTGGAGTTTTACCCGAGGTAACCAGTATCATAAGCATGTTGTTGGGATGCCGGTAACAGCTATGGGGGACCGCTTACAGAGTCCCCGAGATGCAGGCCTGCTTGGGGGGGACCCCAGACACTGTTTGAAGGGTGCATCTATTTACGGCCAGAGGAGCATGCAAAGGTGGCTTTTCTGGCTGTTTTTGCATTGTGTGGGAGTGTGTCGCGGGCGTTGTGGCCGCAACTAGCGTATATGGTTACTTTGCACAAACAATTCCATGAATACGCAGAGCACGCATTTAGTACTCTGCGCGCAGGCTTGCGCAGTGTCCTTCTTGGCACACGGCCCTTGCAGGATAAATGTGCACATTTACATGAATCAGACCCAAGATGTCCAAGTTGATATAACAATCACACAGATTCAAGAATTGTGGATGAAGCAACTGTCATGAGCAGTAAACACTGACATCGCTAAGTTGCTGTTTCTACCCACAAGGAAATATGGATATATGTTTTATAACCTTAAACACAGCACTGTCAGATAAAGATGAGGTGTGAAATTGTATAGTGAGTTTTGTTACCAAATCAAAAGTGAAGACATTGCACTGACCTATGGGGTGAAGATAACATCAACATGGTTTCCAAAGCTAGCAATACATGATTGGCACTGTGTCATTAAACAGCAGAATGCAGTGGGTTTCTTTAAATTAACATTGGATGTTTTAAATGTTTAAACTAATAATAGGCAAATATTGCCTACAAATCAAGTGGTTAGTGGCACATTTGGTTGAGATATGTATAGTAACCCAAATCAAAACAATATTCCAAGAATCCATCCCATTCCATCTGATTCCACAAAAGAATTGAGAAAAAAAAAAATGTTGGCAAGTGGAAGATTTGCTTAATTTGGTGTATAAAAGCGAAAGGGAGGATAACATGGTTTAGAGTGATAATTTTGAAAACAATAATGTCGAAAGTCATTATTTCGAGAAAAAAAATGTCGGAAAAAAAAATGTTGAATTTTTTTTTCAATACGTTTTTTTTCGTTATGGGGGTTCCCCCCCCTAACCCCCCCTTTTTTTTTTTTTTACCCATTTTTTTTACTCCCGGACCCCAAAATAAATATATAATTATAAAAAACGGAATTCGACATTTTTTTTTTTCGACATTTTTTTATCGACATTTTTGTCATTCGACATTATTTTTTCGAAATTATGACTGACCACCGGATAACATTTACAACAATGGGAAAGCGGAGGACTGTGGAGTTTGTGGGCTCAGGGTATCATTTTTTGTCCTTTATTAAATGTGGAGTGTTAACCCATATTTTTTTTTTAAGTTAACACATGATTTGCACAAAAGAGAAAGCAAATGCACAAAAGTGAAAGCAAATGAATGGCTAATGTAGCAGATGTTCTTGATAGGGACATTCAAATGTGAGATACATAATCAGCTACGATATGTTTGTCACATGAAAAACTGATTTTCAGCTACACACATCACCTCTCTGAATACTGCTTAAAAATAACAATGATAGACCAATATCAGTGCATCATGTGATGTTCGTGTGTGAAAGAGCCAGCTCAAAGTGATGCTTTGATTGAATGCATAGGGGTGGGTCGTTGGTGGGAAATGCCATACAGTTTAGCATAACCAATGCATCCTATGGAGCCCCCTCTAACTACCAGAATACATAGGGCCTAATTCACAGAACGTTTAGCGTGGTGCAAAGTGACTTTGCACTTCAAAAGGACTCTGCACGGCGGTAAATGGGTGTAATTCACACAAAAAGACATATTTTTGGAATTTTTTGTACGGTTTAAAGTGACTTTGCACTGTGGACACAAACCATGATTCATGCAACTGTGCAAATTATATTTTTGCAGTGCAAAGTCCATACAATGTCAGTGCATAGTTTCTTTTGCAGTACAACATGACTTTGCACTGATTTTGCACTGAAAAAATACACTTTGCACAGTTCAATGAATCAGGGTTTGTGTCGGCAGTGCAATGTCGTTTTTCAGCAGTGCAACATCACTGGCCCTGATTCGTGGATTATTTGCGCCGAAAAAAAATGGGATTTGTGCGCCATTCTGCCCGCAAATCCCCATTTGTTAAGCAGGGATTTGCGGGCAGAATGGCACACAAATTCCATTTTTTTCTGCCCGCAAATCCCCATTTGTTAAACAGGGATTTGCGGGCAGAATGGCTCACAAATCCCATTTTCTTCGGTGCAAATAATCCATTCATCAGGGCCTCTTTGAACTGTGCAAATAATTCCATGAATCAGGCCCTAAGTCTGCGCCACTTAGTGATTTGTTTGTGAATTAGGGCATTTAGCACAGTGCAAAAAGTGCTTTTACAGTGAAAAGTCATTTTATTCCAATCTGTGAATTAGGCCAAAGTGTTTGCTCACGGTCACTTTCTTCATCTGCAGCGACACATCTTCTCACTTCTGTATCTTCCTGGAATAACCTTTACTGACTTGAAATATTAACAATGTAAAGGTTATCTCTTTAATGTGCACAATACAATTATGTTATGCTATGTTATGTTATGTTATCAGTACTTATATAGCCTACTGTCACCAACGGAATTGGTCCCCAGGCGCTCTGGTGGATCTGTAAACGAGAAGGTGGGATGGGTTAGTGAGGTAAAGCGAGAGTAGGATAGTGAGAGGAGTGGTGTACTGTTGGCAGCTTCAACTTGGAAGACACCGGGTGCTGAGCTTTGGTGCGAGTATTGGATCGGTGTCCGTCCGCGTATGCTGTTGGTGCAGCTTACGTGTTGTTGCAGTGTGGTGAAGTGCGTGTGGCTTGTTGTGCGAGAGATGGTTGTGTGAGTTTTTTAAGTATGCAGAGAGTTTGAGTTTATATCGGTTAGTGGGTTATGTGACATTAACATGCAAGCATTCACAGTTCTGTCTAAGTGTGGCACTTGCTGACCTACATAATTCAGTCAGAGTGTGGCACTCACCAGTCCTCACAATACCATCCAGATAGGGCACAGGGCAATGCCCACAACTCCATCCAAGTGCGGGACATTCTAACATTCTCAATTCTCCTTTAAGTTTAGTGCTTGATAATCTTCATACTTCCGTCTAGATGTGGCACTCGCTAACCTTCACAATATTGTCCAAATGCGACGCAGTGCGAAGCTAGGAAATCCGCTTAAGTTTGGCACATGCTAACAATCGAGTTCCGTCTAGGTGTGGCACATGCTAACATTCACAATCCTGTCTAGATACGGCACAGGCTAATGTTCTCATATTCTAATTGTGGCACATGCTAACATTCACAATCCTGTCTAGATACGGCGCAGGCTAGTGTTCTCAAATTCTAAGTGTGGCACATGCTAACATCCACAATCCTGTCTAGTTGCGGCGCAGGCTAATGTTCTCAAATGCTAAGTGTGGCACATGCTAACATCCACAATCCTGTCTAGTTACGGCGCAGGCTAATATTCTCAAATTCTGCTAACATTCACAATCCTGTCTAGATACGGCGCAGTTATACTAATGTTAGCGAATTAGAAAGATGGCTGTGCTAGTGTTGAAATGGTTGACCTCCACATTTCATACAGCTCTCAGAAGAAATAAAACAAATTACATTTTAAATACACATGGGATGAAACGAGGCCTAGTGCATCCATTTAAAAATGTGTATCTTCAATCCTGACATGTTCATTCCACCCAAACTGAGGTGCATTATATCTCTGCTGCCATTACTGAACAGATGTGTCCCTGTGGACCTGCGCCTCCATTATGGTTTTCAATGTGTGCAGCAGCCCGCACGGAGAGGCTGGACCCTATAATGGAGAATTTGGAATGGGTTTTCACCTGGCCATTGTGCAGCGTGGGGAATGGCAGAAGACCTGTTGCAGGGCTGGGTCCCCATTAAGGTTGATTACCGACGGCAGATGTTGCACCTACATTTAAATCCTAGGGACGGGCAGAATTTCTTTTTTCTCTTCCTGTGTTCTGCTGTGTGCCACACTTTTCTGCCTTCTCTGTGTATGACATCCGCTGGCAGATCGTTTTTCTTTTTCATCCAGAAAGATGAATGTTGCTGGGATTTTTCTTTTCACTGCGGGTGTCTCCCGCGAAGTCATCGATCAAAAATATACTTTGCACAGTTCCATGAATCAGGGTTTGTGTCGGCAGTGCAAAGCCACTTCGAACCGTGCAAAGAATTCCAATCGGACCCATGGTGTAAAAAGTGTGAGCACCAAAATCTTAAGTGCTTCATGAGTGTTCAATGAGTCAATGGATCAGGAAGATAGCAGCAAATACTTTACATATTTATTTTGCTTTCCTTATAACCCAGCTGTGTTCCTGCATTTTCAGTATTGTGTTTCTATATGGATATATGTTTTGTACATATTTATTTGGACATTAATTGATATGATATGAAAAAACGTGTTTGCATTGTGTTTAATGACAACAATTCTTTTTTTGTTGTTGCTTTGCCTAAATATGGATGAGTTTATTGATACTGAAGCCCTGAGGATAAGTTTAGTGATTAGTATGACACACGTGTTGGCAACCCAGTATAGAGTATATTGTACTGAAAAATGATCAGTGTGTGTTTTTGTATAGAAAACAAATAGTTTGTGTTTAAAGGCAAACACTATTTATAAACCATTTTTTTTTAATGAGAATTAATTATGAATTTGTAATTTGGCTACTTTTTTTTTAGTGGATAATGTATATGTATAATATGTAAGATGTGAAAAGTTTATTTATAAACTGTAAAACATTAATAAAAAAAAGAAAAAAAAATATAAACCAAGGTTGTGGAGCAAGTGTTCATTATTCGATTACATGCTTAATTTGGTGACTTTGGACCTGTGCCACTTCTTATGACCAATGCTAGCCAACTACCGATAATTATAAAAATGATATCTTATTTGTAACAAGACAGACTTTCTAACTGCACAGTAGATGGTTCGATGGAGTATTAGCACGTATTTAAAAAAGGATTACATTAGAATGCTTTCTAAATTGTATGCTTTGCATGAAAAGCAGGAGGCGTTTATTCTGCTTGGCCAACCCAGTGCAAAGCAAAGAGTAAATGCAAGATGACGTCAACTTTGCGTCTCTGTTTTGAACTCTGCCATGCAAATGATGAAATGTATCAAAGTGCAAACCTAACAGGTCCCCTCGTTGTAAATTACCGGAACTTAGAACATACGGACTAGTGTCTTTAAAACTAAACACTAATTGCCAAATTCAATTAAATGTTATTTGCATACATGGAACCACCAAAGTTAGCAGGTATAGTGCGTCCTCTGCGTGTAATTTCAAACACTGACAAGGCAGAAAGTAATAGTAACAGGAGTGTATTTTCCTTTGCTCTTTAGTTTTACTCTCAATCGTGTAAAGAAGTGAATACCACCTGCAAATTGCACGTGGCAGGTGTCAATTATTAATGGACTCCTTTGGAATCTGCCTGGTTTTTATCAGGTGCAAAACCGAGAGGAATCCCTTGGGAATACATTCCTGCACGAGAGTCTCAGGCAGGTGTAAAGTGAAACGCACTGACAAGATAGAGGAGGCCACCACCCCTCCCCTGCCTTGTCACTGTGTCAAAATGGGACAAAGCGGGACAAGGAGGCAATGAAGCATTACACCTCGTTTTTGCGTGCACTTTTGCTTGGGCCACCCCATTTAAATTGAGGCTGACAGTCAGAGAAACAGTGTGCAAAGTTGCCATCAAAATCAGGCAATGTGAGGCCAATGGAAAAACTGCTTTGCACGTATTTAAAAAGAACCGGCAAAAAAATACTGTTGCGGAGAAACCACTTGGGAACCCGGAGAGACGTTAAATAAAAGAAAAATAAAAAAAAAAAGAATTCAAGCCACTCAAGAAGGGTGGGCACTGGCATACCTCCCAACCTTTTTTGTCACAAAGGCGGGTGAAAACACCCGATTTTCTTTTTAGCGGGTGAGAGCCCCATAGAAGTGAATGGGCGAATGAGGGACTTGGCGGGTGATTCATCTGCTTACAAGGCGGGTGACACCCGCCAAAAGCGGAATTGAGAGCTATGGCACTGGTCACTGCTGAACTCCACACACACATTATACAGTAGAAAAGCGCAGGAGAATGTGTGCATATTATACTAAAACACCTTGTTAAAAAATCGGGTTGCGGAGCGCACGGGCTCGCAACAATCCAGACGCCACGCTGTCTACGGGAAGGTCAGGGTAGGTCAGCCACTTATCCCATGTGTAACAGTGCTTAGTGTAAGGAAACTAGGCAGCCAGGACAGCTGTAAAACCAATACTGGAAATTCATATTAATGAGCTGTTGCTGCTCTCTTTATATATTCATCCCACTAAACCATGCCCTTCCGCGTTGCAATGGGCCGTCAGCAGACGAGGTCGCACACTCAGAAGCGGCTGCTGCGGGCCTCGCTTCATCACCGAGGCTCCCTGAAGAGGGATGAGGAACAGGGACGTCGCCCCGAGGAGGCGCACAGGCCCCTGTGCTGGGCTCTGCCTCTGACAGGCGCGGAGGAAAGGATGCCAGCTAATGAATGATTCCAGGTGAGTGATTTCACAGAGGGAATTCACTGGGAGACTGACATGAGTGAACCCAATGTGTGTTCATGTAAAATGACTTTCAAGCTAGAATATACAAAAATAGTGCACTTCGCTAGAATTAAATTATGCATGTTCCTATTAAATTATGTATATGTTGCATTTCTTTTAACAGAGACACCTGCTGGATTCTTCATTATGGTTTACATTTTTACAAAACATTTACTGATTTTTCTACTTTTAATTTTGATTGCACTTTATGTAAATTTAAATTATCATGTTTACTTTTATACTCGTTCACATACTTTGTTCCTGTGTTCATTGTTGTTGTCTTCAAATATCATTATTTCTTCTGAAAACAGAATCCGTTTTTGCTTGGGATAACTAGATCTGACAGCGTATTTACTGCTGAAGATGGGTGAGTGAGGATGGAAAAGTTCCTTGCGCAGTTCACTTGAGTGCACCTTCCAACGAGACAGCTACCGTTGGCTTCAGTCGTCAGGAAGTCGTGTCACATTGGTACAGACAAAGTCCCCTGTCTCCTCACCCCATATATAGTTGCCGGCAGGCGTATACTATCACCTGCAGTGGCCTACAAGCTCTGTGTAGAAGTAGGGAACAACTTCTACCATAATTTGACGAGAACCTTACGTGAACAGGCAGAGAGACATGGCTTCTGCAAAAGGAGACTTTGCATTTATAACCCCTGATAAGTCTAGGCTAGTGTGGAACAATGTCAACCTGGGCAGAAAACCTCATTAAGTCAAACATCCAAACGGTCCCTGTATAGCTTTATGCTCCATGGCTGGTATATCTTACATAGTTATGACCTTACTGGGGCACACTATTAAGTTCCATATACATCAATATCTTCAGCTACAAAGTTGGGCAGCCTCTTTCCCTACTATTGTCAAGATCTAATAGGGTGCCTGGCTAACTGATCATTTCCCTGTTAATGGCACACAGACACACAGACTCACACACACCTACATATACAAATGCAGATAACATGCCACGATTGGACTCCGATGCCCTTGAGCAGCCCATTTCAAACACCTGATTAGTTGAAATACAGCCTCAGGAACATCAGTCTCAGTAACAAGTATGGCCACTGTGCACCACAAATGTAACCCGTAGTATATAATTAAAGATCCAGGAAGCAATACCAACAAGCATTGTATGTTACCTGTTGGACCTGAGGAAGTTTTGTGTTAGTGAAACACGTGTTAAACTAAGGATAAAAATGAATGCACTGATAAATAAAAAATAAAAACACAGAACTGTTGTCACAAAAGAACCAGCTCCTAGCAATCGCCATCTACAAGCATGCGAGTGTTGATATGCAAGTGGTAAACACCCACCCTAATAAAACTACAGAAAATATGCTTTGAAACTGGCCTAATGAGTCCTGACGTTTTACCTTTGCTCTATTGAGCATGTGGAGTACATCAAACAATAAGAGATGAGATGGTCACTGGTAGAACAACGTTTTTACCTGAATTACTTCCTGTGTTACTGACAAAGTTAATGTTCACCTATTAGATGATGCTGTGTTGAAATATTGTCAAGTTTTGATGCTCACAGGTTTCATGAAGCTTTGATGAAGGAGACAGAAACACCCTGTCATTGCCTGGAGCTGGGGGATTTTATATTCATAGAGTAATCATCATAAGAATTTCCTGGAACCCAGGTGGTTTGTGCTCTACCAAATCGCGCTCCCTATGAGCCCTTCTGTCAAATGGTGAGATGTTCCAGCGTGGCCTCAGCCACTGTATGAGAGCAGAGTCACCCTGTGATGATATCGATGTGTCTCCTCTCAGCAGTTAATGTACTTGATCTAATGGGTGTTACATGCCCAGGAGAGGTGAACCTTGAGCAACAGACTGTGAATGTAAATTTTACCTGAGAACTAAATGATAATATACAAAAAGATAATATAGGGGACTGTAAAATGGTGCCAATGGAGAGATTTGACACTGTCTGTGGTGGAGGTGCAGCACAATTGTGCTTTGGGGCACGTGGGAATGTGGTTCTAGTTATTATGTGGGATTGTTCATGTGGGCAGCTCCTTGTAGCTATGGCCTGGTGCCCTCGAGCTGTCAAGCCCACCCAAAGGGAATGTAAGTCTACTTCCAAAAAAAATCAAAAAGAAACAGGGAACAATACTAAGATGTGTCCAGCCACAGCTACAGACAAACCTATGAACTATCCAGGGGACACCAGATGGCACTATGCAAACATGAGAAATGAAACATTAGACACACCTGGTGAGTAATTTGACCATGTTCTGCTAGTAAATAGAAGAAAGCCGCAAAATGAGTGCTCTAGTGACGCACCCCTCATCAATCGAGTTTAAATGGATAAAACATATGATACAAATATGATACAACAGTAATGGCAAAACACAGTACACACTCGTAGAATCAATACCTATGGAAAATTAAAACCGACCACTATTTCTCGATGGATATAATTAGCAATACATCATGAAACACAATAGAAGATCAGGAACATTGCTGAAACCTTCTCTGCCATGAATTTGCCTCTCCTTGCCCATACTTTCTTTAAAGAAAAACGTGAAAAGAGAAACTTGACTGACACAGATTTTGAAGTTAGTAGAAACATCATTGCCAATCCGTGGTCCCTCAGCCCTGTGTCTCTAATTACCACCAAAATCAATATTTTCCTCAATCCAACGTAAAGTGAGCTAAATAGGACACCGTGGGCCTCGTTACAAGAGTGGCGGAATGGGTTAACAGGTGCTGCAAAAGTGTGCGGACCCGTTAACACCATTCCGCCACATTACGAGGTCCCCTCGCGGGACCCGCCCTGCACCTCTCATTTCACTAGACGTGCAGAGTGGGTCCCGCGAGGGGAAGAGGGAGCTAACAACGGGCCGGTCGTAATCGGCCCATTGTTAGCTCCCTCCTCATTCCCATTCAGCCCTATGGGGGCTGAATGGAAATGGGGAAGGTCCGGGCCTGGGTTCCTGGAGGGAGGAATTACCGGGCCCTCCAAACTCGATATGGCCCAGTAATTCCCCATTCTGGGAACCCGGACCCGATTTTGGCAGCAGCCATGCCACCAATAGCGGCATGGCTACCGCCACAATCGTAATGAGGCCCCATGTGTTAAGGACTCTACTTCCCCACAAATTTGAGCCCTCTGAAAAACTGGGAGAATGTTGAACTTGTCTTTCTTAAGATAGAACCTATGTCGATTAAAAGAGACTTGTAGGAGAAATGCAGCTGGTCCCTCCAAAGGAGGTAGTGGAAAAGAAATTCTCTTGGAGGTTTCAGAAGCATAGTATCCTCTCTACTAGCACGCGAAGATTGCCCTCATTCTTAATTCTGTCTTCGGAATATTCCTGATCAATTGAATAAGAGGCCACAGAAATGTTATTTAACAAAAGCTTTATATGCAATAGCCAGCCACCTTTGTGATGTCCAAATAAGGACATTTACTTCTCAAATCTTAGAGTTAGGATACCATGCTGACCATCCCACAGGGCCTCCCAGGCTAACACGAGTCTCAGAAAGATTTGTGATGTCATCTTTGATGTCGTGGGTGTTAGTCTTAGCAGTGCACGGTGGTGGCGCGAGTTATGGTTGCTTAGCTTACCATAACTGGCGAATTTCAGGGGTTTTTCGGTTTTACTTGGAACCATAATGTCCCTTTAACAAAGTTTTTTCACTGAATTTAATAGGTTTTTAGTAACGCAACTTAACCATAACGTCCCTTTAACAAAGTCTTTTCACTGAATTTCATAAGTTTTTAGTAGCACAACTTAACAATAATAACTTTGACTTTGTTTGCATGTAATATGGAACATACTGAACCCCTTCTACTGAATTTGATGTCCGCAAACTTTTTTGATGTCCGCGGACATGTTCGGACAACAGTACCACTACCTATAAACTCTGGGGGGGTATGTTTAATTGTTATATCATAACATAGTAATATTTGAAAAATTCACAAAGCAGCACACATACATATTATATGTAGTAATACATAAGAAATGTAACCCATATATGTAACACACTAACCATTCATTTAAATACAATGGGCCTCATTACGACCCAGGCGGTAAGTTACCGCCTGGGCCGTGACTTTACCACCATGGCATAAACTACGTTTAAGCCATGGTGGTTGGCGGACTTACCGCCCCATTCCGAGGTTGGCGGGGCGGTAAGTCCCCAATCCCCATTTACCCTTCCCCATTCCCATTTTTGCCCCATAGGGCATAATGGGAGTGGGGAAGGCGTTAATTACGCCACCGTAAATTACGGTGGCGTAATTAACTCCATGGTCCCTTAGCGCCATGGATTTTAACACCTGCTAAAAGCAGGTGTTAAATCTGCCATGGCGCTAAGGGACCTCGTACTCAGGCGGTAAGGGTCGGCGCTGTTTACAGCGCCGTAAACCCCTTACCGCCTGGGTCGTAATGAGGCCCAATATGTTCTAAAATGGAATATACCAAAAGAAGATAAATTGGCTTCCAGACCTACAGAGTACTCAGAACATATCTTACCTGAAATAGTAAGTGTACTTCATTTTACTCATATATTTATAAACTTTCTGTATTAGATAAAAACAAACATACAGAAATGTCTAGTACTCTGGAATGGCTAGAGGAGCATTTCCCACATGAGGAGATGTCAGAAGATAGTGAAACTAATGGTACACACTTTACAATATAAACCATTTAATTATTATTATTTTATATACCTTTAACATATATATATATTGTTTTGTACAGAGCATACCAAAATGGAAAATACCTCTGAAGAAACTGTTACGGATAACACTCTTGACAGCATAAAAGAAAAAATTGATATATTGTTGACCAATTTTAATAATTTGAAAACTTTTGTTGAGGATCATTTTAAAACAAAAACCTCATACCATTGTCCCACATGTACTTGTCCCCCTCACCATATCCCAGTAAATTATCCCCAAACCCTCTCCATAATCCAAAACGTTTTGATGAGACTTCCATCCCTTCTTCACCTGATACTAATCATGTTGAAACCCCTAATTCTCCTGTTTTTGTTTCCGTTTCTGCCTCAGCATCTCTGTCATAAATTGTTAATATATGTTAAATAAAGTGACTTTTTTATATTGTGTTGTAATTAGTTTCAGTTTTAAAAAACAAAAAAACAATTTAGATGTCCGCGCACAGCGCGGTTCTTCTAAAATGTTCGTAAATAAATGAAAATGGAGGTGTCCTGAAGAACACTACACCTGTCCGTAGTGTTCGCTAGCAAGTTGAAACTGTTCTAAGAATACAAGTGGTGTCCTGAAATGCTCATAAATAAACGAAAATGGAGGTGTCCTGAAGAACACTATATCTGTCCGTACTGTTCGCTAGCAAGTTGAAACTGTTGTAGAACACACGCGGTGTCCTGAAATGTTCGTAAAGAAACGAAAATGGAAGTGTCCTGAAGAACACTATACCTGTCCGTAGTGTTCGCTAGCAAGTTGAAACTGTTCTAAGAACACACGCGGTGTTCTGAAATCTTAGTAAATAAACGAAAATGGAGGTGTCCTGAAGAACACTATACCTTTCTGTACTGTTCGGTAGCAAGTTGAAACTGTTCTAGAACACACGCAATGTCCTGAAATGTTCGTAAATAAACAAAATGGGGGTGTCCTGAAGAACACTATACCTGTCTGTATTGTTCGCTAGCAAGTTGAAACTGTTCTAAGAACACAAGTGGTGTCCTGAAATATTCGTAAATAAACGAAAATGGAGGTGTCCTGAAGAAGACTATACCTGTCCGTAGTGTTCGCTAGCAAGTTGAAACTGTTCTAAGAACACAAGTGGTGTCCTGAAATGTTTGTAAATAAATGAAAATGGAGGTGTCATGAAGAACACTATACCTGTCCATACTGTTCGCTAGCAAGTTGAAACTGTTCTAGAACACACGCGGTGTCCTGAAATGTTTGTAAAGAAACGAAAATGGAAGTGTCCTAAAGAACACTATACCTGTCCGTACTGTTCGCTAGCAAGTTGAAACTGTTCTAGAACACACGCGGTGTCCTGAAATGTTCATAAATAAACAAAATGGGGGTGTCCTGAAGAACACTATACCTGTCTGTATTGTTCGCTAGCAAGTTGAAACTGTTCTAAGAACACAAGTGGTGTCCTGAAATGTTCATAAAGAAACGAAAATGGAAGTGTCCTGAAGAACACTATACCTGTCCGTAGTGTTCGCTAGCAAGTTGAAACTGTTCTAAGAACACACGCAGTGTTCTGAAGTGTTAGTAAATAAACGAAAATGGAGGTGTCCTGAAGAACACTATACCTGTCTGTACTGTTCGGTAGCAAGTTGAAACTGTTCTAGAACACACGCAATGTCCTGAAATGTTCGTAAATAAACAAAATGGGGGTGTCCTGAAGAACACTATACCTGTCCGTATTGTTCGCTAGCAAGTTGAAACTGTTATAAGAACACAAGTGGTGTCCTGAAATATTCGTAAATAAACGAAAATGGAGGTGTCCTGAAGAAGACTATACCTGTCCATACTGTTCGCTAGCAAGTTGAAACTGTTGTAGAACACACGCGGTGTCCTGAAATGTTCGTAAATAAACAAAATGGGGGTGTCCTGAAGAACACTATACCTGTCTGTATTGTTCGCTAGCAAGTTGAAACTGTTCTAAGAACACAAGTGGTGTCCTGAAATGCTCATAAATAAACGAAAATGGAGGTGTCCTGAAGAACACTATATCTGTCCGTACTGTTCGCTAGCAAGTTGAAACTGTTCTAGAACACACGCGGTGTCCTGAAATGTTTGTAAAGAAATGAAAATGGAAGTGTCCTAAAGAACACTATACCTGTCCGTACTGTTCGCTAGCAAGTTGAAACTGTTCTAGAACACACGCGATGTCCTGAAATGTTCATAAATAAACAAAATGGGGGTGTCCTGAAGAACACTATACCTGTCTGTATTGTTCGCTAGCAAGTTGAAACTGTTCTAAGAACACAAGTGGTGTCCTGAAATGTTCGTAAAGAAACGAAAATGGAAGTGTCCTGAAGAACACTATACCTGTCCGTAGTGTTCGCTAGCAAATTGAAACTGTTGTATAACACACGCGGTGTCCTGAAATGTTCGTAAAGAAACGAAAATGGAAGTGTCCTGAAGAACACTATACCTCTCCGTAGTTTTCGCTAGCAAGTTGAAACTGTTCTAAGAACACACGCGGTGTTCTGAAATGTTCGTAAATAAACGAAAATGGAGCTGTCCTGAAGAACACTATACCTGTCTGTACTGTTCGGTAGCAAGTTGAAACTGTTCTAGAACACACGCAATGTCCTGAAATGTTTGCAAATAAACAAAATGGGGGTGTCCTGAAGAACACTATACCTGTCCGTATTGTTCGCTAGCAAGTTGAATCTGTTCTAAGAACACAAGTGGTGTCCTGAAATATTCGTAAATAAACGAAAATGGAGGTGTCCTGAAGAAGACTATACCTGTCCGTAGTGTTCGCTAGCAAGTTGAAACTGTTCTAAGAACACAAGTAATGTCCTGAAATGTTCGTAAATAAACGAAAATGGAGGTGTCCTGAAGAACACTATACCTGTCCATAATGTTCGCTACCAAGTTGAAACTGTTCTAAGAACACACGCGGTGTTCTGAAATGTTCGTAAATAAACGAAAATCGAGGTGTCCTGAGGACGCTATGGCTGTCTGTATTGTTCGCATGGAAGTTAAACTGTTCTAAGAACAAACGGTTGTACGTAAATGTTCATTTGACGTGTGACGCACTTTTAATTACTTCAGGACCCGAACATTGTCCGTAGAACATCAATGCACATGCGCAAACCAATGTCCGTGAATTTGGTGTCCTGCGGACAGCTGCTTCCTTCACGAACATGTTCGTGAAGCAATCATGTGACCGCGCCCATGCTGATCGCCTGTTCTGAATGCAGACACTGTTCATGTCCCCGAACAATTTAAAAATTCATTTTCAAGTAATCCACAATATTTCTCAATAAAAACTCACCATAGCACAAGTCCCATATACTAATCCTGAGTTTCTACATACTTTTGAAAGTTTTTGAACCTTTTTTTGTGTTCGATCTGTCCGCGGACAGCGCGCATGTCCGCGAACCGCGTACAAGCACCCCTATAAAAGACCACGCCCTAGAGCTTATTCTCATTGTGTTTCTGGTTATTCTTCAGAGCACATCTATTTTTCCTGCAACTTGCAGATTACACCATCATCGAGATGGCATCCATGGCTGCACTACTGCCACCTGGTGCTGCACCTGCTTCAGCACCACCCCCACCCCCTCCACCACCACCTCCCCAAGAAGCCTGAAGAGGGGAACAGGAGTGAGGATGCAGAGGAGGAAGAATAGGATGATGATAATGAGGTAGTGGAAATCCCTACTACCCGCACTTGGCGTGAGTCTTGGGTGTAGCAGTTATTTACCATTCAATGGGATGGTCCTAAGGCTTGTACGAACCAAGTCACCTGCAATGAGTGCAAAATGGTACTCAGTCACAGGAGGCATGGTTCGTACAGCTTTGGGACCACTAACATGAAGCGACACCTAAGGTCATTTCACTCTGGGGCCATTTGCAAGGTTGTACCTTGCGAAGAGCGTAGTAGGTTGATTTCCTCTACTTCATCCTCCGTTTATGATCCTGTCACCACAAGGAACACCTCTGTGGGACAGCGTCTTCCTCAAGCTGCCTCACAGGACATACATAATGCTGATGACCCTTACCTTTCGAGGGTCACAGTTGTGTGTATGTACTGCAACACAGTACTCTGCAGGGGGGAGCGACTTCGTAGTGCTTTTGAGACTATCATCTCAGAGCACGAGAAGACCTTCTCACTACCCAAATAATACCCACTCTACATCTTCCTTTCTCAGCTCGCTCTTTCTTATCCCTGTGGTTGGTGTCCCCCCCTTGCCCTCCTTTCCCCTCCTCTCCTAGTGTGTCATGTATAAAAAAAAACAAAAAAATAAAATAGCAAAAATTAAAAAAAATAAGTCTCTTTTCAGAGCCGCCTGAACTTTCACAGTTAAAAAATAGAAGTGAAAATAAATGAAGCAGGGCCCTTTGTATTTTTTAGAAGTCCGCGGACAGTCCGCGGACATCTAAAATTTTGGGGTGCTACCCTATCATAACCGTTGCAATTTTCTCTGGGAGGAAGTGGCGGCTCTGAAAAGAGCCTTTGGGAGGTGTTTGTGTTTCAAAAATTATAAACACTCAACACCTACTTCAAAATGGATGCTGTAATTCTAAAAAATGTTGCAGTGCATTTTGTATGTTTCTTAGAAAAATCTGATTGCCAGCATAAGTTAGATGTACTCCATCTCTGCGAAAAATGTATGTACTACGAAACATAATATTTTCATTGCGAAAAGAGGACATGCCAAAATCTCTTAGAAAGGCACAAACAGCCTTATTGACAGTGTGCCTTGCTTTCTCCATTTGTGGACCAAATGAAGAAGAACGAAGCCATATTTGTCTCTGCGCAATTACTTGAGAATTTGGAAACATGTCAATGACCTTCCCAAGTCCTTCTTTCATTGCAAATTGTAAAGAAATACCAGACACATGTCCTAAACTGTTCCCTCCACAATGAATTATAATTATATCTGGATGTTGCTCTGTCTCCAAAGTAGCACAGAGAGGTAACAAGTCCAACCACTTCATTCCACGTACTCCATGTCAGTGTACTTCCACATGTGGGAATCCAAGATCTACAGCTACCCCACAGGTTTCTGCATGCACCTTCAACTAATGTATCCACGAGTCTCCCAAAATCCAAACAATCTGTTTTCTGAAACACACAGCCATAGCTATCTGTTCTTCTCTCAGCAAAAAGAGTATCTGAGAACCTCTCTCCTGGCACAACACACCCACTAAACTTTCCTGACCAATCCCTTTCAGTGCTCATTCTCATTTGCATGACTTCTGAACCCAAAAATCTCCAGATGTAACACCCGATGTCCGCGAACTACCGCCATGTCCGCGGACATACGGTAACATAAACAGCCCTTCTACCATTTCCAGTTCACTCTCTGTGCCATTCCCTCATTGGATGGAGCTAAGAAGTCACATGACCATCCACCAATCACATTCAAGACCTCTACATCTAACTGCATCATCATGCAAATGTACTGTGAATCTCTCTGAGTACAAGTGTCATATCATTGGCAAGCACCATCTACAAGAAATACTGTACAAGTCTCCAAGATTTCTACTTGCAGCTCCATGCATATCCATATGCATGAACAAACACTACAGGTATGCATATTTTCTTTACAGTACATGAACATATTTTCTAACTGACTTTTAGCTTGTATAATCTGTAAAATTAATCTTCTGTCTTTTTTTCAATCTCCTAAAATCAACTGTAACTTACAAATCTTTATACTATTTAATTTCTTTATACACACCCACACTCAAATCATGTTAAACTAACATGTTTTAAATGAAATATATAGACTACACATAGTCAAACAAAATTGCATGCACACTCTATGTTCAAACAATAATACTTGTACAATTACATATTTTTTTGCATTTATTTATTTATTTAATTACTTTCATTTATATAGGACAAGCAGCCCATGACATTGAGGCACTATTACTTGGAAGAGCTTAGTTACAGGAATAATGGTATTCAGTGGTACATTATGAATTTCACAAGACATAGTAAAGATATTTTGTTTGCTACAGTTAATCATTGCAATGCAATTTGTTCATTAAGAACATATCATATGTATTCAACTGGTGCGACGTATCTTATGCAAATAAGATAGTTTTAATGGTTTTGAGGAAGGCGCTGAGGATTTCAATTAAAAAAATCAATGTCTAAATTAAAAACAGTGCTATAGACAAACAACATTACTAATTTGTTTCTTTTACAATTGCAGTGAAGACCATTCTCCTGAAAAAAATCAACCAAATTTGAAGTACAAAGAACAACTAAGAAGTAACCTGTTCATTTTAGAAAAAAAGTAAGTAGAATATCACCATAATATTTGTATTATTACTCAAACACACTGTAAGGTTAATTCATGCTATTTCTGTGCCTAAAAATAGAGATTCTGCACCATTCTGTCTAAATATCCCCATGCCATGTCTTAAACAGCGATTTACAGCCAGAATGGCCCACAAATTCCTATTTTTTGACACACAAATTACCCAACTCAACCGCTAGAATTTAGATGTTATAGAACAAACAACTGTTTCAATTGTATAGCATTAGGTATACTATTTATACTTCTCCACACCACTAGCTTACTTTTTTCTGTCATCTGAACCCCAGTTTAGTAACACTTTAATTCAAGAATACCCATCCCTACTAGTTGTAGTTCCCGAAGCACAATCACACACCATTACATACATCTTTATCATTTTACTCTAACACTCATGTACACAGCACACATACATTACAGAACACCCCAACCCATACCTTCTTTATATTTTTCAACAGACCCTAACGAATGCGTACCAAGAATCAAGTCCGTAAAAAGCAACTCAGAAGTAGAGCAAATGAAAATAAAAGTATCCAACAGAAGCATCCATCTCTAGCACAATTTGTAAAAAAAGTTGAAACAAAACAGCTAATACAGTCATTTAGTGAAACAAAAGAAGTTTCAAGTACAAAAACTTTGCCTCCTCTATCAAAATGTAAACCAAACCAAAAAACAATTAGCAGAAAATCAGCTATCACTACAAATAAAACTGTTTCTTTAAATCTTGATATAGTTCAAAGTAAGCATACCAAGGAAAGTATTTTAGCCAAAATGTTCCGTCACAAAGTCCTTCAAAATCTTATAAAAACAGGAGAGAAACCAGGTTCAACGCTTAAAACCTATCATAGGAAATTATTCTTAGAAGCATTGATAGACTTTGCAATTCTTCTCAAAAGAAAGTTATTTATTTTAGTGTTAAACAAAATGAAACCACTACCAAAACTAATAACTAAATTACAAAAAGCCTTCTCAATAAACAAAATGTCAACAGAAAGAACTTCTTAAGTATCTGCAGAGGTGAATGGAGTCACACTGCGAGCACAGAACAATACTTAAATGAAGAAGCGTACAAACAAAAGCAAACAAAAACAATTGCCATACATAGCAGTGGTTGAGGTTATGAAAAAGTTAATAATACCATAATGGAACAAGAAGTACTCCTTACAAAACTATGTCCTGAAAACTTAGAATTACCCCTCCATTCAACTGAATCAGAACGTCTAGTGTACGAATGGCCATGCACGTCAATGTGTAACATTCCCAAACAATTTTTCAAGTCAATTCCTCAATCAATATTTAAAAAATAAAGACAAAATCAAAATTAAACTACTGCAAAATATGAATACCTGTTCAGAACGCAAGTACACAGGACTACAAGGACATTCATTGGCCTGCGTTACAGGACCTACTTCCAAAAACCACCTTCCATGATATCAAAAGGATATCAGCACATCATTCAACTATAAGAAATCTAGTTTACAAACTGTACTGTGCTAAAAGTCCTGCTTTAGCACTAGCCAATTAAAATAACATTGTTCTACATGGTACAGCAAAAGACCTACTAGAAGAAGTCGACTATATCCAGAAAAAATATTTTGGAAGTGAAACCCACTTACAGAATGAAATAGCTGCAAACCAAATTAGTAACAGTTCTACACATGGCAACCTTTTCCTACACATATACAAAAAAGAAATGCTAAAATTTAAAAGTACATCAGCTGAAGTACCAAACCATGTGTGTGCATGTTGCCGCAGAACTTTTTTTAAAAGTAACACAAAAACTGTAGACCTATCATACAAAATAGAAGACAATGAAGATTCTAAATGGTTTGAATTAGCTCTCTACCTTATAGTAGAAAGCAAATACGAAATAACTGAACACGTAATACTTTGTAGTTACTGCACTACAAAACTTGACAACAACCAAACTCCTTCACGTGCTATCACAAATAATTTGGAATTTTATCCACTACCAAAACCCCTTCAACAACTTAACTTATATGAGAGCATCATAATTCAAACAGTGCACCCATTTCAAGCAATAATACGCCTTCAACCAAAAACTGCAAAATTACCTCCCTTTGAATTAGTGAAAGGTATTCGTGGAAAAGTAGTGTATTTACCATTAGATCTAAAATAAAATGTGCACACTCTAGGAGTGCAACGTCCAATACAACAATCTTTAATTATCTTGGTAGATGGAGTACCTACAAAAGACAAAAAAATATGGCAACAACTGGTAGATTTACATAAAGTTAGAGAAGCCCTGCAATATCTTAAAGAGAATAATGAATATTACAAAGAAATTAATATTGAAGAAAACTTGAAAGATACAACTGAAATAATTCAAGAGACACAAGAAGCTGGTCAATTTGAGCTCCTAGATCCTGCTACAATATCAAACACTTTAGACCATTATACAATTCATCCATTGCACTCTAATGACACCATAGAGGATGCACTGGAAACGTACCAAATGCGTGAAACAAAAGGATCACAAATCAGCATATGGGAAAAAAGTATAGAAGCACATGCTTTTCCTCTACTCTTTCCTACTGGCAAAGGAGGAAGGTACGATGATAGACCTATTCAAAAATCAGCATCAGAATACTGCTCATTACGGATGTATTCTGAAGATCCCAGATTTAGACAAAATGTGGAATACATATTCCACTTACTCTTTGAAAGTGAACTAGCAACTTTATGTTACGGAGTTGCACACATATTAAAATCAGGATCACACTTTCAAAATATGACAGCTACACAATTATTACAAAAAGTGCAACAAAAAGATGAGGTTTTACAATCAAATATTACAAATCTATTAGCAAATATGCATGGTACTAAAGAGTACTGGTTTCAACGTCACAGAGATGTACGTTGTATGATCAGAAACCTTGGCCCACCCACTTGGTTTGTTACATTAAGTTGTGCAGAATATGCATGGGAAGATTTACATGATTTCCTACGCATAACAAACAAAAACAAAACAAACATAGATATACTAACACCTGGAGAACTTTGTTCTCTGGATCCTGTTAATGTTTCAAGATATTTTCACCATCGCTTCATTGCTATGCTACATTTTATTTGTAATAAAACTGTTCCTCCCCTTGGAGAAGTGCAACACTTCTTTTGGAGAAAGGAATACCAAGCTAGAGGAGCACCACATATCCACATGAGTTTATGGATTAAAGATGCTCCTAAATTTGGACAAGACAGTGATGCCACTGTTTTACAGTTTATTGAAAAAATATGTCACTTGTGAAATTCCATCAGAATCCAAGAATAGTGATCTTCATGCACACATTTTACAATTTCAAAGACACAAATGTGGCAAATGTTGTTGCAAATACAAAAACAAAGGGAAATACTACACCAAATGCCGTTTTGGTTTCCCTAGACCAGTTACAAATACAGGTCAAGTGAACAACCTCATGTCTTCAGTTAGACATAGCGTTAAAGGTAAGTCACCTAAAAATACATATTACATAAAAAGAAAAGAAGAAGAAACATATATCAATGATTACAATGCAATCATTGCCCACTTATGGAATGCAAACATAGATGTGCAGTACATTGCAGTCAATTCTACTGCAGTTGCACGATATGTCACAGCATACTTAACCAAAGCAGAAAAGTCAGAGCTGCAAGACCTCCGGAATGACCTGTCATCAGATAAAACAGTGTCTCAAAAATTATACAGCTTGGGCATAAAAATGCTGTCCCATAGAGAATGTGGATCCTATGAAGCAGCTGATTTTTTAACTGATACTGCACAGTATGGTAAATCTGAAAATATAGTATGGCAAGCTTGGTCCAGCTAAATCTAGAAAAAGAGTTCTAAAATCATACGAAGATATAGAAACAATAGCCAAACATGATCCCAACAGCCAAGACATTTTAAAAAACAATTTATTGGACACATACTAACCAAACAGGAGTACCACTTTGGAAACCATGTATCTATACCACATAGCCCAAAACTACACATTCAAAAATATTATATAACCTGATGAAAAAACAGTAACTACAGAGTGACAAACTGTGAAGGCAGCTTAGTAAAACAATCAAACCAAATTTAATTAATCATATCAAATTGTCATTAAAGACTCCTCCACATAAAGAAGTATATTACATTTCCCTGCTACAACTCTTTAAACCATGGAGAAAAGAAGAAGAAATACTAGATAAGTATGACTCATATGAAGATGCTTTCAAAGCAAATGAAAGCACTATAACTGATGTAAACTTTACACAGTACAAAACAATGTTGCACAATGAACAGCAACACGAAGAAGAACTCCAGGCCCAACTAGATAAGGACACTCCTGACAGTAGTCAACCTTCTGTAACAGGAAGCCAAGAACCACTGGGAGAGCCACTAATAACAAATGAGGCAGAATTAGCTACGATAGAAGTAGAAAACACCATGGGGCCGATTCATGGAACAAACGTGCGCCGAAAATTCCAGCGCAAGCAGGCGCAAGGTGGCGCAAGCGTGAGAAAGCAAGCGCAGGCGCACGTGTGCGATTCAAGGAAGGCATTGTGCTT
Source organism: Ambystoma mexicanum (assembly GCA_002915635.3). Lineage (NCBI taxonomy): Eukaryota > Metazoa > Chordata > Amphibia > Caudata > Ambystomatidae > Ambystoma > Ambystoma mexicanum. The sequence goes on from CM030321.1 coordinate 830,629,201, forward strand.
GTTTCCCACTGGTTGTGCACCAAATCCGTGCATGGCGCACGCAGGAACACACGTCATCAAACGGCGTGCGCTATGCGCACAGCAAAAGCGCACATAGCACGGTACACACAACAAAAGTGGGCGGAACAGTGGCCGTAACACACGGAATGGGGAATAACGTGTGAAAAAGAAGGCGTAACTGGGGAAGTACTGCAGGGAACTACACGGAACGCCCACACGCATGCGAACAACCAGTATTCATGGATTCGAATACGGGAAACCCGCACACCGCAAAAGACGCACACAGGCGTCAACGCGTCCGCCACACGAAGGCAGGCGGAAGCGTCCCCGCACACAGTATAAAAGTGCGTGCAAACAACAAACACGTATATACAGCTACGATGAATGCCCCATTTGTCACAACACTGATTGTGGGTCACCGCAGGAGGAGGAGAATAGCCAGGGCACGCATTTTTTCACCCCGGACAAGCCTTTTTGGGATGCCTGATGACCAGGTCTATGGCATGTATAGGTTTCCACCACGTATCATTCTAGACCTGGTCAGGGATTCTGGGGCGCGGCAACTAGACTTCTGCACACATTGCTGTGGTCTGCAGGAGCCGCCATGTTGCGGTCAGGCATCGCGTTATGAAGAACGCAGATAGTCGTGACAGTGAGAAGATGACCTTACATCCCCCACCCTCTGCTCCCAAGCATTGAGCCCCTTGGAGAAGGTGCTCAATGTCCTGCATTTTTTGGCCACTGGGTCTTTTCAGCGGACTACTGCCATAGTAGGGGGGAACTCACAGGCCACGCAGTGACACTGCCTACACCAGGTCTTGGCAATCATGACAGCGCGCCCCTCAGACCGCAGGCACATGTACATGCCCAAAACACCCGCAGAAAGGCAGGCCGTTGTCCAGGACTTTTACAGGGTGGCACACTTCCCCAAAGTGCTTGGTGTCATAGATTGCACCCATGTGGCCCTACGTCCACCTAGGGCCACTGAGCACATTTACTGAAACCGCAAGCACTGGCATTCCATCAAAGTACAGGTGGTATGCGATGCAAAGGGAATCATCACCTCTGTCTATGCAAACTACCCTGGCTCCACCCATGACAGTTTCATATACAGAATTTCTGCCCTGAGCTGGCCCCTGGAAGCTGGGCAGCATGGCGACACATGGCTCCTAGGTGAGTAAAAATGCCTGTGCACATGCATGCATGTCACACACACACACAAATAAACAAACCCCAATTATCACAACCATTGTCACCTCTCCAGGGGACAGTGCCTACCCTCTGAGCAACCACATGATGACGCCAATCCGGAACCCCACCACACCACCCCAGGTAAGATACAACGCAGCCCATATTGCAACCAGGGCCATAGCGGTGCGCACATTCGGAGTGCACAAGTCACGCTTCTGCTCCCTTGACCGCTCTGGCGGGCAGCTACTCTATGCACCCCCAGTAGTGTGCAGGATCATTGTGGCAGCATGTGTCCTGCACAATGTTGCAACACGGCAGGGCGTATCGGTGGACATGGTGGTGCCCCCACATCGCCAACCACAGGCACAGGCGCTGCCCATGGGAGGAGATAGGGCACATGGCGAGGAAGACCGGACCCAGCTTGTGGCCACATCTCTCACCTAAACTCCCAACCCTGCGGAGTGCACACAGGCCTGGCACATACCAGGTGACAATCGATGATGACAAAGAGACAGCCAACTGTCACAACCTTACCACCCTGAGATTGTTGCCATGGAATTGCCACATTGTGTGCATCCCTAGCTACTTAAACACAAGCAATCCTGTGTGACCAAAAGGCGCACATGAAAGGTGTGAATCACACAGACCTGAAAAACAGGCCCTGACTATCACTGGTAGGCCCTGACTATCACTGGTATGTCACTCACACCCTCCCAAACAACAACATGACATGGCAAGCAATAGCCATACACCAAAACAGTACAATAAGGTACACATTGCCATGTGAAAAATGTAAATTGGCATCAGACAATGATGCCTGACATGGAATCAGATGAAATGACTGACCAACAACCTCCCACCCAAAATAAGTCATACCCAAATGCATTCCAAATGTTGTAGTTGTAACATAACAATGAATGCCTGTCTACATGCACAATGTGCATTGTAAAATCAACACTGCAGCTTCTGTGTGCCATGCACACCTCCTGCAACACACTACTCAGTGCACAGCACAGTGAACAGCCATTGTGTGTGATGCACACCCTGAGCATCATATCTAAGCGACAAACTTCATCAAAAAACAAATTAGGCATGTACAGGATCCACAATTGGTCATAGAACACGTGGACATGGAAGGGTGGTTGTACATGTAGTGGATTATAGTGCGAGTGTGTGGGTCAGTAGGGACATGCACTCAACATATGCATGTGCAATCAATTGACCATCAGTGTCCTCTACACATCACATGTGAACATTCACCATGTGCATACCCCAGCATGTCAAACCACAACTATCCCCTCACACCTGAAAGGTAAACACAACACATGAACAGGCATTGATCAGCAGAATACATCATGTACCACAATTACAATGTCAGGCTGCCTATCACACTGCAGGGCAAGGCAACTATCAACAAAAAAACACCCCCCTCCTTCACAAATCACCACGACCCACTGAACAACTGCACCTGGGTTATTCAGCCTTCATCCTTGAATTTCACCTGGCCACAGGATCACCCTTCCCCTTTGTCACCATCTCCCACCTTGTGTGTAAAAAGTTACCAGCACCCTCAGAGTCCACCTTGATTTACAAAAGCACCAAATCCAAGAGAACTCAAATCAGGCCAACACAGAAGCCAAGCAAATAGCCTGCAGGCAGTAAAACAAACCAGAACAGCCTCCAGTAGATGCCTTGAAGTAGCAGTACGCCACAAAGGCCAAGTACTACCACAATGATGTTAACAACCAAGGTAGCACAGTAAAACAATGTCACAACAGGATGTGTACCATGTGAGGTACATAACATAGCATGATGCATCACAAACGGATGTGCACTGTCACAGCTCCTGTGTACAGGCGCAGGAGTGGCACAAACCAACCACCCCCACCGTGGTCTGGGTGCCTGCAAGGTCAAACTCACACAGGCCTCTGAGACCCTGGTGGGGAAGGCGGGTCAGAGATATGCAGTCGGGACAGGCATTGGCATACTGGATAACTGGAATGAGGGGCAGGAGAGGGGAGTAGGATTGACACAGGAAAGTATGGAATGCACAAAAATGTAGTACTCACATTAACACATACACAATTAGACCAAACTTGTTCATCATGCACATAGCAGCAAATAACTCAAATGGAAGTCAAAGAGAAATGTATCTCTGGGGTGAGTACTGGCCTCCTGCCTGTGCACTCTCAGGTCTGGTAACAGGAGCAGTTCAATGCTGAAAAAAGAGAGCCACAGTTAATAATTTGTGCATGCCCAAAACACACATACACACCACCAGATATGCCCCAAAGTAACAAACTACTCTACAAACAGACAATCTTGTGTGGATGCTTCGTACCCATACGTAACATTACCCCTGTGATGGTTCATACACAGTCAATGCAGTAAAACAGGCGCCGGTGGGCGAATGGCAAATGGAACACAAATGTGTCACAATTCACACAACATGCAATGTTCCCTGGGTAAGCAGACAGACACATATAGCAAGGCATGACTTCGTGTACCATCATGACCAAAATAAAGTAGCCAGTGTATGTTTCAAATTCTACTTGGAAATGAAATGTACTGCACCCAAGTCTGTCCCTTGCTGTCTGTCCCTGTGAGCTGCTTCTTTCCATGTCTCAGAACGCTACATGGCTAATACAAGTGCCTCAATGGACCATGGTGGACCGGAGGGTATGTGCCACTGCCCCTGCAGGTGCCCCAGACAACTTTCCCATCAACAAGCCATCAGTCCACTAACACATCTGAGCTGTATTGTGCGCTTCAACACCAATATTTGTCCAAGCTCACCGTCAGTGCAGCTACTAAGCATGCAGATGCAACTGGCCTTGTGGAAGGTTTGCTGTGTTGTGACCCCCCTGTGCTGCTCACCTTGCCTGGAGCCCCTTGAAACAGGTCAGCAGTTTTCTGATGTATGATCGCAATCCCTGTGCCTCTGCTTGCGCACACATGTGCATGTCGCACCACCAAACGTGTCCAGATTCCAGATGTCTAATGGCCCATGTCTGCTGGCAAAGGTGGTCTGGAGGCTCATCCCCCTGCAGAAAGGCCATGAAACACATGATTACTGCTTTTGATTTATCTGTGTGTGTCTCTCTCTTCAGGCATTTAATGACTAAACCATGTCAGAGACGTACATCAGAAATCACACCATAAGTCCGTCTTTCACAGCCAAAGTTTGGAACACACTATCTACGGCATGAATTGCTACAAGCACATGTACAGTAAAGATAAGAAACATACTACACAATGCATAGCAATGAATGTGCACATGAATCATGAAACACCCCATCTAGCAAAAGAAGAACAGTGGTCAATTACACCCCAATCATCCCCACTAGGGGTGTTAACACAAGTTCCACAGCAGCAGACATGCCACAGATATGACAGTCCAAAGCCCCTGTGTAATAGGCTGTTACACCGAACCATCCTTGCGAGCCCATGGAAAAGGGAAGCAGGAGTGGCATATGTGAGTCAAGGACCCCAAGCAGCAAATACTTACACAAGACAAGCTTGAAGAGCCCAGCTGGAACAGACAGTGGATGCTTTCAAAAGCCACAAAGCACCACACCATCACATGAAAGCACAATAGACAAGCAATTTTAAACTATATTAACTAATTACAATAACTATGAAAAACTTACATTACCTATTTAAACTAACTATCAAACAGAAACTTAACTAACTAAACTAAAAGAAAAATCGAAAATGGCCACATACGGCCCAGGGGGGCACCCAGAAGGGGGGAGGTACAGGGTGCTGCTCAACACCCACATGCGATGATGCTCAGGAAAAGAAAAACCTCAATGGGCTCAACGCCTGCACAGCCCGACCTATGTGGGAGATAGATTGTTGTCCGAGTCTGGCTCTTCCTGGAAAGGAGGACATGGCACAGGAGCATGACCACGCCTAGCTGAAGCTTGCCCCTCATCGGCAGCAAGTCTGCTGGACGGGTGAGCCTGGTTCTGTGTGGCGATGACACGTAGGTCTGCATGCAGAACCTCTCGTGATACACATGCTTCCTCTTGCAAGGTAGCACGTGTAACACAGAGTTCCTCCTGCAAGGCCTGGCTGGACAACTGCTGCACCTCCCGGCAAGCATGTAGCTCAGCCGAGATGGTACGCTCAAGCTGTGCAAACCTCTCATCTGCTCGCTCCCTCTGGGACATCAGAAAGACACCCAGAGTGGATCTGAGGGAAGCATACTCTTGCCTCAGGGCCTCCATGTGTGCCTCTGCGTGAGCAGCAATTGCTTGACGCAGAGACGACATTTCAGCCTGGCATGCCCTGTCTGAGGCCGCCATGCCCAGCCTGAGCAAGCGGGCCGTGGACCGTGCCGCCTGCTGCTGGAGAAGCACCTGCCTAGCAGGGGGGAGCACGGATTGGGCCACACGCTCCATGCTCTCAGCGATGTTCTCCATGGCTTCCCCCTGCCATTCAGAATTGGCAGTCATGTCTTTCTCCCACTCAGTATACTGCGGTTGCGCGCGGTGACCACGTTGCTGGGCTTGACCCCTGCGGGACCCAAGGACTGGGTGTCCTTGTTGTGTTGGCACCACCCGCGGCTGCACGACTACATGCCCCCATCGACGTGATGGCCCAGGCACATCAGTGACTGGTGTGGTGGGTGACCCTGCATCCCGATCCACCACAGGCGGAGGTTCCAAGTCTGTCTGACCCCTCAGTGCAGGTGTCGCGGACAGAGGATTGTCCACATCAGAATCACTCAACCCTGACATATGGACCTGATGCTCGTCCAACTCGACATGGATGTCAGAGTGGTCATCAGGGCTGGACTCATTGCCAGCCAGAGACAAGATGGACTGTAGCACATGTGGGTTTTCGTGGCCTACCACCCCACGACCCCCACTTGTGCCGGGTTGCTGTAGTTATAACAACCCTGTGCCTGGCATGACAACACCATCCTCTGGCTCCATTGCGTCATCATCTGAAAAGTAGAGAGAAATAAGGTCACTACACATGTTAGAAGCACACAACACACACACACAGACATCAAACACATCAAGCAAGCATGTCACACACAAATAGAACCTGCCATGCATGCTGGTCAACTTGAAATTGCTTCTGTTATTAGGCATGTCAAAAGGTGTCAGTTTGCACTGAAGTGGGTCAATGCAGTGCAGCAAATATGTACGTTACTCACTATCTACATGTACAAGAACTTCATGATGTGTGTCATAAAATGTGAAGGCAGTGCAAGGTCAACTTCAGGCATCACGTGCAATGTGCATTCAATGGGTAGCATGTCTACAAACAAACCACCCCTCCCCCCAAGTGCAAATGCAGGGATGTCTAGCATGGTATCAAAAGGCCGAACTGTGTATTGACAGACACTGTTGAATAGAATCAACAGCATCATGTGAATCAAGTGACAACACAGCAAATGATGATGGGACAGTAAGCAGGACACATGATGAAACCTCTGGAGTACACCCAAGTGTGAAGAAGACTCTACACCAGTTGGACAGAGTCATTGGCCATTAAACAGGCTGAGGCCTGTGACACACACAGACTGTCAGGACCTAAACATGTGTGCAACGCAGTACTGAGCCACAGGGGACATGGGAAGGCTGATGAAATGCCATGCAATGTATGACACCCAGGACTTGTATTACAGTGATCATCCAGTCAAGGACACATAGAGGCATGCGTGGAATGCACATGGAGCATGAATGGGCACTCATGTCCCTGCTGGGCATCTGACCTCTGCACAGCAATAATGAGACACCCTGCATCAAGTACTAAGGATGTACCACACAGCATATGTCTGGCAGATTGGCCGCTGGAAGTTAGCATGTACACAGGACGCATGAACAGGGAAGTACCCAACGGCAATATTGAAGCAGACCAGTGCAAAGGTGGAATTGGGGTGCAGCAGAGCGGGGGTGGAGGGCAAGGGAGCATGCCTACATGGAGTACCCACATGCAGGCAGAGGACACATGCACGTCATCATGCTATGACATTGTCCCTGGGCTGAGAGGAAGGTCACCCCACGCTACATGCAGAAGGGCCAGTGAGCTGGAACATGGACCGGAGGGGCATACTGGTAACCAGCATGTGAGTAGGGTGCAATAGTGGTGATGCGGACAGTCCCCGTCTGCTCCACATGTCCACCATCCAGCAGAGCAGACATGCATCAGGGAAGCATTGCATTACTTGCACATCAGAACCATGTACACGTGACATGTAGTGGCAGTCATGCACAACACATCACACAAGTAAAACACACACGTCCTCAACAAACACGCATCAACACTCACTGGACTGGGCATCAAAGTCCAGCATCTCTCCCACTCCTTCGACCGATTCAGATGGTATGAACTCCGCAACGAGTGACTCATGCGGAGTGAGGTCTTCCTCCTCTGGTGCAGGCCCACTGCCAGTCACCAGAGTCAAGTTGTAATTTGAGGCACGCTTAGCCTTAGCGCTGCGTTTGAGGTCATTCCAACGCTTTTTGCACTCTTGCGCCGTGCGCACCTCATGGCCGAATGCACTCACATGTTCCGCAACTTGCTTCCAGTGGGTATCACGGTGGGCAGCCGTAGTCTGACAATTAGCACCCACTAGCATGTCACGGCTGTGGTCCCGCACGTAGTCCACGAGGAAGTCCAGTTCCTGTTTGCAGAAAGGCTTCTTCCTCGACGTGCAGGAGGTCGTGGCTGTGTGTGGGGTCCCAGCCTGTGCTGCAGGTGCAACCTTCCTCCTCTTGGATTGTTGCGCAGACCCAGGCTGGCTAATGCCGCCCTGATCAGTATGGCCAGTGGGTTCGGTGGATTGAGGCAAGGGTGTGGCAGGTGGAGGGACGACCAAAGGCCTGACTTGTGTCAGTGGCAGCTGGGTGCCCTCTAATGGACCCTGCGCAGCAACATCCGCTGTGGCAGGGTCATTGACCGCAACTGTCCTTGTTGGCAGACTCACAACCGGGATGTTGTTGGGTGCATCTGCCCCTGCACTTGCCAACACCCAGCTGTTCTGGGCAGCAGATGATATAACTGCCCCAGGGACACGTGTCTTGGTCAGGGCAGCCCTGCGTGCCCCTACGGTTTCCCTCCTGGCCTGTTGGAAATTTTTGAAGGGCTCTTCAAGTGCCAACGCAGCCTGCGCTGGCAGACCCTGAGCCTGGGTGGTGGTGTCCACAGCTGCACCTGCAGCTACCACTACCCTTGGGCCCGTGGCAGTCGATGAAACGGACTGCCGGGTCACACGGGCGCCAGTGCAAGATGCAGAAGCTGCATCTCCCGGAACCACAGGGGGTGGTGGCATGACTGCACCGACACATGGCACAACATCGTGCTCAAGTGGCGCACCCCTGCCTCTTCCCCCTCTGCGGCCACCCTGGACACCCTGGAGTCCCCCTACTCCCTGGTCACCCCGGCCACGTCCCTGACCACACCCGCCACGAGGAGTACGCCCAGCTGAGGCGCCCCTCACCTTTGGTGGCCTCCCAACCATGGCACAGATGTAGTAGTGCCGGCACAGATGGAGTAGTGCCAATGGGAGGTGTACACCACAATTGACCTGGGCAATTGGGGTGAAGGGGGTGGGATGCAAGATGTTAACAGCCCCCCTGCACCTGCAAGGCTGTATGTGACCCCGGTGATGTAGTGATGGGTCACGCAACGCTCAGGCACCCCAAAACTGCAGTAAAACCGTGCACGCAACCCTGCAGCCTACGTGCGTGGAATCAACCTCCCGCAGTATGCGGTGGCACCCAGTAACACGAAAAACGCATACGCGTGGGACACCCAGGCTACTATGACCTCGAAACGGGTGCGATACACAGGGGCACCCGCAGTGGGAAAAATAGCGTGCGCGACTCACCGTCTGACTAGCGCGATGCAGAAAAACACGCGTAGCCAATACCCCCGCCAAAAGAAGAGATACGTCCTTGATAGCTGTGAAGTTGTGATGGCGCGCGAAACAACACGAAGCAGCAACACACCTCGGTCTCCACCGAAAGGCACGTACAGCGAACTGCTGGCCCGCTCACCTTTAACCCGTGCTGAGGGAAACGCCCACGCGCGTCACGTCACTTACGCGTAGGGCCCTTTCCTCGGATTACACGCATTCACACGCGGACGTGCAGTTTTTTCACCTCGCGCTGAACCACTATGCCCACGTCACGAGGGAAACGCCCATGCGCGTTAACGTCACAGACGCGCTTACGCGCTAAGGGCCTTTCCTCGAATTACACGCTGACGTGCAATTTTTCACGTGCCAAATCACTCCGTATCA